>CM060904.1:200055548-200680548 GCA_030737815.1 Allium fistulosum
TTTTGATGTCATTTTTTTAACTCATGGTGTTTCATTCTAGAATACTAAGAAAAACTTTGTATTGCTTGACACATGCAAATGTTTACTTAATAGGTTGTAACCAAATAAGATGTTTTTAGTTGTGAAGATTTAAGATCTTATGAAATTTACTTACTGTTATATATACGAAGCAGTATTTTTCTGTTAACTTTATATGCCATTAGATGCCTAATTTAATTTTTATTCATTCTGCCACTTTGTGACATCATGAATCATCAATGGAAGTTAACCATATAAGACACCAATAGAGGATGATTTCTATATCACTATGTGTATATATATAATGACTTATGATATTATTATTATTATTTTCCTATGGTTTATCATTTTCTATACTGAGCTGCATGTTCTCACTTAAATGTTTCAAGGATTTCTAATTTTGACTTATCTGTTGGCAATATTTTGCTCTTGATGAATTCTGCAATCCAATCAGAAAGGAAAATCAATTATAGATGCTATAAATAAGCTTGAAAGAAATATTTATTTACATATTTGATATATTATGAAAGAGTAGCATCTTGCTCTTTTGGTGTTTCATGATAAATTTTCTTCTCATTATTCTCATATTCTACTTTTACCCAATGAATCCACTATTTCATTTACTTCCTTTAAGGATTTGTTGTGGTTTCATGATGGTATCTATAATTTTGAAATAAATCAATCAATATTTAGTATAGGATAATAACTATCTAGCATATCAAAGCCTATGTTTGATAGTAATAAAAAAAGTGAGAAATACTTTGGATGCCACTATTTCATTTTAGCTTTCTAATTTTTTGATCTAGCTCAATCTCCTTTAAGAAAAAAGTCTTTACCGTTATTACATTTTACAAATGCGGAATTAATGACAATTTGGTTCGTAAGGCTATTAGATAGAAACAAAAACCTTAATTTGATTTTGTGAGTATATCTGCTTATCATTTGGACATAAACAAGTTGAATTTTATATTTGATGATTCAATATATTTCATCTAAGATTTTATTCTGCATACTATCTATTGATTGGGCAAACCAAGCTTATTTGTGGACAGTAATATTTAGAAAAACATTTGAACATTGCATTTTTCGATGTTGATTAGAAATCTTCCTTATTCAGTCATTTATATTTCCAGTGATTTCATACTGGCTAAGCTATTTAGGATTACAATTTATAACCCAAAGATATACTGATGATATAAATAAGGTATAAGTGCAGTTATTCGAACATAAAATAAACTCTATATTTAGCCTAACTTACCAGCATAGTGCATGTATAGCTAAAGGTTGTAAAGCTCATATAAACATACCTTTGTCTCATGACAAGGACAATATAAACTATATATACAAATTTTAAAAAATAGGTCATATATTTGTATGGTTATTTCACTATTTTAGAAATGAACTGGAAAAATCTTATGGTGAATATAACTCTGATAATTAGTTAGCTCGCATACTACATCGATAATGTAGTGGGTTGAAGAGTTGAAATGTTTTCAGCACCATGTCCTATAAATATAGGAGAGGGGAGACTGTAATTTACTATCAACTTCCATATATGCGTACATAATTTTTCCTAGACATAAACAATTACACCAGTAAGTTAATTATTTTCCTATATGTTTGTTTACTTCTTATAACCATGGTGAAACTGTAGTACTGAATTTCGTCATTCATTATTTAAAGATTTAACTTCGTATTATCATTTGCCAATGACTACTAAGACATAAAATGTTTTGATTGCACATTCTTCTTGGTTGTTTGCAGGATGGGCAAGAGAAGGAAGGTGGGAGAAACAATTAATGCACAACTTATCAGCTGATTTAAGTACAAATGGTGAGTAATTTTATTCTACATTTTCTGATAGAAATGCTTTAATTAAAACTGATAAATAAAATATTTAGCTATGTATGCTATGTAAATACCTATCACATTCCAGACCTTACTATTGTTACTAGACTTTTTCAGAAAATCAACTTTCATTCCTTAAACAAAAAAACCCTTTTAACTGGTTTACATATCACGTTATGTATTGGTTGGAAAGTGTGAGCGACACAAAGTAGAAGGAATACACACACACATTCTAATTGTTGAGAAGCACGATAATGAAACCAAATTTTAACTGGTTTACATAGCCCATCTTAATGTCATTTCCCAATACACTATAATTGTTAATGAATATGACTTCTAATAGCTGTACATGAGTAGGGGATTGATCCTTGCATTGACTATAAGATAGTAAAGAATAACAAACTTAAACAATTAAGTTTGATCCTTGCATTGATGACTATAAGATAGTAAAGAATCACAAACTTAAATAATTAACAAATTCCAATAAGTGATAACTAGGATTTGAGTTTTTTAGATATTTTCTTCATTTATTCAAGATTTAAGCTATTCAGATTCTCGATCATATTTTTATGGTCAACATAAGAGAGCTTTAATATATTCTAAATGTTCACCAAGACAAATAAAGTAGAAATTTGCAAACTTCAGCCAATATACCCTCCTAAAATGAGAACCAGTGCCATGAATATCTAAATCAATTTCAGCGAAAAGGTATCAAGTATCCTTTTTACACTATTTTGTGTAATTTTACCTTATAGTTATTTAACTCAATTCTATGGCAAGTAAGTAAAAAATTTACTACTAATCGACTATCTTATAATTTTATCCATGGTCTTTCTTTATAAAATCTTAAATAATTTTCATATCTGCTTAAGCCGTAATGTTCATGTAGGTACGGCATTTCTCATCCTTTGAATATAGAGCACATTGCGATGTATCAGAGAGTCTACATAATATAGCTTCTATATTTCTTTTTTCTTGAACTCCTCTACTATAAAACATGGAATAATTTAAAAATATTTCCCAATTAAGTTCTGTTTCACGATCAATGACTATGACATAGTCAAGCCAATTCTTTTTGAAACCTACGTTTGAAATTTTACTGGTATTGAATGTAGTTGTATGAAGTCTAAACTCACATTTTAATGTTGAATATTATCTTACCATTTTTGGAATCACCAAGGGATTTATAAATTTATGAAACCTTAGGCTATATTATCAAAACGTGTGAGTTTTGAGGGTTCATGGTAGCAGTTTTATCTACATAACAGGACAGTACCATACAATCCATATGCTATATTTTATGTTAGTTCCACAGATCTACAACCAGTAGGAATTGGTGGTAGTTCTTCACTGTTATTATCATGTTAGAGAATAATATTAAACCTACATGGTTTTTTCACTACACTATTTGCAAAGTTAATTTCCAGTCTAAATCAAATATTTTTATAAAATATTTTCAGTGAAAACAGATTCTTTGACTGATCATATTTTGTAGCATTACTTTTTCAAAAAAAATTATTGACAAATAGAGGCACTGAATTTACTGCTTTGTATCTTGAAACTTGAGGTATTTATGATTTTATTTTAGAACATTTGAATCATCTTTATAATTAAATTATATTTTTTTCTATATAAATATCCCAATATAAGTAAATAATTAATTATTTATATACCTATATTATAATAGATAACAAAGACTCCTCTATTCTACATGACATATAGCGAATTAATCATGGCCTAATAAATAAAAATTAGGAGCTACTGACTAATATATTCTAAGCAATTTATTATATTTCTTGATTGCACATTGTATCCTAGCTATGTTGTCATTAGGTAAATTTATTTTATTATATTCATATTATTTGAAGTCCAAGAAGTAAAATAAGAGAACAATGGTCATACATAATTACACACTCATCGGGAATATTAAAGATAGATCTACGTAATGAGTGTACATCATAACAAACCATATAAATTATCCTTATATTGATGAAGTATTAAAGGAAAGGGGGCACTGCCATAACACGCACGCACGAAAAGCACTTAGCACTTGGCACGTGCACGTGTGCGAGAAGGGGTGTGACTGTTGGATCTACTGTCTCAATATTTGAACATATTTTTACTCTTCAAATTTGAACTGTTACTTCCAAACAGTTACGACTGTTTTCAAACAGTCGCGCCTCTATGCCTAGCGTCCGTCCATGCGCTATATATATGCATCCAACATCAGTTTTATTTTTATCTTCTTCTATTAGTTCTTACACATATAAATTTCTCACGAACACACAGACATTGCTGCTCTCTGGGTTCAGGTTTTGTTATATCCTGGGAAACAGCTTGCCATCAAGCCCGTCAGCAAACTCCAAGTGAGTTAGGGCAAATATTGCTTTAAGAAAAGCGTCTGCGCGCCTCAAAACCTATTTCAGTTCGGATCCTTCCCTGTTTCCTAAGAATGATTAATAGGAAGATGAATGTTCAGTATTTCTAGAAATTGATGATGGAGGGGACTGAAAGAAAGATGGATTGATTTGATTTAGCAGCTGCAAACAGCAGTTCCGTTCCAGCCTTCTCTTCCAACTCTTCAACATGTTTATATTGTCGTAATTTAAATTTTGATTAAATGTATATGTATATACCGCATCATTAAGTTGAGAAGCCAAAATGTTTAATGAAATCTGCACGCAGGTTGTGGATTATTTGCAAATAAAGTGTGTCAGACCTGTTATCAAAATATATTGCTAACGGTTATATGACTGTATGTGCTTGCTAACAGTAATCATTATTAATAATATATACTACATGTTACTTAACTTCAAAATATTTTTTCAAGAAAAGAACAGAGTATTAGTAACAATGAATTCTGCACTAAAGCTATTTTGCAGACAAACTATGCTTATTACCGAAGACTTTTTCATGACATATTATTCACTGCCTGCTTGATATAGGTCATAAATGATACAACAAGGTCAATGAATATTGTACCTGATCCCATGGCCAGGTCTGCAGACAGTGTTCATCATCTTTATGTTTGAACTAGCATTTACAATAGAGGTATGATCATCTCCTATAACAAGTCCATATTTGTGAAAAAGATAATTTGATTATGTGATAATAATAAGAGAAGTTTATTATTGCAATACTAAACTGATACAGTAACACAAACGCTTTTACACTTCATATTATGCATACTGAAAGTTATTTTACTTTATTACTTCTAATAGCCCCCTTCAATTGATATTAGGGTTTTCCGTCTTCCCCAATTCAACTTAGATTTGTGCAAAGATTTTTCTCAAATCTTGATTAAAGTTAGAAGCTTCCCACTTCTGTGTCGATGGAAGTAGCCCCTATCCTGTCCGGAAAAGCCTTCTTTAGTTATGGTTATAACCTCCTAGAATGGAGGATTGACAAATCATTATTGGAACTGTTTAAATGCATAATAATTAGTCTTAATGTTGCGATAGCTTCATGTTGATCTGAGCTAAGGTTTTTCAAATTCCGGTTAAATTGCTGCTGTTTGCTAATTTAATTATAAAATTACATATGCGAAGCATGGGTTCACACTAGTATCTATATACATTAGAGATATGATACAAGAAATAGCAGCGGAAAAGAAAATGATAACACCAGCAGCGGAATAAATAACTCTAAAATAGTCTTCAAGAGAGAACTCAAGCAGTAACTCGTACTCCCAATAACGATGCACAAAGATAAGCAAGTGTAGTCCATATCCAAAGACTGAACTAGCTCCAGAAAATCTACTAATCCTGACTATCTGAAAAATCCAACTCTAGACTGCCCGTGTAGAAAATTTTTGAGCACCCAGAGTTTAGGAAAGAAACAATAAACTCCGGATCAGTCATGGGACTGGTGTGAGCAACAAAAACAGTTTATCTTTAAAAATGAACAACAAGAGAAATTTTTAAAGTCAATTCGCAATGCTTTTGGAAAATGAAACTACCATAAGGCCTCCCGCCTCACACATAATGCAAACGCAGAATTGGAGGAGATTTCTTCTTATGATAGTCAAATATGTTTACTACGCAAAATCATTCGATATTATTATTAGTGCATAGTGTAGGAAAACCTTTTGAAAATACAATATTAATCTTAGCCATCATACAACCATTATTGTATGCCTACTATAGCTACTATGTTCAATAGCAGGTTACCGCCACATTCCATAGCAGGTTATACAACTAAAACCGTACAAGGCTCGTATTGTTTCTTTGGATTTTCCAATAAATGGTCAGGCTAAGGAACTTCCTATGCCACGTAGGAACGCCTCTGGCGGGACGCCCCGAGAGACAACCTGCTCTCTGCCAACACAAGACCGATTACCACCTTCCCGGGCAGTAAACCTGAGATATGCCACCCTCGGTCCTTTGGGACCTTTATCCGAGGTACCTCTAATCCAACAACCACAAAGCAATCACAAAGTAATAGATTCGCAACAACCACAAAGTAAGTATCCGGGCTCCATACCATGATACCACTCATAATCCAGAATAAAATGACATACCCTCAGAGGGCGCTACCCTCAAATAACCTTGCTGCCACGATTCCTGTTTCGACCATACCGGGTCGTGAGGTTCGACGAAGTCTCATCCACAAAGCTACGCTTTGGCACAAAGCCATGCTTTGGGTCAACAGATGATCAAAGTAATGATCACAAAGATAAATGATCAAACAAATGATCATATCACAAATGATCAAACAATGATCATCACACAGCAACACTCAGCATGTCACATTACCAAATTGGGAGTATATCGCTGATAACCTTCAACTACATAACCTCTGAGCTCTTACGTCTCAGAGAAGGGTGTTAAGCTAAGAGAATAAATTCTCCGCCACCAAACAGAAATGTATTTGAAAAAAATCTGCTTTATATCTCAAAATGTAATGTCAGACATGTAACCATACAAGTCTGTTGCGGGTTCGAACAGAACCGAAGGCACTTCTTACGAAGCCCTTGCAAATCTGGATAATTTTTTAATCACGTCCGGACTTCCCATCAAAAATGGAGATCTCTATACCGGGGATCAGCCAGTGCAGAGACAATCAACAAGAAACCCTTTCGTTTTCGAAAATATCCGGTCTTCACATGCTATCCATAACATCGAATCACATATTCGGAATGGGTTATACGACACAAAGGTCCTTTCCCGGCTAAACCGAATAGTGAGCGCAACATTTAAAACATATGGATATGGGATTTCAATTAAGTCACAACTTATTACCCAAAGCCTTTATTTTAAATGGTTAAACAAATTACCTTTTTAAATCTTTAAACAAAAAGATTCATTTCACAAAGTTCACCCAGTTTCAAAAAGATCCATTCATAGAATTTCAAAACAATTTCCATTTAGATTGGATTAACTCATTTAAATCTTTAAATTAAGATTTAATTTGAAACTTTCAAACTCGTTCCCAAAGATTCATTTATAGCCTTTCAAGACAATTTTATTTCAAGTTGGATTAACTCATTCGGTCTTTGAATCAAAGACTCATTTCATAGTTTTCAAAACATTTTCAATTTTATTTCAAACTTGAAACCTTTCAACACAATTTGGAAATCCTTTCTTAAAATGAAAGCTATTATTATTTGAAAACAAGTAGTTTTCGTTTTGGAAAAAATCCAGTTATATCTACACGAGTTAAAACCCTTGAATTAAATTCAAATTCCCAAATCAAAACCTTTAAAATGGTTTAACCCATATATAACTTGTACAACATCTTTAATCCCTAGTTTCAAATTATAGGATTCAATTTCAAACTTGGATTCAATTTTAAATCAAATTATTTAAATTTCCAAAACTCGATTAAGTTATTCAAAATAACTTTTATCTTTGAAATTCCATTTCAAAAGCTTTTCACTTTAAACCCGAATTTCCAATTTCAAAATCAATTGAAATTAAAATTTCAATTTCAAAAACATCAAATTTAAATTTATCCGTGACTTAACCGATTTCCACGTGAAATCCATATTTGTGTGTGTAAAGGTGTAGTCCAGGGGTTTCACACGGTAATGCAATATCATTCAATCATCACAGATCAGAATACAGAAATATAGTTGATAAGCGGTATTAACTATAACGCTTATCGTTTATTCACCGATCACAGATAATAAATTACATTACAGATCACAACATAAATCAGGATGTATCACAAAGCATCACAAATCAGGGATATCAAACAATTCAACATTCCATAGAATCCAAACATTCATAAGTAAGATCAGTTAATTGTCTGATTAATTCAAATCCGATTAATTTCTTATGAATTACTAATCCTGGTTAATCAACATCGATAAATTACAAATTATTTTGATTAATTATTCTTTAATCATTTATTAATTAACCATTTATAATAAATTAATTAACCTTTAATTATAATTCATCAACCTTTAATTATTAAATAATTAACCTTTAATTATTTAATTATCCTTTAAATTAATCTTCCTTAATTAATCACATTAATTAACCCTTAATTAATTACCATTAATTATCCTTAATCAATTATTGCTTAATCACTTGATTAATCAATTTTTATTTTTTATCATTAATTAATATTTAATTAATAATTCTTCATTAATGATTTTAACCCTTTAATTACTTACTTCATTAATCCAAATCATAAATAAATCATCATTAAATCTTTATTAATCAAAACTTAAGTCAAAACTATTTATTTAAAACTTGGGTTAAAAAGTTTTCTAAAAATCTATGTTTTGTTTCAAGACTGAAACTGTTTCTATATCTAACCCGAGACTTACTCGAGTCCTTCCCGAGTCCAAACGCTCCCTGCTTCGAGTTCCCCCCTGAATTAACCCGATACCATTTTCTCTGTTTTAATTTTTTTTAAACTATTAACCCTTTCTAAAAACATACGCGAGTAAAACCCGATACCATTCTCGAGCCAGCATACGAACTCCCCGAGATCGACTCCGAGTTAAACCTTTCTTCCCCAAACTCCACAATACTCCCAGATACATTGATACGCGCGTGCACATGCACCGGAGTTCTGCTTCGCTCCGTCCATCTTTGCCGTTGCCACCAAGTCGCTACTGGCCTACTTCATCAATCTCGACCACAAAAACTCCAACTCAAACTCCAAATCGAATTCGAGGTGATCAACCCACCTGGAACCCAAAAAAACCCCCATCTGAGATCTCCTCGAACTCGCGATGACGATCACCGGAACGCCTATGCTTCCTTCCACAACTTAGCCAATCTTCCCCCTAGAAATTCCCAAACTCTGGTGGAACTCGATCCACCAGAGGTGATGGAACGAATGTATTTCTACCAACCCCAAAAACTAGGGTTATAAACATAAATTGGTCACCGCAGCCTCCATAGTGGATAAAAAAATCACTAAGTATTTTTCCAGTAATCCCTAAACCTCTGGCCACCTACAGCTTTGGCCCCGACGAACATTATATCACCGATGATCGGAAATTGGTAAAAAGAGCCAGACTGATCAATTCACCAAAGCACGTGATTCCCAAACTTAAAATTTATGATTTTATCCTTAAAATTCATGTTTTATGAAGGTGAAGAGGATCATGCAACCCAAATTCAAGTTTTGATCGACTAACTTTTGAATAAAATTTAATTTCACTGTGTTTTTAAGGTTTACAGTAAATCCATTTGTCCTTAATGCTTAAAAGTATTTTTAATATTTAAATCTTGATATTTAAATCCTATTATGTTCAAAAATCAAACTCTAATAGAAATTGAGGAACAAGGTTTTGAGTTTTGAAATTAGCGTATGCCTGTAAGTTTTAGAATAGGGCAAACTTCCCTGTACATAGACATGCATACCTATTTTCACGTGTATATATATACACACACAGGCATATTCACAAAATTATACAAACACATCACTAAAATATAAATCCAAGCATCAAAAGAAATATTGGGGTCAAGTGGTTTGCTCACTTTGAATTGAAGACAGAGGGAAGAGCAGACTTTTACATTCAAAACAGGTTCATACTTTTTAGTTTTGAAAAGACTGTTACTCACCCGTAAATGCTTGGAACAGACTGTGAAATTGCAAGCTTGATTCTTCTGTAAATCTTCTTACTTTTTGTTTATTGTTTAAATGATGTTTGAGTTTGTAAAAATAAAAATGCTTACAATATAACTTTTCTGGTTTGCTGTGTAGTGAACGAATGAAGTAAGAAGGGATATATATAAAAGAAATGAGTTACAGGGTGATAAAATTGACAGGTTTGTAGGCTGATAGTTTCACTTCAGTATGGGCTGAGATGATCTTGCATTAAATGCATGAGGTATGTTGCATTAATTACCTTATGTACATATTACTTTGTTTATTCCTTTGCCTTGCATTTCTTTGTTTCGGCTGATATGATTTATATTTTGTTTTGTCTTCATACTTATATTTAAAACTTTGTTTTGTCATTGCTTTGTATTTCTTCTTTCTTTTTGTCTTTACAATATTACTTTATGGTGATATAAATCAATTTTCTATTTCTAACTCTTATATTTGTTATTAGTTTTACTTTACACAATTCATCTTATTTTATTTTTAAAACTTAAATTGACATCAATTCTAAATTTTAAATCTTTTATTTATCTAGTATCCAAAGTATATATATATATATCTATATTTATTTTTAAAACCATTTATTTTAAGATTTTATCTCAAATCCAACATATATATATATATACAAATTTTTATTCAAAAATTCATTTAATCATCAATTTAAATTAATTAAAATCTAGGGTCATTACATGCCCCTTCCAAGTTATGGGAACATTAAGATAGGTTGGTCAAGGCACTCGCTAAGCATGGTGTCATGAGGGTAGATCTGTTAGAACCCTTTCCGTGTGATAGGGCAAACGAGCTCTCGCATAGATACTTCACATATGCTATGTCATATATGAAGTGCAAGTCGACTCTCCCTCTTCCTCATTGTTTTAACTTGTTTCAAAATGCGCACCATATGGCACCCGTCTAGCTTTCTCCCAATGGTACAGTCTTCCTACGGCCTTGTACATCGTCGTTCATGAGAAAGGCCTCCTGGAGCCTTTTTCGCTCTTCATCTGATTTATGTGCAAGATTTACAAGCATGTTAGCTCCCCAAAGGGTTGGTATTACAACCTCTAGAGTTGCATCAAGTTGGCACCATTCTTCAATCTCCCAGATAAGGTCGGTGTAACACCCCACCTCTATACATGTACTATCCAAGAGTATTACAGAGTAATACTATCATATTATACGAAGAATGAGGATATATGGGGCACACACGTGAATATTCCTTGGACTAACACTAGTACATATTAAAACATTAAATATACAGCTTACCTATACGTACACAGTATCGATATAAAACAATAGACACATGTGCCTCTAGAATAGAACAATACATAATATATAGTGAATAATAGAGAACACAGAGTCAGAATTGCAACAATAACATATAAGATATAACACAATAATGTCATAATGGTTCAATACATACATCCTCTCAAATTTCAATATAATATGATGAACAATCAATATAAAAATCAATATCAAATATATATATACAAAGAATTGATGTCATACTAATATCATATAACAATTCCTATGTAAACTCCTTTAAGCCCATTAAAAAAGATGCTGGTCATGTCATCCATGTACCTGAAATATCTCGAATTGACCCGAGTATAACATAAACAACACACGAGTCAGACTATGTCTAATCAAGAATCCATAATAGGGATAACACAATGTATACATGAAATAATAATGAATGCTCTAACATGGATAATTAAATCATCTAACGACATGTCAACAGATGTATATAAATATAGTAATGAATGCCTTGAATGTATAAATATATAATATTGTAAATATCATCGAGGTATCACATTACCTAAACAACTCAATCCCATATGAAACAAAAATCACCGATATCAAAATATGTAATCACCCATTTAGAAACACATCAAATCAGAAATCATGTAAATAAAACAAATGGGTGAATCATACATATCCAAAAATCATCATCTAAATCCAGAAAACATCAATGAGTAAGATATCACAAAGTACATCCGACTAGCATGAAGCAATGCAAAAATATCTCTCAATCTCATATTATAAAATACCATCATCAAATTAATAAAGTCAAAAGTAAGATTTGAGCCAACTCATAACAATGCCCAAATATAATCGATAATACGTAGGTTGTCTACTAAAGAAGGATACAGGGTTGACCATACTATGAACACAGTCTCAGGTATAATCTCATCTCATATATGCCTATCTACCACACGCAAACCAAAACCAGACAGAAGACTGATGGCCGTATGCCTGCTCTAACACCCCAGGCTCTACTATGTCGTATGCTATATAGCTGAATATGTTCCTATGGCCTTAGTTACCTCGACGGACACCATGACACATCCACTAGTGGCTCGTCAGCGCGTAGCCTCATTCATGACCCTGCTTGGCTCTAATAGGTAATAGACTGCTGGCCTACTGACATAAGGGGCTGTAGGGTACCTACCATAAAGGTTACCTAACCCAAACCTCATGATACACATCGAACATAAAATACAGCAACAGTGTCGTGGATCTAGGGCGCGACCCCACAATTAGGCTGCCAGGGTGGATACTGGAAAATCTGGTTTAGTGCTAAACCATAAAGGGAGCTGGACAAAAGTAGACGGACACATATAATATATACAATAGCCGTCGCATGGCTCTATATATAAGTCACCACATGACTATGAAATACTCAACCCAGCGAGTATCACATAAAACGTACCTTCATATTAATGTCATCCATGAGTAATAGAATAATCGAATAAATATCACAACACTGTCCCATACCATCGTGTGTTACTAATTCGCTTATTTAGTGCTTATACATCACATTCACCCTTCTTATTCTATATAGCGAGTCCAAAGAATAACCGAAAAAGTGTTACCGAAAGTCCTATACCAGAGGTATCACTAATCCGTTTATCCAGATTTCTCGTTACATGGAATAAATACAATAAAAATTATAACAAGGATGTCATCACCATATCATATTAAAAACCATCAACTAAATCAATATCAATGGTAAATCCCTCGTATCATTGGAATCAATATAAAGTAGATAAGAATTAGAAATCAAAAAATAATACAAATAGATTATTCAAATAAATATAAATAACGAATCAATATTTAATAATGAAACATTCAAAAACATATAATTTCATATAAAAAAATAAATACCAAGAGATGGGTAATAAATACGTATTCCAGAATTAATTAGATCACTATCTAAACTTAGTACAGTTTATTATTTACAAAAAATTGACTAATCTCTCATTCTTATATAAAATCAATTGATCATTAAATATTTACAAATAACATTAGAAAACTCAATTCTTGCAATTTAATTTTCCAAAATTGTAAGTAAACTAAATATTATGTATGAAAATTATTTCATAATTTAGTATAATCATACATAATTTTAAGTAAATTTAAAACATCAAAATCAATTACATATATTCAAATCAAATATATACATATATATTATCAGAACTTGAATTATATATATATATATTAAGATTTTACAAATATACATTAATAACTATAAAATTTCTATTATATAGCAATTCATGTTTTATTTCAGTACTAATAAATTCTCTTTGTTTGTGGAATAAACTAATAATCATTTAATATATAAACATATAGATATTACAGTTAAGATATTTTTAATAAATAAGTATATAGATATTTAATTTATTTTATAGTTCAAAACACATGAAATTTTATGGTTTAGTTATAAACTGTTGAAGCTTTCACACACACACACATATATATATTATGTACACATACAGTGCCATACACTCATACACAGGTTAAGCTTTCACATATATATCGTGTCTCTGATATATGATGTGTTGTTCTAAACATGCTTAGATTCCATTTGTGTAACACCCTACCTCTATACTCATACTATCCAAGAGTATTACGTAGTAATACTATCAGATAATACGGAGAATGAGGCTATATGGGGTACACACGTGAATATTCCTTTGGACTAACACTGGTATGTATTAAAACATCAAATATATAACTTACTTATACGTACATAATATCAGTACAAAATAATAAACACACGTGCCTCATGGATAGAACAATACATAATATACAGTGAATAACAAATAACACAGAGTCAAAGTCGTAACGACAACATATAAGATATAACACAATAATGTCATAAGGGTTCATTACATATCAACTGTCAAATCTCAATATAATATGGTAAACGATCAATATAAAACTTTATATCATACACACACACAGAGAGAGAGAATCAATGTCACACTAATATCATATAACAATTCCATATGTAAACTCCTCTAAGCCCATTAAAACAAATGCTGGTCATGTCGTCCCTGTACCTAAAATGTTTAGGTCTGACCCGGGTATTTCATAAATAACACATGCGTCAGACTATGTCTAATCAAGAGTCCATAATAGGGATAACACAATGTATACATGGAATAATAATGTAATACTCTAACATGGATAATCAAATCATGAAACAACATATCAACAGATGCAAATAAATATAGTAATGAATACCTTGAATGTATAAATATACAATATTATAAATATCATCGAGCTATCACATTACCTAAATAACTCAATCCCATATAAAACAATCATCACAGATATCAAAAGATGTCATCGCCTATTTAGGATCACATCAAATCAAAAATCACGTAATCAACACAAATGGGTGAATCATACATATCCAAAAACCATCGTCTAGATCCAGAAAACATTAATAAGTGAGATATCACAAAGTATATGGGGCTAGCATGAAGCAATGCCCAAATAACTCTCAGTCTCATATTATAAAATACCATCATCAAATCAATAAGGTCAATAACTGAGCCATCTTATAACAATGCCCGAATATAATCAATAATAAGTAGGCTGTCTGCCAAAGAAGGATATGGGGTTAACCATACTCTAGACACAGTCTCAGGTATAATCTCATCTCATATATGCCTATCTACAACATGAAAATCAAAACAAAACAAGAGACAGATGGTCGTTGCAAGCTCCAAAAACCCAAGGTCTACAAGTTGAATGCTATGTAGCCGGATCTGTTCCTATAACCTTAATTCATGCGAACCAAAACCAGATGGGAGACTAATGGCCATATGCCCACTCCAAAAACCCAAGGTCTACTATGCCAAATGCTATGTAGTCAGATGTCTTCCTACAACCTTAGTTAGCTCGACGAACATCATGACACATATCGTCCAGTGGCTCGTCAATGCGTAGCCTTGGTCACGACCCTGCTTGGTCTCCATAGGTAACAGACTGCTGGCCTATGAGACACAAAGGGTTGTACGACACCTACCCTATGGGTCACCTAACCCAAACCTCATGATGTGCACCGGGGTAGATATTGGCCAATCTGGTTTACTCTCGAACCATAAAGAGAGCTGGACAAAGGTAGACAGACACATCAAATGTATACAATGGTTGTTGCACGGCTCTACATATAAGTCACTACGTGACTATCAAATAGTCAACGCAGTGAGTATTACATCAACATACCCCTGGATTGAGTTTCATCCATGAGCAAAAGAATAACCAAATAAATATCATAACAGCGTCACATACCACCGTGTTTTACTAGTCCATTTATTCAGTGCTCATACATCATGCTCTCCCTCCTTTATTGTATATAACGAGTCCAAAGAATAACCGGAAATGTGTTACCAAAAGTTTCATAGCAGACGGTATCACTAATATGTTTATTCAGATTTCTTGTTACACAGAATAAACACAATAAAAATCATAACAACGATGTCATCACCGTACATATTAGAAATAATCAACTAAATCAATATCAATGGTGAATCCCTCATATCATTGGAATCAATATAAAGTAGATAAGAAATCAGAAATCAAAAACTAACACAAAATAGATTATTCAAATAAATATAGATTAGAAATCAATATTTAATAATGAAACATTCAAAAACATATAATTTCATATAACAAAATAAATTCTAAGGGATGGTAATAAATACATATTCTGGAATTAATTAGATAAATATCTAAACCTAGTATAGTTTATTATTTACAAAAAAATTGACTAATCTCTCATTCTTATATAAAATCAATTGATTATTAATATTTACTAACAACATTAGAAATTTCAATTCTTTTAGTTTAAATTTCCAAAATAGTAAGTAAACTAAATATTATGTATAAAAGTAATTTCATAATTTACTATAATCATAAACTATTTTAAGTAACTTTAAAACATCTAAATCAATTACATATATTCAAATCATATATATATATATTAAGATTTCACAAATATACATTAATAAATATAAAATTTCTATTAAATAATGATTCATGTTTTATTTCTATAATACCGCCTTTTGGCCAGGCAGTATACCAACAGATTTGGCCAAATGGATTTCGTGATCATCAAGGCAGGATGCCCGGAGAGATGATTGTCAGGCTCGAAGGTTGGTTATAAACAAGGCTATGGACGATGGTCGAGCGGATTCGGACGGATGATATCTTGGAATTGGCTAAGTATGGAATTGGCACTTCCCACTTCCCCTAGGAAAGGGATCAGATTAGATTAATACGGCTATGGATCGCTCGGATTGGCATCGCAACTCAACTCAACGATGATCGCTCAATAACTCAACGAACGACGCATCAACTTGGGAAACCACTTTATAAACATGAAGTGGAGGAATAGGGGGACCCACACAAGGGATCGTTGGGTCCCACCATGCATGGAAGTGGGGTCGGCTTCGACACCTCTTAGGGGTGAGCGAACGGCCTGAATTTTTTTAGGTCTAGTTGTCTTGGCTTGGAGATTCCAGATCTGAATTTTGAGCGAGTTATTTGCACGTCTTCTCCAATAAATGCAGCAGGCTTGGCATTCATTCAGGGATCTTTCTTTGGCTCTTCTTCTTCACTTTCTTCCCTTCCTCCATTAATTTTCTATGGCAAGAACAACTGTACTTGTAATCTTACAGTATAAATAATAAGATTATTGGAGTGGACGTAGATTAGAGTTTGCTGAACCACTATAAAACCTACGTCTTTATTTACTTTTTTACACTGAATCTGTAATCTGTGAACTTGTATTATTCTCTAATTGGAATTATTATTGGATTGGTGGCGCCTTCACATTACTTAGGTGTTGGTGGTCATTTTTTCTGTCAACAGTTTCAGTACAACACTAATAAATTTTCTTTGTTTGTGGAACAAACTAATAACCATTTAATATATAAACATACAGATATTACGGTTGAGGTATTTTTAATAAATAAATGTATACATATTTAATTTAATTTATATTTCCAAAACATATGAAATTCTATGGTTTAGTTATAAACTGTTGAAGCTTTCTCATATATATATATACACACACACACTATATACACACACTACCCTCACACTCATACCGGGTTAAGTATATAGGTATGCTAATGAAATCAGAAATTGAGGTCAGTAAACAAATGAAATTCACATGAAGAAAGTGACTACATCCATTTCAGCAAAAAGAGTACATATGCTAAAACCAAACAGCAGGAGGAGGTATATACATATACATACTCATCACACACACAAGAATAATCACACACATACAAATACATACACGCACATGTATTCACTGATATGCACACAACACAGGACCTTGTAACGCATGCACACACCAAGAAGAACATACACACACGCGGGCATTGTGGAACATCTCTGTTCCAGGTGCACCACTAGTCCTTATGGACCGGTCAACCGGTCATGGCCTAGAATAAAGAAGATCCAGGTCATGTTCATCATTTTAAGGTGGCTTTGGCTAACCGACTCTCCTCCACTCAACTCTCATTATTCATGATTTGAAGCATGCCATAAACTCAATCAAACATAGCATAGCAATATATATAAAACTCGATTTATGTGATTAGAGCATAGATGTGTGAGTGGTAATCACTTACCTGTAAGTATGGAGTTCATCTTCTCCTTCCTACTCTACACGCACACTATGCGACTCACCATGGCAACAACGCATGTGCCTCCCTCTTAGGTATAGACGCGTACATGCTTGGAGACATACCTATTAAAATTTTGTATTTTATTTTGATTTATACTATTTGTGTTTGAATTTTAAAGTGAAAGAATTGGGTTTGATGGCTTCAGGAGAAAGATAGATGATGATATAGTGAAGTATGTACGTGAATCTGAAGCGAAGTGGAAAGAAGAATAAGGAGAAAGAAAGTTCTAGAGATGGAGAAATCATGAAACTCAATTTGGGCTTGGGCTTTGGAAATTTAAAATGTAATTATATATATTTTTAATTTCTTCTAGTTTTAAAACTAAATTCAATTTAGATAAATGTAATTTATATTTAAAATCACTTCTTTTCCAAACCAATGTTGTATTTCATTTATAATACTTTTATAAAATATATTTTGCATATTTTTAACTTATTTTATAAAATATCACATTCTCACAATTTAAATTCTTTTATTAAATAATTTCAAAACCCATTTCCAAATAAATCTCCCAAATTCCTAATTTAATTAATTAAATTGCTATTATTAACTTAATTTAATTATTACTTAAAACTAGGTTATTATAGTTGGCAAGTATCAAGATCATTACTTCTTTGTCGAGTCGGTCATCAACCCCTACCTCCAGGTGCGGGAGTTCAAGGTGCTAGGTACTTCTTTGTTCCTCTATACCTTTTGATATTCAACTACATTTTCTTCTAACTGTGTGTGTTTCCCTTGTTGTAATGACTTCGGTGGAATCGAGGGAGGATAAACCGTAGTTTTTCGATTAGGCGGACTACATCTATAAGCTGGGGGACAACCATTTAAACATGGCCCTATTCCTAACTGATGGTAACCTACGCTAAGTCAGGTTGCTGGGCCCCGACCAAGTCATTTAAACGAGAAGGTGAGGACTCCAAATCCTAAAAAGGGAAGGAGTAGCAGTTGTGGCAACCAGGGTGGAGGTAGAGAGCTGTCGCAAGATAACAGAGAAGGAGGTGAAGATAACAAAAGCCAACAAAGGCCTAGATGTTATGATCGGCTTGGCGGTTTGTGCCAAAACGACATGGGCGAGTGGTAAATGTTCGATTCATGCTTGTATAATTAATTAAGCTGAGAAAGAAATAGTTGGGACCGCCACCGATCAAGAAGGACTATGGACAGTGTTAGGGCGACCGAATGCAACATTTAACCACACAAACATACCTGATATACAAGAGTTGGAGAGGATGAGGCCATCGTCATTATAACAACCCCTACCTTAATAGGCCTAAATTTCGACAAAAACTGAAATTAGAATCCATCAAAGCACGGATCGTTGAATTTGGTATCTACAAATAAGCATGAGCATTATCAGAAATGATAGAAATCTAAACCCACAGCAGAAACAATAATAGGATAAGAATACTGATTATGACTACTACCTTGGAATTAATGGTATTCCTTGAATAGCATGTTGTCACATAGCATCAGGTATTAGAGAAAAGAAGACTTCTCCAACAATAAAGCACATCCAGCTTCAATGACCTGTTCCTCTAAACCTATCCTGTGGGTTGTGATGAGGAGGGGGTTAGAATAACGTTTTGGTGACGGGAAAATCTATAAACTGTCCATAACATAATTTATACCGATTGATTTTCATTTAATTGTTATGTCCATTAAGGCTAGCAATTCTAATCAAACCTTGCATTGCACACATGATTACTTACTTACCCCTTTCCAAGGTATAAAATACCGATGAAGCATTATCAACCACCCAATACTTCCAAACCCATTTCCACTTAATACTTCTAAATATGAAGCGGCCTTCTATAATACTTTTAAAAGAGAATTAGGCAGACTCTGCCATTTAAGATCTCAATCAAGGTGGACCCCATCATTTAAGACCTAAATCAAGGTAGACCCCGTCATTTAAGACCCATTCCTAAGGTGATTTCCTAACAATGTTATCAATGGTCGGTGGGACCTAGTTACAAAGACTTCCAACCACTATTTAAGGCTTCCGACATTTAATGTCCAACTATTACCGCATCTATCGTCGATAAAATCTTAGCCATGTAATAAACAGTACCCAAGCCACTTAATACCTTTTAAAAAGGACCAGGCGGACTTCTAACCATTTAATACATGTATTCTAAGCAGGTCCCCATCACTTAATACCTATCCCCAAGCGGACTCCTTATTGGTACTATCGTTATTAGGACCATAGCAATATGAGTGACTGTACCCAAGCCACTTAATACCTCATTAATAAGGACTAGACAGACCTGTCATTTAATACCTAGCCCCAAGACGGAATCCTCACTGGTACTATCTAGCTGATGTTGCTTGAAAATCTCATTGGGCTACTTAATACTTCTTTTATAGGAAAGAGGCGGACCCTAAAGTCACTTAATATGCTAAACCTGAAGCGAACCCTTCCCGAGATATCCACTATCACTCTTAATTGTAAATATGGAATCTCATAAGGTACTTCTTTCGGTAGGGAGGTGGGCCTTACAGCCACTTAATACCTCAACACTGAAGTAACCCTTTTTGAGACATCCTTAATTATTTGGAACCTCACTAGGTTACTTAATACTTCCTTTTAGGAGAGAGGCGGACCCTACAACCACTTAATACCTCAAACCAGAAGCGAATCCCCATGGAGATATCCCTCACCGCTCCTAATTCCAAATTTGGGCCATTCAATACTTTTCAACTAAGAAAGCAGGCTCAATCTCTTACGTCATCACGGGTCTTAGGATTAGTGATATCTCACATCAGTAGTAAGTGCACTCAACTACCGGCAGCCTCAAAGGTAAGGGCAATCTTCTGTCGAGTGACCCTACTGACCTCGCATCACTAACCTACTATGTCCAATAACCATCCTAAGTTCTTATATTATCTTAGGTAGACATTGGACTTAGCTTACTAATTCCCTTTTTATTTAAGGCAATAAGATTTACCTCAAATACTTATCTACCCAAAAATCCCCTTTTTATGCTCATAAATGTCAATTTGTCTATAAAATCCTAATAGACGTTTCCTAAGACAATTATGTATGATTAATAATTTCAAATTAGTAACCTTTTTAACTTTTTTAACTATTCCATAGTTTTAATTTAACTTCTTTATTTATCAGTCCCATTAATCCACTTACCCTATCAAGTTATTGCAACCCCCGTATTTATTACTATTTATTTTCCATTTATTGGAGTTTTTTTTTTTTGAGCGACACGGTTGTGTAGCGTGGCACTACACAGCCGATTAGATATCATATAATAAGTAAATAATGCGATCAACAAGCCTGATCGCTGGCCAAAAAGTATTTAGAAGCAGTAAGCTAGTCATAGTAAGACAGAGTTATATATACAAAATACATATAGCCAGTAAAAACAGTGATGGAAAGGCCGGAGCAAAGTCGTGGTTTAGTGGTGCCCACGATGCCTGTCAGGAGGAACTGCTGATGTGCTGCCCGAGGATTCAGCCTGAGGAGAGCTGGGGTAAGGAAGTCTCAGCCTGAACGGAGCGGAGAAGCTACGACCTGATATAGATGAGAAATGGTGAGTAATACGTCTACAGGTTTCTTCAAGGCTAGATAAGGGCTTGCAGAATACACGTGCATTGCGCTCGGCCCAGATCCACCAGCTGAAAATAGCAACCGTGAGATCTAGGTGATAGTTGGGGGGGTTGTTCTGCCAATGATCGAAAAACGAGGTGAACGTGGGAATATGTCCGAGAATATGAGCAGTTGTCGCCGCCCAAACCTTGATCGCAAAATCACACTCGAAGAAGAGATGTTGCAAACTTTCTGTTGAGGTGGAACATAGGACGCAGCTGGGGTCTACTACAATGTTATGGCGGAGGAGTCTGTCTCTTGTGTTAATTCGCCCTTGGATGAGACACCACTGCAGGAAAGCAAGGCGGGGCTGAATCTTGCACTTCCAGAGTCTGGGGAAGGTGAATAGTCGTCCAGGGTTGTTTAGGTGGGCATAGCATGAGGCAACCCCAACCTTTTGAATTCCTTTCCCATTAATTAACTATTCTAAACGCGAATACTACATGTAATCGTCGTTATTAGCTTTTTATTTAAGTATTACAAGAGTAGTAAATTATGTACAAATATCTATTTTTATCGAATATATTCTGGTTATATATCTTCACTATAATATTCCTTTTCATGTTCAATTGTTGGAATCACATCTAAAGGATTATCCACTATAATTTCCATAAATTAGTCCAAAACAAAATATTTAACTTTAAAATATAAAAGATTACATTATTTGAAATTACAAGGAATAATCATGTCTTTTTATTACAGAAATAGACAGTGTAAACTACAATGAATTCATAATTTACACGTCTCTTTCTCTTTTTATTTGCATATATTCCTTGTTAGATCAAACACTATATTATTCTAAGAAGGGAAAGAAATCAAACTAATTTACAAATATTAAACGGATCTAAATTCCAACAATTCCAAACATAGAAAAGTTTACATTCCAACAAGATTAGGGTAATAATCCAAATTCATAACATTATTATACAACCTATTTCAGATCTGAAATAAATTTCATTCAAATCAATATTCTAAATTCATACTTTTGGAACTGATTTCCAGAACAGGTTGTAAACAATCCTAAATCAATTCATAAATAAGAATATGTACGCGATATTTATTATATTCAGATCATATTCAATTTGTTTCCTACAACTCATATACAATTATCCAGTTAGGCATAAAAATCAAATAAACACCAACAACATAATTTCATATTATAACAATTTATAAAATTTCCCACTCACTTTTTAAAAGCGCTCCAAATCTCCAGTTTGAAGTAGAACCTTTGATTCGTCTCCAAATCCTTTTTAATCCAAGAGATATGTATAAAAAGGTATATACATACATTAGAATTACAGATCTAAGAAGAGATTTGGCATCGGGGGAGAAAATAGATACAAATATATATAAATATATAAATTACCTCAAATACGCATATAGTCGATTTTCTTATCTTCTTCATTTTATTAGATTTTTATTCTTCTCCAATGTATATGAATATAGATATAAATATCTTATTTTTATAATTTAGAAAGAAAGCGAAGAAGGAGAAATGACATAGGTTTGTTATTACCACCAGAAAAATATGAGAAGAGGAAAGAAGGTTAGGCCTGAATTTATAGGCGTTATAATCAATCAGAACCGTTAGACCGAAATATATTAAATCCGAATCGTTGTGGCCTAGGTTTATTGCGCCCACGGTTACCCAACCAGTCGACCACCTTATATGCACCGATCGACCGCTACAGGCCGACCGATGATGGGGACCTACCTAGAATATAGGTATTAAATGGTTAGAAGTCTGTCTTGTCCTTTTTAAAAGGTATTAAATGGCTTGGGTACTAATTATTACACACCTACGATTTTATCGACGATAAATGTGCTAATAATTGGACATTAGACGTCGAAAGCCTTAAATAGTGGTTGGAGGTCTTTGTAACTAGGACCCACCGACCATTGACAACATTGTTAGGAAACCACCTTGGGAATAAGTCTTAAATGATGGGGTCTACCTTGATTTAGGTCTTAAACGATGGGGTCTACCTTGATTGAGGTCTTAAATGGCAGAGTTTGCCTATTTCTCTTTTAAAAGTATTATAGAAGGCCGCTTCATATTTAGAAGTATTAAGTGGAAATGGGTTTGGAAGTATTGGGTGGTTGATAATGCTTCATCGGTATTTTATACCTTGGAAAGGGGTAAGTAAGTAATCATGTGTGCAATGCAAGGTTTGATTAGAATTGCTAGCCTTAATGGACATAACAATTAAATGAAAATCAATCGGTATAAATTATGTTATGGACAGTTTAATCAATCGGTATTTTGTACCTTGAATAGGGGTAAGTAAGTAACCGTGTGTGCAATGCAAGGTTTGATTAGAATTGCTAACTTTAATGGACATAACTATTAAATGGGAACCAATTGGTATAAATTTATGTTATCGATAGAATATAGAGTTTCCAGTCACCATAATGTTGTTCTAACCCACTCCTCATTACAACCCATAGGATAGATTTAGAGGAATAAGTCGCTGGAGCTGGATGTGCTTTGTTGTTGGAAAAGTCTTTTTTCCTCTCATGCTCGATGATGATGTGACAACCTGTTATTCAAGTAATAACATTAATTCCAAGGTAGTAGTCATAGTCAATATTCTTATCCTATTATTGTTTCCATTGTGAGTTTAGATTTCTATCAATCTCCGATAATGCTCATGCTTATTTGCTGGTACCAAATCCAACGATTTGTGCTTTGATGGACTCAGATTTCGATTTTTGTCGAAATTTAGACCCATTATGGTATGGGTTGTTACAGACATGGTCTCCGAACACCCCCAAAGAGTATCGAATCCTTTTTCTCACCCTTGGTCAGGAGGAGGCGGCGGGTCCAACTTAAGAGTAGACAGACCTTCCTTCTGGTCGCCTTGTACTCACTTAATCTATGTTTTACTCTAACGTTTATACTTAGTTCTCTAATGATAAAAATGACATTTCTCTATATTTTTTGGTAGTGGTTCAACTCAACTTCCCATTTTGGATGTCACTCGCCAAACCAACATTGCTCATGCCTAGTCCTGCCCCTACAAGGTGCCATGAACCCCTAACAACAACCAACCTCCATGGCCTCTCAAGGAGAGAGAGCCTTAACTGTTCTCATCCTCCTATCCTCTTGATGCAAGAATGTGTTGACGTTCACACCCTACTCCCTCTAAGAGCTGCTGCCGAACCCGACTCTTTTCACTTTCACAAGGAAACGAGGATAGGTAAGGAGCTGGAAGGTTCAAGTAGGGTTGGCCTAGCTTGTTCTTTTACGCAAAGGAAGCTGAGATGTTGGACGGCATAACCCAGCCTAGGTGACTAGTCTTACCGGCACCTAGGAGATGAATGAGGCAAGACTAACTCGGTTACTCTGGACCCTTGCTGGGACTAACATTGAAGTAATGGAGTAGGCGCGTGTGACTAAGTCCGGGTGACCCAGAAATGAGTTGGAAGTAGTCTTGAATGCCGACCTTTAGGAGGCTTTCCAAGTGAGACCTTCTGAACATGTCTACTAAAGTTTTTTCATAAATTCCTATTGCTAATGGTTTCTTTCACAATATAGGCCCCACTCCTCCAGATTTGATAGGAGATAGTGGCATTAAAGAAGCACACTGTAAAGGAAGTGAAGACGAGGGTGTTGGTGGGAAAAAGGTCGGATATGGCCTAGAAGAGGATGAAGAAGGAAAAGAAAATGGGAAGAGGATGCAACAACGATGAGGGAAACCGAGATAGAGGCCACAAATGTGGCAGAAAGGATGCAAGCGAGGAGTCCTCCCACCTTGAGGGGCTGGAGTTAGAGGTGGAACAGTTGAGGCTCAGTTGGAGGCAAAGGCGAAGGAGATCGATAACGTTCATGGCTTTCTTCTCTTTCATCGACACTACATAACAAATGAAGTCCATAATGTAGAGGTAGTTAAGACGGAGGCGATTTAGAATGCCCAACCTATGATGATGCTCAAAAGAATCATCTCTGCCAGTTTTCACATGCCGCCGGTCA
The DNA here is from genome assembly GCA_030737815.1 of Allium fistulosum. Taxonomy (NCBI): domain Eukaryota; kingdom Viridiplantae; phylum Streptophyta; class Magnoliopsida; order Asparagales; family Amaryllidaceae; genus Allium; species Allium fistulosum. The sequence goes on from CM060904.1 coordinate 200,081,047, forward strand.
TCGATTTCCTCAATGCTCGGCAGAACTTAGGATATTCAGCAAAAGGTGACAATAAACATGGTTAAAGTCGCCCCCACCCCTCCCCGCATTATGGAGCCAGAGTAGATTGTCTTGCTGTCGGTTAGCTCCAACGCCCTACCTCCAAAGTTAGATGTTGCAAAAGCGATGACATATGATAACGAATGCCATGTTGTCGAACATTGACAACTGCTTTTTGCAATAATTTTTTGCATAGCGAGCGAGGCCCTTATTTTGTAATAAAACTTATGCTTACCAGTGAAAGATATTTTGTTTCAACTACCATGTATTAATGCTTTTTTACTATATATATATGGGTGTGTGCATGTATTTGCTCTACATTTGTCGAGTTTTTTGGGACGACAGCCTATGAGGTTCCTGAAGTTGTTTAGAAAAACTTATTTAAGAGCAAAAACTTAAGGGAATTGGGGCATATTTATATAAATGTCGCAAAGAGTTAAGATTCAAATGGGGGATGGGGTTTTGGACATAGCTTTGTAGTTTCCCCATCTTTGGCGGACAATAATTGACCAGTTGTGCTTTATTCTTGTGTGTATGCCTTCCAAGTGGTCGGGCAACTTTTTGTTAGAACAACTTATCAATGCTCGACTATTTTTTTTTAAATTTTTAAATGTTTGCCGAAGTTGAGGTACTCGTTGCTTAATGCCAATCCCCATGGATGTAGGAATGCTCTAGCGGGTATAGTGGGTAAGTTTTTAGGTGGCCTAGCACATCGAGGTGAGGATACTCTAGTTGGTCGGAGTAGACATCACTATAGATGCAAGAATCAAGATTATGACGTTGGTAATCGTGCCTATCTTTGCATTAGTGCCTCATCCTGCTCTTGGGAGGAACGAGCAACGTCATGAATGAAGGAATTGGAACTACAGTATAGATGGTCGCGCCATCGGTTCGTCGATGCCTCTAGCATAAAAGGGTGCGTTATTTAGCTTGTGCATCCTCACAGAGCAGTGCACCATGAATGCATGAAATAGGACCACATCATGGATGGTCTCGCCATTTATGCGATGGTGGCCCTGACGCAACGTGGACGTCAGTAGGCTTGCACATCCTCATAGTGCATTACATCATGGTTGCATTAATCAAGACCACAATGTGAATGGTCTTGAATATCGTTGTCGGTGTTCCTAGCATGAACAGTTGCATTGGTAGGCATGTGCATCCTTAAGGGTTGTTTTGTTGTTGTGGTTCACCCCCCGACACGGGCAGAGGCATGCGCACCCGTACCCTCTTGGGGTGACCATATATATATTCATCACATGGTAAATTAATAGAGTTGTGAGAATTAAGTGCCCTGTTTATTTACAAAAGAGACATTATGAAACACCCTACCTCTATATCTATACTAGCAGAGAATATCACTAAGTAATATCATTTGGTAATACGAAAAATGAGGCTATATTAGGCTTACACACGTGAATATTCCCTTGGACTAACACTGGTACGTGTTTCAAAATTGAATAAACAACTCACTTTTACATACACAGTATTAAATACAAAGCTATAAACACGTGTGTTTCCAGGATAGAACAATACACAATATGTAGTAAATAAAAGAGAGCATGTAGTCATTATCGAAGCAATAAGATATAATATGAAATATATACAAGCGACAATACATACAAATATCATAAATATCCACTACCTCAAATAATATACAAATTACAACTAGTATATATACTAGCGTCAAGCATACAATGAGGCTACTACAAAATAATATACAACAATACTGAATATCTAGCTTTACTATGCCTAGAAAATACAAGCTGGTCACATGTCCTTGAACCAGAAATGTCTCGGGCTGACTCGAGTTTTACGTAAATAACATATTGGTCAGACTATGTCTAAATGTAAATATCAACATAGATATATCATAATATATGCATGGTGTGATAAGAATATTATAAACAACATCAAAGTATAAAAAAATAGAAGCCACCATGAAACCATGTATAAAATGTCAGCATCCATAAAATCGTAGTAAGTAATAACTATAGAAATAATATCAAATGGGTGAATCATCCACATATATAATCATCATGAAAGTATATAAAGTATAGAACACATAAAATATAATCGGGCTAGCATACAACAACGCCCATGAAAAATACAAAATAGACATTCCCCGGTCTATTATACTCACAACAATATAATAATGTCAATAGTAAATCAACTATTATTATTATTGGGTGCCTACTCATCGGTCGCATATAATAATAATAATGAGAGCTGACTATACTTTGGATGCCGATTGCAGGTATAACCATGTTTCAATATATATGTAACTCATAATAAGTGGTGACGGAAATTGACTATATGACAGACACTAGGTCCCAAGTAGAGTCATATCTCAACACAGGGGTCGCCTAACCCATATCTATACTTAGGTGAGATGCAGATCCAGACATGAGACTGATGGTCGTCTATCCACTCTATGAGTCACACATATGGGTCACTTGACCCGACTTACTATAGTATGTGTATATCTATCATTCAGCTAGAACCAAAAGGGAGATTGAAGGTCGTCTGCCCTCTCAAGAGTCACATGAATGGGTTGCCTAACTGATTCTATGGTCACAGTTACCTCAATAATCATTGTGACATATATCAATCAGTGTGCTCATCAACGCGAGGACTCAGTCATGATCCTGCTTTTCTCCTATAGGTAACACACTACCGGCCTTAGTGACACAGGGGCTAAGGGCGCTACCCTTCTATGCTGACTAAAGGTGTCTAGGGCGTGACCCCAAGATCAGGTCACTAGGATGGATGCTAGAATCTGGTTCTCTCTCTCTCCAATGGTCATAGTAGGAGCGCATCTTGATAGACATCATATAGTATCTACAAATATAGGCTCCAACCTTGCTCACACCTATGAGCATCACCTCTTGTAAATATAATTTCAACATCACTATTTCCATCACATGAGTGTTATCTACTTACAATGAATAACACAATAAATACCACAACGGTGTCCCATACCACCACATTACTCAATCATTTATTCAGGCTCATAAATTACACTCGATTAACGAGTTCGAAGAATAATCAAAGAAATATCACCGAAAGTCCCATACCATAAGGTATTACAACTCCGTTTACTCTGATTTCTCGTTACACAAAAAAAACCATTCATATCATTTAAATTTGATTTAGAAAAGAAATTTTAGTAACATACTAAAACTTCTTAAATCAACCGAATATATTTATTACTAAATATACTATATAATTTTATACAAAGATTAAATAATTCTAATATAATACACAGTGCTTTCAAGGTCCCATTACAAATCAAAATTATAATTTGCAAAAGCATCTCCCTACTTTCCAATATTTTAAGGCTGTTTTAAAGTAGATTTATAAACTTCAAATAATTTTTTCATTCCAAACAATAAAATATTCACAAACCTTTACTTTATGTGCAAATCATTAACAACATGTAGTATAAATTACTTAATAATGTTTAGAAAATATCTCATGATTTTCTAAAATAAAATAAGATATTTAAAAAATTTCAAATATTAAATACATACTTCCTTTAATTAAAAATTCATAGATTACACATTTGAAACTCTTATTTAAATTAATAAATCATAAATATACTTTAAGCGCTTAAATATTAATTAGAGAACAATTCTTATTCTTCAGAAATTATATTAGATTTTTGAATAATTATTTAAACCCAAAATAGATTTCCTATTGATAAAATAATAGCTTTGTATATATATATTAATTATTAAATTTTAATATAACTTATCTTTAAAATAATTTTATATTTACAATACGTCCAATCTCAACATTCAAAATCAAAATTTACAAATAATTTTTTTAAATACTAATGCAAGAGGCCAGGGCACTGGCTGGGAAAATTCCAGGCTTTGGCCGTCATTTCCTTCTCTATTTGTGCCCATTTCTCCACTAGCTCATCGCAACACTTCGGTTACTCAAACCAATATTATCAAGCTCAAATTCAATTAAATCATAACCAAGACAATTGTATTCTAGAGTAGAAAACAATACAAATTCATATAGTTCATCAACAGTCATCCAATCAACACTTGCATATCGAATCACATGATTTAAACATAGAATTATGAGTGTAATGACTCACCTTGGCTTAAAGAAACTTCAACTTTCTTATAGCACTTCATAGCTCATCTAAAAAATCTCTTTTCCACTTACTAATAATTTCCATCAAGCTCTAAACTTCTGTAGAACTCCAATTTCTTCTAGCCTATAGGTGCAGTGGAGTGGTGATAATAATATAGTTAAGTTTTGGAATTCTAGAAATTCTATTTCTATTTATTTTAGTTTACAAAGAAGAGGAGGGGTTTCATGATTGTTTTTTAAAATGTAGGTAGTTAGAAAATAAGAGAAAGGGAAGCTTACGTGAAGCGATTTCATGAAGGGGGAGGTGTTTTCTAGACTTGAGAAAAGTTTATGTATAAAAAAGTATGAGTTTGGGCTTCTTATTTTGGGTCTAGACTTCATATTATCAAATTTTCGTTCTTCCTTTCCATCTTCATTAATTTTCACTTATCTCAAATTAATATCAAATTCCAAATAAAATTCATATTTTCATTACTTAAGTGATCACACAACATTATGAAATTTTATATAATTTATTTCCATAAATTCTTCTATTTTAATTATTTATTTCAAAAATATCATTTTTGTCTCATTTTAATATAAATTTATTTATTTGCCCAAATTAATTTTAATTTCCACTTTAAAATTAATTCTTACTCAAATCAATGTTAGTCATTCATTATATAATTTTATAAAATATTATATCCATATTTTAACTCATATTTAAATTTATAAATCATAAAATATACTTTAAACACTTAAAATAATAATTAGAGAACATTTATTGTTCTTCAGAAATTATATACGATTTTTAAATAATTATTTAAAACTAAATTAAGTTTTCTATTGATAAAAAAATAACTTTATATATATACGTTAACTATTAAATTTTTATATAACTTACCTTCAAAATAATTTTTATTTACAAAACGTCCAATGTCAACATTCTAAATCAAAATTTACAAATAATTTTTTAAATGCTAATGCAAGAGGCTAAGGCACTGGCTAGGAAAATTCCAGGCCGTGCACCACCGATGCACCGGTCCTCATGGACCGATTCAACGGTTCATCGCCTGGAATAGCAAGTTTCTAGGGCACGAGGCTACATTCTGACGGATTTGGCCGTCATCTCCTTCTCTACTCAAGCCCAATTCTCCACTAGCTCCAACACAACACTTCATTTACTTAAACCAACATTGTCAAGTTCAAATTCAATTAAAGCATAAAGTAAGAAAATTATATTCAAAAGTAGAAAACAATACAAATTCATATAATTCATCAACAATCATCCAATCAAAACTTGCATATTGAATCACATGAGTTAAACTTGGAATTATGAGTGCAACGACTCACCTTGCCTTAGAGAAACTTCAACTTCCTTATATCACTCATAGCTCATCCAAAAACTCTCTTTTCCACTTACTAATAATTTCTATCAAGCTCTAAACTTGTGCAAAACTCCAATTTCTTCTAACTTAGAGGTGTAGTGGAGTGTTGAGAAAGATATAGTTAAATTTTGGAATTCTAGGAATTTTATTTCTATTTATTTTAATTTACAACGAAGAGGAGGGGTTTCATAATTTTTGTTTTAGAAAATAAGCAGTTAGAAAATAAGAGAAGAGGAAGCTTATGTGAAGTGATTTAATGAAGGAAAGGTGTTTTCTAGACTTAAGAAAAGTCTATGTATAAAAAAATATGAGTTTGGGCTTCTTGTTTTGGGCTTAGACTTTATATTATCAAAGTTTCATTATTCCTACTTTATTTTTCATCTTCATTTAATTTCACCGAACTCAAATTAATATCAAATTCCAAATAAAAACTATATTTTCATTAATTAAGTGATCACGCAACATTATAAAATTTTATAGAATTTATATTCCATAAATTCTTTTATTTTAACTATTTATTTTTTGGCCCACTTTAATAGAAATTTAATTATTAGCCCAAACTAATTTCAATTTCCACTTTACTTCTTACTCAAATCAATATTATTAATTCGTTATATAATTTTATAAAATATTATATCCATATTTTAACTCATTTTAATTTAATTAATTTTAAACCCATTTGTTAAATTAATTTCAAAACTCGTTATTTAAATAAAATAAAATTTCTTTTGCTTTTGAAATATATTTCTAACCTTATTTACAACCATTATCAAAATTTGCAAAATTATTCAAATCCTTTTAATACATTTAAAATTATTTTATACTCAAAATATTATCAATATCAATTTTAAATAATTAAATTCCTCATTTATTAAAAATTCACAACTTTAAAATATTCAATTTCCAAAATAATTTTATTCCATAATCTTCTTAAATAATTCTTTCCAAAACAATTAGTATGACATTATGAGTGAGGTATCTTGGGTAGGGAACATCCACTTTTGTGGACATCATGAATTCATATCCATATGCTAAGGAGAAGGGGAGTGTCCCATTGAGGTTTTTCTCAAAGTCCTAGAAGACCAGAGTGCAAGTGGTGAATCTTCAGCCTAATTTCCTTTGGTAGCAGTGAAACACTTCTTTAAGATTGATTTGATAGTTTATCGATCGCCTCCACAAGCCCATTTTCTTTAAGGTGGCGATGGATGAGAAACACTTCTCTATTTTGTTCCTTTCACAAAACCCGAGAGACTTGCCGCTCTCAAAATGGGTGTCGTTGTCGGTAATAATCTTCTTTGATAGTCCAAAGTGGTAGGCATTGTTTTTAAATGAAGTTGAGGATTTTGGGCACAATGACCCTGGTGAGAGCTTCCACTTTGAACCATTTAGTGAAGTAGTCAATGGCAACTATAACGTGATTATACCCTCCATTTGCATTCAGGAGCTTCCCAATTAAGTCATTCCCTCATGCATCGAACGATAATGGGGTGAAGTTAGGGAAGGCTTTGGGGAGTTTAGCAAACCATTGCCAGCGATCACACTTCTTGATATAATCCATGGAATCTTTGATCAATGTTGGCCACTATTACCCTTACTGGGCAGCCTTCTTAACTAGGCTTTACCACCTAACATGGTCTCTACAAATGCCTCGTGTAGCTCTTCAAGGACTTGATCGACTTTGCCTTAGTGAAACAACACTGGAGATGGGTGCAGTATCCCCTTCGGTAGAGTTTTCCATCTATAATTGTGTATTTGGTTACTCGATAAAGGATTTTCCTAGCTTTCTTTCGTTCACTATGTAGTTTCCCACTCACTAGATATTTCAGGCACTACAAGAAAAACTAGTATCAGTAGCACAATATAGCAGCGTTTCAAGTTTAGACGCTACTATTGTTCATGAAAGACGCGTCGATGAAAGATGAATCGCTGCTAATATTAAATTTGGCGGGGCGCAAAACATTTAGGCGGCTGCATTTATTTTGGTCCGAAACTCATTTTCGTTTGCCCCGTTTTTATTTCTCATTTTTCATTCAAAGAGAGCTAAATCCAAACTTTCCCCATCCAAATCCTGGCTTTCCCAACCAAAATCCTAACATCCCTAATCTCAATTCCATCGATTCGTAGGGAAGTCTTCAAGATCTGGAGATGTATTTTTCTCTGTGTTCTAGGGTAAGCAAATCAGACCTTGCCTCCATAGCTTTCGTTCCATGGAGGGATGACTAACTCAGCGTCGATCTCTCCTGATCCAAAAGGGAAAGCTTGCTGTCCAGGGTAGGTGAACAAGATAGCTTAGCTACATAGCAATCTCTCCTCAGATCTAAAGAAAGTCTCTTATTACTCCATGCTCCATAGAATTCTCTAAGGTATTGTTTTTATTAGACACCTTACCTTTCTATTATTTTTTATGGCAATTAGTTATATGATTGATCGATTTTCCATAACTTGTTCAGTTTTTGATTTCTTTTCATGTATCATGTTAATGTGCTAATTTTATTCTAACATGCAGATTTTAATTTGCTTTTTTTGTTGTTAGTTGTTAGTGTGCTAATGAGTAGTGATTATGGCAAACACTAGATTCCAATTTACCTTTTTCTTAATCTTCATAAGTTCACTGGCATCTCCATGATTACATGACAATAAATTATCCTTTTTTATATAGTGTTTTTGTTTGTAATAATACTAGATGGAACAACGTAGTGGTATCATAATTTTGAATTTTGTGATTTATGCACCATCAATTTTAGTCATTCCTATCTACAGCCTTGAAACAGTATGCTGATTACAAATATTAGTGTGGTTATTGTTGTGTTCTTCAATTTTTAGTTTAGATGATAATTCTTCCTACTTAAGTAATACTTACCATTTTGTCATATTTAAACTCCCCATTGGTAAATTCTAACACCAAATAAAACTCGTTTAACCTGCATATCAAATCACTCCTCAATTTTTTAGGTTGCACTGGTTCATGACAAAATTGCACCAAATTAGTTGTCTGTTACATGAATTGAGTACTGTGGTCAGTAGTCTTAATTCTCAGCTTAAGACCATATTCTATAAACCAAAATACCTATGGTTATAGTTTGTTGTTCCGATATTATCATTTAGTTATGACAAACAGACTCTCACAAAATTAGAATAAACCAACAGTTTGATATGTTTGTTCCGTAAAAGCTCTTTTATTGTACGATGTAAAAATGTTAAATTATGGTAGGTGTCACACAATTGCTTCTTTCTTTAGTTTAAAACTAGGGTTGTTGCTTTGTACGAGAAGGGTAAATCAAAATTAAATCATAACTAATTGAGAGGAAAGATAGAGAATTAGATTTGTTGAAGAATTGAAATTAAGCTAGTTATATTACTTCTCTATGTTTGAGTAAACATGATTACATATGACAACTTTACAAGTTATATTGCCTTTGCTAATTGAGTAAATGTGATTATGTAGAGGAAGTGTACAACGTTTTGATTTTTCCTCATCTTCTCTAGTAAGTTACATCTAATTAGTATTGGCAATAGGCTGCACCCCATTAATATAGGCAGTAGGCTGCACCTCATTAGTCACTGCTTGCTCAATTTGTGAAGTAGCAGTAGTTCATTTATTTTACTATCAAAATTTCATATTCATGTATAACTTTCCATAAAACCCTTGAACTTACCCATAAATTCAACTTAAAGTACAATTACAAGTGCAAAACTGTTGGGAGCTGAATAGCATTTATAACGTACAACATAAACAATAGAATATAATATTACAATGTTAAAGGTAATAAATTAATGGATAAAACATGATGAATTTATAACCGAGGATTGTATCGCTAATATATATATAACTGCCGCTTTCAAGTTTAAGCAGCAAAGTTCTAAGGTTTAAATTTTTAGTTGTCTACAGCAAAAGCTTCAACATTATCAACAGAGACAGCTACAGGCCTGCAACAGATGGAAAGAGCCTTCCAAATGGTTTTGTAATCATTTGCACAATGAAGATTTTGTTAATACAAATTTTACTGTCAAAATAAATAATTTTTTTCCTCTATTGGTCGATGAACAAAGATATTTGAATGTTATTATTAACATCTTCGAAAATAAACACTGTTTTTTGATTCGGCAACATTGTTACATCATATTAATCAATATTAGCTATCATGTAGTATAATATAGGGAAAGATTTTTATGCTGAATTGCTCGTGGATTTATGGGAATTTGGCAAATAAAAAATTTGCTTAAGATAATTCTATGGGAGTAATATAAAAGTTTCTAAAAATAAGTACTTATTCATTCTCTCCTAGCTTTATGAGATCTGTCATTTCTCTAAACTGAAATGCACTGAGGCAATCTGATGTGAGTATATGAAAATCATATTGTTTTTTTATTATATTTAATCAGACATATGATGTTTGTACCAAAAATGGGCACAACACTCTTCGGAAGTTTTTGAAGAGATAAAAGTGAAGAATAAAAATTAAAACTGTGGATTATCTAACAAAAACTCCAAATAACAGAAAGTAAATTGCGAAGACAAGCAATTTAGAGTGGTTCGGCGTTTTTCCTACGTCCACTATGAAGTTTGATGATTTTATTGCTCGATACTTGAAGGTTACAGTAGTTTATAATGTAATACAACTGAATTTAAATGCTAAGTGTCAATCTAAAGCAGCGGCGGTGTTCTGGAGTAGATCTGGCAGAATCTGGGCGCTGTTTAGTACTTAGAATTATCCGACCCCTTTTCTGAATGACTAGGGGCTCTATTTATAGGTGTAGGAGGCTGATATTTCGCCTAAAATGAGGGGAGACCAGTTCTGGTACGTCAAGGGGCCCACATGGCCGAAATCTGGAGATCTGGGCCCACTTTGGGATCGATTCGACCCTTGGTTCGAATCGATCAAGAAATCACCCAATCGAGCTGAAATTTGGTGTGAACATTCTTCATCATGTGTTTAAGATTCTGTGAAAATTTCATGGCATTTGGACTTGTGGATCTCGAGTTATGATCGATTCGAGTTCAAGCACTTGGTTGAAATGCATCTTCGAATCGATCACTTTTGATTTGGTTCCTTCGAATCGACGTGCTTCGAATCCATAGGTTCGAATCGATGGTGTTGCACGTGAAGATAGTGACGTGTTGCGTGTGCTTCGGGTCAATCCAGCTTTCGCTCCGAGTTTTACTGAGTCAACTCCGTGTATCTCGCTACTTTGACTCGATAGATCCGAGGGGATGGACTCGAAGATAGGTGTCTTCGAATCGATCAAGGCATATTACGTTCGATCGATTCAAAGCTGCCTCATGAGATGGAGTCGAGGTCCTTATGACTGCATGGATTCGAAGGATCCTTCCTTCGATGGATTCGAACTATGGTGCATGCGAGGATGGATTCGAACTTAAGGCATATGAGGACTTGCTTGATGGAGTCGAAGGCGGTGAATGCTCCAATGGATTCGAAGCTATCGGTTTCGCCTGATGGAGTCGAAGCAATTCTCCTTTGACCGATTCGAACCAGCCTTTTTCTCATGGATACGAGGCAATGCTTGTCTGATGGATTCGAACATAGGCTCCGCCTATGGATTCGAACTAAGGATGTTCTACTCCATCTTTTGTCGACAATATCTCGAGCATACGAACTCGGATTGACCTGAGACTTGGATCGTTGGTTCCCACGGCTTTGCCTGACGTGCCTTATCAATTGTAGCCCGATCCGGACTTGAACAAATTTCATCGATATCCGTAGCGATCCTTCCGTGTAACCGATTTCCGAGACGATCTGTCACCGGTATCTAGTCAAGTCCTTGGTGTCACGGCTTTGCCAAAAGGCGGGATAACATTTGCCCCCCAAAGTACGTCTTGTGTACACATGACGTGCTTTGTAAAGACGCAGTTTCACGTCGTCCAATTGTCACATGTTCTGTTGAAAACGGTATTCTCTATAGCATTTCATATCGACCCTCTCCTGAACCAATGTGAAATTTGAGTTGTAACCATGTCCGTCAGTTGGTCTAGGAAGTTCCTTCGTATTAATCCTCTCCTAAATCAATATAGAAGGTCGAAGGACCGGCATCGTATTGGTGAACTTAGAATTCAGTAGATACGAAACACTTGTTTGTATTGTAGTGGATGGAGTCGAACAAAGGCTTCGAATCGATGGAACTCACTAGTGATGGATTCGAACCGATGTGATGATGGACCTTGATTCGTATTGATGATAATTGAGGGATACGAAGCGATCGTTCGTATTAGTTGGCCGTGCACTGTTGTGGTTCTGTTAACACCTTGATCTGTTGGAATCGAATGTTCTCTAAGCCTTTCTAACATTTGTGCTTCGAATCAAATTTTGATGGACTCGAGGCAATCGATTCGAAGCGTGGCTTAGTACTAATGCATGTGGGAGTCTGAGTCGATTCTAACATTCTGGCTTATGGATTCGAACCTGCCGCTTCGTATCGATTCGATGTCTTCACCCGCTGAAGCCGGTCACTCATACCGGGAGGCGAATCGCCACTGAGTTGTTATAAATACCGGGGTCCTATTCACTTTTCACTTTTTCTACTTTTGCTCTGTTTCTCTGCGTCTTCGAATCGATCTAGCACTCGCGTGAATCGAAGCCATCTGCCCTTCTTTGAATCGCAACAATCCTTTCTAGTTTCATCTCGTATTTAGGTAGGCGATTTGACTAAATACTTTAAGCTTCGGGCTTCGATGTAATTCCCTTTGCTTACGTTCGTATCGATCTGGATGGAATCGAATCCAGGGATGAAAAAAGAAACGACTTCTTCGCATCGATCTTGGATGGTGGTTTTCGAATCGATCTCAGATAACCAAATTTTTTGTGGCGTTCGCATCGATCCGTGGAGGTATGTTGATCGAATCGATCATTGGTGGTGAATCGATCGCATCGATTCGAAGCAATCGATATGAGGAGTTGTGGTATATTCACCTACGATCGATTCAAAGATTATGCTTACTATGATCGATACGAAGCTTCGTCCATTCGACACATGATTTTTCCAGAGATCGATTCGAAGGATAAACCATCTCAGCCTGAACTGCATCGATTCGGGTTGTATCGGTTCGAATCGCTTTGACTCGAGTTTGTATCAATTCGAACCTGTACCGATTCGAAGGCACACATTTAAGATCGATTCGAAGCTGTATGGACTCGAACCTTGATCTTTACGAACGAGCTTCCATGGATATGAGAACTTCACATGATTATTGGCATGACTCCGACGAGCTTCATCTTTGCATATTCGGACTAAATTTTTGTCGTGCATATTTGACTGCCCTTCAAAGCTCGTCGATGGAACTGTAACTTTGAAAAATTAACCTGAACTAATCAATCATGGATTCTGAACAATATGTTTTAAGACGGTCAATAATGACGGTCGCCCTAATTAGCTTCATAATTTCTGAAGCTTGCATCTTGTTCTCAGTTTTGTTGAATCTGTTAAGTAACGCACAGCACTTGCACTGCACGACACATTCATACACTCCTCACTGGGGAATGCACGGGCTCTTTATGAACTTAACGTTGCTTTCTGATGAGTTAGCTAATTATGGAATCTTCGAGCTCCCAACAACAAGAGGTACAGAGCTCGACTCCTCCGGTGCTTGAGATTCCCGATATTCCTGCCGATGTAATTGATCCAGCTCCAGATGAATTGCCAGAGGCTATATTTATTGAGGACCCGGTTGATTTGGTTCAATCTAACATCTCCGAATCCTTACTGGGACGAATATGCCTAAAGCATAACATATCTCTGGATGATGTGTTATTACCTAATACCGATGATAGACCGCACAATCCTCCTGATGGATATACGGCTTTTTATCGCCATGCTTGCGCGGCCGGAACTCTCCCTCCTTTCAATCAATATATCAGAAGGATGCTATCATATTTGGGAATCGCTCCTTCACAACTTCATCCCAACGGGCACGCGTTGCTGAACAGTGCCTTTATCATATTTATGGACTGTCTCTTTCGCCCGCCAAGGCCCACCGAGATCAGACACATATTTAACTTCAAGAGTAGGGGTGATAGCCGGTCTTTTACATTTCTGGAGGCAGTTAGGAATTGCCAAGTTGTAGTTGGAGCTTGGACCCGACTGAGTTATTTCAAGAACGAGTGGTTCTATGTTCGGTGCCCTCCGGGTTTTGCTAGGCGATGGTTGTCTAGACGTAAGCGCCTTAACCTGTTTTCTTGATCAATAGCTCTTCGGTGTTAAAATTGACATTTCATTCCTTTTACAGCCATTATCTCCAGGCCCGATGGAGGGCGTTTCAAGGGTATCGTCCGAAGTCTTCAAGAAGTTCCAAGCGAGTTGAGGCATATTGACTCGGTGCTGAACGATTATAACTTAAGAGTTCTTGGTTTGATCGACATCAATCAAAGTATAGTTGTTGAGGGATTGGCAAAGACCGCCTCCAGGAAGGAAGATAAGAAGAAAACCAAGAAGAGAAAGGTGAAGAAGTCACTCGGAATCAGAATAATCGAGGCGAGTGACGAAGAAAGAACCCATACGGATTCGGAGCCAATGGCTGACCTCTCGGGAAACTTGGAGGAGTCGGGAGGAAGACGGAAAGGCAAGGCCGCCGTTTCCAAAAAACTTAAGTCTAAGGGGAGGAAATCTGTGGATGTGTCTCCTCCCATTTCCGGAGTTATGATTTCTGAGGCCGCCCCTTCTCATTTGAGAGACATTTTCAAAGGGCTTGACGACATTCCCATCCCAGATTATATATCGATTTCTCATAATCCTGGGTTGGAGGAATTTCAAGATGTCCTAAACATGAACGAGCCCTTTCCTTTAAGTGCGGTCAACACTTCCGGTCGGTTTGGGGGTTTACACATTTACACACACTTCCACAGCACTTCATGACTTTTGCATAATAAACGTTGCTTTATGGGATCTTAATCCGTAATTCTTTCTTATCGCAGGTGAGATGTCAGGACGTGGCTCTACTCTGGATAGGCTTCGGAATGTGCGCCAATCTTCTCCATTTTACGATTCCCGCAGGAGAGAAACAGATAGGGATCATGGGCGCAGCTATTCAAGTCAAGAACGTTATGATAGAGACAGAGATTATTCGCGTGGCCGTTCTGGCTATGATTATTCTGACAGAGACCGGGGATACCAGTACCGACCCCGATCTCGCTCTCCTCCACCTCCCAGGGCCCCAGTAGACCTCCCAGGGCCATCTCATCAGCAGCAGCTGCCTTCTCAGTCTTCTCGGCCTGATGCTCAGCGGCCAAGAATGGAACCGACAGCAGCCGCTATAATTGAACAAGCTCCGGCTGAGTTGACAAGCGAGGGAGCTGCTAAACTTGCCCAAATGAAAAATGACTATCCTGAAATTTGCATGGATGGCTATATCTTCCCTCCTAACTTTAAAAGAATTCCTCCGGACGCTGAGACCACTGCTCATAGTTACATCCACGACTTCTACGCTCAGTATAAGGAGTGGTACAAGGCAGCCGTGAAGGCTTCTAGAGTAGCTTTTGACCGGGCGAAGATCATTGCCGAACGTGATGCTGACATTGTCAAACAGAAACGCATCATTCAGGTTCTTCAATCTGAAGTGGAGACGTCCCGGAAGTCAGAGCTTGAAACACTTCAGAAACATGAAGATGTCGTGGCCAAACTGGCGAGGATGCAGCAGGAACACTGCGCCACGGTGGAAGAGATGGGCCACCGCAACACCACCATTGCGGCTGAGCGAGACTTAGCCGTTAGAGAGCTGAATGAGCTCAAGGCCAAATTCACTGAAATGGTGAAGGAGAAGGACGATGCAAACGCCACTGCTCAAGAGGCTTGCGACCAAGTAGTATCTCTCAGGACCAAACTTGCTGCGGCGGCAGTCAAGGCTAAGTCTGCGGAAGCAGAAATTCAGGAAAAGATCTTGGAGGAGAGGTCTAGGCTAGATGCTGAGTTTGACGATCTCTTAGTCACGTATAACGCTAATGTGTTGGAACACAGAAATTTAGCGTGGCTGGGAGATGACTCCATGATCTTGTACAATGCCTGGACCCGGCTGGTGAATGAGAAAAGAGCAGCGCATCCAGATGGAACACTTGACGACTTTGAACTGGAGATGCGTTTGCTCACCGAGGATGAGAGGAAGATCCTTCATGAGGCGGTGATCTCTATGGCGAAAGAAAAGCTTGGCGTTCAATCTCTAGAGACAGGCGAAGGCTCGGGGATCGCGCATCACGGGACAAGTGTTGGAGCTGCAATTCCAACATTGCCCGAAACCACTGGTGCGGTAGATCCCCAGCCTGTTCCTGCCTATAATCCTGACCAACCATTATTATCTTCTGCCGAGGATTCTGCCCACGTTTCGGTCCAGACCTAGGAAGGTATTTGAACGCTTCTCGTAGTTTAGTTGTGAAGAACCTTAAGCAACATACTTGGCTAACAATCTTCGTTTTGTCGCATTTCAGTGACTGAAGTTATTGTTTCTGCACCTCTTGCTCTATCAGTTCCACACCAAACACAAGGGGTTGTTTTTTCTGAAGCCATCACGACCTCTACCTTGATTGGCGAGGAGGGAGATGCAAATATGTTTTCTTTCAGCGCTCAAATGATTGAGGAGCTTCTCAATGAACCCAACGATCCCTCTGTCAACCCGTCTGATGCTGTGAGCGGGGCTGCTCCGGCCGTTAGTTCATCTATGCCAGCTATTGGCACATCCGATGCGGCCCCAGTATCTCGTGAGGACGACATTATTGCTGAGATTGATGCCGAGATGGCAGCAGGGAATGCTGGTATGAATCCGCCCAGGCCTGCCCCGTTAATGGTGATTTCACCGGGCGGTACTGTAGTGATTGAAACTGCTCCTGTCCCTCCTCCTGCTACTACTCCTATGCCTCCAGCTCGTCCTCCTAGAAGAATTTCCGTCGCCTCCAGTTCTGAGGAAGACATTGACATTATATCGCTGCCGGAGGGCAAGCCTGGAAAGAGTAAGCGGTCGAGGAGAAAATCAGGCAACGGATCTGGTGGGGCTACCCCGAAGAAGAAGATAAGGAAGAAGAAAGATTGAACTTTTTCTTTAAATCTTTGTTGTGTAGGGTAGCATTTTGTTGATTTCTCTATAGCCGTGTATAGATGTGGATTCGGCTCCCACTAGCAGAATTTTCTTTAAACACTTTGTAATCAGATTCTTTTTGTTGATAGTGGAAATGAAAATTTATTCCCTTTTTGTCTTCAACTTGTTATGTGTTATGGTTCTGCCCCCAGTATTGGGGATAAGTGTGGAGTTGACATATGTTTATACCCCGTCTCGTGCTCTGGGAGTACGGAGTTAAGTTGATGTTTATACTCCGCCTCGCACTTTGGGAGTATGGAGTTAGGAAAATGTTTATACTCCGCCTCGCACTCTGGGAGTACGAAGTTAGGAAAATGTTTATACTCCGCCTCGCACTCTGAGAGTACGGAGTTAAGTAAAATGTTTATACTCCGCCTCGCACTCTGGGAGTACGGAGTTAAGTAAAATGTTTATACTCCGCCTCGCACTCTGGGAGTACGGAGTTAAGAAAAATGTTTGTACCCAGCTCGCGCTCTCGGAGTACTCTGGGGTTTTGTAAATGTTTATACTCCGCCTCGCACTCTGGGAGTACGGAGTTAAGTAAAAAGTTTGTACCCAGCTCGCGCTCTCGGAGTACTCTGGGATTTAGGAAAATGTTTATACCCTGCCTCGCACTCTGGGAGTACGGAGTTAAGTGAAAGGTTATCGTGTATCAACCCATTTCTGGCCTGATGTGATGGCTTGCCCCCGAGCTCGGGTTTCATTTGGTGAGTGGTTGATTGCTTCATAGCCACTCCCTACTTGAATAAATCCCATTGTGTGATGGAATTTAACTCTTCGTGCATCGTGATGTTGTACATTGTATTTAATGAATCACAGCTCTGGCTCAAAGAGATGGCATTTTATTGCTGAAATAAGAAAACATGGCAAAGTCAGTTGCCTTATTACAAATTCTAATTTCGAAATGCAGAAACAAATTCTAAAACAGAATTTAAACTAAATAGATAAACATAGCCTGTTATGTGCAATATCGACGAAGACTTTCGCTATCCAAGGCCTTTGGTGAAGCTAGACCATCAGCGGTCGTTAATTCATATATACCATCCCCGAGCTCCTGCTTAATCTCGTGTGACCCCTTCCATGTTGGTTTCATGTGTGGTAGTGCTGGATATTCTTTTTTAATGACAATCTCATTGCGTTCAAAAGTTTTAAGTCGGTCCTCGGCATTGCGTAATCGGGCGACTCGATTTCGGCGTATGACTGTTCTCAGGTCAACCTGGTCGCCCTGGACGACTCCAACTCCGTTGACGGTAGGGAACTTTAAGGTTAAGCACCACGGGGCAATTACGGCTCTGAATTCAGTAAGGGCAGGTCGTCTTAAGAAAGCGTTGTATGGCGAGACTATGTTCAACACAGCGAACTGTAATGTCCGAACTCTCCTATGTTCCTTGGATCCCAACCTAACTGGTAACTTCACCATCCCAATAGGTACGGTAACGCTACCGTTGAATCCATGGAGGTGAGTTTGGCAAGGTTCCAAATCCCTGGCTTTCATCCTCATTTGATTATAAGCATGTATAAAAAGGATATTCACAGAGCTCCCGTAGTCAATTAGTATCCTCTTCATCCAAGCTGGACCTACTTGTGCCGATATCACGAGTGGGTCAGTAGTCGGGCTTCCGACATAATCAGTATCGTTGTCTCGGAAAGTGATGTCGTTAGTTATCGCTCTCTTTCGTGTGGTCGAAGGTTTATTGTCCAAGTTATCATCATACTCAAAGTCTGTTCGTCTAGCTAAGTTGTTATATGATTTCATTTCTTCCCAGCTTCGCTTCGCTGGACGAGGATTATCACTTACAACATTAATTACCAGTCTTCCTCCGACACGACCTGGTTCTTCCGGTCTTTCTGGATTCTGTACATGATTTTGATTTGAGGGGCCCGCCCCCTCAGACTGCGGTGCCCGCACAAACTGGTCTAACTTCCTTTCCCTGATCAACTTCTCAATGAGGTCCTGCAAGTGTCGACATTCATTGGTGTTGTGGCCATAACTTTCGTGGAATCTACAGAACTTCCCTGTTTGAATCTGCCTCTCCGACGATTGCTTCGGAGCCGGCTTCTTGTATTGCATAATATTGCAAGTTTGTAGGTACACATTTTCCAACGATGTATTCAATGGTGTGTAATTATCGAACATTGGAGCCTCACGCCGTGGACCTCGATTTGGATCTCTTTTCTTATTCTGACCATTGTTACCTCTTGGCTGAGTTTGCTTGTTCTGTATGTTCAATTGAACTTTTCCGGAATTGTCACCGGACTGTTTAACTGCTACATTGCTCTGTATTCCTTCGCTCCTGGGTCCTGCATCATCCTGCTTCCTAGACTGTTTCGCGTCCTCTTGCCGCAGGAATTGAGCGGCCTTGGAGTAAAAACGGTCCAACGATGCGGGCGGTTTTCCAGCTAACCAGTTTCCGAATTCAGAATCAGGATCAATCCCCTTGGTCAGAGCCATTAAAATTGAGTTATCGTTGGGATTACTAATCTCCACACATGCCGCATGGAATCTCTCTAAGTAACGCCTTAGCGTTTCTCCACGAGCTTGGGTAACACTGGATAAGGTGTTGACATCTTTGGGTCTAGCGACATGCATGCGAAATTGTTCAACAAATTTCTTAGCCAGTTGATCAAATGAAGAGATAGACCTAGGTGGCAATCTCGTGAACCACATCGTTGCAATTCCACCTAGAGAGATGGGGAAACTTCGACATTTTACTGCGTCATCGGCCCTTGCGGCGCTCATCGACCATTCATATTTCAAGATGTGTTGATTGGGATCAGAGTTTCCTTCGTACATAGGAAGGGTTGGCATTCTGAATCGCCGAGGAGGTTCAGCATTCAGTATCTCGTCTGTGAAGGGAGTATGACTACGGGAAAGTCCCCAGTCATCATTGGTAAGGCCTTGGCTTTCGCGGATCATCTGACGTATCATAGTCGAGATGTCTGGCATTGCTACATTTTGAGCATGTTGAGCTAAGGTGTGGTCGGGTTCCACAGCGCGAGTTCGGACCGGGCGCTGTCGACGGTCCAAATTTCGCCTCCTTGGCTCGGCGTCTTCTGGGATGTAGGATTCAGGAGTACGCCCATATTGCCGATTGTTTGGCTCTGAAAGATTTCGGGTATCAACCCTTGTTTCTGTTGTGGCAGCTGTGGCACGATTGTCCGCGGTACGCTGTGTAGTAGGGCCTCCTTGTGTTGAGGGCCCGGCCTGAAAGCTGGTCGACGGTCCTGCCCTCAACTGTCCAATAGTCAGGGCGGGTTGATATCCGACCGTTTGTGCATGGCTCCCGTCTAATCGAGGACGGGTAGATCTGTGATAGTAGTCCAATGAGGCGGAACTTTCAGTAGACGATCGGGAGATATCATCTCGTCTGGACCTTCTGCGGCCTTGGCGGTTCAGCTGGTTTGTTAATTCAATATTAGCACGCAACTGTTCGGCCAATTGCTGCCGACTTTGAGTCAGCTCTTGAAGCAACATATGGAATTCTTGTCTGGTGACTGGTCCAGACGGTTCTGAATGAGCGACATTATCTTGGTTGGATGGCTGCTGTTGAGCAGGATTCTGTCCATTCCTACCTTCTTGTCCAGCAGCTGTAGAAGTGGTTCTTGTGCTAACCATTTTGAATGAAGAATCCTTTTCCTAGACTTTATGCAAATCTGAATAGAATGGAAGGATTATAAATTAGAGATCTGGATCTTCCTCTTGGATTTGTGCAATCCGGTATCGATGGTAGATCCAAGGAGCAGGAGAAAAAAGCTGGTTTTTCTCAGTGAAAGCACCAAAGTGTTTGTACCAAAAATGGGCACAACACTCTTCGGAAGTTTTTGAAGAGATAAAAGTGAAGAATAAAAATTAAAACTGTGGATTATCTAACAAAAACTCCAAATAACAGAAAGTAAATTGCAAAGACAAGCGATTTAGAGTGGTTCGGCGTTTTGCCTACGTCCACTATGAAGTTTGATGATTTTATTGCTCGATACTTGAAGGTTACAGTAGTTTATAATGTAATACAACTGAATTTAAATGCTAAGTGTCAATCTAAAGCAGCGGCGGTGTTCTGGAGTAGATCTGGCAGAATCTGGGCGCTGTTTAGTACTTAGAATTATCCGACCCCTTTTCTGAATGACTAGGGGCTCTATTTATAGGTGTAGGAGGCTGATATTTCGCCTAAAATGAGGGGAGACCAGTTCTGGTACGTCAGGGGGCCCACATGGCCGAAATCTGGAGAGATCCGGGCCCACTTTGGGATCGATTCGACCCTTGGTTCGAATCGATCAAGAAATCACCCAATCGAGCTGAAATTTGGTGTGAACATTCTTCATCATGTGTTTAAGCTTCTGTGAAAATTTCATGGCATTTGGACTTGTGGATCTCGAGTTATGATCGATTCGAGTTCAAGCACTTGGTTGAAATGCATCTTCGAATCGATCACTTTTGATTTGGTTCCTTTGAATCGACGTGCTTCGAATCCATAGGTTCGAATCGATGGTGTTGCACGTGAAGATAGTGACGTGTTGCGTGTGCTTCGGGTCAATCCAGCTTTCACTCCGAGTTTTACTGAGTCAACTCCGTGTATCTCGCTACTTTGACTCGATAGATCCGAGGGGATGGACTCGAAGATAGGTGTCTTCGAATCGATCAAGGCATATTACGTTCCATCGATTCGAAGCTGCCTCATGAGATGGAGTCGAGGTCCTTATGACTGCATGGATTCGAAGGATCCTTCCTTCGATGGATTCGAACTATGGTGCATGCGAGGATGGATTCGAACTTAAGGCATATGAGGACTTGCTTGATGGAGTCGAAGGCGGTGAATGCTCCAATGGATTCGAAGCTATCAGTTTCGCCTGATGGAGTCGAAGCAATTCTCCTTTGACCGATTCGAACCAGCCTCTTTCTCATGGATACGAGGCAATGCTTGTCTGATGGATTCGAACATAGGCTCCGCCTATGGATTCGAACTAAGGATGTTCTACTCCATCTTTTGTCGACAATATCTCGAGCATACGAACTCGGATTGACCTGAGACTTGGATCGTTGGTTCCCACGGCTTTGCCTGACGTGCCTTATCAATTGTAGCCCGATCCGGACTTGAACAAATTTCATCGATATCCGTAGCGATCCTTCCGTGTAACCGATTTCCGAGACGATCTGTCACCGGTATCTAGTCAAGTCCTTGGTGTCACGGCCTTGCCAAAAGGCGGGATAACATATGATTTGGCTTTGTAATAAAATGTTTTAGCTGGCAAAAGTTATAAATCCACTAACCTTAAGTTATTTTTCCTCTTCCAGCTTGATGAGAACTATCATTTTTTTAAATGAAAAGCAATTGAGCTAGCCTGAGGTGAATATATGAAAATGGTATTCTTATTTTCATATGTGATCAAAAAGTTTATTTTTATAATAAAATGTTTTTATATAGTGAAATTGATCCCTTTTTGGGCATTAAACAAATGCTTCAAGTCTTGAACTGATATCATATGAACATAATGTATAACCTTTTAGACTATATAGTCCTTCTTTATGTGCTTCAGAGCCTTGGCGATCATTTAGTGCATTTGGCATATATGTTTATTTTAATTAATGATGCATGAAATGAACCAAGCCTTAACCTTATTATATTTTCAAGCTATTTACTTTCTAATAGTAAGCATTTGTATGCAGTTGACAATCCTTGCACTCCTACTTATGTCATTCAAACCCTTGATTATTAATATCGTACGATAGACATCATACATGGAGAAAGATATTTTTTTCTAGCTTCTTTGAAATTTCAAGCATTTTTTAGGTTTCAACTGAAATATTTAAAGAAATAGCCTTTATTATGAAATTCTCTTAATGAATATAGTGGCATGTCACAATTTTTTAGCTTCTTCCAATATATTTTGGAAGGGAAATTTTAGTTATAAGCCCTCCAAAAAAACTTACTCCAACTATAGAGTTTGATGGAAACTAATTGCAGAATTAGGCACAATCAGCAAGTCAGAATTTGTATGTTCCTCTTTTAAATTGTATTAATACCAAACGTAGTTTACGCTTTTGCATTTAGAAAGTTAGAAAACAAATTACAAACCCTATGAAAATTAAACCGCGTGCGCTCATGCACTTTGAAAATGGGGAAATATGAAGTATAAACCTTAGGAGATTAGGTCTATTTTTAATTTAAGTTTGCATAAAAGCTGTTGGAGTAATTTTTGGGGTTATTATTCTTTATCTAATGATATTTGGTTCTCTGTTAGAAGAATAAACCTGTTGCGTTATAAATTTTTGATTTTTCCTATACCTTGGTGTTTCTGTTTCCCTCTATAGTCCACATTAAATGTCTCGGTAATATTTACCTATAGATTAGTTTTTTTCCCAAGTAACTAGAGTCAAATATATTTATGATTGCTATGACATGTTTTTTCTTTTTTCATTATCATAGTTCACATTCTTTATCCACACATGACTAGATAAATAACAAAATGGTTTATAGATTTTCCTTTAAATTTTAACATGAAGTATGCCTAGACTAATTTCATGCATAGTAAAATGTATGTCGAAACCTTGATGAAATTCTTTGTTTAAAAGTTTTATTATAATATTGATGATGGATAATCTCTCAAACTATGCCTACTTTTTTCCCTTGGATATTTTAGAAGCTACATGTATAAATACAGTATGACCAAGTATCTTATTTCTTTATTTTCCCATTAATCTTCATTCTACTTTATATTGCAGCAACAATATATTTTACAGGGCTTTTGGCTTGCAAAACTGTTGTTTTTGAACTAAGATAGAATCAAAAGGTCATGATATTTTAATGGAATGATGCCAAGAACATAGTGGCAGAATACATTTTGTATCTCTTGCCTTGATGCTCTTTTCTTTATGCAAAGTTGAACTTTATAAGCTAGTTTCTTCTTTTTTCCAGCTTCAAATGAAATACCAAATAGAGAGCCCTATATCAAAACCTACAACATGTGATGTCCAAGTATATCTTGGGATTTTATGGCTGAAGCGTGCCAAGGATCAGAAAAAAATAATCAAAAATGTGATATCCCACTCCACTCTCTGCTTTAAAGAAACTTTCCACCTAGCAGAAAGAGAGATATCATCCTTAAACAACAAAAAGAAAGTAAGCAAAAATGCAGATGAAGTAACATAGACTGTGGATTCTAAGCTTAGTAGAAAGAAATCCGCTCTTCCCCTTCGAAGCACCCAGTTTTGAAATATCACTGAGGTGATCCAATGAGGAAAGGGCAATATATTTTCTTGTACATATGAACCAGATACGCTATCTTATCTTATACGATAACAATCCACGACGTTTAATTACTAAAGAATATGTAAATTAATTTTTAAATTTCTCCCCAATTTCAAGTATGGCTGCCATGTTACCGCATCGGTAGCAGTAGTTTGGAGCGCTAAACACTGTAACCATGTTCTTATCCTGCACAATAACAGTGCATATTAAATATTAATATTAATATCAAACATATAAATATACACATTAAATGTTAACGTGTGTGTGGGTGGAAAATGTAAACTGAACCGATTAAACAGAATTAAATTAGATGTCATTTAGAGGAAAAAAATGAAGATGCTAACCCAATAGAGTAAGTGGCTGAACTGAGAGAGGAAGAGGGCAAGAAAACTCAGTAGGTGGATTTCATGAACACGAAACCATGTATGGGTGCAAGTACATAGTACATGAGTATGAACATGGGTGCTTGGGTCATACATCCACAAACAAAAAATACCATGTATCCTATCGACAAAATATAGTAATGAAACACTAATTTAAGGTCCTCTATTTAAAGCTCTGATTCTGCTGACAGTAATACGATGGCAGCTATGCATTCTTGAACCCTGGAGATGCCACCTTAAAGAAGCATAAAAGGGATTCCTACTTATTTCAACATATTTGACAATATATATCTATTATGAAATTCAGTTGAATGAGAATGTCACTAGTCTTGCATCAGTTGGACGCAGTATACATCTATAATTCTTTTCGTTTACCAGCTTAGAAAACATTGAACATTCTTTAGTCATGGATGAATTTACATGCTTTTACTAACACATTAGTACTTTAAAATTTAAGTTTTCACATAAGATATGGTTTAACAGTTAATTTTTCTAATATTAATATACAAATCTAAGCATGAGTAGAGAATATAATAGTTGAAATGGTAAATTGTTTGCAGTGGACAAGGCAGCTCACCTGGCACCAATTGAAACCTTCCATAACAAGCTGGTGGGCTCTGGCAACAAGAGTGAGACCATTGGTATGGTTAAATTGCTAGGCAATATCTTGCACGAAAGTACGTTTAGGATATTTATTGGAATTTATAATGACTACTATGAGCCAGAATTGTTAACATAGTTATGGAAGCAGATCAAAAGGGTGTTTACTGACTATTGAGACATTCTAGGAAATTCTAATTTCCTGCTAAGTTATTAATTCATATTGAACTTAGCTAGATTGATGTTTCTCATTGACTCATTGTTTTTCATGCTCCATATGCTTCATGCTCCATATGCTTCAAATATAAAAGATTTGATTTGGAGGGGGTATTGTGGATTTAGTTTGGAGATTAGGAGAATGTAACAATTGCCACCACCGATTCGTACAACTTTATTAAAATGTCAATTTTATCAATTCTGCATACACAGTTAGTTGATATTATTATAGGACATAGGAATAAAAGAAACATATAAAGAGAATATATTATTATACTGTTCTGGTAACAAAAAATAAGAACAGACAAGGTTATTACTTGAAAAAATCATAATACCTGATATCAATAACAAAATTAAATCGTTCAACAATGTTTCATAGACAGTCAATTATTGGCATTCAAAAGTTTTATTTTTACATGATTGTTTATATTTGTTCACTTTATTCATGGCTTAGTGTTACATTGAAAGTCACACTCAATTAACCAATGGTGATTGTAGCTCGTAATTTTCGACTATTGATGTTAGTGGTGTTTCTGATATAATGCTATCATTGTTTGGAGATGGGATTATTGGTGTAGCAACAGTATGTGCAGGAGGAAGCAACAATGGAGCTTCTGTTATAATATTATCATTGTTTGGAATGAGTGGTGGTGTAGAGTTAAAGATGATAGGTTGGTCATGTCTGCTAGCTGCAGCAAATTCTGGACGGTCTACTAATGGTGTAGCAAACGTGGATGAGGCTATGACAAGTACAGAGATGATAAAGAAACTTTCTACAGGTGACATATTTTTTGATGGTTGAGTTTGAGGTTAATTTGATACAGCCTATATTGATGAGTTTTGCACTATTTTTTGCATACGAGATGCTATGTCTGTGCTTGTTTATGTAGTGTTGTTTATGATATTGGTATAGCGATTTCGCTTCCACTCATGGTGGATTATGAGTATCCGTTACATTTTATATGGAGTTGGAAACGTTTATTTGTTGCAACACAAATTTCATTTCATTTTTATTGCTTTTACAGTTGTTTCTAAACAACCTGCATTGATTTCAACCGTATCAAACAATTTCTACATTGATGTCTCAACTTCTTCTATATAGAGGAAAATATGTCACAACCAGTACATAAGCACGTCCGCTTGGACGTGTATAGAGGAAAATATATGCAAACTATTTTTCATGAAATTACTAATATATGTGTGAAAGAAGTAACATATAATATTTCATTATTGTAATTATTTACTTATCTTCATACTATAACTGAAACTAAAAGATAAATGTATAATATCTGGTACATTCATTCCTAAGATATATCTAGTTACACCAATAATATGTTCTTAAGGTTGGTTTATATTTATATATACAGATTTTGAAATTGGATCTTAGTGTGAGAAGCTTCCTTTTGTTTGCTGACTTTGACTTGGGAGATGTTCAACTATTCTAGCTTCGCATCAAATGGAATAGCTTGAACATGGTAATTAGCTATTTCGAAGCGAAGACTGTCGACAATAAAGAACTATTGGTAATCAAGCAACGAACATGAATTTAATTGTTATATATGTTGTCGTATTTTGTTAGTACCATTTGTGGAAACTTGTCTGTGAATGCTTGTAGTATGTGACTTATTTTGTTGAAAAACTACTATCGAATTGATTATGGTATTATTTTTGATTGTGAGATTAGCATGTTTATGCAATTATTTGAATATGATGATCATATGATTGATTGTTTGTATATGCTACTGAAAATCAAAAAAAGCATATAAACAAAAAATGCAACCAAAAAATGAAGACTTATGGTAGCGTTTTTTTAACCCTACAAAAAAAACCTATAGCTGCATTTAAAAGTGACTTTTGGTAGCGTTTTTTAAATCCTACAGAAAATACCTATAGTTGCATTTAAAAGTGACTTTTGGTAGCGTTTTCTACAGCGCAACAAAAAGTTTTAGACTTTTAGTTGCATGTCGTATAGCAGCGTTCTCTAAAACGCTACCATTAGTTATGGTAGCGTTTTTTCAACGCTACCAAAAGTCTTTTCTTGTGTAGTGAGGAGATGGATCACCCAACTATCTTTTTGCTTATCGTCGATTGCCATGGTAGTTTCCCTGCTCGAAACATGGGGTAGATCGGACTTCCAACAGGGCCTAGGGGTTTGTCTCCATTGGCTTACTTGTCGCCTTGGCCAGGATGGCTTTGTACCTTGCTTCAATGTTGGTTACTTTAAAATTCAACCTTATGGAAATGCAAATGCCCTGCCTATTTGGGGTGACAGGGACCATGCTTGATTAGTGGGTGTCTCATCATCAATATTGTATGCGCTAGAGCATTCCATGATAAAATCATCCAAAGCTTGATCTTTTATGGAGGTTCGAGCTATCTTAGTACTTGCTTTAAAGTTTGGTTGGTGAGAACTTTGACGAAGTGGGCCTGGAAGTAAGGATAAAGTTGCAGGCAGCCATGAGCAACAGAAAGCCAGCTTCTCTAACATAGAGTTTCTTATTTTGGGTCCGAAAATCTTTTGCTAACATTATATATTAGTCGATGGACCTTCTCTTCATCCCATACTAGGGCAGCATTGCTTGCGTGATCAGTGAATACTTCGTAAAGGTGAAAATCTTCCATGTTTCTTATTTTGGAGAGAACAGTGGGTATCGCTAGATGACACTTTAGCTGTTCAAATGCTTTGTTGCACTCTCGGTCCATGTAAACGATTTCCCTTTCTTTAAGAGGTCAAAGAAAGTAACGCACCTATTAATAGTCTGGGATACAAAGTAGCCGAGCACGACAACTATCCCATTTTGGCTTTGCAACCGTTTGATGTTGTAGGGGATCTGCATATCTTGTAGGGCTTGAATCTTGTCAAGATTTACTTCGATTCCTATGGTGCTCACTATATATCCTAAGAACTTCCCAGAGCAAACTGTAAAGGAACACTTCTTAGGATTTAGCTTCACATTAACTTGCTAAGGATGCCAAAGGTTTTGATAAGGTTCTGTAGGTGTCCACCTGCTCTCTCAGACTTATCTAACGTATCGTCGATGTGGAACTCCATCGAATTTCTAATTTATTTCGCAAACATCTTATTAATGGGTTGTTGATAGGTTGCCCCCATTTTTGGTGGTTGAACAACATTGCTTTTTAGCAGTAGAGTCCTACTTTGGTTTTTAATGATGTGTGCTCCTAGTCGAGGCCATGAATGGAAATTTTAATTATACGTGTAGTAGGCATTCATAAACGTCAGCAATTCTTGTCTGCTGGTGGTGTCGACAAGCTTGTTAATGCATGGGAGATAGAAACTATCTTTTGGGCAAGCTGTGTTAAGGTTGGAAAATCAATGCACATCCTCTAATCCCCATTACGATTTCGAACTAGTATGCGGTTGGCTACCTATATACGGATTCTAATGAAACCATTGCTGAGAAGCCTCTCTACCTCCACCTTTAATGCTTTGTATTTATATGGGTTGGCCTCTTTTGGAAAATGGGTTGAGCTTTAGGGTCATTGTTAAGGGCATGGCATATAACGGTGGGATCTATGTCTGTCATATCCATGTGTCCCCATGCGAACACGTCCGTGCTTTGCTTAAGGAAAGCTATAAGATCCGTTATAATCTCCCGGTCCAGTTCAATGCTCATTTCGATGACCATTTTGGAGTCGTCGAAGTCTATCATGATAGATTTGAGGGGTAGTGGGTAGCCATCTGGGCTAACGTTTCCAATATGGGAGTCCAATAGGTTGTCACTGTCACCTTTAAGCCAAGCCCTAGTTCGCCTTAGTCTAGGGCATAAATCATATGATCGATTAGGTCATCGTCCGGGATGGACATTGTAACGATCCACCTTTTTGACCCTCAAAAGTCAACACTAATACATCCACGGTATTCACATGTCGAGCATCTAAGTGCCGAAAAGACAGATTGTTGTGGTGAAAGAAAAGAAAATATAGAACAAAATCTTACAATGTGGCGAGTAATATATAATATACTCATGATCTTTACAAAAGAAAAACTTTAATATACATACTACATCAGGGTACTAACCTATCATCATCCTGGATAGTTATAACGGTCTATCCTTACAATTTATGATAAATACAAACAACGAAAGATAAGATACGAGAGTACGTCTTGGGGGCGTCCAGCTCGTCTCTTGAAGCTCCAAAGCATCCGTCTAAATCTAGAAATCTACTCGGATCTGACCCGAGTATTATAACACGATAACACCCGATCAGTCTAGTAAGCCAACGTGAGAAAACACAAACATTTGGATTACATAATGTTATAAAGACCTTTCAAAAATAATGGTATCTCATAAGACCGCGCCGCATAAAAAAAATGGTCGGTTTTTACCTTACGATAACCATACCGTTTTTATAGAAAATACAATGACATTATAATAATGTCTAAGGATGTAAATAAATATATAACATATCCAGAATGGTTATCCATAATTACATTCAACGGTACTATGCTCTATAACTAAAACCGTAAGGCACGTATTGGAGATTGTATTCCAACAATGACAAGGCATCGGTGTACCACCTACCACAATACACCTCTAGAAAAATGTACCGAGGGCCACACATGGACCCCCCGCGAACGCTGAGCCGGCTGACCCTCGAACATGACATACCAGATGATATCATCACTCGGGCACCGAGGCTGCAAACATTGTCAATTGGTCGCCCCATGTGCCTACACCAAATCCATAAATCCTAATTCTAGATCAAGGAATGATGCTCCTAATAGTAGCGAACGACATAGCTCTATGAGCATCCGTTGATTTTAGTCATTCCGGGTTGTGAGGGCATTCTTTTACCTTTTTCCTCCTAGCATTCTCTCTTGGAATGCTAACGCTGCCCTCCAGGTAACAATGCAATGTTAGCATTCATCCATACAAGTTGTTCAGGATATGAATAAACCAAGGCACTACTTCTACTACATCCATTTTGGAATCAAACTGATGATTAGTAGCAAGTAGCCATTATACTTCAAAGAACTTTGATCCTATCATCTCGAACCAATCATGAACCTCTTCCAAAGCGTAGAATGCACTTATGGTTTTGGAGTGGTTACAGTTTCAAGTCATCTCATATAAGTACACTCCCCCGCTTACCGGTCACCCCAAAACCAATCGATAGATTTCGGTAACTCAACTCCGGTTCTTTTGGAAATAACAAGACGATACATAAGAGCGGAGATCACCTTCTAACCATTTAAGTGGATGGATTTCCTTATTATTTGTTCTAGAAGAAACAATCGGTTTATATGTATATCATAGCATCATCGAAGATAACTGTACCATATAATTCCCGTGTTTCATCTAGATATTTCCAGAGTTATATTTGATTAAGATTTGATAGTTGGTTATTTAACTACCAAATAAACAAATAATCAAGCATAGATTTAATTTCATATGGGAACCAAACATGTTTAAACATAAAGAAACCACTAGCCCTTTTAGTTAATCTTATATTAATTAATCACCATCCAATTATTTGCAAAACATTCATATACTTATCTCACTGGTATGAGTATATTCACAAACCATTTCACTTTCAATACTTGGAAAACTTTTCCATATACTTATACAATGGTATGAATATATTCACAAAACATTAAGAAAGATTTCCTATTTCAAAATCATATTAAAGGGATCAAAAATAAATGTCATTCAAAACATTGTTTACTATAACCCAAACCACTTATCTTTTGGTGTTAAGTATGGAAAGAATTCTTCCATACCACCATAATTAAGAAGGATTATTTCTTAATTTCATAAACTCGATTTTCATAAGTGATCCAATTCGTATACGGAAAAATAATTTATATACCGAACCTCAATCTTCGATTTCAAACTATAACTATCCTTCAGATAACAATGAAGCCGTTCAAGTTGGGATATTATTACTTCTCAAACTTTGACTTAACAACATTCTTACCTTTCAGGATAGGTAGAAGTTTCCATACCTCGAAGTTTAATATCAAGTATATGATTTCATAAATCCCATATACTGTTCACTAAAACAAAGTTTTTAAAAATCAAACTTCTTTCCACTTTTCTAAGACCTCTTTCCAATTTATAAACTCCTTAAATAAATCCTTGTTATTAAATAAAATTCCTTTTATAAATCTTTCCTTTAAAAATAATTCCTTTTGTAATACAATTTTTATTTATAAACACCTTTTATAAAACAATTAATTATTTATACACCCTTTTATCAAACCATTATACAAGAAATTATTATCAAGCACAAAATTTCTCAGCGTTTTAGCCTCAAGGACAAACCTTCAGTATTTTAGCCTAAAGGACAACTTTCTTTAGGTATCAGTTTTTAGTTATTGACAGCAGTTTTTAGGTATCAGTTTGTAGTTATCGGTAGCAGTTTTTAGGTATCAGTTTTTAGTTCGGCAGCAGTTTTGGAAGAATGTTTGTCCTGATGAATAATTTTGGAAGAATGTTTGTCCTTATGATTAATATTTAGGAGAATGTTTATCTTTGTGGTTAAAATATTGAGGTCGTGTCCTTGAGGCTAAAAATATACAAATTTTTGTCATTTAAATTAATTCCCCCTTATTTATACACCTTTTATAAAACAATTAATTATTTATACATCTTTTATAAAACAATTAACTATTTATACACCTTTTATAAAACAATTAATTAGTTTAAAACAGCTCATTAAATTAAATAATTACTTTAACACCTTTAATAAAATGATTAATTAACTTTAAACATCATTACTAAAAAGATTAATTAACTTTAAACATCATTATTTAAAAGATGAATTAACTTTAAACATCATTATTTAAAGGATTAATTTAACTTTATTATAATTAAATAATAATTAAAAGTATATTAAAGCTTCAAATCCTTTCAAAAACTTATAAAAATCCTTATAAACACATTTGAAAATAATTTACAACATGTTTAAGGTAAATAACCTCTTTACACTTCACGAAAATCAAATATCTCCTAACTGCAGCTATAACAACTACTACTATATGGACCATAACTTTCAAGCTTAGTTTTTTTATAAAACAAACTACTTTCAAACCACTTCAAAATCCCTTTAAATATACTTATATACTATTTATCAAACTTCCTTGGAAAGATTTTATAAATATCCAAAAGTAAACCACATTTAAAACTACTGATTTTAAAAGTGCATTTATAGCGACTATCGCTATACGGACAGTTTCATTTTCAATTCAAATTCAACTTATTCAAGTGTGTTAACTTTACCAAGCAACATCGAATCATCTATACACATAAAATGCACACGCACGAGCACACACATACAAATATATATATATATATATAAAAAAAGTAAAGAACATTCTCAAGGCAAGGAAAGATTGTCACTTTATTACTTATGCACTTCGAAGTGTGTCGTAGCGGCCTATTCGCTACGAACACTTTGACTTTTTTCAGGTCCCTGCAAACAACCAATGTGCCATCCACTTTCCAGGCAAGAATCAATCCAACCCATAATTATTCTATATATTTATAAAACATAAGTAAAAAAGCCAAGATTATTATCACAAATAATAAAGTTCAAAATTTGGTTTTAAAGTAAGCTTTTCTCACCTTAAAGCAACACGAACTTAACCCAAGCTTCTACGAACTATCAAACCACACACAAACCTAGCCTCCTTCTACATCTCAACTTTTAAGACCTAGAGGAGGTCATCTATTTTCGACCATGACTTAAATTGGAATTTTTTGGGTTTTTTTGAAGGTAAGTGATGTAGAGAGAAAGGAAAGTGATTTTAAGAACTAGTTTAAGGATTAAAAGTGGAAAAGAAGTAATTTTTAATTTAAAATCTCTTTGGAAGCCATGGATGAAGAAAATAAAAGCTTGGAAATAAAGAAGAAAGAAATGAGAAAAAGAATGAAATGAAGTAAAGAGAAAATGAAAAGAATAGAGTTGTTTTTATATATAAAAATGCAAATAGAAAATTACCAAAATGCCCCCTTAACCAAAATACCCCATACCCTCCACTTAAATCATGACACGTCATCCCTTCCCCTTCTCCATTCCACATGCAAGCATCATCCTTCCCCTTACACACTCTTCCATCACATCATATCTTATGACATGTACTTATGCCTTATTTCTTAAGCAACTTTCCTTTTCAAATTATAAAAGAAAAGCCAAAACCTACTTTATTAACTTAAGTACATATTTAACCTAATCACTTCA
Source organism: Allium fistulosum (assembly GCA_030737815.1). Classification (NCBI taxonomy): domain Eukaryota; kingdom Viridiplantae; phylum Streptophyta; class Magnoliopsida; order Asparagales; family Amaryllidaceae; genus Allium; species Allium fistulosum. The sequence continues at coordinate 200,114,282 of CM060904.1, forward strand.
TTAATAAAATAATATGTAATTTATATATATATGTACATATATACACTAGTGTACACAACACATTCTGATAGCTTTTGGTAGATGAAAAGTCGAAAAATTCGAAAAACGATTTTCGGTCACATTTTCGATTTTTCAATGAACTATTTATTTTTGTAAACCAAATTTTAAAACAACTTTACCATCATTATTTATTACCAAAAAGAAGTCTATTTGACTTATAAAATCCATTATTCGAATATTTAAAATTAATCAAATATTCAAAAATTAAAACGGTGAAATTTTGGATCGTTACATTCTTCTTCCCTTCAAAGAATTTCGACCCCGAAATTTTACCCCAACCCAAACCTAAAAAACAAGCTACCTTATGAATACTTAACAATATTCGTAAGTCCGTATGATGTACATAGATGACCCATATGTAAAATATGATTCGATCACTTACTCAAACACATAACTTCATTTTTGAACTAGTATCGCTGACCTAACTCCCTAGTGTGGACTCCGATTAGGCTTCTTGATTAGAAACCTCCGTTCTACTTACACAACCATATCGTATGATATAAAACTTTGGTTCCATATCAAGAACCCTCACCAAGTGTTCACCGTCACGAATCGAGTGATAAATCCTTATTCGGAATGGTGTAAAACACCTCCAAGTCATATACTCGAACCTTGGATCAAGAATTTATGTGAAAAAGAGAAATAATCAACGTACAACTTACGTACTTATCTGTAGGTTCCTACTTACCTACTTCTAATTCCAAAAATATTTGTGAAAATATTTCACAAAAAAAATTCAACTCAGGTTCAGACATTTTAAATGATACGCTTTATTTATGAAACCTTTTCATAAAATCATTTTACTATATTAACGTGTATAATACTCTTCTACATCCTAAGAGTATATACAAAACATATGATTTAAATCTTTTCTACTTTTAACTATTTAGATGTAGGCCTAAAATAAATTTAGGTCTTAAAACTGAGTCGACCAAATCAACCTCTTTACCCATTTGGTCTGATAAGTAGCTAAGAAAAGTAGGATTTTGGTATCCAAACTGAGTCCTAAAGTCTATTTTTCCTTAGACACATCTAAGGTAAAGATGTTTATTAGCTGGCCTAATAACATAAAAAAATCTATCACATCCTAAATGTTAAAAACAAAATAGGGGTGGGCACGGTCGGTTAACTGTTTAAATGCCCACCCCTAAAACACCAAGAAGTCGGTTAAGTCGGTTAAATGCCCACCCCTAGAACAAAAGACACGGTTTAATAAAATAAAGTTTATTAAACCTTCTTATTAAATTCAACCCACTTAAAACTTGGCTTAAATCTTGTTAAGATTGTTTAAAATTTATTTAACCCCCACTTCTTTTCAAAGAAAAATCACTATAAACCTTTACTAACTATTCTCTAAGTTAAAAGAAAGAACTCACAGAAAAGCCAATAATAACTGCATAACATTCCTAAAATATATATCCTAGGGTACACACTGGACATAACTTTTAAAAACAAAATACATACTAAGGGTTCTTACTAAAAAACTATCTAAACCTAAGGTTCTACACATCTTCCCATGTAAACTTTTCCCATCTCATCCCTTCCGAGATGGATGATTTCTTCCTTTTAGTAAATACCTTGGCTTATTGTACCCTCTCCATCAATAGGCAACTCTTCTGGAGGTGTCCTGGCTCTTCGCAAATGAAGCATTGTTTTATCTGAACTATGGGAACAACAACTGGTCCATGCACTCCCTCCGTGCAATATTTAATAGGGTGTCCCTTCTTATGACACTTGTAACAAATAATCTTCTCTTCCTGACACTTTTTCCATGGCGGTAGAAATTTCCTCTTTTTGGGCTTGCTGTTGCTGATGCTGCTTGGTGTGGCTGCCGGCTTCTTCTAAACTTCATAAACTTCTTCTTCTGGAACCACAACAGCTCTAGCGACTTGTCTATCAGCCGTGCCATCCTTAGTTGTTGTTCTATTTGATTCCTTTCCCCATCCACGTCCTCCTCACATACTCATTCCTTACTACTTGAATATAGTAAGATATCCTTCGAATATACTTCCAAACAGGATTTATATTAGGAAAGGTATCATTTACAAAATGATAATAAATAAATATTGTCATTCCCTAACAAACAATCACAACCAAATAACTTATCAATTTTGAAAATTATTCTTTTTCATATAAAATATAATACTAGGTAAAATTATTTCATTTACCAATTTTAAAACAATACCATGTCAGTTTGCCTTGTTCAAGTATTTAGAAACCCCTATCGACATCGTTTCATCCCACATCTCAACCAGAATTCATAAGCCACCCAATAGATAAATCGACACAATATAAAACATTTTTGTATCACTAAAAAATACGTGCTCTTAAATAATACATACAACTCAATCTAAGGTGTTACTAACCCTATCACTAATGAGTTGCTCGCTCTAGGGAATTACTAACCCTATCTATAATGAGCTTACCCTACCAAGGCCTAGGTGTTTGCTCCGCCTAAGCTTGGATACCATATGTAACGATCTATCTTTCCGACATTTGGATGCACGACATGTGAATATAGTGGATGTATCGGTGTCAACTTTTAAGGGTCGAAAAGGCGGATCATTATAGACATCTATATGTGAGTCTGTTAGCATTTATAGGTTGTTTTGTTAATTATTTTCGCTTGCTAGCAGAAAAGGACTTGTTTGTTCCATGTGGTAATAGTTCAGGTCTTGTCTTGGATTGCCAGGGGGAACTGACCTTCAATATCTCTACCACCTGCAATAATGGGATCGTTGTGGCTCTCGAGTTCTCTCGGGGGTGAGATCTTGGCAATAAGGAGATGTATTTATTGTTTCTTGGGTATGGGTCTAGAATGAGTTATTACCATGAGGGGTTTGTGCTCTCTCGGAAGTCTCCCTATTATTGATGGTCTCGGCATGATTGGGAGCATTGTGTGGCTCTCGCGCTCTCTTGATGGTAGGTTAGGAACATGGTTTGTGCCCGGCACATGCGGTAGCAATGGAATACTCTCGTACCCTCTTAATTTGGCCATTGATGAGGGTTTTTACCTCTTGTTAGAGCATGAGTATTCTTGGCTTGTTGTAGGAAGATGCTATAGCATTCCCTGGCAGCCTATTGATTGCTCTAGACATAGCCAATACTTCCCTTAATGAGGAATTTCATAGCAAGTCAATGAAATGTTATGACCACGTTTAGATCAGCTGGCGCCAGTCTACCTATAAAAAGTTATAAGCAAATAGGCAATCCACTATCATAAAATTTTCCGATATTTTGGCTGAGTAGGGTTCCTCGGCGAAGGTGACCACATGCGAGGTCGAACATAGAGGAACAATCTTGACCCCACCAAAGTCTTGTATGAGCATAACATATGGAGTGAGGTTGGACGATGGGAGTTTCTTCTAGTTAAAGACATTTCTGGACATGGCATTAACTGAGCTGCCCTATCAAAAATGACCTTATGCAATTTGGCATTGGCAATGTTGATTGAGATGACTATGAGATCATGGTCTCGATTGTAAAATTCGCTAAGCCAACGTTATGCGGTTAGTACAGACTAAGGGTTAATCATTTAGGCGGGGATTAATTGAGGATTAACCGAAGCTAGGAATTTTTGATAACTCATGTATTTTGAATAAAATTTTAGTGTTTTGTTCAGTGTCGATTGATATAAATTAAAATTTTGGGATTTTGAATGTGCTTAGGAGTAGCCAAGGATGCGAGATCGCCTAAAACTAGCAAAATAATGCTTATATGTAGCATTGAACCTTAAATAATGCCCAACCAATGTCTAAATACATGTTTTGATTCTTACAAAAGATGGTAAACCTTGTCTAAGCAGACGTAGGCAAATCCCTAGGCTATAAGCCTCAGCGTAGTCCTTAAGCGAGGCCTAGGTGGAGGTCTTAAAGGATTTTTACAATAGTGGTCATCATGAAGGTAGTCGATGCCTCTCTTATCTTCGGCTGGGAAGGTGGTGTCCACCTCGCCTTCCTCCACGGTTAAAGCTTTCAAGGCACGGAGCTATACAAATGTATATGATTTGCTTGGTCAAGTTCCCTTCTATACCTAGCTTGGGTCCCTCGGGTACTCCAGCTACATGCGGCCAACTACAGATATATAGGATTTTGGTGTTGATTACGGCTACATTATTTCCATCTTCCCGTTGAGGCGAAGCGGGAAGGTTTTGATGTTTATTTCTTTGCTTAACCCGTTGTCTTACATATTGCACAAGTACACCTTCATGGATTAACCACTCTATCTCGACCATTAGTTGGCGGCACTCATTGGTGGAGAGACCTATAAATTGATGGAAGTCGATATATTTCCCACTGCCCAGGGTTGGGCAGGAGGGGGACTTTGGTACCGGGCACGATATGTAACATCCTCCATTTTGAGACCCAAAAATGAACGATGGTAGTGCTGCAATCATTACCGGAATTATTTTCAAGCGATAAAATGAGATTAGTTTTTTCAACAAAATTAAGTAAATAGAGCAGCTACATAATTTTCATTACAGAAATTGTCTTTACATTTTCATTTCCCAATTTATGCCCAAATAAGGATAAATATAATAACAAAATATAGATAATAGTGACATGCCTGACATATGAAGACGTCAGCTTGTTCACTTAACCAGTTATATAACCTGGTTTTAGAGTAGCGGAATTTATAAAAAATACTTTATAATCCACTAGGCTTCTTGCTTCGACTTTTGAGCTTTTATTCATCTTTAAGAAAGCTTGGCTAAGTCCATAAACTCAGCCTACTCGAATGAGTACCTTATGGGAAAAATAATAATAATAACTAGGCCAGATATAAATCCTGGTATAAGTAATACTTCTCCCTAGACACAAAATATAGTGAGGCCACACTGCCTAACGGAACGAGTTTTCCCTTCACTAAAACAAAGTCAATGGCTACATCGTATCATGTAATGTCAAAACATCATATCATGAGCATGAACATATAAGAATCATTTCAACATAAGTATACCCTATACTTAAATTCATATTATGAACCATTCATTCAATCAAAGTCTTCAATACAAGCATAACATATACTTACCATCAATATAATATGAAACATGTCATGTAGCCATCACATTCCATCTAGACTCTTATTTAGGTGTCCATTTACGAGTTATCCTTAATTTTATTTAGTGATTACCTGCCTAGGTATATCTCTCACTAATTCATCTTTTTGAATAACATCATCGGTGAAATGGCCACTCATCCACCTTAGGCACCACCATGACTCTCATAGAAGGTTGAATGTAAGCACCTTGAATACATTCTAGCAAGCATCTTTACTAACTCCTAGTCCTAGAAACACATTTATTTCACGTTGCTGATTCATTCATTAATTACATCCATTTTGATGGCTTTTTTACCAAGGTAGGTAGGGTTGACTAAACCCTTATGATACAACAAATGACCTTATAACAATGTTTTTTACAATGATTTTTTTGTTAAACGTTGTAAAATAACCCTTTTACATCGTCTATTATGCAAATATAGTAAAAATGTGTTTTATAGTTCTTTTTTCATGTAAGATGTAATAATACTCTTTAAAAACTTTTTCTGAATGTTGTAAATATTAATTTACAATTTTTAGAGCTTTTTTTATTCATAGATTGTAAATGATCGCATTACACTCTTTGAGGAAACGTTCCGTATAAAAAAAGGCTGAATCAACGTTTAATTTATGTTTACAATTGTTTAAAAACTATAATCATTACTAACTAGTAATTTATAATTAATAAATAATAGTTGATACTTAATAATTTATAAATGATAATTTATGATTAATAATTTATAAATGATAACTTATATAGTTAATAATTTCTAATTTATTATAATTAATGATTATTAATAAATAATTTATAAATAATTATTAATAAATAATTTATAAATAATTATTATTATCATTAGTTATTTTTTATAATTAATAAATTATTATTGATTAAAAAGTTATAGTTAATAACTTATAATAATAATGTATAAATAAAATTATATAAATAATAATCTATATTCTCAAAATGCACACATTTAAAATTCTCGTCTCCCAAAGCCTAGAATTTAGATAACAATTTAATTCTGGCACAGAGAAGAAGTTGCAAAAAAATTTAGTCTCAGGGACAACAAGTTTGTTTTTTAGTTTGAAGGACACTTTATAGTGTAAACAGAAAATGATAGTTGCAACTATCACTCTGTGATTTACACTAAAAATTGTCTTTCAACCTAAAAAACAAAACTGTTGTCCCTAAAACTAATTTTTTCTACAACTTTTTCTCTGACCTAAAAAGCCCTTCCCAAAACGTGTGGAAAATTACATAGAACCAGAATGGAAAATAGATAAAACAATTAAAAAAAACATGGCCTAAAAGTTAGCCCAAAGCCCAAAATCCAGACGATAATTTAATTCATCGTTAAAAGGTGAATAAAATTTGTTATACATTTTATGCGCGCACATGTTCCTCTTCACCTTCTCTCTTACCATCCTCATCAATGTCATAGAGCTAAGCCTTGTGTGATTGAAAATCCTATTATTCCTTTCAGTCCAAACCGCTTTGATCAGTTTCTTCATCAAGTTAAAAGAAGTAATGTTCTTGGAGTTCGCCACCTACTAGCTATGTAGATTCTATGCCATTCTTCCTCAGAGTTGTCCTTTGATCTGGCGTTGCTAGCAGCAAGAAGAAAGTGCTTAAAGGTAATAAAAACACAGGGGAATTAGAAGGATACGCAAGTATTCGATTGTTGCTTAGTACCACAGAGAAGGCATGCATCAGAGTTGGTTGTACCAGCCAACTTAATTTTATTGAAGGTGTGTAGTGAATTAGACATTGCTTTCCAAAGCATAAGGTTATCACCTGTCGAGTCAAAGTTATTCCAAATTCTTCTAGCCCAAGGGAATATAGGTGCTCGACAAAATTCCTTGATAAGGTAGTAAACTCCATCAGTTATGTGAAGGTTATTAGGAAGATCCCAGCTTACTCCAAGTGTTTTTGTAGGTACCTTATTCTATGATATGCTATTCCAGATGTTTCTGATGATCAGGGAGCTTGTGTGAGGGAGACAAACTTGGTTGTTGAAGATGTAAGACCTAACTTTTACATTTACTGGAATACCATTTTGAGCTATATAGCTTTCAGAAAGAAAGTTGTTCAGAAGCATACATTTAGTAGACCATGGAGAGTACCAGATGGAAACATTATTGGTATTTGTTATCCCGCCTTTTAGCAAAGCCGTGATACCATAAAATCGACCGAGAAGCCAAAGACAATTCATCTCGAAGAATGGTCAATTCAACATCTCAACAGAGCAAGTCCTGCTGATTGTTTGTTCAAATAAGATCCCCTACGGAGGAGGGGTCCAGGGGGGTGGCAACCCCCCAAGGTGGGGGTGCGGGGGCAACACCCCGCTACTGAAGAGCGACCTACGACCTAAAGGTCCCAACGACCTACGACCTAAAGGTTCCAGCGACCTAACAGTTCAAAGCCTCCAGCGAGTTAATGAGATAAAGAACTAACTTCCTCGCGACCTAACTTCCTCGCGACCTAACTTCCTCGCGACCTAATAACCTCCGCGACCTAACTTCATCGCGACCTAGTAGCCTAACGACCTAATCCATACACTACCTCTTCCCTTAGGTCGCCACACCTTTAGGTCGTCATTCCCTTAGGTCACCACTTCTTTATACCGCACCTCCTTAGGTCGCTAACGACCTACCACGCCCTGTGCCTTTGCTCTTTAGGTCGCCATTCCCTCTCCTGCTACCCCTTAGATCGCTCACGACCTACGACCTATCCCTTAGGTCGCTCACGACCTACGACCTAGACCCAGTTTTTTCCCTATAAATACCTCGCCAACTCCACATTGAAGGAGGGATTTTTTGGGATTTCAAAGGCATGAATACTCTGCTATTTTTTGGACTCCTCCAACACTTCAATCATCGAAGATTCCTCATCAACAGTTCTACTTCATTCAACATGGATCCAAAGAGCAATCCGTCATCAAAGTTCTAATCTCTTGTTTTGATTGTGTTGTAATAGTTGAAAAGTGTTGTAAAGGTGTTATAATCGAGAAATCGTGTTGTAAAAGTGTTGTAATCTTGTAAAAGTGTACTCAAAGAACATAATGAAGGATGTAAAGTGGATGTAGGCTTAACTTTAGGCCGAACCACTATAAAAATTGCTGTCTTTTTTACTGTTTTTTCCCTTTTTCTGTTTACTTTTAGTTCCCGTGTAGACAGGTGGTGCTTTCACTAGATTACTCCAGACACCAGGGTGTTAGCGTTATACTTTTTAGCGTTAACAGTATTTGAAGGAATAAATCTTAAGCGAGGAAGAAAAGTCTCTATGTTTGAAGATGTTTTGCCAGAGCCAACTTGTGTTAGGAGCGATTTTTAGTTGCCAGAATTATTTGTTTCCAGTATAGTGAGCTCTGAACTAGGCAATTAGCAGAGCGTTTTTCCTTAGAAGAAGATGGCCTAAGTATTTAGATATTACTGAAGTGTTCCATGCTTTTAAGTCAGAGATGCCATACCACCATTTTTTCTTGGAAGTTGGATGTTCTCAAATGCTATTGGAATTGGTTTCCTTGAGTTGGAGTGTCCTTGCCAGAGAAAGTGGTTGAAAGCTTTTTTGATCATGTTTAGCAACTTATTTGGCATGACAAAATGGGAGACCAGTAAGTGGTCATAGCTGAAGCAACAGAATTAATGATGACAAGTCTCCCTGCTTGGGTTAAATTGGTGTTTTACCAAGATGACAGTTTTTTTGTAATCCTTTCATAAAGCGACATGCATTGAGCTGATGTATTATTGCAAAGACCAAATGAACTCCTAAGTAGTAGGAGTTAGGAAATTTGAGTGAGTTTTAAAAGCATGAGGATGTCTTGCAATCTAAATACTACACTTCTCACTATTGACCACTAGTATAAATCGCACGTACGTGCATCCGATAGTTTTGATGGTCACAACATTTTTATCTCAAAAAGTTTCGTTGATGGTGTCGGATGCAAATTTATAGTAAAATTATGTTTAAGAGTGCTTGGAAAGGGGATGGTGGTGGAGGTTGTAAACGGACGGTAAGATTCCGTTGGTGGACATAGGGCATTTTCGGAATTTCAAAAAGACGCGGTTGAAATTTTATTCATTGAATTCTCATTATTAATAGTAGAGATTAGGCCAGCAATACTCCTAAAGATATAAAGAGTATTTGTTAATGTGTCTACTGATTTAATTATAGGTTTGCTAAATACATCTATGTCGTCTACAAATATCAAAACTGGTAAATTGTGGTTCCTTGCACATTGGATCAAGATTAGACTACTTGGAAAGCATTGCCTTGTCCAAAAGTTGATTAAGTTCTTCCATATTGGTGATAAAAAAGTATGCAGACAAGGGATCACCTTTTTTAATTCCCTGTGTTTCTTTATCCATGATTAGTTCCATTAATAGATATTGAGAAGGTTGAGAAATATATGCATGCATATATCCATGTTATAAAGGGTTAAAGAAAATTCATCTTGGATAGAATTACTACTACATATTCTGATTGAATAGAATCAAATGCTTTATTGATGTCCAATTTTGACATACATCTTGGAGAGAGAGAAGATCTTGCATATCTGTTAGAGAACCTCGTATTATCACAAAACGAATTGGTGATGTGAAGGGAGGTCGTGTGACACAATTAAACCTTGCTCTGATACCATGTTAGAGAACCTCGTATTATCATAAAACCAATTGGTGATGTGAAGGGAGGTCTCTTAGTATTTATGTAGAATTCATATTGTAAATTGCCCGATGTGGGACTAATCTCAACAATATCCTTATGATTTCTTGAGTTAGAAGGATATTATCACTAACTAGTGTGAATCCGTGCTTCGCATACGGTGTCAAAAATGTTATAGTACTTTCATGCAAAGATCGTAGTCTTGTAGAGTCCATATATTCACATTTCAATGGTTGATATATTAAAAAGAAATGTATACTGTGTTGCATTATTTGTCAATAAACAGATATATAGTAAATTGTAAGTTATAAATATATCTAAATTACTATAATAATAATATCCAATATAAATGTCAGGGCCAGTACTCCTTTGAAAAGGGTGAAAATAAATGGTAAAATTCTTTTTTGAATAACATCAATTACTGAAAATAAGTTTGTACAAACCCGATAGGTAGGAAGTTATTTTCAGTATTGGAACAGACAAATGTTTTATAGCAATCACATTTATTTGTTTTTAATTAGCCTTTATTGAACGTAGAAGTGTGAAAGTAACAAATATCTGGCTGGTATTTTCAGTCCCTAAAGACAGAGTATAAGATGGTATAATATTAGAAGAAAACATGCAATGCATAACCTATTTATTACAAACTATTGAGTGGTTTAAATTTGTTGATGAAATAAAGACGTGATGAATCTAAACAAAATATAGTCAGCTGAATGTAGGAACCAAAAATGTTGTCTTGCTTATTATCGACTAAGCTTAGAAAAAAATTCTAAAACAAATGCAAACATTGTTCAGAATAAGCTCGAACTTAGATAACAATCCTTAAAGCAGGGAAAAACAGGTGAAAACGTCCCCAAATAGCAGTAGATCCAAACATTGCATTCAATCCCTTGCCGTTTGCTTGTTCCAGCATATTATCACAGCCAAAGTTATTAACAGTGATTAAAGTATAGGATGCTGCAGTCCAAAATATGTATAGATAACTTTGAAACTAAAAGGAATTAAACATAGATGATGCTACATATTAATGTATGTTGAATGAAACGTTCCAGAATGGGAATAATGCATAACGTATTTAATATATTTGCATTTCTAAATGCAGGTTGAGAGAGTAGGTATCATTATCGGTGTATATTGATGAAGTCAATCCAAATCATATATCATTTAACTAAGAACCAAAATAAACTACTTTGGTAATTGCAGAATATTTTCATTTTAACGGTGGAAGCATGAGTTTGATTGAGGCATTGCCTCAATTGTCACTGAGTTAATTGGCTCTGTATAAACTGTGATATTAGTTTCTAGCAGTGCCTCAGTTGAGACTGAGGCATTTGCCTTGGTTGAAACCGATGCCTTGCCTATAAGTTAAAAGTGATGTTTGACTCCGTATTTTTTACAATTAAGCATATTACATGCAAAAGAGTTTTATTGACTGGGTAGCTTATGCAATTATACTTTCCTCATATCTAAATTTGAAGTTTTGTAACCACTATCAGAAATGTTTGAAATGCTACATTGTCAGCCATGATCCTTGCTCACCATTTCAAGAAAGAACATGCGTATTGATATGTTTTCAAAATAATACTTCGAAGAGAGAAATGTTACTTGATCAGGAGATATTAAATTCTGAAGTACATTCCTTAATCTTGTTGCTATACACTTGTAAATTATATTACAACTTATAGGTCTATATTCATTATTCACTCGCTTCTGTTGTATTTTCAAATTTTAGGATTAGAGCAATACTGGTTGCATTGATTCCTCCTGGAAGAATCTCTTTGTTGAAGAAGTAATGAATAGCCTTTAGGAATTTTGCTGAAATAGAGCTTCTACAATTGGTGAAGAAGAAGACATTGAATCCATCAGGTCCGCTACAATTGTGCGAGTTAAGACTAAATAAAGCTTCTTTTATTTCATTGTCAATGGTTTGTTGTATTAGCCTTTTATTTTCTTCTCTAGAAATAGAAAGCAACTCCATATTATTTAAGTGAGTGAGGCCAACCTATATGGTGTTAGAGTTTCGTAGGATTCCACAAAATAGTTAATAAAAGCATTAGAAACACCATCAATGTTGCAATGAGTATCGCCATTTAAATTTTCTATGTAGTTGATTGAATGTTTAACTTGTTTTTCTTTTAGGATTTGATGAAAATATTTGGTGTTCTTATCACCCATTGATTCTCTTGAAAATATAGACTTTTGGCAAGCTGCCTTTTCTTCATAGTATAAAGTTTGTACGAGGTCCTTGTTTAATTCATGTTCTTTTGCAGGCAGCATTTAATCGGAAGGATCCTGTAGGAGGTCACTTTGAGCAGCCTGAAGTAAAGTTTTGATTTCTTCAGATTTTTGAGAGCACTTGCCAAAATGATTTTTGCTCCAGCCTTTTATGTTCTTCTTCACTTTCTTTAGTTTTTGTTGTACCTTGAACATTGGGTAGCCATAAACAGAAGTAGTCCAAGATTGTGTGAGAACTTCCTGAAAATTCATGTAATCAGTCTAGATATTAAAAAATTTAAGAGAAATTCCTTCTACTAGTTATGTTCCATTTAAGGATAAAGGGTGAGTGATCTCATTGGATGGGGAAGCAACTATGGTAGTTAGGTTTGACCAAAGAGAAAGGGCTTCGAAGATATAGAATGAACGATCTAGTTTAGAGAATGTTGTAGAATTAGAGTGGGATTTGTTATTCCAAGTGTATGATGGACCATAAGAAGGAATTGGTAGAAGGTATGAAGCTGATAAAGCAAGGCTAAAGGGGGATTTGAGTTAGAGTTAATGGAGTGCCACCATATTTTTGTGAAGCTTGATGCATACAATTGAAATCTCCTAGGCATAGCCAAGGCAAATTTTGATAAAGAGAGGGCCAAATAATTTTACCTAAGAAGAAAGTTTTTTACCTAAGAAGAAACCCACCAAATAATTTTACCAAAATTTAGTGCCTTTATCACTAACTTCTTGAGGATTGGAGATCAGAGGGTCTTCATAAGAAATGTTGAAGTGATTCGATACATATTTCCCGCATTTTTGGGTTTAGCTTTAAATAGGAAGCCCAGGCAGAAGCTTTACTACTTTTTTGTCATGTGCAAACAAGTTTCATCATGTACTGTTGCAGAGGAGTTACCACATCACCCCATACTACTTGCTTCAATGCTAATGTCAAGTCAAAGATGGTCCGGATAGAGTTAGGGAGGATTGGCAGTGGTGGTGGAGCAAGGAGTTTGGGAGTGATTGTAACACCCCGTAAATCGAACGATAATTAATTAAAAAGAAATTAATTACTAATTACTAATACCAAAAATGGAATTTTCACAAACGTTGGAATTTGATTACGAAACTTGCATCGTTGCGTTTGTGGTGAATTTCTGATCAATTTTCATTCAAAGTTATTCAATCGGAGTTCAAGCAAAAAAGTTATTAATGTTTGAAGATTTCATATCAAAAATAATTTGTAATTAAGGAAATAAATGTAATTAATTAATGTTAATTAATGTTAACCGTTACTTAACATATAAGAATAATTAACATTAAATTAGGTCAGGCAAAAACAGTGTAAAATAAACAAAATAAGGTATAGAAGGAATGAAACAAATGCCTAACAAAACTGGACAAGGTCAATCGCTAAATGGGACCAGTTGCGGTCGACCGCTATTTGACTGGTGACTGTGAATTGAACCTAGGCTAAACAGTCTGGATTTAATAGAATCTAATCTAAGGGCTAGCATTGATTCGGACCCACATAAATACGAACCTAACCCCTCACTATTCTCCTCATATTTCCTAAAGCAACAGCGAATCTCTGCCATTTTCTCTTCTCCTCAAATTCTAAAATCTATATAAACAATAATCTATAAACACGTATAAGAGGATAACATAGAAGAAGAATAGGATAGAATCAGATCGTCAAAGCTAAGATAAATTGTAAATCCAAATCTAAATTAAATCCAAATCTCATCTCAGATCTAAATTTCTAATGGATATGTATATTCTTGCAGTACATATTCCGATAGGGAGAAAAAGGGTGTGAAACAGAAATAACATGGTTTAGATCTGGAGATTTGGAAGCCAAAAGGTGAGTATGAAATTATATATTTTTATTAAATATTAGATTTATATCATTGTAAATCTGTTTTTTGTATGCCTGAATGTAATTATTTTGAGTTGTAGGCTTAGACATATACATATAATGAATTTGAAAACTATGACAACATATTCTGTGAATTTTTAACTTGAATTAAATATTACATGTACTTGAATTTGGGAAGTCGGGGGGGGGGGAGTATTCACTAAGATAATGAATTGTATAGTAATTCTAAATTTGTTGGGTAACTACGTATGTTAGTAAATATGAATTAGAATTTATTATAAGATAAATTTGGATTTTAGTAATATTTTAGTTCATTGAAATGAAGTGCATTGCAATATAAATTTCTATAAATTATCCAGTTTTATAAGTATGAATAAAGTGCATCGTTTGAAATAACAAGGAACACGCCTAAAAGAAAGAGATGTACAAAATATGGATGTTTATCATATTTTTTACCGTCTATTTCAATAATAATAGAAAAGATAATTTCTTATAATTCCAAACGTATCACATAGATAATTTATGGGAAATTACAATGTTATCAGTTATATGCATAATGGTTGATGCATATGTATTGAAAGGTTGCTTACCCATATAGAATTGCAAGTATACTATGTTGCATACCTTTTGAAAAGATGACATAAGCACTTGCATTTCAAAAGGTCAACTAGTTTAGGAGACCACCTAATTTTGCATTTCTTATATGTTCATATGCATTCCATACTTATATGTACATGTTACATTAAGAATTGGGTTTAAGGACAATGGTTGCAAGTGGTCGATGGTTGAGTAGAGGGTTGTAGATATTAGCTGTATAAACGAATAACATTTTTTGCATCTTTAGAGATCGGTTGCATGATTCAGAAATAAAGTTTTTGAATTTGAAAAATAATTCCAACTTGAATCTATTTTTGAATTACAATTTCCGTTATGAGTCAAAATGAATAGTGATGATGGAAAACCATAGTTGTTAGTTTAGTTAAATAATTATTTAAAAAGGGAAAAAATTAGATTAGTGAAATTCGTATTAAATTCCATGAAGATAAACCTTTATCTATAATGTTGGATAAATGAAGAAATCAAACACCCTTTGTATTTCACCTTGAATTGATTTTATAGTTTGAAATATGCATAAATTTTCATTAGAAACACATACGTAGTTTTAAATAAAGTGGTGAAAATGCACGTATATAATCGTCAAATTAACAAGTTAAATTCGAGTAAACAAAGATACGAACTGCACACAAAAATCTGATTGAAAACAAGACCTTAAACCTATATTCGAAACCACGAAGAAAATGAATGAAAACAACCAAAATAAACAAATTCTAAAATCTGGAAATACCCTAACTCGATGTCTAAACATTCCACCAGACGTCTGAAAACCAGACGTCTGAAGGAGGGTTTAGACGCCTGGAAATCAAGAAATTACAACCTAAGAGCAACAAGTTCAAATTTGCCTCGATTTGGACATCTGAATCCATTTTTGGACATTTGGAATCGAAGTCTAATGTCTGAATAAGGGAGCTAGACATCTAAATGCCTTGAGATTTTTTTTAAAATAGGGAGTCAGAAATCTGAATCATATTTCAAGACATCTAAATCATTTCAATAAGCACATGTTAAACCTAGCGTGGTGTAGGCCAAGTAGGACGAACAAAGGGACTTATATCCCACTGTATCGACTGTTAGGAGTTCGCTTAGCTTCATGGAGCAAGTGCAACGAGTAGTTACACTTCATGGTGGGTGTAGCATGGAACTCGATAGGGCGGACATTAGTAGTGCATGTAGAAGCTCTTATTATTGTTGAGGTACCCCTGGTCATATGTTAAACATGTAAGAACCATGGAAGGAAGAAAACGCATCCGCAATAGTAAGGCTACACGACTGGGCATCAGCTGAACCTATAGGGAAATCACTTTAGTATTTTTCTTAATACTCCATGTTGACTGACAAAGTGCATATGACACGTTTATCATTGAGATGTTGACATAAATTCTTAGGTAGGTCATAAATTGTTGAGGTAGTATACTCGACGCGAGCCCAAGCACTGTGATGTTCGTTTAGTGTGTAAGTGCGATATATGTAGTTTGTCATTTAGGAATGTTAACCCAACGTTGGTTAGGAGTTAATCATTAGGATCACATACTAGGAAATTGTTAGCTGTTGGTTGTTTAACCCTTGATTGGAAACTTTTGTAAGTTATGTATGGTTGTAGGTGTAATTAGAATTATTCCATTGATTCGTAAAATAACCAATCGCTTATATGTAGTCGTTAAACATGAATGGACACCCTAATAGGTTATAAATGAAGTTAATTGATTGTGAACACCATACATTAGAAATATACTTCATTCACCAGACTATGTTTGATCCACTCCTTTTCTTCCCTTCTTATACCCACTACAGGAGGATAGGTCGGCTTGTGATTCGACCAGACACAGTACGCGGAGAAGGAGACCAGACGTCCGGAGATATATTATTTACAAGTATTCTCTATGTACTATTTATCGTATTATACTTTTCTATCAGTTGGACTTATTGTTGTTATTTGTGGAGACGTCATTGTATGGACTATGTATTATTGAGATTATTATCTGTTCTGGATATTTTCAATATTTATATTATATTTTCTTCCGCTGTGAATTCTGAAGTATAGAGTGCTTTAAATTTTATATAGATCTCGTATCATGAAATGTTCTCAAAACCCGAATGGCTCGTACTCCTTGGCATGACGCGAGTTCAAAGTTATTTTAGGCTTTGAATTAGTATGTCCAAAGGTGTGGGTTGTTACATGAATCGTTCCATTAGGCTTTCCCTTAGATGTAGGATCTTCTAATCTCGTATATTTCTCCATGCATTAGTTGAACTCTTGAAGGATGGTTGGTTTTTTCTTTAAGTTTTCGTGAGACCTTTTTTTCTAGATGCACTCCTCCACACAAAGCCATTAATACCAACTTTTTTCTATGCTTTGTAAACTAACGGCAACGACATCAAAATGTGTTAGATATTATCATAAGGGCATGTCACTCCGCTGCTTGACATTAGATAGCGTGCATGCATCTTTGGGTGTTCCACGTGTGCACGAAACTAACTAATAAATTTTTCACATACATCTACCATAAAATATCCAATCCAAGAGGTAGTCAATGGAACCACAAGGTAGCCGAGTCACACAAGAACCATGGGAAACATTTGCATATGACCACTTCGGTTACACCTGCCATCAACATATGTTCGGTATATTACAGATGTACTATAGGATTCGTCAATTCCTTATAAAGTGCCATGGTAGACATTCTGAAATCCTTTGGATTGATAACAGTCTTGTCTTAAATGTAAGAAAAATGCTCACTTTTGCTCCAATGCCTCTTTTTTCTTGTTCCCTTCGGAGGTACTCTTTGATCTTTCAGACCATCCTACCTTCTACATGTGGGATTTTCTTTTAATAAGATAATTAGTGTACCGACTGACATTAGAATCAAGTTCTTTTTTTTGTAGGGAATGTCTTCTTCGTTCATGCCTATTCGAGTGAAATGTTGCTCATGAGTATGAATCTGGCTCCTTCACCATTTTCGATATGCTTTACCTTTCTTATCATCAAGCTCTTTATCTTGAATAAGGGAATTACGATGTGAACGATTAGGCTTACCCATAGTTAGACTTAGCTCGAACCGATCAGAAATTGTCGGGTATTGTATAGTTCCACGGGCCCAGCTTCTAGCTGAGTCCTTACTAGTTCCAACTGGTTTTCAGATTCTCTTTACCTTATTCTTATACTGTCATGTCTAGCTAGAATCATTATTAGAGTGTGATTTCCTCCTTTTTCCCCTTCCTTTGGATCGAGACCGTTCTCGTTCTTTAGTGTTACGATTGGTATTTTGCTGCCGTTCAAAGCGTGTCGCTATCATTAATTGGTTCACCATAGCTTGTTGTTAATTACTAAAATAATCATTCAATTCGATCATGACTCTAGCGAAATCGCCTCTAGTTACCGTATCAGACAAAAGAGGGGTATTTGATGATTGTTCACTATGACCAGTCATTGGAAGGTTAAATGTAGTTACGGCATCTTTACTGGTAGCTCCAACTTTGCTTTTAGATTTGGTGTCATGTTTGAAGTCCTTGAGTTCAGTTCTTAATGAAAGCACAAAAATGTTTGCTAAAAAATTAGAAAAACACCCCACATACATTATGTATAACTATAAATATTAAATGTGATATGTAACCGAATATTAGATGTGAATTCATGTTAAGATTTGAGTAATGAAGAAAGTACGCTCACAATCACACAAACAATATAAATAAAATGTAGAAATTAAAGACATATAGAGATTTTATAATAGTTCGGCCTAAAATACATGTACATCCACTATAACATATTACTCATTTCCATATAAATCTCAAATGAATGCTGAAATACAAGATAAAATAATCTACTTGTCAAAAGAAATGAAACATATAGTCTTTGCGAATCTGTCAGGTAATGGTACAAGATTCTATTCAGTAGTCATTATGAGCGAAAATTCTATCTCTATTACTGTTTAAACTTGAAGTATTTATTGGTATAATATAATTTGAATTATGTTTGGTATTTCATGTAAGATAACTACTTCCTATAATTAACTTCTAAATCCGCTCAGCATAATTTTATTTGGTAGCATGTGCTCGACACATGACAGACTAGATGCGATATTTATTGTGAAAACCACCGAACCATTTTTCATTATTTAGAAGTATCCAATCTGATGCCGAACCATCAAAAATGTTCGGAGCTAGGTTAATTTTTTTGCGAAGTACATGTTTCCTACCAAAGGACAAAGGAAAAGAGAATTTTTGACCATGTTTTCAAGGGTAGTGTTCTGTTTAGTACCAGACAGTTAAATCTGACCTGTACTGGATATAACCTAATACTTAGCCAAATTCTCTATTCGCTTTCTCATTTCTTAGTAATTAATTTTTGACCTTTTCATTTCCTTGTTTAATCTGTTTGATCATTCCATAGTAGATTCATCAAGGCTCTTCCGATCATCTCTTTGTCTCTTGACGTCATTTTACCTTTAATTTGTTGTGGGTGAAAACACCCATAACATACGACAATAAATAAATTGTTGAATTCAATTCTATAGAGTAAAATCTTCTCTTTTATATAATATGCATATCCATGTATGCAACATTATTTTGGCTAAGTCCAACCATATACTTTCTTTTTCTATATATATATATATACACACCAATGTGTAACTCATGCGTTGCATACAGTAATATTGTTAAAAAATAATATTTATATTTTAATTGTTACTAAAAATAGACCTTTATTATGTAATGTATGATAAAATAATTAATATGACATGCGATGCTCAGATGAAAGATTGGGTTCGATCATCGCTAACTACGTATCTCTATAGGAATTAGTGTCCTAACTAAAAAGTATAATAAAAAATATTTCCATAATGTAGTATATGCAAATAATTTATGTTATGTGCTATATATTTTTGTATGTATGAGAGAACAAATAAATTTACCATTTTTGTTAATATGAATGTTTTATATTTGAACTGTCATTAAAGAATTTATAAATGAATTAGTGATTATTAAATAACTAAATTTATTTAAAAAAATAAATTAATAATCAACTTAACCAATTAAATATAAGGATTTGAATGTAAAAAGGTTAGAGAAAATTAAGAAGAGTTTTGTAAGTATTTGTAGTTAAGAAGAGCATCTTATGACTAACTTACCTACATGTGAACTTTTATCTGTTATTTAGCTTTTGAATAATTTTATCCTTACACTTAACCATAAATTTCATGTAGTTGTAGGGGGTCAGTTTTACAACTTCATAATGCAAAATAGTGTTATGTAGTATTTAGTTGAGTTATGAGTTGGGTAAGTTTAATATCATGTTAAAAACGAGAATGTTTATACAATATATATTTTTTTAATGAAAAAGTGGTCCTTGAAGGATGAGAGCACTCATTATATAATCTAATTTTTATCAGTGTAATATGTGCGTTCATATCGTAATGTTCTAAAATATAAATTTGTCCCTTAAAGGTTGTTAGAAATGAAATTATGTTATATAATGCACTATAATTATTTTGAGATAAATGACCTTTAAATTAAAATAATATGTTTACATTTTATGTTATATGATTTAAATATCTTTATATCCGAATAAAAATAATAATTTCATCATTTTTTATCATATATGAATATTGTATACATATTGAAATTATCAAATGTTTAGGATTTATTGGATTAGTTAGTGAATATTAGTTAATTAAATTTATTTAAATATTTTAAATTTAAGATTGCATAATTAATTGAGTACACGGAGTTGAATGTAAAATATTATAGAGAACTGAGAAGGTTTTGTAAGTAATTCTAGAGATTTTAAAATGTAGGTATTTGAAGTTAATAGAATTTTATGGTGCAATGTATGATAAATTCATTCTTATAAATTTTTTATAAAATAAATTTTTTATTACGGCTAATTGATATAATTTATGTGATTTATAAATATTTGTATCTAAATGGAAAAAATAATAATTTTATCAATCTATTGGTTAACTTGTGGTATACATATTGAAAATATCGTATTTTAGGATTTATTTGATGTATTTATAGCTAGATACTAGTTGAGTGTATTTATCAATTAGTTTAAAGTTTGATTATGTAATTAGTTTAAATTTATGAGCACTAATGTAAAATATTAGGAACGGGTTGATAAAAGATTTGTAAGTAATTGTACAATTTTTTAAAATGCAGATATTTAATACTATGAGAAGTTTAGTAAAATAACTGTAAAGTGATAAATTATAAAAAATAAAATATCTAGGCTTGTAGAGAATTAGGAAGAATGAAGAAAACTCCTACAGCTAATAATACAGTTAATAAGAGACCATAAAATCCTTCCGTTTTTATACTAATTAATAGATTTCCTTTAAATATAATTATGTTACAATAAAAATAAACAAATTAATCTTTTTCTTACATCACAAAACAAAAGAGTCTTTTAGATACATTACAAAACAAATTTTTCTCTGTTCTTATTTTATGTTATTTGTTTTAAAAAATCTCAATCATTCATTACAATAAATGAATAAATTAGCGGAACTCATCATATTTGATGAATGATTGATGTTACAAACTAAATAATCGAGATCATTGTGTTACATGCAATAGGCTTAGAGATTTGATCTCATCTCAAACTAACTTACCATTCTATTTTTTAACATAATTACCAAGCTATTATAGTTGAAAAGTATACAGTCATCCCGAACTTTCATGCGCTAGCATAGGTCAACAAACAATAAGCAATCTTAACGTGAAAAAAATGTAAATTATACCAGAACTAATAACCCAACTTATAAGGAATAGCCTAGCACAATGAAACAAGCAAACATTATCTACGCCAACTTGGATAGAACACGCCACCTGTAACGATATAAATGGTTGATACACATTCAATCATCATCAGCAGCACACTTCCATGAAGATAATATAACTCACCAAATCAATGTAACCATAACCAAGCAGAAACCAAATAAGAATCTCTTTGCAAAGCATAACGACCTCGAGCATGACTTCTGCAACTTCAAGCTTTGTTTTCACTTCCACTCTATCCACAGCAGCAAACAACAGTTCACGATTTACATCTATAGCATTTTGTAGATCATCCAGTAATAATTCTATGAAGTTTTAGTTAGAGCTGAAGACGCTGCCACTCCATTGGCTCCTGCTCCAGCAGCCACCACTGCAGTCAAACCACCCCTAGTTGGACCCAAGAGAGGCACAAAGGTACGTATATATATTCATACACATACACACAAATATATATAATGATTAGATATTGATGAATGATGAATTTTGCGTTGATCGATTCTCAGGTGAAGGTTCTGAGAAGGGAGTCATATTGGTATAATGGAACTGGATCAGTCGTTACAGTTGATCATGTACTTATATGTATACAGAAGTATAGAACAATGATTCATGAAATAAGATGACGAAGACTAGAAACTGATTGATATTTTGGTGCAGGACCCAAAAAAGCGATATCCTGTAGTTGTGAGATTCAGTGCAGTCAACTACGCTGGTGTATCCACCAACAACTATGCGTTGGATGAGATACATGAAATCATATTATTCGTATTGCAATTGTACCAGTTTTGGATTTGTATAATGTATGATTGTATTATTATTTGTGGTTCTTCTATTGTGACTGGGTCTGGAGTTGGGTTTAAACTTTGTCAAATCAACCATGGAGAGTTTTTTTATTACCGTAGGAAGAGGAAAAAGAAAATTTTAGAGGTATTTGAAACTACCAATTTATTCCTTTTGAAAATCTAAACGTCACCAAAATGCTACTATGAATTAGCTATCCAGTGGGGTCGAAAGTAAGGTTTCGAAAGTATAGTTTCAAAACAAATAACCCAATCTTATTCAATAGCAAAACCATGGCATATTAATAAACAAAGTATTTTGAAATGGAAGTTATGAAGGAGTCTAAATGGGTTAAAGAAATTAACCAAGTTATATTTTTTACTTCTTCATATAAGTATATATTCACTTTATAATGAATCCAAAAAACTATAATTTGGAAAAAGGTAGAATAACCAATTGGGTTGACCTACTAGTGGATAAATAAATGATATTGGTAGGGGCCAATAGGTTAATTGTAAGCCCATGAAAACTGTAAAGATATTGGCAAGAGCCAATAGGTTCATAGTTATCCCATGAAAACTATGTATAATTAAAGATGTCAGTTATACAGGTTTATAGTAAGCCCGTGAAAACTAGGATAAAAGAAATGATATTGGAGTTACCAATAGGTTCATAGTAATCCCATGAAAACTATATAATTGGGCAGAGAGTCCTTAAAAATTCAACCGGTTATTAGTTAGCCTATGAAAACTATTAGGTTAATAGTAATCCTAAAAACTATAATTATGACAGATAGTCAAAATGAATTAGGGATGAGTAATCCAGAATTGATTCAATTGCTTTTCATATCATCACATAATATTGTTTTGAATTGAATTAACCATTGTGGATGCAGGGGCACAAAAAATGGTTTATAAATGTTTTAAGATACTAGTGAGGGGAAACCCGTTCCGCTAAGCGGCGTGGTCTCACTAGATATCTAAATGATTTGAGATGGTATATTATTATTCATACCAGGCTTTATGTCTGACTCAAAATTTATGTTTTTCCCTTAAACTCTCGGGGACTCAATTGATTTCGAGTAGTTTGAAATTTGAGGTTTTCAGGTATCTCTTAAGACGAAAAAGCTTCCGGAGTCATGTAGAAGGCATGTAGTTATTTAAGTTCTTTCTCATGTGATTCCGTTGTGTTGTTTTGTTATGGCAAAGTTGTTTATTGCCTATTATACACTTTGATCACAAAGGGGCATCTTCATATGTCGCTCTTGGAGTATATTGTAATGATTGTATTTTTCTGAATGTAGTTAACGTTGTGCGATTATGTAAATAATGTTGAAATGGTTTTGGAATGGAATGTGAAAGTTGTTTTGAAATTTTAAGCTTTTTCCATATCCATGTGTTTCTGGTATACTAGTTTTATCTAACATTGCCGTATTTGGTCGCCGATGATTAATAACTATGGATGACTACAACATTCGTAGCCGTTATTTTTGGACCTCCAAGTGGGGGATGTTACAAGTTGGAATTAGAGCATAGGTTTATGAATATTTAAGTAATTGAAACCTAAAAGATTTTCAAAAATGATCCAATGAATCAAAAATTTGATCGGGGTTTGGGTTAACGTGATTGTAACGTACTTGTATTTGTTATATATAGGTATATATATAAGTATGTAATTCTCCTTCCTCTTAGACCATTCTTCTATATCTTACTAAGGCTCGTATATAGATTTACGAGAAAGAAGATATGGAAGCAGGAAATGAAAGAGAAAATCTAGGTGGAGGAAGCACCACAACCGATGGAAATGCTCGACCTAACACCCGAAGGAACCAAGGTCGAGAGGCTAACGCTAATCAAAATGCGGAAGCTAATGTTAGTGCTAGGAATCCGCCAGTAGATGCGGGGATGATGTATCAGTTCCTTGCTAATTTGATGCAAGCAGAAACTGCTGGAGTGGTTGGAAATATTGGAGGAGAAAATCCTATGATTCCCGTTGGGAATAATTATGCCATGCTAAACCAAGACTACACCAGTTTGGGTGAAAATCCATTTATGGGAACAGAAGATGCTATAGAAGCGGAGAATTGGCTGTTACACTATGAAAGGAATTTCTCTTATTTTGGTTTAGAAGATGCGCAGAAGAGAAGGTTGGCCTCTAGACAATTGCAAGGGTCAGCACTTCACTGGTGGAATGGCGTGACTGCCGAAGTTCTGGAAGAAGAGTTAACTTGGGGTGATTTTCGAAGGAGATTCGAACAGAGGTTTATTTCTGAAGTTTCCAAGTCAGCATTGATGAGAAAATTTATGGATTTTGTTCAAGGAGACATGTCAGTTGTCGAGTATGCAAATAGATTTGATGAGCTATCTCGATATGGATACGCTATTATAGACACCGACATAAGAAGGAATGAAAGGTTCATTCGAGGACTAAGGCCCGAGCTTACCAGGGTGACCCTCACTCATATCCGCGATCCCTGTAATATGGTGGTGGAGATAGACATTTGCCATGAAGAGATGCTTGCTATTTGGCTAGAAAGAAGCCAATTGAATCCCAGAGTTCTCAGGGAAAGAAGAGAAAGTTCTTCAAAAAGAAAGGAGCCCAGAAGGGAGATTCAGCCAAGAAGCCAAAAGATAATTTAGTCTGCTAAAAATGTGACAAGAAGTCATTTTTCAAATAAGTGTCGGTCAGCCAAGGGGCAGAAGAAGGCTGCAGATAAGAAGCATATTAAGTGTTACAACTACGATCAAGTTGGGCATTACAAGAACCAGTGTCCAGAGCCAGTTAGGGCAGAAAAAGGAAAGGTTTTGCTATTGGACCACCGTC
This sequence comes from Allium fistulosum, assembly GCA_030737815.1. Classification (NCBI taxonomy): domain Eukaryota; kingdom Viridiplantae; phylum Streptophyta; class Magnoliopsida; order Asparagales; family Amaryllidaceae; genus Allium; species Allium fistulosum. The sequence goes on from CM060904.1 coordinate 200,139,121, forward strand.
TTCTTCCAAATCAACTGCAGCAGATAAGGAAAAGACTATGATGGAAGGTACATTTTTGATTCAAAGTATTCCAAATAGGATACTATTTGATACCGGTGCATCACATTCATTTATATCCCAGAATTTGGTTAATAAGTTATGTTTAGAACCCACTTACCCTGTTTCTTCCTTAAGGGTTGCGGATCCAATAGGAGGGTATGCAACTCTAGGGATGAGAGGTGACCAGTTAGAACTTGATTTGTTAGGTCATATGTTTACATGTAGTTTGTATGTTTATGATTTTGTAGATTTTGGGATCATTTTGGGTATGGATTGGTTGGGTAGATATAAGGCCAGGATATTTTGCCATGATAGGGAAATATCAGTAAGGCACTTAGATAGTCATAATCGGATCATCTTCTTAGTAGAGAATTCCAACCAAAGTGTCTATGCTATGTTAAGTACCTTGGAAGCAGCGGAGGAGTTAAGTCAGGTTCGAGTTGCAAGAGAGTTTGCAGATGTATTTAAGCCGATTACAGGACTACCACCGAAATGGGCTATTGAGTTTCGGATGGATCTTGTCCCAGGAGTTGAACCTGTCAGTAGACCACCTAGCAGAATGACACCGACTGAGATGAAAGAATTTAAGGTGCAGCTAGTGGATCTAGAAGGAAGAAATTTTATTAGACCAAATAATTCGCCTTAAGGAGCGGCCAAGATTTTCGTGAAGAAGTCAGATGGGTCATTGCGAATGTGCATTGACTATCATAAGCTGAACGAAAAGACGATTAAGAATAGATATCCTTTGCCATGAATTAACGATCTGTTTGATCAGTTGAGTGGAGCCAGAGTATTTTCCCAATTATATTTGGCGACCGGTTTCCATCAGTTGAGAGTGGCAGAGGATAGTATTCCTTTGACAGCATTTCGAACTAGATATGGTTTGTATGAATGGTTAGTGATGCCATTCGGGTTGACGAATGCACCTACTTTCTTCGTGGACTTGATGAACCGAGTTTTCTAAGAACACTTGGATAGGTTCGTGCTAGTATTCATAGATGACATTTTGGTGTACTCAGAAGATGAGAGAGAGCATGAGAATCATCTGAGAGTAGTGCTTGAAACGCTAAGGCAGAATCAGCTAAAGGCGAAGTTTTCTAAATGCCATTTTGGAATAAAGAGGTCAAATTTCTTGGTCATGTAGTTTCAAAGGAAGGTTTGGCAGTAGATCCAGTTAAGATCGAAGCTATCAATAATTGGAGGAGACTAGAGACGGTAACCAAGATCAGAAGTTTTCTCGGACTTGCTGGCTATTACCGGAGATTTATCAAAGATTTTTCACGCATAGCAGCACCTTTGACTAAGTTGACCAGGAAGGATGTGAAGTTCATTTGGTCCGATAAATGTGAGGAAGGGTTCCTTAAGTTAAAACATTTGTTGACCAACACACCAGTGTTAGTTGTTCCAGATGGAAACCAAGGGGCATGTGGAACATGATTGGGAGCTGTATTGATGTAGAATGGTAAAGTCATTGCCTACACTTCTCGATAGCTTAGACTGCATGAAGTAAGATATCCTACGCATGATTTGGAATTGGCTGTAGTGATCTTCGCATTGAAGATTTGGAGACATTATCTCTTAGGAGAAGATTTGAGCTATACGTTGATCATATATAAGTCCTTAAAGATATTTATTTTCTCTGAAAGAGTTGAATATGCGACAACAGAGATGGCTGGAGTTTTTGGCTGCTTATGATTTTGGTATAGAATATACTCCTAGAAAAGGAAATAAGGTAGCGGATGCCTTTAGCAAGAAACATCGAAATGTGGTGTTAGCTATGTTGGCAAAATGTAAGGATTTAGAAGTTTTGGCTACGTGTAGTATAAAGTCGAGATCAACTACTGATTCTAGTCATAGTACTGCTATGTTGGCCTGTTTATAGGTTCGACCAATGCTGATCAAAATGATAGCTTCTAAACAGAAAGAGGATCCAGAGATTGCTGAGAAAATTAGAAGACTCGAGGTGGGATCCGAGATCGGTGATCTTAAAGATTTTGGCATTGACCAGAAAGGATGGTTGAGGAAGAAGGGATGATTATGTGTTCAGAATGTAGAGAACTTGAGAAAAGAAGTTCTAGATGAGTGTCATCGATCCAAGTTTATGATTCATCCCGGGGGAACCAAGATGTATCAAGTTATGAAGAGAAGCTTCTATTGGGAAGGCATGAAGAAAGATGTTAGCTTGTGGGTTAGGCAATGTGCTAACTATTAACAAGTGAAAGCCGAACACTAGAAGCCGAGCGGGTTGCTTCAGCCTTTAGAAATTCCAGTTTGGAAGTGGGATTCTATATCCATGGATTTTATAGATGGGTTGCTAAGGTCGAACAAGGGAAATAAAAACATAGGGTCATAGTGGACAGATTGACCAAGAGCACCCATTTCATTCACCTGTTTTGGCGAAGTTGTTCGTGAAGAACATAGTTAGACTTCATGGAATTCCTAGTGGCATAGTTATCGATATAGATGCATTATTCACTAGCGAGTTTTGTAGAAGTCTACAGAGAGTATTAGGTACCAAGCTCAAAATGAGTACAACATATCACCCACAGACGGATGGGTAGACTGAGAGAGTCAATAAAATACTCGAAGATTTGTTGAGAGCTTGTGTACTAGACTTTGGTGGATCTTGGGAAGATCACCTGCATTTGATTGAGTTTTCCTATAATAATAGTTTTCAGACTAGTATAGGAATGGCGCCTTTTGAAGCTTTGTATGAAAGGCCATGCAAATCACCCGTATGTTGGTTAGAGACTGGAGATAGATTAGTCTTAGGTCCAGATATGGTTAAAGAGGCGTCAGAGAAGATTGAGTTGATCCGAGATCGGATGAAGAAAGCTCAGTCCAGACAGAAGAGTTACGCAGATAAAAGACGTAAAGACCTAGAGTTCTCAGTTGGAGACAGGGTTTTTATTAATGTGTGACCGATGTAGGGAGTGATACGATTCGGAAAGTCAGGGAAGTTGGCCCCGAAATATGTTGGTCCATTCCAGATTGTAGAAAGAATTGGAAAGCTTACATACAGAGTAAAATTGCCAAGCAATATGGCAGGTGTCCATAATGTATTTCATGTGTCTCATCTTCGCAAGTATGTGCATGATCCAGATACTACTATTCCTCCAACAGGGTTGGATAAGTTGGCAGTAGAGCCTAATTTGACAATTGTTAGACCATCAGTTAAGGTTGTGGCAAGAGATGAGAAAAGATTAAGGTCCAAGATAGTCAAGTTGGTGACAGTTCGGTGGAGCGACAATGAGAAGGACTATACTTGGGAGACGGAAGTTGTTAGGAGTGGTTACAGATGATTGTTATGAGTAGTATTTAGTCCTTATTGAATTTCGAGGACGAAAATCTTTAAGGAGGGGAGCCTGTAACACCCCTAATTTTAAATAACATTATTTAGGATATTTAATTAGATAAATTAAATAGAATAATGAAAATATTAAGTGATAAGGGGATTGAGATTTGAATAAAATTTAAGTGGCCGTGCTTATTAATTTAATTTGGCTAAAGAATGGTTTAAAGATCAATTAAGTTATGTATGGGTATAATGGGATTTAGCTACACCTAACTTTACCCTTATATATATATACACATATGTTTACCCATAAGCCATTCACACTCATATTCATTCTTCTCACAAAAATAAAAACGTAAGTAAAGAGGATCAGGCCGATCATTAAAAAGAAAAGAAGAAGAAGAAATTCAAAGAAAAAGTAGAGAAAGTAAAAGGGGAAAATCAAACTCATCTCAATCCATTTTCCTTATCAAAGATTAAGGTGAATGATAATTTCCATCTCTAGTTGTTAAATATATGTTTCAGATTTAAGTTTAAATTCGTATGTATGATATTTGATGATGATATGCTTGAATTATGGTTTATTAAGATTTAAACAAGATTTTTTAAATAATGGTTCATACGGTTTTAGATCAAAACCGTGTGTTATTGATGTTTAAATACCATGGAAAAATTATATGTTATGCAAAACATGATTTTAGAGTTAGGTTTTAAGTTTGATAATTTTCCAAGCTTTGGAAAGATTATTATGGATTTTTGAATAAAAATATAGCACGTTGGATTTGATAATTTATTTCAGAAAATATAATGAGAATTTGAGTTTGAAATTTTGATATGTTAGATAACATGATCAAGGTAAATTTCTGTGGATTTTGGAAATTTTGCTTAAGTGACTTGATATACAAAATAAATTATTTTTGAGAAGAGGATTAAAATGATTTATGTGTAAGTAAAGAGGAAGGTTTTATTTGCAAAAGTTTAAGTTTGATACTTATCCAAAATAAAAAGGCGGTTAGTTTTGAAAAGCATGGGAAAGTTAAGGCAACTAATAAGAAATGAACACGTTGGCAGGTTAGTTTATATAAGTTACTTAATTTAGTATTTAACCCAGAAAAATACTCTAATCAGTGTACCTTTCGCTCCTTTCCTTTCGCCTTCGACTATGTCGAAACCCCATTACGTTAAAATTCAATACACATGGTATCATCTAGATGATATGTAATGGATTGGAGAAAGGCGAAAGGTATGATGTCGAAACCATAGCTTTTGATGGGGTCGTTACCTCAGTTTGTTTTGAAAAGATAAGCGTCTGCCTTTGTTTACTAAGCTTTCGACTTAGTCGATAAGAATTTTTTGAAAGAAGTTTATAATGGCTTTCGAAGGGATTGCCAGGTTTGTTTTAAAAGAAAAAGGGGTTTCAAAGGTGTTCCTTTAATTATAAATCAATGCTTTTCAAAGAAGGGGTTCTGACCTAGTCGAAGCCTTACCGCCGATTCTTGTACCTTTCGAGTGTATTGAAGTCATCATTACTGTAGAAAGGTATTGCTTGTTTTAAAGCTATATTAAGCTACTTTCTAAATTCTTTCGAAAGGGTTATGGGTTTCAAAGGCAATGGCTTCGGAAGGGGTTTTGAAGCTATCCTTCTATATTTTAAATATATGCCTTTGACTTTGTCAAAAGAGATGGTTTCGACGCCATCATAAATCCTCCAATATTTATATATAGAAAAGAATGGTTTCGAAAGAGATAATTTCGTTTATATTTACTTTGACCCAAATGATATTTTAAAAGGTAAACCCAATGATGTCGAAAGGGGGACTTTCATGCTTTAGGAAGAGATACTTCTAATGGTTTCGAAGTTATGTTTCTAATAATTAATAAGTAACACTTTATCAGATTAGAAAGGTTTTGAAAGAAGAATTTTAAAGTGTTTTTAAAGGCAGAAGCCTAATGTTTTGAAAAGAGATATATGCTTTCGAAGGAGGCTATCCAGTGGGGTCAAAAGCAAGGTTTCGAAAGTATAGTTTCAAAACAAATAACCCAATCTTATTCAAAAGCAAAACCATGGCATACTAATAAACAAAGTATTTTGAAATGGAACTTATGAAGAAGTCTAAATGGGTTAAAGAAATTAACCAAGTTATATTGTTTACTTCTTCATATAAGTATATATTCACTTTATAATGATCCAAAAAACTGTAATTTGGAAAAAGGTAGAATAACCAGTTGGGTTGACCTAGTAGTGAATAAATAAAAGATATTGGCATGGGCCAATAGGTTAACAGTAAGCCCATGAAAACTGTAATGATATTGGCAGAGACTAATAGGTTCATAGTTAGCCCATGAAAACTATGTATAATTAAAGATGTCAGTTAGATAGGTTTATAGTAAGCCCATGAAAGGGGCATTTCACTAGAAGGACAAACTTTGCAGTCCAATTAGTTTCTAGGACACACATCCATAGAAATTAATTTCAAGGCCAAAGTCAGCAGAATAATTACTTTTAAGGACAAAGTCAGCAGTCCAATTGCTTTCAAGGACATAATTGCATAGGTTTTTAGGCCTTAGAAACTAATTATTTTACATTTTGTCCTTAAAAGTAATTATTTCAGTTGTGCGTCCTAGAAACTAATTGCACTAGCTAAAGAGGCCCTTGTGGCTAATTTCCACCCCATGAAAACTATATCCGGATAAGAAAAATGAAATATTGATAGATAGTCAATAGGTTCCTAGTTAGCCCATGAAAACTAGGGTAAAAAGCAAGATATTGACAGTTAGTCAATAGGTTCCTAGTCAGCCCATGAAAACTAGGATTAAAGAAATGATATTGGAGTTACTAATAGGTTCATAGTAATACCATGAAAACTATATAATTGGACAGGGAGTGCTTAAATGTTTAACCGGTTATTAGTTAGCCTATGAAAACTATTAGGTTAATAATAATCCTAGAAACTATAATTATGATAGATGGTCAAAATGAATTGGGGATGGGTAATCCGGAATTAATTCAATTGTTTTGCATATCATCACATAATAATGTTTAGATTTGAATTAACCATTGTGGATGCAGGGGAACAGAAAATGGCTTATAAAGGTTTTAAGATACTAGTGAGGGGAAACCCGTTCCGCTAAGCGTCGTGGTCTCATTAGATATTTATACGATTTGAGATGGTATATTATTATTCATACCAAGCTTTATGTCTGACTCGAAGTTTATGTTTTCCCCTTAAACTCTTGGGTACTCAATTGATTTTGAGTAGTTTGAGATTTGAGGTTTTTAGGTATCCCTTAAGACGAAAAACTTTCGGAGTCGTGCAGAAGGCATGTGGTTATTTAAGTTCTTTCTCATGTGATTCCCCTGTGTTGTTTTGTCAAGGCAAAGTTGTTTATTGCCTATTATACACTCTGATCACAAAGGAGGCACCTTCATTTGTCTCTCCTTGACTATATTGTAATGATTATATTTTTCTTAACGTGGTTAACATTGTGGGACTATGTAAAGAATGTTGAAATGGTTTTGGAATGGAATGTGAAAGTTGTTTTGAAATTTTAAACTTTTTCCATATCCATGTGTTTATGGTATATCAATTTTATCTAACATTGCCGTATTTGGTCGCCGAGGATTAATAACTATGGATGACTGCAGCATTCGTATCCATTAGTTTTAGGCCTCCAAGTGAGGGATGTTACAAACTCCAATGGTTATACCAAGACCCTATGTTAGAGGGACCTATATTGCATCAGGATCTAGTTTAGCGATAGAGAAGTGTAATGGTGATAAAGACTTCGAGAAGTGGCAATGGAGGATGAAAGCTGTTCTGATGAGAAACGAAGTTCATCCTGTAGTGTTTGTTCTTGAAGAGTTGACGGCTGAAATTTTAGTCGTAGAAAGGAAGGAGATGAAAAATGGGCGTTTACTACTTTGCAATTAGCTATGGGAGAAAATGTTATTTCTGAGATCAGCGGTGAAACTACTGCAAAAGGCATTTGGACCAAGCTGGAAAATCTCTATCTGAAGAAATCTTTGCCTAACCGTCTAATTTTGTTGAAGACATTTTTCACCATGAGGATGAGAAATGGTACTTCTATCAAAGATCATCTAGGTATCTTCGATGGTCTAGTGATGAAAATGAAGACTGTGAATTTGAAGGTAGATGGAGAGCATATGACTATGATGCTCTTGTGTTTCCTTCCGGAGCATTATATTGGTTTCGCTAATAGCCTTATCTTTACGAGAGATACTTTAACCGTTGAAGATGTAGAGTCGGGTCTTCAATCGTAGGACTTAAGGAATCAGATGAAGGAGATGGGTGAAGTTAGAGGAGGAAGAAGTAGTCAAGGCCTATTTGTTGAGAGAGGGAGAGAGGAGAAGAAGAATTGGAATTGTAGGCGGCGTTCAAAATCTAGAAAGCCCGGTAATAATTATAGAGGAAAGTCTAAGGATGGAAACTGTCACCATTGTAAGAAACTTGGCCATTGTAAAAGAGACTGTCTAGATTGGAAGAAGAAGGAAGAAGATGGTTCTTCATCATTTGCGGTGGAAAAAGCTGTATCTGAGGATGTGTTATCTGCAGTGGTATCGGATGTATCGAACCATTGGATGCCTGATTCAGGGGCGTGTTTTCATATGATGCCTAATAGGGATTACTTTAGTTCTTTAGTCAACAGAGAGGGAAGTGCAATCTTTATGGGTAATGATGCTAGTTGTAGAGACATGGGAGAAGGTACAATGCAGATTAGGATGTTTGATGGAGTGATACACACTTTGACAGGTGTACAGTATGTTCCGGGTCTTCGGAAGTCCTTGATTTCTTTGGGCCAATTGGCATCCATGGGGTGCAAGGTCACTTTAGAGAAGGATGGTTTGAAGGTTTCAAGGGATGCTCTTGTTCTTATGAAGGGAGATGTGTTTCGAAATATGTATTTTCTTAAGGGGACCACGGTTCTTGGAGAGTTGTGTGTTGGAGTTGATAGTTCTCCTGCTTTTTGGATGCACCAGACTTTGGCATCTCAGGTTGGGTCATATTTCTTAGAATATTGAGTTGCTTCGTGGACGAAGATGATCAAAGGTAACTTTGAGAAGTTGGATTTCTGCCAAGAGTGTGTGTTAGGTAAGCAGACTAAGGTATGAGTTGGACACCATAGATCAGAGAGGGTACTTGATTATGTGCATACAGATGTTGGGGACCAGTTGCTACTGCTTCCATTTGGGGGGAGCGAAGTATTTTATCTCTTTTATTGATGATTTTTCTCAAAAATTTTGGGTGTATGTGATGAAGGCCAAATTAGAGAGCTTTGAGAAGTTTAAGGCTTGGAAGGTGCTTGTTGAGAACCAATCTGGTTCTAGGTTGAAGGTGTTGAGATCTGATAATGGCAGCGAGCTTGTCTTTAGGGAGTTTCTTGACTTTTTTAGACAGCATGGACATTTCACTACACCAAGTGATCCGCGATCCAATGAGGTTGCTGAGAGGATGAATAAGACTTTACTTGAGAAGGCTCATTGCTTGAGATTGACGATGGGCTTATCTAGAGGCTTTTGGGCTGAGGCATTATCGACCATGGCACATATTATTAATTGGATTCCATGCTTAGCTATAGATGGAAAGATTTCAGAAGAGAAGTGGAGAGGTAAGACCGTGTACCTTGGTTATTTTCATATTTTTGGTTGTCATGTGTATGTTCACCATACAGGTGATGATAAGTTGGAGGCTATAGCATACAAGGGCATCCTCTTGGGATACACAGATGGTATCAAAGGGTATCGTATTTGGCACCTTGTTGATAGGAAGACTTTTCATTCCAAACATGTTACTTTTGATGAGTCAGCAATGTTCAATCCTAAGAAAGACTTACCTATCACATCAAATGTTTTTGATAGGCTTAAGGAGATGGAAGAAGTTCCTATTTTACAGCCTAGTAGTAGAGTTGTTGATGCTATCGAGAGTGAGATAGATGTAGTTGATGTGACATCACAGAGTAGTCCATAGGTGCCTTTTAGTAGTGTCAGTGATGTGCATGAGACTAAAGGAAGTTTAGTTCAAGGTGGAGCTGAAAGTAGTCTAGGCGAAGCTGTACCTACTCGGGCCAGTCAAAGGACAATTAGGCCGCCCGAGAGGTATGACGATTAGCAGTATGCAAACCTTAGCCTTAATGATCAGTTTGATTATGCCCTACATGTGGTCATGAGGAGCCGCTTGACCTTGATGAAGCTTTGAAGTCATGTGACAGTTTGAAGTGGATGTGCGCTATGGAAGAGGAGCTGGAGTCGGTGAAGAAGAACAAAACTTGGAATTTAGTACATCCTCCTCAAGGAAGACGGGCCATAGGTTGCAAGTGGATGTTCAAGGTGGAGGATGATGGAAGATACAAGGCTAGACTTGTTGCTAAAGGATTTTCATAGAGGAAGGGATTGGAGTATGATGAGATTTTTTTCTCCTGTAGTGAAACACACCTACATCCGTATTTTGCTTGCTACAGTTGCCGCTCATGACTTGGAGTTGGAGCAACTTGATGCAAAGACCGCTTTCTTGCATGGAGGCCAGGATAAGACCATTTACATGAAGCAGCTAGACAAATATGTCACAGATGGAAAAGAGAATTTGGTTTGCAAGCCAAAAAAGTCATTGTATGGACTTAAGCAGTCTCTTGGACATTGGTACAGGAGGTTTGATTCTTTTGTGCTTTCACTTGGTTTTGATCGTAGCATCAAAGACACTTGTATGTACTTCAAGCATTTGAAGAATGGTTATTGGGTGAATGATATGTTGATTACTTCCAAGGATAAAGTTGAAATTGATAGTTTGAAGTTGAATCTTAAGGAGGAATTCGAGATGAAAGACCTTGGAGAAGCAGGGGAGATTTTGGGTATGAAAATCCAAAGGAATATGAAGCTTGGACTTTTGGGGCTCACTCAAAAGGAATATATTCTAAAAGTTCTTACTCTGTTTAGCATGGAAGGAGCAAAAGAAATTAGCACACTCATGCCTTTGCACATACAACTTTCTAGTAGAGGCTCTCCGATTTCGGAGAAGGTTCCCTACGCGAGTGCTGTTGGTAGTCTGATGTATGCCATGGTTTGCACTAGGCTTGACATTGCACAGGCAGTTGGATTGGTGAGTAGATTCATGTCAAATCTAGGAAATACGCATTGGGAGGCAGTGAAGTACACTTTCAGATATCTTAGAGGGACTCTAGACCATCAGCTTGTCTTTGGCGGAAGAGACAGAGATTTCAGCTTGGTTGGATTTTGTGGTTCTGACTATGCCGGTGATAGAGATCGAAGGAAGTCAACCTCAAGTTATGTGTTCACCATTGGTGGGATAGTGGATAGCAAGGTTGCAGATGATTATGGTTTTGTCTACTACAGAGGCAAAGCTTATAGTCGCAGTTGAATGGACTAAGGAGGCGCTTTACTTGAAGCGTTTGTTGTGTGACTTGGGCTTCATGTATGAAGGTATAGAAGTGAATTATGATAGCCAAAGTGCAATTCACTTAGCTGAAAATCCAGCTTTCAGCTCAAGGACGAAGCATATAGAGGTAAGAGAGTCCTTTCTTGTCTCTATGGATAATGAGAAGCTTGTACGTCTTTAGAAGGTTCACACAGAGGAGAATGCATCGGATATGTTTACCAAGTCATTACCCATTGCAAAGTTCAAGCATTGCTCGAACTTGATTCGTGCCACACGGTGGCATGGGGAAGAGTGAGTTGGTAGATGGAGACGTTCATTTTCATTGTGGAGATAGATAGGTCCGACTTGTAGATAGATAGGTCCTACTTGGAGAGGGTACTTTCAACACTTTGTTGGCAGGCAGTGGCCTTGTCGGAGTTCGTTGACAAAGTGTAATGGGTGATGGCTATGCCAAAGCTCATTGAGAAAGTATCCGTGGTGTCTTATCCGAGAGCTTCTTGGAGTAAGAGGATGTAGGTGGAGTTTATAGGCTTGCAAGGAAATATAGTATCAAGGTGGAGATTGTAAGATTTGGTGATACAATATTTTTAATTGCAGAAGATTTGGAAGATAATGTTGATTTCAGTGATACAATATTTCCAATTGCAGAAGATTTGAAAGATATTAGAGGTACTTACTCAAATATATATTGCCTCTTTTATAGCATTAAAGAGAGTGCTAAATTACCTACGTGAGAAGAAGAATTATTTTGGGAGATTGTGGTAATCAAGTGCCTCTTGTGTATGACCGGTCGTATTATGTTGATACTCTTGCCTACTGAACACAGTCCTTATAAAATTGTTTTTACACGATCGTTCTAGCTAGACCCTTAGCTAACTGATTATACGTGAACATTACTATATAATTGTTCTTGTACGATCGTCCCAACTCCATCTTTAGGAGACGATCATTTTGGCTCGTGTATGACCGGCCAAACCACATTAACACTTTAGCTTGCTGACGACAATCCATCATCCTTATATGATCATTTTTACACAATCGTTCCAAATAGACTCCCAGCAATTCATTATGTGTGAAAGTTCCAATATGATCCTTTTAGTACGATCATTCCACTCTCGTCCTTGTAACCGATCGTTTCCCATCAGCATCTCTACCAATCTATAATGGAACTACAGTTATTCCTATACGAACGATATAGTACGATCGTTCCAAGGTCATTGAACTCGACCGATCGTTCTTTTTTACACATCCATCTACAAACTTCTGTTCGTGGCCTTATGCTTCGAGGCTGATCCAGTAATAGTGGGAACTTACCTTCACCTCTCCAGAGGTTGAGCGCCTCCTTAAACAAAATGTTCCGAGTGATTGAATGCTAGAGATGATATGTTTGAGGCGGGCATGGATGAGTGGCTTGTAAATTTTGATAAGGACAAGAGAGGTTTTATAACTTTGGCTAAGACTCATAGCAGGACTGGGGTCAAACGGAGTCTTTCTTAAAGCAGATTCCAAGGAAGAACCTAGGCGCTTATCACCAAGCCTTTCAATTTTCTAACACCAAGCGACTCAATGTCTGACTCCAAGGAACTATCAGATTTCCCCAAGTCTGGCCCCAAGTGGTTGAGCACTACCTATCAATTCCAGACCACTTATCTTTGAGCACGTCTTTAATATGCAGATGTTCTTCACAAGCATGACGAGTAGCTATAGCCGAAGAACATACCGGTTCGATGGTGGCAGAAACATCGTAGCCCTATCAATAAAGAACCCTGATTATCAACTAAACCGACGACGGTCGATATCCCGCTAAAAGGAGCTAGGGGCAAAGTGGAATTGCAAGCACACGATGCTGCTTTGCCTATCAATGAGACTTATTATGATCTCTCTTTAATTAATTTATTACAATTTCCACTTCAATTATGGCATGAACTATGATCAACTTGAATTTAACGACGTGCGTGCGATGTAAGTATCTAAATTCCTAGGCCTGAGCGCCGACCAATCTACGCAGGTTATGATGGAACTTGTGGAAGCTTCTGCATAAATGAGCATGATTCGACCGCTCATCAGTTACCATGTGCCTTTGACTTGGGACATCGAAGCATGAAATTGAAAAGACTTGACAAGGTCACAACCCCATAGAACGTGGACGCGACTGACCGTTCGTTCGACAACCTTCATATTAGACTTGAAGCAGCTGATGTTGACTTCCTACTTGTTAGCCAAAAAAAAATCGAAGGAACGATTGCAGCTAGAAACAGATGCGACTTAATTTGTCTCCTCAATAATCCATTATCCTCATTTCCTAGAAAGAAATATGAAGTAGAATGAACAAAGCTCGATCGTCCGACCCCAGCATGGATATGATCCAGTCATTCATCACCTGCCTTTTTTTCCTTGATTTAATTGGAAGAGCCACAACTACCAAGGGGATGAGAATTGACCGTCTGATTGCCAAGTTTCGTCCCGAAGGCTGGAGGCAGAATCCCATTCCATGAACGAACGTGGTTCGACCGTTCACTCCACAATTCCTACCTCGATACAGTAAATGAAGCGCAAATCAAAAGGGAAAAAATACGGCTGCACCCACAAAAATCTCTAAATCCCCAGAGTGCAGATTAGAGTACTCTGAGTCCCCAGAGTGTAGACTAGAGTATAAACGATTCACAAAAATCTCTAAATCCCCAAAGTGCGGATTAGAGTACTCTAAGTCCCCATAGGAAGACTAGAGTATAAACGATCCACAAAAATCTCTAAATCCCCAAAGTGCGGATTAGAGTACTCTGAGTCCCCGGAGTGCGAACTAGAGTATAAACGATTCACATAAATCTCTAATCCCCAGACTGCGGATTAGAGTACTTTGAGTCCTCGGAGCACAGACTAGAGTATAAACGATTCACAAAAATCTCTAAGTCCCCATAGTGCGGATTAGAGTACTCTGAGTCCCCGAAGCGTGGACTAGAGCATAAACGATTCACAAAAATCTCTAATTCCCCAGAGTGTGGATTAGAGTACTTTGAGTCCCCATAGCGCGTACTAGAGTATAAACGATTTGCAGAAATCTCTAAATCTCTAGAGTGCGGATTAGAGTACTCTGAGTCCCCGGAGCATGGACTAGAAGTATAAATGATTCACAAAAATCTCTAAATCCCCAGAGTGCGGATTAGAGTACTTTAAGTCCCCAGAGTGCGGACTAGAGTATAAACGATTCAAAAAAATCTCTAAATCCATAGAGTGCGGATTAGAGTACTCTGAGTCCCTGGAGCGCGGACTAGATTATAAATGATTCGCAGAAATATCTAAATCCCCTGAGTGCGGATTAGAGTAATCTGAGTCCCTAGAGCACGGACTAGAGTATAAACGATTCACAAAAATCTCTAAGTCCCCAGAGTGCGGATTAGAGTACTCTGAGAAATCGGAGCACGGACTAGAGTATAAACGATTCACAAAAATCTCTAAATCCTCAGAGTGCGGATTAGAGTACTCTAAGTCCCCGGAGCGTGGACTAGAGTATAAACGATTCGCATAAATCTCTAAATCCCCAGAGTGCGGATTAGAGTACTTTGAGTCCCCGCAGCGCGGACTAGATTATAAACGATTCACAAAAATCTCTAAGTCCCCAAAGTGCGGATTAGAGTACTCCGAGTCCCCGGAGCACGGACTAGAGTATAAACGATTCACAAAAATCTCTAAATTCCCAAAGTGTAGATTCGAGTACTTTGAGTCCCCGGAGCGCGGACTAGAGTATAGATGATTCGCAGAAATCTCTAAATCCCCAAAGTGCGGATTAGAGTACTCTGAGTCCCCGGAGCGCGGACTAGAGTATAAACGATTCACAAAAATCTCTAAATCCCCAGAGTGTGGATTAAAGTACTCTAAGTCCCCAGAGTGTAGACTAGAATATAAACGATTCACAAAAATTTCTAAATCCCCTAAGTGCGGATTAGAGTACTCTGAGTCCCCAGAGCGCGGGCTAGAGTATAAACGATTTGCAGAAATCTCTAAATCCCCAGAGTGGAGATTAGAGTACTCGGAGTCCCCGGAGCGCAGACTAGAGTATAAATGATTCACAAAAATCTCTAAGTCCCCAGAGTGTGGATTAGAGTACTCTGAGTCCACGGAGTGCGAACTAGAGTATAAACGATTCACAAAAATCTCTTAATCCCCAGAGTGCTGATTAGAGCACTCTAAGTCCCCGGAGTGCGGACTAGAGTATAAACAATTCACAAAAACCTCTAAATCCCTAGAGTGCGGATTAGAGTACTCTGAGTCCCCAGAGCGGACTAGAGTATAAACAATTCGTAGAAATCTCTAAATCCCTAGAGTGCGGATTAGAGTACTCTTAGTCCCCAGAGCGTGGACTAGAGTATAAACGATTCACAAAATTCTCTAAGTCCCCAGAATGCGGATTAGAGTACTCTGAGTCCCCGGAGCGTGGATTAGAGTACAAACGATTCGCAGAAATCTCTAAATCCCCAGAGTGCAGATTAGAGTACTCTGAGTCCCCGGAGTGCGGACTAGAGTATAAACGATTCACAGAAATCTCTAAATCCCCAGAGTGCGGATTAAAGTACTCTAAGTCCCCAAAGTGCGGACTAGAGTATAAACGATTCACAAAAACTCTAAATTCCCAAAGTCTGAGTCCCCAGAGCGTAGACTAGAGTATAGATGATTCGTAGAAATATCTAAATCCCCATAGTGCGAATTAAAGTACTCTATGTCCCCGGAGCGTGGACTAGAGTATAAACGATTGACAAAAATCTCTAAGTCCCTAGAGTGCGGATTAGAGTACTCTGAGTCCCCGGAGCGCAGACTAGAGTATAAACGATTCGCAGAAATCTCTAAATCCCCAAAGTGCGGATTAGAGTACTCTAAGTCCCCGGAGCGCAGACTAGAGTATAGATGATTCGTAGAAATCTCTAAATCCCTAGAGTGCGGATTAAAGTACTCTGAGTCCCAGGAGTGTGGACAAGAGTATAAATGATTAACAAAAATCTCTATGTCCCCACAGTGCGGATTAGAACACTTTGAGTCCTCGGAGCGCGGACTAGAGTATAAACGATTAACAAAAATCTCTAAATCCCCAGAGTGCGGATTAAAGTACTCTAAGTCCCCGGAGTGAGGACAAAAGTGTAAACGATTCACAAAAAACTCAAAGTCCTCGGAGCATGGACCGAAGTATGAACACAAATCGAGCGTGAGTCGACTGTTCACAGGACGACTCTAAGTTCCCAGAATGTAGACTAGAATGAAAACTCCATGAACTGATGAGTGGGTCTCAACCGTTCCCTATTTCAGTATGCAACCCGTTAAGGGCTGGAGTATGCACGACCTAGTTTATTATCTATTAACTCGATCCCGTGATACGACGGGACAATGTGTAAGAGCTAAAGTAAGCATGACATGTTCTCTTACTTATTGAAGTATGCCCCGGACTTGGTGGACATGAGGAAAACACGATGTATGTGAGTGACCACTCATCAATCGACCTTAAGTTTATTGTGGGTTATGTTGGAATGTTAACACCACTGGGACGAGACTCGACCGTCCATGCAGTGCATTTACCGACCCGAATACTAGGGATAGAAATGCAATTGTCCGAAGAATAATTATGATAGCCTAACACTGGGACTTATATCTCACGATCCCAATGCCTCAAGGCCATGACTGTAGAAAGGCCCTGAGATGTATTGATTGAATTAGCATTCGATTCATCAACAAACAAATTGCAAGTATATGAAATGAGAAATGCTACGATTCAAACATTTAAACAAGTAAATACAGAGATCATATACAAGTGCAGAAGAATTTTTATTCACATGAAATGTGGTTGTATGGAATACAAAACAAAATTGAAGGGCCATGCCCAAACAAACACAACCAACAAAATTATTTGCATAATGGAAGATCACTCTTTCGATTTCTTGCCCTTCCTTCGCTTCTTCGGAGTAGCTCCCTCCGAACTACTGCTAGGTCCCCTCTTCGATCCTTTGCCACCTCGGCCTTCCTTGGAAGGAGTTTCCTCGGCCGTGTGGACTGAGGCGGTATCATCTTTGGAAGTTAGAGGGATGGGGGCATCTTCAGCACCATGAGTGCGGGGAATGTTTTTCAAAGGAGTAGCACCTTCAGGAGGATTCATCTGAAAAGGAGAAGGCATTGGCTTTTTTGAGACTTGTTCGACTGGCTCTCCATCACCTTCCTTTTCTCGAGCTCCTCTCGCTCAATCCTTTCTTTCATACTGGGCCTGTTAACGGGATCAGAGGAGCCCGTGATTACCACGTCAGTAGCAAATGGGATTTCGTGATAAGGATCTCCTCCTTCCTTGAATAATGCCTCCATAAGTTGATCATCAAAGAACAAGGCCTCTTTGTGAACACTTTGAGTGGCGGCCGAAGTTGTAACTGCAATAGATTCAGTTGTGGCCGTTTGAGGCTCTAGCCGAGGTCATCCAAAGGGGAGAGGAGCAATATTCGATGAGTCCAAGGCTGAAAAAAAAGAAAGGCAAAAAGATTAGAAAGATTGATTAATAGCATCCCAACTTTACAAGATAAAGGAAAAATCGACGGAATACCCTTTGTGGTGTGGATTTCGGGCTGGACCGAAGCGTCTTCAGAACCACGCTCAAGGATCGGAGTTAGTCGTGGTTTGTCCGGATTGTACTCGGGGATGATCGAGGAGCTGGTTGCAGGTCTGGTCGCGATTTGAGACACCAGGGGCAGTTCAGTTGCAATATCAGAATGTGCCGACCAAGATCCTTCGCCCGTTTCATGTGAAGGAGCAACCGTGAATTCTTTTTTGAGAGAATACTGAATGTCTTGTAATATTTTGGGTTCATTGCCCATCAGTATTTCGCCCTCAAGTTTGGTTACGTCGACATTCCCAGTGCCATGAAGTCTCTTCTCCTCCAACATAATGAAGTCCCAGGCACGATGGAGCTGGTAGGGGTAGTCTTCGCCAAGCCATGTTAAATTCCTATGTTTGAGTACATTGGCGTTGTAGAGGATGAGAAGTGGGTCGAGCTCATTCATTACGTCCTCTCTTACCCTCTTCGTAACCGTTTCCGTATCACGTTGAATGAGCTTAGCGACATTCTTAGCCTTTTTCAACGGCCTCATCTTTCTCAAGCCTAGTGCAAACCAGCTCTTCACAAGAATCTTGAGCAATCCTTTGTACTTCATCCCTGTCTTTTATCGCATCCTAGAGCTTGGCCTTGAGTTCGGTCACTTCCTTCAAGGCTGCAGATTCTTTTTCTCGAGTCGCGTCTCGCTCAAGTGTGATCTCTTATTTGCGGTGATGCAGTACCTGAACCATATTGAGATGACTAGCTTTCGTCTCCTCTATAGATTTTAAAGTAGCATCGGCTTTTTCCTCAGCATGGGTTAAGGTGGTTCTAGAGGTTTCTAGTTCATTTGTCAGAGTCGCAATAATCCATTTATCCTGGGCCTCTTGTCGCTTAAGCTTCTCGATCTCTGCTGCAAGGTCGAAGGAAACCTTTGATATTTTTTCTACGGCCTTCATCCATTCCCGATATTGCATATGGATGTCGGTAACGCAATTAATGGTCATTCTTTGAACATCGTCCGGAACCTTCTTTAGATTATGAGGGAAATAGAATCCATCGAAGCATAAGTTTGGGAATTCCTCTCAAAGTTCTTCCATGCGAATATTTGGGTTAACTGGGGGATCCTCAAAAATAATTTCTACCCCCGCACCTTCCTTGCCAGGCCTGTGCAACGCAGCATGTTCTCCATGACGGCGGCGATCGACTGACCGCTGAGACTGAGATGGGACCGAGGACTTTGGAAGCATGGGAACTATCGGGGGGCCACGAGGAGGATCGATGGGCAAGTCCCTGCGATCTACTGATCTTTCGAAACTTTTGCGAGGAGGAGATGCCAATCTCGATCTGTGAATGTCTTGAGCAGGCCTATCCCTGTACTCCCTTTCTTGGTAATCGTGACCGCAGCCAGGGCGATGGCTAATATCATAATAGTCACGACTGCCACGATAAGTGCCAAATCGCGACCTAGAATATTGATGTTGTACGTCCCGTAAGGAATCAAACATACTTCTTTTCCTCACCATCGTTCCTGCAGAGAGAAATAGATAATGATCAAGTTTGAGTATTAAGAAATGCAAAGTAAACACGGTGTAGTGTTAGACATGTGAATGTGTGTGAGTGTCCTAGTGCATCCCCCCAACAGACTTGGTGCAGGAGCCTTGCTCATCGGTGTAACCTCTCCTCCGTAAGTGGGGATCTCTGAGCCGGTTCTGACGGGAGACTCTAATCCTCCAATGCTCACACCAGTGAGCTGATAAGCATCGACATCGGGAGGAATCGGTATATTGAGCAAAGGATCTAGAGGTAGGCTCATCGACGGCTTGGTTGGGTCGGAGCGATGACTTCTTGAAGGTTTATGCACGGTCGTTTTTCCTTTTCTTTTAGCCATAGTCGGGGATTGAGGAACTTGTGAAGGTTCGATGCCAACCTCTGGATCAGGTCTATCATTATGGTGACCAAGTACATCTTCACCATGCCCTCCGATGTTAATTTCAGCAGACAAAACGGTGCTCGTGGCTGGGGGCACCACAGGACCGGATTGAACATCTCTTTGACCGGTTGCGACCTACATTCTGGTCCCAACTGGTCGGGCAGTTTTGATTAGCCCTATGCTGAGGCCCTCTTCTAAAGCCGAAAGTGATAAGACGTTCATCACTAAGCAAAAGTTTGATATTTCTATCTTCAGTTGGAGTGTTCTTCAAAATAGAGACTTCTTCTTCATAAACGTCGCCACTGGGTCGAGTAACGACACCTGAAAATTAATGACATTGTTAGAATGCAGCCTGGATATGTTTTTCTTGTGTATTTATGAAATTAGTGAGGGACACCTACGTCTCTCTAGCCATAATCGGGTGAAACCAGGCGGGCAACGAACAAAGAACCACTTGCTTTTGAAAGCACTTAATTTGTTTCAAGTACCGGTCAGAATCTGGCATTTCTTCGCCGATTCAAGAAAAATGAATGATAGACTCTCTGTTCGCCGTTTGAAAGTGAATAGAAATCGAATGTCTTCGATAGTGGGTGGACGGTGCATAAACTCCATGAAGACCATGTATGTACAATTAAGAAGCGCGTAGCCATTCGGATGGAGCCGGCGGGAGCAATTCTTAGATAATGTAAAATCCCTTTAATATACGAATTGAACGGCGGAATGCATCCTGCCCAGCACATGAATTTATTGCATGTTGTGTACGCTTCTGGAGGTCTGTGAGCCCTATCACCTTGTGATGGCACTAGTACGTCGTCAAAAGATATCCCGTGCCTTGCATAAATTCTCTGGAGAGCGTCTTCTTTGATCTTTGACGCCACTGAATCAAGGGGATTGTCGAGAACGATTGCATCTTCTAAAGTGTCAGGCGCCGGTTTGATAACTTCCAGCGGAAAGATGGGAATAATCTTAGAAAGATCAAGTTGAAAACCTAATCTTTCAGGTTGCCCTGGACTACAGCTAAGTGGAAGGCTGTCGGATTCGGTTGCTGAATTGGACTCCACATTTGAGTTAGTCCTACGAGAGGAAGATCCGGCTAGCATGATTGTGAAGTATTCGGAACACCTAGATTTCCCTTGCTAACAAACTTAGTAAAAGCCATAGTTAGAGAAAAAATGACTTGTACCCCCTAGTGCAGTGTAAGTGTAAGTGTTGTATGATAAAGTGCTAGTTGAAGTAATAATGGGTTAAACGAGGACAAGAAAAAAACAACAAGGCATAGAAATACGCTTAAAAGTCTGTCATTAGTTAATGGAAATGAAACTGTTGGCTAAGCTACGTGTAAGTTTAAGCATGGTAGTTGGAGTTCTTCATTTATGGCACTTATTCCGAGGTAACATGTCATTGGTCGTGGAGGCCATGCCATACATGTGGCCATGTTTATGTTCAAATATCTACAAGGGGATGGAACTAGTTGTTTGATCAGAGTTCATGTTCAAGTTATAGGTTATATATTTATGCACAAATAATTAAGTCCAAGTGTAAATAAGTTGCAATGGCATTGTATTGTCCAAACATTCAAAGTATATTAAAAATGCCGAACGTCTTGAGTATTCCAATCGTCTCCTGAGGCAACGTCAACCGATCGTCCAACAACGATCCTCCCCACCGATCGTTGTACAAGCTAACATGTACGATCGTTCGGTGGCTCCTTGATTTTCAAACTCCTCCATCTTCAAACCAGAATCCCATCGATCATCTGCAAGTCCTTCATCCCAATACCTCATCTCCTCCAGAAAACGACCGGCTATCCTAGTAAATTAGTTGACTCCAACTGAAACGATTTATTCCCCCATCCTACATGATCGTAAGTCAGAGAAAAGGGAAAGACTCATGGATCAAGTAGACCATTAGGTTTTCTACGCTTTTCTTACAATTGTACAACGAGTTTAGAAATTGTTCTACCTATACTTATGATCTAAAAAGGAGAAGAACTCGAAGTCGATTCAAAGCCTGGGCATGGGGGAAGATGATGTTGTTGTGAAGTTCGGCAGGAGAAAGAGGGAGAAGTCGTCTCATTGTTAAACTTAAGGAAATAGATATGGTTAATAAAGTGAGGAAAATGACAAAGTGTCAAGCATTATATAGGAGATGGTTCATACTGTTTGTTTTCGCCTTGGAAATTCTAGCCGATCGTTTCCCCTTTGAAGGTTCGGGCTGATCATTGACACCCAAGAGCCGTTCCGATCCATTTTTGGGCTTTATGTTCTCAGATCCTCTTATTGACCATCTGCCATCCATCCAATCGTGTGCTGATCCATTCCTAAATAACGTGCCTGCTAATCCATTCCAAATCCAATCTGCAAAATACGCCGAACCATCCCAGTGCTGATCGTTTTTGTCTCTCGTTTGTTTAAGCCTTAGGATGGTCGTTTCATTTCCTAACCTACAACACTCAGCTCCATAATCGAAGACATTTTAAAAGATAGTAGAATCAAATAATAAATTTGGTGGTAAATGGAAAGGTGATAAAGGATGTGGAAACTGTGGTGAATGAGAAAAATAGCAGATGTTTGTAGAAGTTCGATTACGAACGGGAATAGTTGGAATATCGTAAAAGTTGCAACGACCCATGGACACGAGCATAACTTAGAGCTAACGACATGGACACGTGTATGAGAGTGCATGAAAACAGGTTTAAAAGTTTAGTTTTTCGTAATCAGTAAAAGACTGCAAACAAACCTGGGGCTATCGGGTTTGAGGCAGGATTAGGTGAATGAGAGCTTGTAGATTTCTCGTAACCAAATTTGAATATGCAAGCAGAATACGACTCTAGATTTATACTATCGACAGACGGTAGAGGAATAGTAATCGATCAGAAAACTGAATGGATTTCTTTACAGCAATTCAGGCCTTTTCAGATTCAAAGCACGTCATGTTAATCACAAGACGTACTTTGGGGGACAAATGTTATCCCGCCTTTTGGCGAAGTCATGATATCATCGATTCAACCAGGGACGAATAGTCGATAGCTTGAAGAGCCAGCTACATATAGTACTATAGATAATATTTAAAGAGATTCGAACCAAAATCAAGTCAAAGTATGGCAAACAAGAAGTCACTAGCCTAACCTCATGAAGTTATATCTCAAGTTTGGAATTGACTGAAGTTCATATACACCGGTGGCGGATTAAACAATGGTTTGTTTAGATAGAACAGAGAACGATCAAGGAAGATAGCTCGAATCATTAAAGAATAGCTAATATCTTGGCAACCATGAAGCCAATCCATGTAAGACTTCATTGACATCCACGAAGTAGCAAGCGGAGTGTATCATGACGATCGCGCGTCCCAAAGTGAAGATAAGAGGAAAGCCGATCGATATGGACCGATCGTTCCTGATGGCCACAGCCTAACGATCGGTGTATTTGGAATACATTCTGCCTTCAAGATTAAACAGCTGATAGCTTACAATTTGCAACCCAGCATGGACCCATATTCTTGGAGCAATGTCAGAAGGCTTGCAAGATCCTCCAATAATGATCGTAGTTTGCAGAGGGCAAGCAGAAACGATCGGTCATAGGCATGCCGATCGTTATGAATACTGTAATGAGCGTGGCCGATCGATATGGTGGGCTCTACTAGACCTGGGGAACCTTTTGCAGAGTTTCAGCCCGATCAGTGCGCGTCTCCTACTATAAATACAACAGTTGGCTGCAGAAAAGGGGGACTTCTTCATCTATTCCTTCTGGCTACTCCTGAAGTTCTACCATGGCTATTTCTTTTTATAAACTTGTATCAACGGATTCTACCTAATCCAATAGCTCATGTAATTGTAATCAATGGAAAGATTAATAAAATTTGAAGTGGACGTAGGCCAAGATTGCCGAACCACTATAAAATCTTCGTGTTTACTTACTTTTATGATTTGTTCTTTAGTTTCCATTAAATTTCTAATATCCATGAAATTCTATGAGTGTTGATGCCCATATCTGGTGTCAACAATATGTTATTCCATTCGTATGAGATTATGTTCCGTCTTTATTTTCTTTTTACCCTCAAAGAACCGTCTTTTCAACACTTAGAAGTTCGAAATGTGAATACTAAGGATGTATTAATGTCGATTTTTGAAGGTTGAAGAAATGAGTTTTTACGTAGATCTTTTCAGACCTTTGTAAAGACAATCAATAAATCACAATAGATATGTCTTTGTAATTGTAGATTTATCTAAATTTACATGGATGATTTTCTTGAAACTTAAAAGTGATGCTATTGAAATGTTTACAATTTTTACTAAAAGAATTCAAAATCAAATGTCAACTAAAATTAAAATAATTAGGAGTGGTCGTGGAGGAGAATTTGAAAATGATCATTTTGAAAACTTTTATAATAAGAAAGGAATAACTCATAATTTTTCTTTCCCAAGAACGCTTCAACAAAATGGAGTAGTAGAGTGCAAAAATAGAACTATATGAGAATGTGCTAAAACAATGTTAAGTGATAGTAAATTACCTAAAACTTTTTTGGGCTAAAACAGTTGCTATAGCTTGTTATATTTTAAATAGAATTTTAATACGATCTTTAACTAAGAAAATTCCATATGAATTATTTTATAATAAAAAGCCTAAAGTATCGTGCTTTAGATTTTTTGGTAGTAAATGTTTTGTATTAAATATGAAGGATAATTTAGATAAATTTAATGCTAAAGCAGATAAAGGTATTTTTATTGGTTATTCAGATAGAAGTAAAGCTTATAGAGTTTTTAACACTAGAACTAAAATCATTGAAGAAATATTACATGTTTCATTTGACAAAAAATTTAAAATCAATAATACCACTTTTGATGAAGAAGAAATGTTGATAAAACTAATGAAATTACTAATAATGAAATCACTAATGATGAAAATAGCAACAATTCTGAAATTTACATCCAGATAAAAGAACAAAATATTTGAAAGATCACCCTATAGAAAATATTCTATGAAATATAGAATGTGTAGAAACAAGAAACTAATTAAATAAAATGAGTAACATTGCCTTTATCTTAACTATTGAACCTAAAATTCCAAAAGAAGCATCATTAGATGATTCTTGGATTCTTGCTATGTAAGAAGAATTGAATAGTTTACTGATGTTTGATAATTAATCCCAAGACCTAAAAATAAGTCTTTAATAGGAATAAATGGGTAGAAATAAAATGAATAAACAAAGAGAAGTTATTAGAAATAAAGCATGTTTAGTTACACAAGGTTATAGTCAAGAAGAAGTACATATTTTAATGAAATTTTTGCTCTTATAGCCAGTTTGGAAGCTATCAGAATTTTACTTGCTTTTGCAAACCATAATAACTTTAAATTATTTCAAATGGATGTCAAAAGTGCCTTTTTAAATGGATTTATTAAAGAAGATGTCTTTGTAGAACAATCCCCACTGTTTGAAGATGAAAAACTACCTAATCGCGTTTATAAATTAAAGAAAGCTTTATATAGTCTAAAACAAGCTCCTGAGCATGGTATGATAGACTAAAATCCTATTTATCACAATCTAATTTTGAAATAGGAAAGGTAGATAGTACTCAATTTATTAAAAGAAATAATAATGATATTCAGCTTATACAAATACATGTAGACGATATTATATTTAGATCAACAAATGAGCAATTAAATAAAGAATTTTCAGATATAATGACTAAGGAATTTGAAATGATTCATAGGGGAGAACTAACATTCTTTTTAGGAGTACAAATAAGGAAATTAAATAATGGAATTTTTATAAGCCAAGAAAATATGTCAAAGACTTAGTTAAGAAATTTGGTATGTCAAATACAAGTGGTAAGCCAACTCCCATGACAACTAATGAGAAATTAAATAAGGAAGGAAACTCAAAACTATAGATCAAAAATTATATAGAGATATGATAGAATCATTACTTTATATAACTACTAATAGACCAGATATAATGCACAGAGTTTCTATATGTGCAAGGTATCTGTAACGACCCGCAAATCCATCCTATTTAGAGCTGACAATAACCGCACATGTCCAGCCCCAAACCAAAGGGAAATACGAATAATCATGAGAAAGAAAGAAAAGAGAGAAGAGGAGAAAAGAGGAAAGAAGAAAGAAGAAAGAAGAGAAAACAGAAAGGACTAAAACAATTACAGAATCTCACAATCGCAGCAGAAAACATATAATATCATATCAATGATCTTTACAAAACAGAAACTGTAATATAATATACATACATTCATCAGAGTACATCAATCAATCACTAATCATCGGCTTGGACAGTTATAATAACCTGTCCTTGTAATTGCTGATAATTTAACAACAAAGCAACATAAAATAAGCATATACGTGGAATACGAGCAGAAGACTTCCAGCTCACCTGCTAAAGCTCCAAAGCATCCAAATCTACATTTGTAAATATACTCGCTCTGACCCAAGCATTTAAAGGGAAGAACGCCCGAATCAGTCTGGTAAAACAACGTGAGAAAACACATCTCAACTGAATTTATTTTAAAGTTATAAAAGCGTTCCTTTTATCAAAACAAAGGTATCTCGTAAGACATGCCCACACATAAACATAGACGGGTTTTTACATTACGATAACCAAAACATTTCATATCAAATCATGTTATATTATAATAGTGTGTAATATACAAATAATAATTCAAATAGCTGAAATTGTTACCATTATTAAATTCCTGCATACTAGGCTCTACAAATAAAATGGCAGGCACGTTGTAACGACCCGGTATTTTGGACCATTCAAATCGACAATAAATCCACACATGTCTGACTTGAATAATTCAAAATATCAGATTGTTAATTTAAATTTGGCAAAACTCAGCATATGCAGTAAATAAATCAATCACAGATTCACAGACACAGAGTAATACAATAATACGCAGCGGAATAGATACAATAGTAGTTCATGAAGCTACTATATAAACATCAGAGTTAGAAATAAAATACAACAGAGTATCTCAAATGCAGTGAAGTCTTCAGTACAACAGATGACTTCTCTGAACAAATCAACTAGAAGAGCTGAAAGCTGAGGCGATAGTTGGATCTCCAAAGGAAGCTCCAAACTCCAAGGGTGAGTCTCAGATGCTGTATCACTCGGTCTGACCCGAGCGTAAAGCAAAACACAAAACACTCGAGTCAGGATTAACATTCTTATATAAATAAATCCAACTCAAGCGAAATATCAACTGAAATACAAGTAACTTAAAGGATGTTTGGGATAACCATCCTCTAAGGATCTTCAGAACTATCTACAAGGTGGAAATATACATTATAACACCGTGGTCATTTCAATTTATTTACTTCAAAAACGAAATATCATTTTCATTTCAAATTAACTCAAATTCCAAATTCAAATTTATTCAAAGCTCAATTCATCAATTCCATTCAGTTCTAAATATACCATTTAAATTTTCAATATATTTCAAAGCTTTAATATTCAACATTTTCAAAGTTAAATTTAACAGTTTCATATAGCTCTGGATTTAACTTTATTATTATTTAATCAGGGAATATTCACTTAATAAATTCAAAATCATTTAACTAGCCTTGAATTTCACTTTTACTAAATATTTCCTTAAATTTATTTAAACAAGAAATATTCATTAAATTATTTAAATCAAACTCAAGTTATAAATCATATCTTTTCAATAAGTTTTAAATTGGTTTAATTAAATAAAATTCTTTACTAAATTCAAATTATCTTTCCAACCTTAACTTATTCAAATTATTACCGAAATCTATTTCGAAACATAAATTTAAATACTTATCCATATTATATGTATTAAATCCATCTTAATTAAATTAAATATCATTATTAAATCTATATATCATTACCATTTATATATATATAATAATTTAAGAATCAACATTTATTAAAACCATATATTTCTTTTCAAAACCATAGAATTCATTTTCAAAGTATTAGATATATGGACCAACGGTGTCTGTATATATATTTATCATATGGTTAAGTGATAAGGATATTTATCATTTCAATCCGAAATTTTAAATATATACGGGTAGATATCATTTCGACCCGTAATCCCAATTTTAATTCAATGAAAATCGTTTGGGTATATCATTTCAACCCATAACGATTTTCTCCTATTCTAAAGTCCGTTCGGGTATGTATCATTTCAACCCATAGTGAATTCTATACTAACAGGGAACTTGCAGAGTGATAGCATATAATAAAATAATAACAGGCATATATCATCAATAATTTGAATAAAATATAAACAACAGGATATGGTGTCATATCCCACAGGTGAACAGTTACAGATAATAGCATATTTAACAATTTAAATAACTACAGCAGCATATTTCAATTGTCGTTTCAATTGAAATCAAATTTAATAAATATAAGAACGTTAAATCGTGAGTGGTTGCTCACCTTCCGAGGCTAGAGATATTCGACAATGGAATGAATTACGACTCCAAGCACGAATTTCGAAGCAAAGTTAGATTGGGCACGAATTCGGTGGACAAGGCTGATAAACAGGAACAAACGAAACCAAATCAGAATTTGCTTGATACAGGTTGAAATGAATTATATATTATTCATTATATTAATTTTTTTTAACCAATATTAAATTTGGAACTCATATTTAAAATAAAATATACATATGTACTTACACAAATCACATTTAAAACAGTGTTTATAACAAACCTAGGCCTAGTTAAAACTCAGTACGCACATAGCATAAATATAAATAACAGGTTCCAAAATCTAACATGACCAGAATGAAATATTAGTTTTCAAACAATCATATATACATAAACTGTACATAATATATATAAATATATATATATATATATATCAATATATCTATAAAAATAAAATCGTGATATACTTATTTTTCCCGAAGTCATATAGCCTATATTATGAATTATTTACACACAAACACTGTACAAAAAATTTGACACTTAAATCATAATATACTCATATATAACTTGTTTACAAATCTGTACATATACAAAGTAAAACGAGACAGCAGCAAGCAAGTGCTCGCATATATTATGTAGACATATAAATTTCCATATTTACAAAACTGGATATTTTTAAAATATATTATATATATACAAAATAATATGAAATCAGTTTATCAGAATAAGGTAGACAAATGAAAACATGAAATATAGACATGCGTACCCACTAACCTATTTATAAATAGATTAAACAACACCCTTTTGACAAAACTGGCATACCCATACTTCTTTCAAAACCAAGTATACATAGCTAGCTGACATCACTACTCTATAAAATCTAACATATGTAACTTTGAATATAACAAAACAAATGTATATTATTAAAAATGCTATCTGTACTATCCTATTACAAAAATCAGATCGTATATGAAATCTACATTTAAAAACAAATATATATAAATCATCTAGTACAGCTTATACAATATAACATACCATATTATTTTCTGCAAAATACAATACTTATAAAGATATATATATATATATAAGTAATATAAACATGTAATATCTTTACTTCGTTCATACACCAGAGAAAATGAAACATTTTAGTACATACAACTTGAAAAACTCGTACATAAATCTGTATATATAAAATAACAGAGAAAATATATAACTGACTTATTATAAATTGAATTATGTATACCTATATGGCCCAGCAGTTCATACATATAAATGTATAAAACATTTATGCAAACGAACAGTTTATATAATTCTGATACAAAATTAAATATATGTGGATTTGTATATTTTTCTTAGCAAAGAGACAAAGGAAAGGACAGTATATATCACCTCGATATATAAGCGGCTGAGCTCGACTTTGGTGGCTCGGGTGGATGGTCGCACACGGCTGTGCTCGGCGAGATTTTCTGGGGAGCGGAGGAGGAGAGGAGGAAGACGAGTGGTGGTTCACAGTGGTTGGGGTTTTTAGGTCTGCTGCTGCTCGAACAAGGTCTGCCAGTCAACGCGAGGCACTGGCGGATGGTAAGTAGTTCGGCGAATTGAGGAGGATGATTTGTCGGGTGAAACAAGGGTGTGCGGTGCTTTGAAGGCGGGCTATGGCCAGACTTGGCAGTGCTGTAGTCAGCGCATGTGAAGGGAGGTGATGTCATGGCTTTCGAAGGGAAAATGGAAGGGAAGTGGTGATGTGGAGGAGCGGGTACCAGTGGGATGCCCAAGCCAGAGGTCGCGGTGGAGATTGGGCGTGCACAGGGGTGTCACGGCGGAGAAAGGTGATGGTTGTGAGCTTTGGTTCGGGTGGTGGCACGGGAGCAGTGGGCGAGGCTGAGCGGTTTCTAAAGGCCAGATTTTGGTGGCACTGGAAGATCGGAGGGTCGCTGGCGATTTCACGTGAGGTCGAAGCAGGGGGAGAGAGAAGGAACAGGGTGGGTCTCGGCTAATTAAAGTGGGAGGCAGAGATGTTGAAGGCGACAGAGGAGATAAGGAGAAGAACAAGTGACACTTTTATAAAAAATTTTGAGATCCAAAAAATGAGATCTGAAAAGGAGATGTACAGCGCACAAACCAAATCATAACAAAATTTTCTTAAACGAATGGGCAGGAGAGATAGAACGGGTTAGTAGGAAATGAAACGTGTATATCGCAACGTATGAAAAAAACTTAAATATTGAAACGGCAGCCAATAATAAATAGAATGTTGAAAAGTCATTACAGCAATAAATTCTGCTGTTTGGAAAGCACGGCTTAAGTTTGAAAGGCAATAGAAAACAAAAGGTCACGGATACGTTACCGATACGGGGAACTGTTTTACAGATTTCGTTGTCCATCGGACGCCGAAACAAGCAAATGAATATACCATGGAGATCAGCATGACGTGACGATCAAAACGGTATACAAATACTAGTGGTACGATCATCCGATCGAAAGTCGATAATCGGTACCAGAAATGCTGCTATTTTGCCAGAATTAAGATAAACGGAGCAGTAGAAGTCCAAATTTGGAAAAACGAATTTCGCAATCTGATTCAGAATGATCTGAATAAATTTTCTCCTGTTGACATATTTTGGTTTCGGAAACTTTTAAATTCACTTTTATTAACCGGTTTGATTTGAAATGAAATTTCACAGGAAAACAAACTTCAATATTATCAAATGAAAATTTTCCAGTTGCTATATTAAAATAGACGTATTCTAAATAATAAATTTTTTTATTTCAAATTTTATTATTTAAAATTTTACAATATTTCAATTAACTACGTTATTAAAACCAATCAAAATTTATGGGTCGTTACACTCTCCCCCACTCAAAACTTTTCGTCCCCGAAAAGGAAGGAGGTAGGAGAATAGAAACAACCAGACAGAAAAGATAGATTAAAAGACAAGGATAAACAATCAATTTAACTATATAAATTTTACTTGAAATATTCATTTGAAAACTTCATTTACAATTCAATTATTTTTAATACCTTAATATTTTTCAACCCATTTGTAAAATTTCTTGTTTCCTTTATAAGTATCATTTATAGGTTTAAATAACACCTTTATAAATATATGTAAGCTATTTGAAAAACAATTATTTACATTATTACTTATTTTACAAAGAAGCTATTGAAAACATTTAAATCCAAAATTCATAAATTTATTAATTTTTATCTCAAGATACTTTTCAACATTATTAATAATCAATAATCATTTACTTTAAATCTGTTTTATTTAAGTATTAACTTCAAAAATATTTATAACACTAAATTTTTTTTATTAAACCATATAGTATATAAATAAACAATATTTAAAAGGATATAGTCAACAAGGAGAAGAAGGAGGATTTGGAAAAGCAGAATATAGGTGAATAAATAAAGCTGAGCAGATAAGGTAGATTCAAGGAATAGTATCGGGCATGAATAGTTAATTTAGAACCATAATGTGACGCCCCACCTCTATACCCACGCTAACCAAGAACACTACGATGTAGTGCTGTCAATTAGCGCGGAGAATAAGGCTGTGGAGGAGCGACCATCCATGTAACTTCTTTGTGCGAGCATCGATACGTCAGATAGAATAGAATGCATATCTTTTAAGGAGGAAATCCGACATACCGATACAAACACAAAGCTATCACACGGTGGCTATATATAATCTTCGGAAACAAACATAGAAATAATCATAACATAAATCAGTCACAGACATCCATATCACAAAGGCGGAAGAAGATATGAATAAATATATAACACATGAAAGTGTACATCAGAGTAGTGGTCAGAAAGATCCACGATAATACAAAAGAATAGCAACACGTGCTATACAAAAGAATAAGTACACAACATAGAGTCTATATCTCAAAGGTGTACGTCCAAAAACTACTAATCTAAGTAGTTAGCCAAAAGTCAGAAATATCCTGAAGAGAAGTCAAGCAGAAGCACCTGTAACATCTCGGTCTGACCCGAGTATTATTTATAAGAAAATAATAAACGGATCAGTCTAACTATAAATATCAGATGATATGGTATACAGTAAAAGGCATGACATGAACATGTAATAACCATAGCGACATACTACTATAAGTATGTAAATGATAATCAACAAAAGATTAATCAATATCACAAGAATCTTCTCAAAGATAAAATAGGGTATCATACCCTAAACTTGTATTCATAACAAGTCAATAACACATGAATTCACCAATGCACAAAAACTGATATCATATCAATTGAAAATCATGAAAATTGGTGAAGCACAAAATTCCAGAAATCATCATCAGAAATCCAGAAAACACATAAAGGGGGGAGGCCTAACACATGAATGGGAGCATGAAGCTCACCTACGCGTAAACACATGACGAGAAGTTATCTCATGGAAGCTATCCATTAAATTTTTACACATGAATGGCCCGAAGACCATAGGAAATGTGATGGCGAAACATCACATGATCGGGGTATAGTCTCCCACGTAGACAAAGAGACATCGCTCAATCGCTAGTCTAAATCACAAAAATGATCGTCATGATCATAAGGAAGTGTCAATCACACCAAGCCAGTAAATATATGAGTTTAGCTTCATGTCCCATAACCACTTGCTTAACTTAAATATTTACGAACAAGCTGTAAATCTTCACTAGGAAATTGTCACAAAAAGGGTTCAATCGAACAAGTCCAAGAGCTAACCGACGAAGTGAACGCAAGCGTTTCATACCACTCGTTTTACTAAGTCGTTTAAGTCGATTTCTCATTCGAGTGAAGTAAAGGCTTGTATATACTAGTAGATTGAAAATCGGTTTGAGAAAACGAACTTTTGATACTTAAAATAGTGTTGAAATCGCTTTGATGAAAGAGTTTTGATATTTACTATTAGTATTGAAACCTTCATATATCTTTAAAGTGACAAGTCATAAAACGATGGTAGAACAAATCAATTCACGTTCGAAGACGTGAGTAAAGTCCAAAGAAGTCAATCCCAAAACCATCAAAGTAGAAATTCTGATCAATGTTTTTCAGACGAGATTGCCTACGCAGAGTAATACGGGGTTCGACCTGCCCGGTCAGGTCGCGGGGGTCCAGGGGGCAGCGCCCACGGCGGGGTGCGGGGCAGCGCCCCGTCACGGTACGACTTAGTGAAGGCAAGCTGGTCCAGCGACCTAAGGAAAAGTAGGTCATACGACCTAAGAGTTCACGCGACCTAACAAGGCTAAGGATAAGGTCGGAGACGACCTACGACTTAACAAAGTCCTGCGACCAAAGGAAAATCGCGACCTAAAAAGACCAAGTGTAAGGTCGGCGACGACCTACGACTTACGACTTAAGGGGGCAAGCGACTTACGACTTAGGGGATAAGGTCATACGACCTAAGGGGAGAATGCCACGCGAGCTGGCAGAAGAACAGGTCAAACGACCAAGTACTAACTCGCGAACGACTTAACGACTTAAGCCCTGAACGACTTAGTGGAACGAACGACTTAACGACTTAAAAGCCAACGACCTAGGACTTAAGAGCCATACGAGCTACGAGCTAACTGCAAACGACTTAAGGCCAAACGACCTACGACTTAACTCGAGGCGAACGAGCTAACTGCAAACGACTTAAGGCCAAACGACCTACGACTTAACTCGAGGCGAACGAGCTAACTGCAAACGACTTAAGCCTTTAACTCGTGAACGACTCATGCCTTTAACTCGTGAACGACTCATGCCTTTAACTCGTGAACGACTCATGCCTTTAACTCGTGAACGACTCAGGCCAGGCAGAAACGACTTAACACTTTAACTCGAGAACGACTCAGGCCTTTAACTCGTGAACGACTCAGGCCAGACGAACAGAAATACACGCGCGCGACCTAAGCCCTTAACTCGTGAACGACTCACGACTTAGGCTTAACTCGTGGACGACTCAGCGAAGGCCAGAAACGACTTAAGGCCAGGAAAATCACCAAAACGCTGAAAATTGAAGTTTTTCGCCAATCCAATCCAAACCAAATGCAAATGTTGATGCAAATACAATAGGGGATCATTCCCCACAGTCCAAGATAGATATAGGCAAGATGTGAGATCAAAAATCTCACCTTTTCACGGAATTTGATGAAGATGGAGATTTGAGAGCAAAGCAAGAACACCAACAAGCTTGAATCAATGGTCTAAACGTGAATTTGATGTTGAATCTCGGATTTGCAATGGAATTTGTGTTTGGGAGTTTTAATTTCTCTTTCCCTCCACCATTTTTGAAGAAGCTTGAAGTATTTGATGAAGTGATGAAGAGAAGAAGGGGTTGGGCTGAGTTAAGGAGGTGCAGTCCAAACCAAAGTCTCAAGCGGGGAAAAGTGACGAAAATTTCACTATCTCCAAACATATCGAAGTTTACACTCAAAAAGATCGCAAATGTCATTTTGAACTCAATGGGGGTGGTCTCGAGTCCTAATTTGACCGTATGCAAAAAGTAGCTTTTCGGACTAACATCCGACTAACGATAAAATATTTAAAAAAATATATTTAAATATAAAATCGATAGATATGCGGGTTGTTACACATAAGGATTTTGATTCCAAATATTGATACAAAATTTTCTTTGTTGGTAATACTTTTATTATAAAATACCTTTATAGCCAAACAAATTTTCTTTCGAAAATACTTTTATAACTCGATGTTTCAACAAGTTTATCCTTGTTCCTGTAGACTCTGGTAGTGCGTTGATCAGGCGCAAAACTAGAATTCTCCAGGTACTTAGTAGACTTGTTTCAACACCCAGTGAAAATACTGGAAAAACTTTTAAAAACAGATATGGAAAGTACAATCCAAACAAAAACGAATCAAATCATGGATCGCAGATACACAATGGTTACGCCTGGATCCCCCAGGAAACATCCGTACCTTTTAAGCATTCACTGCCTTGCGAATTTCGCCATGCAACAAAACGGTGGACCGCAGGATACATAAAAATGGTTACGCCTGGATCCCCCAGGAAACATCCATACCCCGTAAGCAATCTCTGCCTTGCGGATTACGCCACTAACACGACCATAGATCGCAGATACACAATGGTTCCGCCTGGATCCCCCAGGAAACATCCGTACCTTTTAAGCAATCACTGCCTTACGAATTACGCTATGCAGTCGAGTTCGTAAGACCATGGGTAACGCCATGGAATTCGAAGGACACTCGAGTATCATATCCGGAAAACCAAAATCAGAGAGAATAATATCGATAGAATGAATCCAAGATGTGGCCACAAATCGGATATCAAGCAGAAGGCACTTTCCATATCTTTACTTCGAAAATATGTATCATATAGTACCTTTTCAAATCACTTTCAAATATCATACTTATATAAAATCCATTATATGTAAGATTTAATTTTCAAATCAAATACTTTCCAAAATCAATAGTATATCAAATCATACTTATATAGACTTCAATTATATAAGATTTCACTTTCAAATTGAGTACCTTTTCAAGTCTATAGTTTTCGAATCAATTTCATACTCATACAAATCAATTTTATATAAGTTCGACAACTCCCAAATCAAGTATTTAGTAACATAAGGTTCTCAAATTTCAATTTGTTTCAATATCAGTTCAATTTCAAAATCATATCCAATTTCACCAAATTATTTCTTCTCAAATTATTTATCTTTAGTTTCAAAGTTTCCAAAATAATAGATTTAGAAAATAAATCCAAATTTCCAAATCAATATAATTTAAGTCAACCAATTTATTTTCAAAATCAAATGTTTTCAAAATCATCTTATACTTACGTAAGGTCTATCTTATATAAGGATCAAAATTTTCAAAATAAATTTCGCTGTATGAAGAGCCATATGAGATTAAATATCTTTGCTTTTATGGGTTATATATCTTTGTAATTTATTTTGGGAATTTTCTTTTAGTAAGCAAAGATATTCTAACCCGACAGCTTTCAATTTCAGCGTCAAATATATCAATGATATTAGAATATAAGATGTACATATGTCATCATTTCGCACAATCACATTTGATCGCTCGCTCAATCACACAAGTTCGCTTTCGAACTAGTATTGTCCATTCGACTTCCCTAATGCGGATT
Source organism: Allium fistulosum (assembly GCA_030737815.1). Classification (NCBI taxonomy): domain Eukaryota; kingdom Viridiplantae; phylum Streptophyta; class Magnoliopsida; order Asparagales; family Amaryllidaceae; genus Allium; species Allium fistulosum. The sequence goes on from CM060904.1 coordinate 200,174,869, forward strand.
TCGATATGGTTTCTCGACTAGAAGCCATCAGTCTCCTTGCATAGCCATATACTACGATAGAGAATTTTAGAATCAAGCCCAAAATCCATATCAGATATTCGCCATCAAGAATCGAATGAAAAATCCTAACACGAAATGGTGTAATTCACCTCGAACTTGTGTACTCAAACCGGGATCAAATTAATTATGCAAATAAAACAGCATACGTACAACTTATATATTTATTCCAACTAGTTAAATATATAGTTTCATAAAGATGTTACTAAATTAAAACATTTAACTAAATTTTATTCAAAATATATTGAAGTCCAAATTCTTTCAAAACATTTCAAATCTAAATTCCATATTTAGAAAAAAATTCAAAATAGCCTTATTCATTTACTTAACAAAACAGTTTCAACTTATTTAAATCATATTACTTCATACTTAGACATTCGAAACAAATTTATATACTTTATTAATTTATTCATACTTTTCAAAATTTCTTAGCTTTGAAGTTAACCTTGATTTGGAAGTGCTCGAACCTTCAAAATAGTTGAAGAAATCATTTTCAAATTCAAGAGTTGGAAATCAGCAATAAATCAGTAAATCAATTTTAATAGATAGGGTTATATCAAATCCGAAACTCGAGGAATGAACACCGGTTTACTTCAAATCATTTCAAATATATATACATATATATACTTTGAATATCAAATCTTACTTCGGAATTTGGAATCAAAATTGGTTTCGCAAAATCACTCGCATAACAAAGCTATTGAAGTGGCCTATCCCTCACTCTGAAACTCGAAAATCAATGTCGATGATGCGTGCACTCATCACCGAAATTATTTTCCAGCGACATAAGTGAGTTCTGGACTTCTATTTTCTCAAACTTCTTTTGAAATTTCTTCGAAACTCATTAAAATCATTTGAAACATTTCTTATTCGGAAAAATACTTTTAAATCATATTATTATTATATATTTCAAAATCTTAAAACCAATTTCAAAACACCGGGGTTCAATTCTAAAATTTCAAATTTAAAATCCTTCAGTTATAAATCAAATTTCTTATATAGTTTTTTTTTCAAAATTACAAATCCTTTCGAAACCTCAAATTCTCATTTTTTTAAAGGCTTTATAATCTTTATCGAAAACATTTCACTTTTATATATAGAATATAATAATTTCGATATATAAAACAATTTCTAAAATATAAACAAGCCTGATTTTTCAAAGGATGGTTCAAGAATGGATTGCAAAACAAAGATAGAAATTCAACTTAGAGGGACTCTAATCAATAGGATTCTGATTCGAAGATAGGCTCGAACGAAGATGAGATAATTAATTACAAAACAGTAGATGGGTACACTTATAAAAATCGCGGACGACCTTAACCGGGTCAACCATAACTTCAAGAATATAATCGATGTGGAAATCTAAGGCAAATCGACATTCGATCGCCAGAGATAGAATTCGGCATAACAAGAGATGGCAACATCAAAACCGAGGGATATATAAATCTCCGGTGAATCAATGCCAATTGTAAAGGAGTTTCACCCCTTTACAAAACATTCAAAGATCGGCGGGATCGCCTATTCTTATAGAGGTTATTCGAAGTGGAGTTATGGGATACTCCAGAATCACAAGAATACAAAGAGGGAGTGTCACATACCGAAATTTTCGACTTTCGAAAATTCGACATCGATACTCACTTCATCGACTGCCGAGCAATCGAGTGCCGGAAACTCCAATAGTGAGGGTTTTAAGAAAAAGAAAAAGTAGAAGAAGAAGGAGATAGAAGAAAAAGAGAAGAAAGAAAGAAGAAGAACAACAGAAAACATCTGAACGACATCAATAGAAACACAGAACAGAGACAATATCATAATCTCACATATCGCAGCGGAACAATATATAATAGATAAATGAATAATCTTTAAAACAAAGAACTATATCATTTTATACATACATCAATCATCAGAGTCAATATACAACAATGGACAGTTATATAAACTTGTCCTCATACAGAATACACAGCGGAATAAATACTATCAAATATAAATACTACGTCTCGTCTTCCAGCTTATCTCCAAAGCTCCAGAATATCCAGAATATCCTGATAATCTAACTCTAGACTGCCCGTGTGGAAATTGGTGGGCACCCAGAGTTTAGAAGGGAAACAATAAACTCCGAGTCAGTCATGGTGACTGGTGTGAGATCGTAAAACAGTTATTTTTTTAAAATAAACAACAGGATAATTTTAAAGTCAATTCGAAATGCTTTTGGAAAATGAAACTACCATAAGACCTCCCACCACACACACAATGCAAACGCAGACTTGGAGGAGATTTCTTCTTATGATAGTCAAAGATGCTTACTACGCAAAAATCAAATCATTTTTGATATTATTACTAGTGCATAGTGGAAAACATTTCGAAAGTATAATATAAATCTTAGCCAGCATAGGTACCATTATATTATGCCTGCTATAGCTGCCTCCTGAGGAGACAGGTTATACAATTGAAATCGTAAAGGCTCGTATTGTTTTTTTGGATTTCCAACAAATGGTCAGGCTAAGGAACTTCCTATCCACGATGGGTACGTCCCTGGAATAGACGACCCGAGAACCTAACCGGATCTCTGCCAACACAAGGCCGGGTTACCTCTGCAAAAATAGGTAACTACTGACACGCGTATGCCATCCCCCGATCGTCACCGATCTTCCCGAGGATCCCCGATTCGCAACAACCACATAGAAAAAAATAATGCAGTAACCACAGAGGTTAAGTATCTGGGCTCCATACCATGATACCACCTTTATCCAGAAGGAATGACATACACTAAGGGGCGCTACTCCCTAGAACCTTGCTGCATTCGTCCTGTTTCGACCATTTCCGGGGTGTGAGGCTCGACGAAGTCTCGTCCACAAAGCTACGCTTTCTCAAAAAGCCCTGCTTCGGGTCAAACAAAATGATCAACCTATGATCACAAAGATATAAGATCAAACAAATGATCATATCACAAATGATCAAACACCGATCATTTCACAGCAACACTCAGTATGCCACGTTACCAAATTGGGATATATTGCTGATAAATTTCAACTACATAACCTCTGAGCTCGTACGTCTCAGAGAAGGGTGTTAAGCTAAGAGAATAAATTCTCCGCCACCAACAGAAATGTATTTGAAAGAAATCAGCTTTATATCTCAAATTTGTAACGTCAGACACACAATCCATACAAGTCTGTTCCGGGATCGAACAGAACCGAAGGCACTTCTCACGAAGCCCTTGCATTTCCGGATAAATTTCTAATCACGTCCGGACTTTCCGTCACTAAGGGTGATAAAACCTCTAAACCGGAGATCAGCCGATGTAGAGTAACTCGACGGTAATCCTTCCGTTTTCAAAAATATCCGGTCTTCAACACCGGTCTTCAAATGCGATTCATAACGACGTATCACATATTCGGAATGGGTTATACGACCCCGTGGTCCTTTCCCGGTTAACCCGAATAGTGAGCGATTATTCAAAAATAAGTGTGGCATTCAAATTCATCCAATTCACAACAAATACCTACTCAAGGTAATTATTGATAGTCGGTTATTTAACTATCAATAAAGATGCGCAACATCATCAGATTCCAAATAATTTTCCAAATTATTTATCTTCAAAAATATCTTTACTAGATATAATAATTTCCACACTTCAAAAATAAATCAATATTAATTTTTCTAAACAGTTTCCCTTTCCTTTTATAAATTCCATAGTGAATTTATATTTTCAAAATATCTACAGATATTCGATTTTCAATCGTTTCCAAATATTCACTTTCGATTTATCTTTAAGAAGATAAATTCTCAAAAACACTTCATTTCATTTTGGAATAGCATTTCCATACTTATTAAATAATAAGTATTTCACAATCATTTATTTTCAACACTTGGAAAATATTCGATATACTTAAATCAAATTAAGTATATATTCATTCTTTAAGGAAATCATTCTTTTAACACCTATTTGAGTCAAAACGAATGTTGCGTAAAACATCGTTACGACGACTCGAAATCACTAGTATAGGGATTCGAATCTAAGATAGACATATAAATCCCAAATACTATATAAAAACATTTCCTTTCGGAAATCATTTACTATAACAATAGTGTTATAGTCCACCATTTCCTTATATTTCTCGAAAACGTCTATTTCAACAATAAATGTTGAAATCTATGCTTTCGATTCATAACACATTTTAAAACATCTTTAAAATGTTTAACTTCATTTTTAAAATATTACTTCTTCAAAAATGAATCCATTTTACTTAACAATAAATTCACTGTCCAAAATCGTGAATAAAATTTACTTAACCCCATTTCAATCATTTCTACACATTTTTATTTCAATAAAAATTCGCTATTCAAAATCGTGAATAGATCTTCTTAAATAATCTTCTATATTAAATTTATCACATTCAATCTATTTTCGAATTTATAAGCACGTTTATAAATTCTATTTCTCTTTTAAATAACAACTTCGACTTATAAACCTTCTTTTATCAACTTCTATATTTAACTTATCAAAATAAGTGACTTTGGGTTTATAAACAACTTTTATAAATTTAAATTCTATTTATAAAAGCTTCAATACCAAATCAATCTCAATATTGATTTCTAATTTTATTTTCAACGTTTGAATAAAATTTCCATCTTGATTTCTCAAAAATTCATTTCTAAATATTAAATCAATTACAGATTGATTTCTAATTTTATTAATCACTACTAAAATAAATTCCTTATTTTTCTTTCAAATTATTCAATATCCTGTTTTTAGATGGATTCTTTAAATTGAAATCATTTTACATTGATTTCCCAAATCGTTTCAACTTACCAATTAAATTTCTAATTGGATTTCCAACTTATCTCCTTTTAAATAAATTCCTTTCAAAGAAAATATATTTCAATTGTTTCTTTCAGTCTATTTAAAAATCCAAATTCTTAAATTAAATTCTTCAATTTATAATCACTATTTTACGAAATCCATTTATTTAACATTTTCACTTGATTCTGGAATTAATTCGATAAGATTATAAAAATTAACTTTTTATACTTTAAAATTTTCTTTCTTCAAAATTTATTCAATTTCAAAAATTGATTCACTTAGAAATTTCTACTTTTATTTCAAAAATTCAATTTCGTTTATTTTTTTTGAAATCCAATGATGTCAAAACATCCATTCAGCTAAATTTAGCTTTTCAAACAATTTCCAGATATCAATTCAATAACAACAATAATCATTCACAGATTATCACATCACAGTAGAAATAAATTCAATCAATGTGAGGGGTCCAGTTGGATCCCTCCAACCTGTTTCCCTGCATCCAAAGATGTTAGCACAATACCAATTCCGCTCCAGTACGGAATTATCGCGGTACATGGGTTTTTTATAAATCCGCTTACTAACGGCGCAATAGGGTCTCATCCGCTATACGAGGCGGGAAATCATCAATCCAATATATACATATGCCAATATGTATATATTGCTATATATAATAGATATATCCTAAAATATCTAATATCAACAATCCAATAACAATCATCAATCAATAATAACTGTAAATTCAAATTTCCTTCGAGTGAGAAAATCTCACCTTAGCTTTTAATTTGCTTTCCAATTCAAACCAGCTTATTTCTTCACGATGTTAGACCTTGTATAAAACAATTTATACCATTCATTAATATTCAATATAAATCGAATAATCAACTTTTCGTTTTGATAATTTCAATTCATCGGTGATTTTGTTTTAAACAATTAATTTTAAATTTTCACTGATTTCCCTTTTTAAATAAACTTATTTAACTAAGATTTTATTTTGACCCAATTTCTTTTAATAAATTTATCTAACTAGAAATTAAATTTAAAACTAATTTCTCCTTTAACAAAATATTTTCCAGTTACCAAAATAATTTCATAAGTAAATAAATTAGAAATCTGTATTTTATATCTTTTTTTTTTGAACAAATAATCAAATCAATTTTTATTGTGAAATTTTCTATTTCTAACTTTGCTGTTTTTTTATTATATCCTAAAACATATAATGTATATCCTAAAAACAAAACAATTTGCAAATAACTTCAGAAAACAAAAATACCTCAATCAGAGGTCGAACCACTTGGCATCGCACGCGCGACTGCCCCTCAATGCCACGAATCACGCAGCCACATCCACATCGTCGCTCGCGAACTACCCTCCAGCCTTTGCCTCGAGATCGCCGCGACTAACTCGCAAGTCTTCCTCAACGGCACACCCACAAACGCGACCTACCACTGCGTCCACTCCAGCCGCCACGATGCTATGAATCACGCGGCACTCCCAACATCATCTTCGAGCTCGAGTTCACCCTAACAGCGAATCGCGGCAACCCCCTTCGACCCAGAAGCCGCCTCTTCCAATCGTTATTCATCGATCATTCCTGGCCCACGCGACAACCCTAGCTCCACTGTTATGCGCGCGCGACTTGAAGTCGCTGGCCACTCGAAATCAATCGCGCCTCCATCCCCCTGGCCTCGTTTGCAACGTGCCTGCCGCCTTCCTCATCCCTTCGAGCCGTACGACGAAGACGTGCTCGAGTTCGAGCAAAATGATGCGACGATTTCGGGATCCCCCTTTTTTTTTTCTTACGAATTTGATTTGAGGAAAACTGTTGACTTCAAGTTTGATTTAAGTAGGAAGAGGAGAGAGGAAACTCATTTGAACGAGACAGAAGAAAAGGGAAGAACGAGGCTTCGGCCATTTATTTAAACGAGAACGAAGAGTTTTCGTTCGATTTTATGAAGAGGGAGAGGGTTCTTTTAAAAATGGACGAAGTATGGCCATCACGATCTTCTTGCGTGATCGAAGGCGTGATAAAAGGAATAACGTGGTGCTGATGTAAATTAATAAAATTTTAAATTTTAAATTTAAATTCGATAAAGATTCAACGCGTTTACTCTCCGTACGGTTACATAACAATTCCGAAAAATACGAAATTGGAAATCCGACAATAATTCAATATTACGGACCCAATGGAACTGGTTTCGTCGAATTCCGAGACTGTGCCCCGGAACGCTATTTTTCAAATTCAATTCAAACGATTTAATTTCAAAACTGAACAGATTGTTTCCAAATCAATTTCTGAAGCTTTCATTGTCTTCAGTATTATAAATATAAATTTCCTAAGCCTTTGAAATATTTTTAGTCGGCTCTAAACTGAAGATATAAATTTTTATCCCGTTCAATAGATTAAATTTTAAAATTTAATCGCCAAAATCAGAGTTATATCGGGGATTCAAATTAAATCATCGTTCAAATATTTAAAATTAATTAAATATTTTCAATTTAATTCGTTCAAAATTCTGGGTCGTTACAAACTTCCCCCCTTAAAAGAATTTCGTCCTCGAAATTACAAGTTAGGAAAAAAGGTCCTTAACTCGTCTACTATCTTTCAACATCTAATAGTTTTATCAATTTATCACAACAAATCTTCTACTAAAGATTCGTTATTACTTCAACTAACTTTCTAACTTCAATTTTTGAGTTTTAAACAACATCGTTTACTTCAAAATTCAAATTCGAGTTTAAATTCAAATTTTAAATTCTCAAAATTTTCTCAAAAATTTTCTAACGCCCTAAATTTTCGAAAAATTTCGCCAGCGTCTCCTTTGCGCGGCTAATACGGCACGACTACAAAACGTCCCTACGGACTCTCAGATTTCAAAAAGAAAAAGAAAAAGCCAAGCGGCTAGACCAGAAATCATCAAAAACTCATATTATAATTCAAATATGTACCTTTTGTCGAGCAATTCAAATTCATCTTTGAAGATCAAATCCAATTTATAACACCTGTATATCTACTAGCCATTATATCTAGTTACAGCATTCAATCCAATTTGCAAATTCTATTACAAAATTTTCAATATATGCTTATATATTTACGGTTGAAGTTACATTCGTTTTTAAACAAAATGAATTCATATCCATTCTAGTTTATAACCAATTTAAATTGATACAAATTCAATTTATTTTAATTCTACTTCATTTGCAATTGATTCCATTCAATTTAATTTGCATTTCATATTTTCATTCGGTTTATTCTATAAACCAAACAACCTTCATTCATAATTGCTCTTTTAGCTTAGTTTCAATTACTAACTCATTACAACTTCCAATTCACTTACGATTTCAAATTTGTCTTCAATTTCATTTACAATTGCAAATTATTCATTCATCCACTAATTCATTCATTTTCAATTTAAATCTCATTTCTATCAAATTACCCAATATTCTATAAGTTATTAACTTATTTACATTCCATTATGAATTTTATCTTTTATTCATCTTTCATTTATAATTATTCAATTCAATTCATTTCTTACAAATTTGAAACGAATTTCAATTTTCAATCTCATTTTATTTAATTGATTCACTTGCAAATTTATTCGTTCATTCACAATTTTAATTTATTTTCATAATTCAGTACTCAATTCCAGAGTCTTTTCAACCTTTTCAAAACCATTTTGAAAACAATTCAAATTATCCTTTTGAATTTCCAAACCATACCCAAATTTCAAACAACTTTCCATTTAAAATAATTTGGCAGCAATTCCTCTTTTGGAAACCCGAAAATGAACACCAACGATGCCGCGGTCATCATCGAAGTTATTTTCCAGCGACCGAAAAGAGTTTAGAGCTTTTCATCTCTTCAAAATATTTTTCAAAACCTTCGAAATTCATTTTCAAATCAAAAAGGATTTAAACTTTCCAAATCTCCAAAATTTTCAAACTCCTTTCAAAACATTTCCAAAAACTTCTCTGGAATTCCGTTTTAAATTATAAGTCACATTTATAATTTACATTCTTTAATTTCATTTGTATGTGAATTTATCTCTTTATCTTTCAATTCACATTTATAAATTTCATTCGTTAAATGAATTTATCTCCACATCCTTGGTTATTATTTTAATTTCTCATTCCATTTCATATAAAAATGATAACATTTCAATATTATTATTTTATAACAACCATGCATCCATATACTGTAATAATTTACAGAAAAACATTTCTTTTATATACAAAAATAGTTTTGGGTAAAATTATTTCATTTCACCCTATTTAAAACAATACTGTGTCGTCTTACCTCGTTTAAGTGTTTAGAAATCCCTATCGATAATATGGCGTCCCATATACCGACCAAAACTCATAAACATCTCAACGGATAAGCAAACACAATATAAAATATTTTTATATTCACTAACAAATACGCACTCGTATCTATTATTACACTCAACTCATTCTAGAGTACTACTGACTCTATCTCTAATGAGTAACACCCAACAGAGCAGGGTTGTCGCTTAACCATATGCTCTGATACCACTTTGTCACATACCGAAATTTTCGACTTTCGAAAATTCGACATCGATACTCACTTCATCGACTGCCGAGCAATCGAGTGCCGGAAACTCCAATAGTGAGGGTTTTAAGAAAAAGGAAAAGTAGAAGAAGAAGGAGATAGAAGAAAAAGAGAAGAAAGAAAGAAGAAGAACAACAGAAAACATCTGAACGACATCAATAGAAACACAGAACAGAGACAATATCAGAATCTCACATATCGCAGCGGAACAATATATAATAGATAAATGAATAATCTTTAAAACAAAGAACTATATCATTTTATACATACATCAATCATCAGAGTCAATATACAACAATGGACAGTTATATAAACTTGTCCTCATACAGAATACACAGCGGAATAAATACTATCAAATATAAATACTACGTCTCGTCTTCCAGCTTATCTCCAAAGCTCCAGAATATCCAGAATATCCTGATAATCTAACTCTAGACTGCCCGTGTGGAAATTGGTGGGCACCCAGAGTTTAGAAGGGAAACAATAAACTCCGAGTCAGTCATGGTGACTGGTGTGAGATCGTAAAACAGTTATTTTTTTAAAATAAACAACAGGATAATTTTAAAGTCAATTCGAAATGCTTTTGGAAAATGAAACTACCATAAGACCTCCCACCACACACACAATGCAAACGCAGACTTGGAGGAGATTTCTTCTTATGATAGTCAAAGATGCTTACTACGCAAAAATCAAATCATTTTTGATATTATTACTAGTGCATAGTGGAAAACATTTCGAAAGTATAATATAAATCTTAGCCAGCATAGGTACCATTATATTATGCCTGCTATAGCTGCCTCCTGAGGAGACATGTTATACAATTGAAATCGTAAAGGCTCGTATTGTTTTTTTGGATTTCCAACAAATGGTCAGGCTAAGGAACTTCCTATCCACGATGGGTACGTCCCTGGAATAGATGACCCGAGAACCTAACCGGATCTCTGCCAACACAAGGTCGGGTTACCTCTGCAAAAATAGGTAACTACTGACACGCGTATGCCATCCCCCGATCGTCACCGATCTTCCCGAGGATCCCCGATTCGCAACAACCACATAGAAAAAAATAATGCAGTAACCACAGAGGTTAAGTATCTGGGCTCCATACCATGATACCACCTTTATCCAGAAGGAATGACATACACTAAGGGGCGCTACTCCCTAGAACCTTGCTGCATTCGTCCTGTTTCGACCATTTCCGGGGTGTGAGGCTCGACGAAGTCTCGTCCACAAAGCTACGCTTTCTCAAAAAGCCCTGCTTCGGGTCAAACAAAATGATCAACCTATGATCACAAAGATATAAGATCAAACAAATGATCATATCACAAATGATCAAACACCGATCATTTCACAGCAACACTCAGTATGCCACGTTACCAAATTGGGATATATTGCTGATAAATTTCAACTACATAACCTCTGAGCTCGTACGTCTCAGAGAAGGGTGTTAAGCTAAGAGAATAAATTCTCCGCCACCAACAGAAATGTATTTGAAAGAAATCAGCTTTATATCTCAAATTTGTAACGTCAGACACACAATCCATACAAGTCTGTTCCGGGATCGAACAGAACCGAAGGCACTTCTCACGAAGCCCTTGCATTTCCGGATAAATTTCTAATCACGTCCGGACTTTCCGTCACTAAGGGTGATAAAACCTCTAAACCGGAGATCAGCCGATGTAGAGTAACTCGACGGTAATCCTTCCGTTTTCAAAAATATCCGGTCTTCAACACCGGTCTTCAAATGCGATTCATAACGACGTATCACATATTCGGAATGGGTTATACGACCCCGTGGTCCTTTCCCGGTTAACCCGAATAGTGAGCGATTATTCAAAAATAAGTGTGGCATTCAAATTCATCCAATTCACAACAAATACCTACTCAAGGTAATTATTGATAGTCGGTTATTTAACTATCAATAAAGATGCGCAACATCATCAGATTCCAAATAATTTTCCAAATTATTTATCTTCAAAAATATCTTTACTAGATATAATAATTTCCACACTTCAAAAATAAATCAATATTTATTTTTCTAAACAGTTTCCCTTTCCTTTTATAAATTCCATAGTGAATTTATATTTTCAAAATATCTACAGATATTCGATTTTCAATCGTTTCCAAATATTCACTTTCGATTTATCTTTAAGAAGATAAATTCTCAAAAACACTTCATTTCATTTTGGAATAGCATTTCCATACTTATTAAATAATAAGTATTTCACAATCATTTATTTTCAACACTTGGAAAATATTCGATATACTTAAATCAAATTAAGTATATATTCATTCTTTAAGGAAATCATTCTTTTAACACCTATTTGAGTCAAAACGAATGTTGCGTAAAACATCGTTACGACGACTCGAAATCACTAGTATAGGGATTCGAATCTAAGATAGACATATAAATCCCAAATACTATATAAAAACATTTCCTTTCGGAAATCATTTACTATAACAATAGTGTTATAGTCCACCATTTCCTTATATTTCTCGAAAACGTCTATTTCAACAATAAATGTTGAAATCTATGCTTTCGATTCATAACACATTTTAAAACATCTTTAAAATGTTTAACTTCATTTTTAAAATATTACTTCTTCAAAAATGAATCCATTTTACTTAACAATAAATTCACTGTCCAAAATCGTGAATAAAATTTACTTAACCCCATTTCAATCATTTCTACACATTTTTATTTCAATAAAAATTCGCTATTCAAAATCGTGAATAGATCTTCTTAAATAATCTTCTATATTAAATTTATCACATTCAATCTATTTTCGAATTTATAAGCACGTTTATAAATTCTATTTCTCTTTTAAATAACAACTTCGACTTATAAACCTTCTTTTATCAACTTCTATATTTAACTTATCAAAATAAGTGACTTTGGGTTTATAAACAACTTTTATAAATTTAAATTCTATTTATAAAAGCTTCAATACCAAATCAATCTCAATATTGATTTCTAATTTTATTTTCAACGTTTGAATAAAATTTCCATCTTGATTTCTCAAAAATTCATTTCTAAATATTAAATCAATTACAGATTGATTTCTAATTTTATTAATCACTACTAAAATAAATTCCTTATTTTTCTTTCAAATTATTCAATATCCTGTTTTTAGATGGATTCTTTAAATTGAAATCATTTTACATTGATTTCCCAAATCGTTTCAACTTACCAATTAAATTTCTAATTGGATTTCCAACTTATCTCCTTTTAAATAAATTCCTTTCAAAGAAAATATATTTCAATTGTTTCTTTCAGTCTATTTAAAAATCCAAATTCTTAAATTAAATTCTTCAATTTATAATCACTATTTTACGAAATCCATTTATTTAACATTTTCACTTGATTCTGGAATTAATTCGATAAGATTATAAAAATTAACTTTTTATACTTTAAAATTTTCTTTCTTCAAAATTTATTCAATTTCAAAAATTGATTCACTTAGAAATTTCTACTTTTATTTCAAAAATTCAATTTCGTTTATTTTTTTTGAAATCCAATGATGTCAAAACATCCATTCAGCTAAATTTAGCTTTTCAAACAATTTCCAGATATCAATTCAATAACAACAATAATCATTCACAGATTATCACATCACAGTAGAAATAAATTCAATCAATGTGAGGGGTCCAGTTGGATCCCTCCAACCTGTTTCCCTGCATCCAAAGATGTTAGCACAATACCAATTCCGCTCCAGTACGGAATTATCGCGGTACATGGGTTTTTTATAAATCCGCTTACTAACGGCGCAATAGGGTCTCATCCGCTATACGAGGCGGGAAATCATCAATCCAATATATACATATGCCAATATGTATATATTGCTATATATAATAGATATATCCTAAAATATCTAATATCAACAATCCAATAACAATCATCAATCAATAATAACTGTAAATTCAAATTTCCTTCGAGTGAGAAAATCTCACCTTAGCTTTTAATTTGCTTTCCAATTCAAACCAGCTTATTTCTTCACGATGTTAGACCTTGTATAAAACAATTTATACCATTCATTAATATTCAATATAAATCGAATAATCAACTTTTCGTTTTGATAATTTCAATTCATCGGTGATTTTGTTTTAAACAATTAATTTTAAATTTTCACTGATTTCCCTTTTTAAATAAACTTATTTAACTAAGATTTTATTTTGACCCAATTTCTTTTAATAAATTTATCTAACTAGAAATTAAATTTAAAACTAATTTCTCCTTTAACAAAATATTTTCCAGTTACCAAAATAATTTCATAAGTAAATAAATTAGAAATCTGTATTTTATATCTTTTTTTTTGAACAAATAATCAAATCAATTTTTATTGTGAAATTTTCTATTTCTAACTTTGCTGTTTTTTTATTATATCCTAAAACATATAATGTATATCCTAAAAACAAAACAATTTGCAAATAACTTCAGAAAACAAAAATACCTCAATCAGAGGTCGAACCACTTGGCATCGCACGCGCGACTGCCCCTCAATGCCACGAATCACGCAGCCACATCCACATCGTCGCTCGCGAACTACCCTCCATCCTTTGCCTCGAGATCGCCGCGACTAACTCGCAAGTCTTCCTCAACGGCACACCCACAAACGCGACCTACCACTGCGTCCACTCCAGCCGCCACGATGCTATGAATCACGCGGCACTCCCAACATCATCTTCGAGCTCGAGTTCACCCTAACAGCGAATCGCGGCAACCCCCTTCGACCCAGAAGCCGCCTCTTCTAATCGTTATTCATCGATCATTCCTGGCCCACGCGACAACCCTAGCTCCACTGTTATGCGCGCGCGACTTGAAGTCGCTGGCCACTCGAAATCAATCGCGCCTCCATCCCCCTGGCCTCGTTTGCAACGTGCCTGCCGCCTTCCTCATCCCTTCGAGCCGTACGACGAAGACGTGCTCGAGTTCGAGCAAAATGATGCGACGATTTCGGGATCCCCCCTTTTTTTTTTCTTACGAATTTGATTTGAGGAAAACTGTTGACTTCAAGTTTGATTTAAGTAGGAAGAGGAGAGAGGAAACTCATTTGAACGAGACAGAAGAAAAGGGAAGAACGAGGCTTCGGCCATTTATTTAAACGAGAACGAAGAGTTTTCGTTCGATTTTATGAAGAGGGAGAGGGTTCTTTTAAAAATGGACGAAGTATGGCCATCACGATCTTCTTGCGTGATCGAAGGCGTGATAAAAGGAATAACGTGGTGCTGATGTAAATTAATAAAATTTTAAATTTTAAATTTAAATTCGATAAAGAGTCAACGCGTTTACTCTCCGTACGGTTACATAACAATTCCGAAAAATACGAAATTGGAAATCCGACAATAATTCAATATTACGGACCCAATGGAACTGGTTTCGTCGAATTCCGAGACTGTGCCCCGGAACGCTATTTTTCAAATTCAATTCAAACGATTTAATTTCAAAACTGAACAGATTGTTTCCAAATCAATTTCTGAAGCTCTCATTGTCTTCAGTATTATAAATATAAATTTCCTAAGCCTTTGAAATATTTTTAGTCGGCTCTAAACTGAAGATATAAATTTTTATCCCGTTCAATAGATTAAATTTTAAAATTTAATCGCCAAAATCAGAGTTATATCGGGGATTCAAATTAAATCATCGTTCAAATATTTAAAATTAATTAAATATTTTCAATTTAATTCATTCAAAATTCTGGGTCGTTACAGGGAGAGATAAGAATGAATTTTGGAACCGTAAGGAACGTCCCAAAGTTCAAAGGAAATCAAGTCAAAAGGAAGAGATTCAAACTCGAACGAAAGTGATTCTGTAAATAAATTTACCGTATATGCTAAGTTTTGCCTAGAGCCAAAGCTCTGATACCAACTGTAACGACCCGGTATTTTGGACCATTCAAATCGACAATAAATCCACACATGTCTGACTTGAATAATTCAAAATATCAGATTGTTAATTTAAATTTGGCAAAACTCAGCATATGCAGTAAATAAATCAATCACAGATTCACAGACACAGAGTAATACAATAATACGCAGCGGAATAGATACAATAGTAGTTCATGAAGCTACTATATAAACATCAGAGTTAGAAATAAAATACAACAGAGTATCTCAAATGCAGTGAAGTCTTCAGTACAACAGATGACTTCTCTGAACAAATCAACTAGAAGAGCTGAAAGCTGAGGCGATAGTTGGATCTCCAAAGGAAGCTCCAAACTCCAAGGGTGAGTCTCAGATGCTGTATCACTCGGTCTGACCCGAGCGTAAAGCAAAACACAAAACACTCGAGTCAGGATTAACATTCTTATATAAATAAATCCAACTCAAGCGAAATATCAACTGAAATACAAGTAACTTAAAGGATGTTTGGGATAACCATCCTCTAAGGATCTTCAGAACTATCTACAAGGTGGAAATATACATTATAACACCGTGGTCATTTCAATTTATTTACTTCAAAAACGAAATATCATTTTCATTTCAAATTAACTCAAATTCCAAATTCAAATTTATTCAAAGCTCAATTCATCAATTCCATTCAGTTCTAAATATACCATTTAAATTTTCAATATATTTCAAAGCTTTAATATTCAACATTTTCAAAGTTAAATTTAACAGTTTCATATAGCTCTGGATTTAACTTTATTATTATTTAATCAGGGAATATTCACTTAATAAATTCAAAATCATTTAACTAGCCTTGAATTTCACTTTTACTAAATATTTCCTTAAATTTATTTAAACAAGAAATATTCATTAAATTATTTAAATCAAACTCAAGTTATAAATCATATCTTTTCAATAAGTTTTAAATTGGTTTAATTAAATAAAATTCTTTACTAAATTCAAATTATCTTTCCAACCTTAACTTATTCAAATTATTACCGAAATCTATTTCGAAACATAAATTTAAATACTTATCCATATTATATGTATTAAATCCATCTTAATTAAATTAAATATCATTATTAAATCTATATATCATTACCATTTATATATATATAATAATTTAAGAATCAACATTTATTAAAACCATATATTTCTTTTCAAAACCATAGAATTCATTTTCAAAATATTAGATATATGGACCAACGGTGTCTGTATATATATTTATCATATGGTTAAGTGATAAGGATATTTATCATTTCAATCCGAAATTTTAAATATATACGGGTAGATATCATTTCGACCCGTAATCCCAATTTTAATTCAATGAAAATCGTTTGGGTATATCATTTCAACCCATAACGATTTTCTCCTATTCTAAAGTCCGTTCGGGTATGTATCATTTCAACCCATAGTGAATTCTATACTAACAGGGAACTTGTAGAGTGATAGCAGATAATAAAATAATAACAGGCATATATCATCAATAATTTGAATAAAATATAAACAACAGGATATGGTGTCATATCCCACAGGTGAACAGTTACAGATAATAGCATATTTAACAATTTAAATAACTACAGCAGCATATTTCAATTGTCGTTTCAATTGAAATCAAATTTAATAAATATAAGAACGTTAAATCGTGAGTGGTTGCTCACCTTCCGAGGCTAGAGATATTCGACAATGGAATGAATTACGACTCCAAGCACGAATTTCGAAGCAAAGTTAGATTGGGCACGAATTCGGTGGACAAGGCTGATAAACAGGAACAAACGAAACCAAATCAGAATTTGCTTGATACAGGTTGAAATGAATTATATATTATTCATTATATTAATTTTTTTTAACCAATATTAAATTTGGAACTCATATTTAAAATAAAATATACATATGTACTTACACAAATCACATTTAAAACAGTGTTTATAACAAACCTAGGCCTAGTTAAAACTCAGTACGCACATAGCATAAATATAAATAACAGGTTCTAAAATCTAACATGACCAGAATGAAATATTAGTTTTCAAACAATCATATATACATAAACTGTACATAATATATATAAATATATATATATATATATATATCAATATATCTATAAAAATAAAATCGTGATATACTTATTTTTCCCAAAGTCATATAGCCTATATTATGAATTATTTACACACAAACACTGTACAAAAAATTTGACACTTAAATCATAATATACTCATATATAACTTGTTTACAAATCTGTACATATACAAAGTAAAACGAGACAGCAGCAAGCAAGTGCTCGCATATATTATGTAGACATATAAATTTCCATATTTACAAAACTGGATATTTTTAAAATATATTATATATATACAAAATAATATGAAATCAGTTTATCAGAATAAGGTAGACAAATGAAAACATGAAATATAGACATGCGTACCCACTAACCTATTTATAAATAGATTAAACAACACCCTTTTGACAAAACTGGCATACCCATACTTCTTTCAAAACCAAGTATACATAGCTAGCTGACATCACTACTCTATAAAATCTAACATATGTAACTTTGAATATAACAAAACAAATGTATATTATTAAAAATGCTATCTGTACTATCCTATTACAAAAATCAGATCGTATATGAAATCTACATTTAAAAACGAATATATATAAATCATCTAGTACAGCTTATACAATATAACATACCATATTATTTTCTGCAAAATACAATACTTATAAAGATATATATATATAAGTAATATAAACATGTAATATCTTTACTTCGTTCATACACCAGAGAAAATGAAACATTTTAGTACATACAACTTGAAAAACTCGTACATAAATCTGTATATATAAAATAACAGAGAAAATATATAACTGACTTATTATAAATTGAATTATGTATACCTATATGGCCCAGCAGTTCATACATATAAATGTATAAAACTTTTATGCAAACGAACAGTTTATATAATTCTGATACAAAATTAAATATATGTGGATTTGTATATTTTTCTTAGCAAAGAGACAAAGGAAAGGACAGTATATATCACCTCGATATATAAGCGGCTGAGCTCGACTTTGGTGGCTCGGGTGGATGGTCGCACACGGCTGTGCTCGGCGAGATTTTCTGGGGAGCGGAGGTGGAGAGGAGGAAGACGAGTGGTGGTTCACAGTGGTTGGGGTTTTTGGGTCTGCTGCTGCTCGAACAAGGTCTGCCGGTCAACGCGAGGCACTGGCGGATGGTAAGTAGTTCGGCGAATTGAGGAGGATGATTTGTCGGGTGAAACAAGGGTGTGCGGTGCTTTGAAGGCGGGCTATGGCCAGACTTGGCAGTGCTGTAGTCAGCGCATGTGAAGGGAGGTGATGTCATGGCTTTCGAAGGGAAAATGGAAGGGAAGTGGTGATGTGGAGGAGCGGGTACCAGTGGGATGCCCAAGCCAGAGGTCGCGGTGGAGATTGGGCGTGCACAGGGGTGTCACGGCGGAGAAAGGTGGTGGTTGTGAGCTTTGGCTCGGGTGGTGGCACGGGAGCAGTGGGCGAGGCTGAGCGGTTTCTAAAGGCCAGATTTTGGTGGCACTGGAAGATCGGAGGGTCGCTGGCGATTTCACGTGAGGTCGAAGCAGGGGGAGAGAGAAGGAACAGGGTGGGTCTCGGCTAATTAAAGTGGGAGGCAGAGATGTTGAAGGCGACAGAGGAGATAGGGAGAAGAACAAGTGACACTTTTATAAAAAATTTTGAGATCCAAAAAATGAGATCTGAAAAGGAGATGTACAGCGCACAAACCAAATCATAACAAAATTTTCTTAAACGAATGGGCAGGAGAGATAGAACGGGTTAGTAGGAAATGAAACGTGTATATCGCAACGTATGAAAAAAACTTAAATATTGAAACGGCAGCCAATAATAAATAGAATGTTGAAAAGTCATTACAGCAATAAATTCTGCTGTTTGGAAAGCACGGCTTAAGTTTGAAAGGCAATAGAAAACAAAAGGTCACGGATACGTTACCGATACGGGGAACTGTTTTACAGATTTCGTTGTCCATCGGACGCCGAAACAAGCAAATGAATATACCATGGAGATCAGCATGACGTGACGATCAAAACGGTATACAAATACTAGTGGTACGATCATCCGATCGAAAGTTGATAATCGGTACCAGAAATGCTGCTATTTTGCCAGAATTAAGATAAACGGAGTAGTAGAAGTCCAAATTTGGAAAAACGAATTTCGCAATCTGATTCAGAATGATCTGAATAAATTTTCTCCTGTTGACATATTTTGGTTTCGGAAACTTTTAAATTCACTTTTATTAACCGGTTTGATTTGAAATGAAATTTCACAGGAAAACAAACTTCAATATTATCAAATGAAAATTTTCCAGTTGCTATATTAAAATAGACGTATTCTAAATAATAAATTTTTTTATTTCAAATTTTTTTATTTAAAATTTTACAATATTTCAATTAACTACGTTATTAAAACCAATCAAAATTTATGGGTCGTTACGTAGTGGAGAATGAATTCCATACAAATGACTAGGTGAAGGGACTACCTTCCGGTAGTACATCTCTAGAGGAACATACCGAGGCCTAACAGATGGTCCTCTACCAACACAAGACCGGCCTACCTCTAAAATAGATAGTACCGAATATGTCATCACCCTGGTCGTTACCGATCTACCCGAGGGCCCTCAAAGCATACATCCACAACAATTTACATCCCGAACGTCATGGCGGGAAGAAACATATCTAAAAGGGGATGATCGTACCCTAATAGTTGCAAACCACATAGCCTTGCTGCATCCACCCTGTTTCGGTCATTTTCGGGTGTGAGGCCAAAGGTCACGTTTACCTTTCACATAGCACATCATCTTTGAATGCCATAATACCATTCCATCAATCACTATTGACTTTCACAAACATACAACCTCTGCGCTCATACGTCTTAGAGAAGGGTGTTAAGCTAAGAGAAGTTTCCTTCTCGGCCACTAAACAGATGTATGTTTACAAAAGTCAACGATGCAATCTCAAATGCACTGTTAGACATCCATCCATATAAGTTGTCCAGGAGCGGGACAAACCAAAGGCACTCTCCTACCACATCCTGTCAGGAACTACCCTAGGATAGTAGCGATTAATCCTTGCATCATATATTTCATAACAAAGAGACTATTGCTATTATATGTATATTGGGAGTTTATCCCCAATCTATCAACAAGCAGTCCTTCATTACGAAAATCCCAAATATCAATATCTTCCAAACCTGCACATTCGAATGCATATACGTTGGTCCGAAGTGGATCTCGGATAAATCTGACCTCGGTCTCTCCAAACCAACAACGATAAATAAGCCAAATATTTGATAGTTGGTTATTTAACTATCAAAGCAATCAAACAATATCCAGCACCATAAGTAATCACTAGGCCCATTTAATTAATCTTTATTAATTAAATAAATCTCCAAATCTTTACTTCAAATTTTCTTGAAAAAAGATATATCCTCAAAACCATTTCAATCTTCTATATTGGAAAACATTTCCATATACTTATATCTATAGTATAAGCATATTCACAAATCACTTCATTTCAACACTTAGAAAATATTTTCATATATTTATCTCAACGGTATAGAATATTCAATAACACTACCATTTGGAGACACGCCAAACAGATATCTATAACCGTACAACTCCAGAGCTCATTTGCCTCTGGACAGGTGTTAAGTATAGGAAGCAATGCTCCTAAACAACCAAACCTTTAGTACGACCATAAGAAGCGATCATGTATTTCACAATGGAAGATCAATATATATTTATTGGGTCAAAACGAATGTTTCGTAAAACATTGTTACGACAACCCTAAAACATTAGTATGAGGATTCAATTTATTAATATATATCCAGTATACTATATAAAACATTTCCTTTCGGAAATCATTTACTACAACAACAGTGTTATAGTCTATGCCTTCCTTACTTCTTCGAAAACGTCTGTTGCAACCATAAATACTAAAATATATGTTTTTGATACTTACCTCATTTAAAACATTTTCAAACTATACAATTCCATTTGGAACTTATATTTCCAAAATCTTACTTCCAAAAGATAAATTATTTTTAAAACATTTAACTTCATCAAAATATTTCTTTCAAAACTCCTTTAAGTAAAAATCCATATTTACATCTCAACATAAAACATATCCATATCTATAAAACTATTTTTATAAATCTCCTTCTGATTTATAAATCTTCTATTTATATAAATTCCTTTATTTACAAAATTCTATTTATAAATCCATTTCGTTTATAAAACTAATTTTACTAACAAAATCCATATATGAAAATCCATTTACAAAATCAACTTCAAATCCTTTTACAAAATATTTATAAATTCCAATTATAAATCTATTTCTTTATTTCTAAAAATATCACCTTTATAAATCTTTTATACAAACTTATTCAAAAATCTCAAATCAATGTATTTCTCGAAAATATATTTTTTATAACATCAAAAATCGTAACTTTTATTTCTTTTAAAAAAAATTCCTTTCCTTTTAATGATTTAAAAATCATAAAAGCATATATACACTTCCAAAACCATTTTCAAATCCTTTTCAATTCGAATTATCATTTCAATATTTCATAATATCCAAAAATAAGGCCCAGTGCTACCATAGCACTAAATAAGTCAAATCACATCCAAAACTTCAACATGACATCCATCACATTATATATCAGCATATATATGAAAATAATATCAATAGTGATGAGGAATCCTGTTGGATCCCTCCAACCTATCCTCCTGCATCACAGACAACATATAAATCATAAAAATAAAATCAACCGCTTCAAGGCGAGATTCGTATACAAAGGGTCATTCGCTCTTACATGGGAACGCAATAGGGTCTCCTCCGCTCCAATAAGTGGGAATATATCCAAACCAACTAATATATATAATATATCATCCAAACAAGCAGCAATCATCATAAATAAATTTATTCCCACTTATATAAAAATATAAGTAGGCCAGAGAGGTGAGTCTACTCACAAAAATGCTAGAAGTCTCCTAAGCGCTCCGGATTGAATTAAAATTGAACGGTCGTTCAATTTAACTCAAAATTCCTACTGGCTCCAAATTCGTTCAATCCAACTTCATAGCGCAGTGCTAGCTGATACAACACAATGCAACTTATCGCGCTCAAAACGGGTCTCGTACGAGCAAGTTAATGATTTTATTAGCATTCGAAAAATTAAAAATTAACTAAACTTAAATTAGTTTAAACGTTTACCCGCTCATCACCCTCCTTCTGCTACAGGAAACCTGCGCGCCTCTTTTCCTTCTCTTTTTAATGGTTTGCGTTCAAATCATCGTGCGCCACCAGCAAATGGCGTCGTGCGCCTCCGCCTTCCGCCTTGCCCCATAGTCGTGCCTCCACCTCTGCCTCAACACGAGACCACCCAGCGCACGCGTACGCGTACGCGCGTGGAAAAGCTCCGCCGAACACAATTTTGTAGCGGCGAAAGCGAGTAATTTTACGCCCCCTTGGTCGACGATCCGTCGATCGAGTTCGTATGGTTGCCCTCTACATTTTCCTAGTTGAAGTCGTTGGCTACTTTTGCTTCTAGTGGCTTCGATCGATGATGGCTATCGGATGAAGGTTTAGAAATGAGGGCTGAGAATTAGGGTTTGCAAATGAGAAGAGTTGAGGGATATTTATAGAAGATTTTGCTTGGCACTATTCATCCGTGAAAATTCCGAACTCCAAACGAAGCGTGCCGCCTAGCATTCTATATGTTATACCCCTATTCCAAATACAATGGAATATGTATCAGGAGCCAATTCCATCATATACAGAATATAGGTTTTCAAAATTGAACTATTTTAATTAATTTTCTTTAATTAATTTCTATGCGTTTCGAACTCGCACGATCAAATGATACGTCCAATCGCTACGAAACTTGTAATCCTATAATAACTCACTATTACAGATCCAATGATACTAGTTTCGTCAAAATCTGAGACAGTATCAAAAATGACTATTTTTACACGTTAATTAAATCACGAAATTTCCAATTTCTATTAAATTACTTTTAATTCAAATTTAAAAGTTTATTAACTCCATTCTAATTCAAATAGAATTTAAATCAACTTTATAAAACATCTTCATTCATATTAAATTCAAATTCAGTTATTTAAACAATTTCAAATATTAAATTAAGCAATTTAGTTATCAAATAAATCACTATATTTGAAATATAAGTTATTCAACTTATCAAATTAACTTTTGAATATTTAAAATTAATTAAATATTCCAATTTCGAATGACTGAAATTATGGGTCATTGCATCCTCCCCTCCTTAAAAGAATTTCATCCTCGAAATTACCAAGTAAGAAAATGCCACAAAATCCATTAACTTTCCCAAACAATTAGTTGAAACTAGATTACCAAAATCATTTAAACCTTTTAACTTTTCAAAATTCATTAGTTACACTTCTTCCAAAAACTTTTTCTAAGTTTTCAAATTCATTCATAGTTATTAACTAATACTATTCCACAAATCAACTAATGCCATTCATTTCAACTTATAACTCAAAATCAACTTCCTAGTTATCAAAAATTTTCTTCCAAAATTCTTAAAATTTTTCTAACGCCTTAAATTTACGAAAAATTTCGCCAGCGTCTCCTTTGCATAGTTCAATCGTAGTAAATCACAATATATATGTATCACAAATATACGTCTCATCTTTGAGGATGAGGCATCCCGTAGGGGAAAAAAATAAAAAAGTATGATATGTAATCCGAGATATGTACCTTCTATTATATTAGTGCAGCATATACAACTAATATAGCGCGAAAGTGAGCTCCAAATGTGAAGCATACGCCATCTACACCTACTAAACACTCAACAACCAATGAGAACATGTATATGGAAAGTAACATCAATATATAACATAGACTATATAAAAACCATATGCCAAATGTAGCAAATGCAACAAATGCAACAAGAGAAACAATCATCCAATTAATATTCATCCAATTAATTCATAATCATATCAATTTACATTTTCTAATGTCAACTTCTAATTTATTAAACCCCGTACGATGTGCATATATCATCCGTATGCAAAACCATAACTAATCACTCGCTCGATCACACAATTTCACTTCCGAACTAGTATCGTTCACACGACCACTCTAATGCGGACTCAGATCCGGTTCCTTGATTAGAAAACCATCATTCTCCTTGCATAGCCATATACTATGATAGACAACATCAAAATCAATTAGAAATCCATATCCAAGGTTCGCCGTCAAGAAATCGAGTGAAAAACCCCAACTCGGACCGGTGTAAATCACCTCGAAAATCGTATATTTGAATCTGGATCAATAGTTATGTGAATAAAACAATATATATACAACTTACGTATTTATTCCAATTGATTATCTTATTATATCCCATTCTTATTTCTAATTCATTTATTTACATTCAATTTCTTTTACATTCATTCAATTCGCATTCACTTTAAAATCAAATTCAGTTATTCATATTAATTTCGCTTACATTTAATTCATTAATATTCACTTATTAATCTTCACTTCAAATTCAATTCAGGTTTAACAACATTTCATTTCATATACAATTTACTTAGTATATATTCCTTCAATACTAACAACACTTATTAACCATTCCATAAAACTATTTACTTAAGTTCATAAACATTTTACCCAGCACTTCTTATGTTTATTTCACTTTAAAACTTAAGTAAACTATAATTTCTTAGTTCCATTACAAAATTTACTTTCCTTAACATTCATATGCATTTCAAAAGTCAAATTCTAATTTCATTTAACTCGTTTCATTAATTTCATTATAAATCAAATTCAATTCACTTTCATTCAACTTTGCTTAAGTTAACTTCATTTTATTAACTTCATTTCGCTAACTTAATTTATTTAACTTTACCTAAGTAATTCTTTTTATTTCATATCTCAAATTTCAAATTTCCATTTGTTTGCTTAACCAAAATTTTCAACCATTTTAAAATTTTTGTTTTACTTATCCTGTTCAAACTCATAAGTTGTAAACTTATTTCTTATTTATACTATTTCCAAATTATAAGTTCAAAAACTTATTCTTTTTTATATATTCGTCAAATCATACTGGGAATTTTAATAATCAAAACTTATTTTATCAACAAAAACTTCAATAGAAAATTATTAATCGTAACAATTTATCACTTAGAGACTCGAAAATGAATACTGATGATGCTGTAGTCATCACTCGAATTTATTTCCCAACGACTAAAGTGAGCTTAGTGCTTTTTTTATATTTCTTTTAAATATCCTTTTATAAATTATACTTATATATAATTTCACTTATTTCACCTTGGTTATATAAAACCATTTCTTATTTCTTTATCTTTGTTTATCTTTATAATAACAATAACTTTTATTAAAACACAACAACAAATGATAATAATCAAACATTACCATTCACTAACAACCAAACGTCCATATATAACTATAGTAATTTTGGAAAATCATTCCTTTATATATAAAATATAATTTAGGTCATTTACCCACTTTCGAAGACAATATTGTGTCGGTTTGCCTCGTTCAAGCGTTTTGAAATCCCGATCGATAACATGACGTCCCACATATCGATTAGAATTTATAAGCCATTTCAACAGATAAAGTAACACAATATAAAACATTTTTATAATCACTAACAAATACGCGCTCGTATATATACACTCAAACTCAATCTAGGGTGCTACTGACCCTATCTATAATGAGTACTCATACCAAAGCCTAGGTGTTTGCAAAATCCTAAGGTCTGATACCAACTGTAACGACCCGCAAATCTGTCCCGTTTAGAGCTGATAATAACCGCACATGTCCAGCCCCAAACCGAAGGTAAATACGAATAATCATGAGAAAGAAAGAAAAGAGAGAAGAGGAGAAGAGAAGAATGAAGAGAAAATAGAAAGAACTAAAACAATTACAGAATCTCACAATCACAGCAGAAAAACGTATAATATCATGTCAACGATCTTTACAAAATAGAAACAGTAATATAATATACATACATCCATCAGAATACAACAACCAATCACTACATCTGCCTGAACAGTTATAATAACCTATCCTTACAGTTTCTGATAATTTAACAACGAAGCGGTGGAAAATATACATATACGTGGAATACAACAAGAAGACTTCCAGCTCGCCCGCTGAAGCTCCAAAGCATCCAAATCTACATCTGTAAATATACTCAGTCTGACCCGAGCATTGAAAGGGAAGAACATCCGGATCAGTCTGGTAAACCAGCGTGAGAAAACACATCTCAATTGAATTTATTTTAAAGTTATAAAAGCGTTCCTTTTATCAAAACAAATGTATCTCGTAAGACACGCCCACACATAAACACAGACGGATTTTTATCTTACGATAACCAAACATTTCATATCAAATCCTATTAAATTATAATACTGTCTAATATACAAATAATAATTCAAATAGCCGAAATTGTTACAATTATTAAACTCCAGCATACTAGGCTCTACAAACAAAATGGTAGACATGTGGTGGAGAATGGATTCCACACAAATGACTAGGTAAAGGGACTACCTTCCGGTAGTACATCTCTAGAGGAATGTACCGAGGCCCAACAGATGATCCTCTACCAACACAAGACCGGCCAACCTCTAAAATAGATAGCACCGAATATGTCATCACCTCGGTCGTTACCGACCTATCCGAGGGCCCTCATATCGTACATCCATAACAATTTACATCCCGAACGTCATAGCGGGAAGAAATATATCTAGAAGGGGATGATCATATCCTAATGGTTGCGAACCACATAGCCTTACCGCATCTACCATGTTTTGGTCATTTCCGGGTGTGAGGCCAAAGGTCACGTTTACCTTTCACATAACACATCATCTTTGAATGCCACACTACCATTCCATCAATCACTATTGGCTTTCACAAACATACAACCTCTAAGCTCATACGTCTCAGAGAAGGGTGTTAAGCTAAGAGAAGTTGCCTTCTCCACCACCAAATAGATGTACGTTTATAAAAGTCAACGATGCAATCTCAGGAATGCACTGTCAAACATCCATCCATTCAAGTTGTCCAGGAACAGGACAAACCAAAGGCACTCTCTTACCACATCCTGTCCGGAATTACCCTAAGATTAGTAGCGATTAGTCCTTGCATCAGATATTTCATAATGAAGAGACTAATGCTACTATATGTATATTGGGAGTTTATACCCAAACTATCAATAAGCAGTCCTTCAGTACAAAAATCTAAAATATCAATATCTTCCAAACCTGCACTTTCGAACGCATACACGTTGGTCTGAAGTAGTTCTCGGATAAATCCGACCCCGGTCTCTCCAAACCAACAATGATAAATAGGCCAAATATTTGATAGGCGGTTATTTGACTATCAAAGCAATCAAACAAAATCCAGCACCATAAGCAATCACTAGGCCCGTTCAATTAATCTTTATTAATTAAATCAATCTCCAAATCTCTACTTTGAATTATCTTTAAAAAAGATATATCATCAAACCGTTTCAATCTTCTATATTTGAAAAAATTTCCATATACTTATATCTACAGTATAAGCATATTCACAAATCACTTCATTTCAACACTTAGAAAATAATTTCATATACTTATCCCAATGGTATAATCATATTCAATAAAACTACCATTAGGAGACATGCCAAATAGATTTTTATAACCGTACAACTCTAGAGTTCATACGCCTCCGGACGGGTATTAAGTGTAGGAAGCAATGATCCCACACCACCAAGCCTTTAGTACGACCATAAGAACCAATTCGTGTATTTCACGATGGAAGATCAAAATATAATTTATTGGGTCAAAACGAATGTTGCATAAAACATTGTTACGACAATCCAAAAACATTAATATAGGGATTCGATTTTTTAATATATATATAAATCCCGTATACTATATAAAACATTTCCTTTGGGAAATCATTTACTATAACAATAGTGTTATAATCCATGTCTTCCTTACTTCCTCGAAAACGTCTATTGCAACCATAAATGTTGAAATCTATGTTTTCGATACTTACCTCATTTAAAACATTTTCAAACCATTAAATTTCATTTGGAATTTATTTTTCCAAAATCTTACTTCCAAAAGATAAATTATTTTAAAACATTTAACTTCATCAAAATATTTCTTTCAAAACTCCTTTAAATAAAAATCCATATTTACATCTCAATATAAAACATTTTCATATCTATAAAACTATTTTTATAAATCTCTTTCCGATTTTATAAATCTTCTATTTATAAAAATTCCTTTATTTACAAAATTCTATTTATAAATCCATTTCGTTTATAAAACTAATTTTACCAACAAAATCCATATATGAATATCCATTTACAAAATCAACTTCAAATCCTTGTACAAAATATTTATAAATTTCAATTATAAATCTTTTTCTTTGTATAAAAATATCACCTTTGTAAATCTTTTATATAAACTTATTCAAAAAATCTCAAATCAAAGTATTTCTCAAAACTATATTTTTTTTATAACATCAAAAATCATAACTTTTATTTCTTTTAAAAACAAATTCCTTTCCTTTTAATAATTTAAAAATCATAAAAACAAATATACACTTCCAAAACCATTTCCAAATCCTTTTCAATTCTTAATCATCATTTCAATATTTCAAAATATCTAAAAATAAGGCCCAGTGCTACCATAGCACTAAATAAATCAAATCACATCCAAAACATCAACATGACATCCATGACATCATATATTAGCATATATATGAAAATAAAATCAATAGTGGTGAGGAATCCTGTTGGATCCATCTAACCTGTCCCCTTGCATCACAGACAACATATAAATCATAAAAATAAAATCAACCCCTTCGAGGCGGGATTCGTATACAAAGGGTCATCCGCTTTACATGGGAACGCAATAGGGTCTCATCCACTCCAATAGGCGGGAATATATCCAAACCAACTAATATATATAATATATCATCCAAACAAGCAGAAATCATCATAAATAAATTTATTCCCACTTATATGAAAATATAAGTAGGACAAAGAGGTGAGTATACTCACAAAAATGCTAGAAGTTGGTTAAGCGCTCCGGATTGAATTAAAATTGAACGGTCGTTCAATTTAACTTAAAATTTCTACTAGCACCAAATTCGTCCAATCCAACTCCATAGTGTAATGCTCACTAATACGAACGCAACGCAACTTGTCGCGCTCGAAACGGACCTCGTACGAGCAAGTTATGGATTTTATTAGCATTCAAAAAATTAAAAATAAAATTAACTAAAATTAAATTAGTTTAAAAGTTTACCCACTCATCTCCCTCCCTCTGCTATAGGAAGCCCACGCGCCTCTTTTCCTTCTTTTTTTATTCGCTCGCATTCAAACCATCACGCGCCACCAGCAAACGACGCCGCGCGCCTCCGCCTTCCGCCTTGCCTTATAGCCGCACCGCCACCTCAACGCCTCAGCATGCGACCACCCAGCGCATGCGTACGCACATGGAAAAGCTCCACCGAACCCAATTTTGCAGCGACGAACGTGAGTAATTTTACGCCCCCTCGATCGACGATCCATCGATCCAACCATTGATCGAGTTCGTATGGTTGCCCTCTACGTTTTCCTAGTTGAATTCGTTGGCTAATTTTGCTTCTAGTGGCTCCCATCGATGATGGCCATTGGATGGAGGTTTAGAAATGGGGGCTGAGATTTGGAGTTTGCAAATTAGAAGAGTTGAGGGCTATTTATATAAGATTTTTCTTAGCACTATTCATCTGTGAAAATTCCGAACTCCAAATGAAGCGTGTCGCCTGACGTTCTATATGTTATACCCATATTCCGAACACAATGGAATATGTATCGGGAGCCAATTCCATCATATACAGAAGATAGCTTTTCAAAATCGAATTATTTTTTCTTTAATTAATTTCTATTCATTTCGATCTTGCACGATCAAACTATACGTCCGATCGCAACGAAACTTGAAATCCTATAATAACTCACTATTATGGATCCGATGAAACTGGTTTCGTCGAAATCCGAGATAGTATCAAAAATGACTATTTTTACATGTTAATTAAATCAAGAAATTTTCAATTTTTGTTAAATTAATTTTAATTCAAATTTAAAAGTTTATTAACTCCATTCTAATTCAAATAGAATTTAAATCAACTTTATAAATCATCTTTATTCATATTAAATTCATTATTCAATTATTTAAACAGTTTCAAATATTAAATTAAAAAATTGAATTATCAAATAAATCACTATATTTGAAATATAAGTTATTCAACTTATCAAATTAACTTTTGAATATATAAAATCAATTAAATATTACAATTTTGAATGACTGAAATTCTGGGTCGTTACAGTACCAATCTCAACCTAAAGAAACTCACCTAAATTTAGTAAAAAGGATACTACGATATATAAACAATACCCTAGACTATGGACTTTTTTATCCAAAAGAATATTTTTTTATTGAATCTCATATAGTGATGCTAATTATGCTAGTTGCAAATCAGAATGAAAAAGTACAAGTGGAACGTGTCACCTTTTAGCATATTCTCTTGTTTCCTGGTTTAGCAAAAAGTAAAATTCTGTATTTCTATCTACAACGGAAGCAGAATATATTCCAGCCGCCTTAGCCTATTCATATGTTATTTATATGTAACAAATGTTAAAAGATTTTGGTTCAAATTTTACTAAATCACTATTATACTGTGATAATACTGTACAATAAATCTATCTAAAAATCCAACACATCATGTTAGAACCAAACATATAGATATAAGACATCATTTTCTGAAAAATAACGTAAATAAGGAAATAGTTTCACTCGAATTTATGAATACTGAAAATCAAATATCCGAAATTTTAACAAACCATTAACTCAAACATCTTTTATAAAGCTTATAAGAGGGTTAGTAATATGTTCTTTCTTTGAAATATAAATATAATAAAATTAAAATTACATATTTAAAAGAAAAATAAAATGTTAAAATTGAACTACATATGTCGGCATACCCCCTCCCTATATGTGGACATATATTAGTAATTTCAGAAAACAGATTTCCTTCCTAAATTCGAAATTCGAGGTGCAACTATATAATAACCAAATTTCGAAATAAAACTCATTTTTCTGTCTTCTCTCCTTTGTAAATTCTGAATAAAAATAAATTAATGGCTTCCTCGAGTTCCAAATGCCCAAGAGAAGAGAATGCAACCTTTTCCATCCAAACCCCCACTCTAGGCCCCATCCAAACCACCATCATGGCCAAAGTTACCAGGATTGAAGAAGATCTGAAGCATACACTGAATATGCTTTTAGAAATAAAGGTTGTTCAACTATGCCTCTTGAAAGAACGAGAGAAGCAAGGGTGAATCCTTCGTAATCTCTAGAAATACCTATTGGATAATCCGATGAATCCAATTGTAATCGAAGAGGATAATCCTAATATAGTCATTCACAATCCTACAAATGATGAAAAGGAAGAAGAGGAAGAAAAGGAAGAAGAAGAGGAAGAGGAAGAAGGTGATGATAAGGTTAAATGCATTAGCGAAGCATGCTTTGATCGAGTTGGAAATCTCGTCGAACAAAATGGAAACTTTTATCTTCACTACCCTTTCTGTCCTATCCATAAGTCCTCCATAATCAAGAGAAAACCATAAATTTAAGTACCCAATAGTTTGGTTTGTTAGGATTAGATTTTGTTTTATGTGAATTTTAGTTTTTTATTTCGATTTGTGTGTTTTATTTTGGTTTGATTTAGATTTGGATTGGCATGTATGTATGAATTGGATTGGTTTATGTATAATCTAGAATTGCATAAATAAAATCTGCTTCCATTACCATACATAATTGTGTTTGAATAAATAGTGCATTATTTATCATATACTTATCATATATCATCATATATAATCATATCGGTTTAACTCAGATTATTGATTTTGAATATATATTTTCTAAGTATTTGTGTTAGGAGGAGTTTATAGTTTTTCACCCATTTTTGCTGATGACAAATTGGAAGAAAAATATAAAATATACATATGCATATATTCAAGGGGAGTTATATCATATTTTATATATACAAGATATTATGGTTGTCATCATCAAAAAGGGGGAGATTTTTAATAATTCATTTATTGAAATTGATGATAACGACCTTGATAAAAATAATATGTTCATATAAAATAAGGATACTAATGTTTTGCCAAGTTATATAGTATATAATGCAGGATACTATACATGTGTTACATCTATGGTTGTACAATATAAAGACTCAAAGAATGGAAGACTCATGAGTATAAAGATCAAGATATAAAAATCTCAAGACTATAGCAAAGTTTATAGAGTCGTAGAATATTGTTAAAGTCCCTAGTAGCAATCTTTGATCTCTATTTCTCATTTTCTAATCCTTATCTTTAAAAGAAAATATATTTTAAAAATATATTTAAAAATATCTTATAAAAGTTTTTCAAAGGTTAAAATGTTTATAAACTATGTTTAAACTATTTTACAAAGTATCAATTTATTTTACACAGTGTAGGATTTTCAAAACATTTTAAAATAAATAAGTTTTCAAATTACACTAGCCTATATCGACATATAGGCAGATGATATGTTGACATACATGCCGCAATTTTGAAAATCAAATTTTGAAATGAAGTGTCTATTCATCGTAACTCTTCGTGAATGGATGTGTCTATTTATTTTCTCTATATGGGTGGTTTTCAAACGATCTTTTAACAACTACTTTCTTATTATCTTCTCTCCTTTTATTCTGCCAAAATTTCTAGTGAAAAACATGTTCAAATCTTCTTAAATTCAACTAGATTCAATTCAATCTTCATTGTATTGATTCTCTACTATTTACTCTCCGATTTCAATCATCTCTCTCTCAATCAAAGATCAAAGTGCTGGCCAAGTGGTTACAGTATTCGTTGTAACTATAGATCAAGAAATTGTCTTTGGAAAAACCATCAAACTCTAGTTGTATTTGCTTGGGTGTAATTGTAGCCCATTCAAATCAATTGGATGTGCTTGGTAGCTCAGAAATCTGAGT
Source organism: Allium fistulosum (assembly GCA_030737815.1). Lineage (NCBI taxonomy): Eukaryota > Viridiplantae > Streptophyta > Magnoliopsida > Asparagales > Amaryllidaceae > Allium > Allium fistulosum. Next base: position 200,208,308 of record CM060904.1, read on the forward strand.
GGGTGTACTTGTAGCCCGTCCAATCAAGTGGGTGTATCCTGAGTCTGGAAAATCAGGAAGGTGTGTCTCGTAGCCTCAAAATCGAGATTGTAATTGGGTTTACCTTCTACCCGTTTAAAAATGTACGTAGGGTACAATCTATACAAATAATTATGCGGGACTGGACGTATGGTAACTCCGAACCAGTGTAATAATCCTGGCGTGATCTCTCTAATTCTTTACTTTTTTACTTTACTGCATTTATACTTATCTATGTTTCCATCTGTGATTATTGATTTAGCATTGGTTAATAATAATCTTGAAAGAATTTTATAATATTCGTAAAAATTAGAAAATGCTATTCACCCCCTCCCCTCTAGTGTTTAATTAACCTTAAGATCCATAATTCCACAACCCATAAAAATCTCTGGCTAGAGCATTACGAATATAAATATTATTATTGAATCAAGGACTTTATTTATGGACTAACCGAGTAATAAATGGATAATATTGGAATTTTGACGAAAACTAGATTCCATAGGTTCTAATGTGATATAGTGTCGACGAAGAGAGTTAGTGTAAATAATCGTTACTAACCGCTTAAATTATAAAATTATATATTACATATAAAGATGTATAAGCTATAAATTTGGACAAATTGTCACTCCATTAGCTATGATGACGTGTGAACGTTAATATTAAAATAGTTCGATATTAATCACTAACTTTACATCTCTGGGTCGCACAACCGTATTGGTGAATTATCAGAAATAACACAGGATTTGATTAATTTATAATTGTTATAAATCAACTAAATGAATTAATATTTATGAAATATTTATTATCTATTTATTTATGTGTTGGGTGCTTTTAGTATTTTTTAGGTGTCATTAGTAATTAATTGGGTGTGTGTATAAAAGATATATATGTACGTATCGATATAAAATATCATATGCATTTAAATATGATTTAAATAACATTAATTACTAAACCAGTTTGGAGTATTTAATGGCCTAACTAGCCTTTGTTATGGTCGGCCATGAAGATGGGAGGTGGAGTTTGGATTTCAGATCTAGATCTAAATACTTAGTAAAAGGAGAAATAGTAAAAAGAGGAGAATTTGTCTCCTCTTCTCTCCGTATTTAAACCAAGCTAGCCTCCACATTTACTTTCTTGATTCCTCCATCCTCTTCCCTCAGTCATGAACAAATGCATATCCCCATTGTCAAAAACTGTTTATGCTAAAATACATCAAATTAAATAAAAATCGTAGTTAACTTAATCGTTGCAACATCCGATGAACGATTCAACATGAATCTAGGAGATCCCAATAATCAATGTGTGTTTAAAGGCTGCATGATTAAGGTATAAAATCATTTTTATCTTTTATGTCATGCTTATCATATACTGTATACAATATACAATGATTTTATATGCACATTTGTCATCTCTTATTATTTTTGTTATTAAATTACATTGAACTATATATGTTATCGATATTGTTGTTTAAAAAACTTACATTTCATTTTTGGAACATGTTTATATATTATATATACTTTTTAATTTTTAAGTATTAAAAAGTACTTTTAACAATTTTATTTTTTTAATATTTTAAAACACATATACATATATGTTACGTATTTAAATTCATTCACAAAATTAAAATTATATTAAAATTTTGTTTTAGATAATAAAAATTAATTTTCTGGACATGTATTATATAATAATATTATTTTTATATTTTAGAAATTTTAAATGTTGTTTATAGTAATACGTACGTAAATATGTAAATGTTTAATTTTTTTAGCAAAGCTAGCCGCCTTTATAGTGGGCCGTGCCACTGTAAATAAAGTGAAAACATGTATTCTGCACATGCATAGAATAGCTAAATGAGAGAAAAGCCCTTACAAGAAAGAAAAAAAAGCATAGGAGCTAGGCAGAAGGAGCCTAAACTACTAATCAAAAAAGACTACGCGCCATCCAAAGATGAACCGCCATGGCCAACATCAGACGATGGGCCAGTAACATGAACATACCCAGAGAAAAAAGAAGCCAGTTTCGGATCAAAACCTTCAGACAAAGGAGAGTAAATAAATTTCCTATCCCAACTGACGTCATAGAACTTACTTTTGTTCCCCTCACCGATCTCACCAACCCTAGTAAGGGACAGACCTCACCCTCAATGTGATAAATAAGAAAACGACTCTCACCCGCAACATCACTGATGAAAGCATAAAAAGTGTCAGTCTCAGGCGAGTACTGCAAATCAGATGGAACATGTACCTAGGCTCGCTCCTCATAATTCCAAATAATAGAATCAGACAAGATAGTAGTAGCAAGCTCAGACTGGATGGTACCAACAGGAGCAACAGCAGTAGGAACATTACCAGTAGAATTGTCAACAGAAGGGGAAACAGATGGAACAATGGGGTTAGGAGTATCCTTCGGGGCCCACTTCCTGACATGAGGACGAGGAAGTGGAACCCGAGAAGATAGAGGAACATGGACAGTAGAGGCAGATCTAGTACATGTAGACGAAAGGAGCCCAAAGGACTGACAGGACGTATAGATCTCCGGTTTCCAACTATAGCGAACTCTGACCTCAGCAAAATGGCCCTCATCAAGTCTGACTTTCAACATTGAAGGCAAAGATTTGTCAGGAGTTATTTCGATTAGAGCTTTGGCATAAACTAATCTCTTTCTGGCTACTGTGTTTGCGTCATAACATATCACCTTACCAACAAGGCCAGCTAGCCAATCAATCTCGATCGAAGGTTGAAGAACAGATGGAATGTGAGAAAAGTGGGCCCAGATAGGAATAGATAACATTTGATCCTTTTCCCTATGACAGACAGACTCCAGGTGGTAATAATGAATGGTTTCCCATCAATGAGAGTAGGATTGGCCTCTAGAATATGTTTTCTTTCATTACTACGTGAGAATTTAAAGTAGAACATTGCATTATCGAAATAAACACTTAATCTCCCTTTAGGCTTCCATACCTAGTTGCAATGCACCTTAACAAGCTGATTGGCAGGGTTGGAGTCGAGGAAAAACCCACCAAATAATCCTTCCAATAATCAACACCGGCCTCAATTACTTCCACCGGTGGAATAATTCCATCGATCTCTACTTTATCAAAACAGCAGGGAGAATGCACACCTGCATTATTTGGCAATTTGGTGAACAAAGACGACCACTGTGGAATAGCCCGAGGAGGAGATGCAACCTCAGGAACTGGAGCTGCACCATATGGAGGTGAACAAGGAGAGGGGATAACATGCTCGGCATTTTCATGAGCACATGGCGTGCAACTTAGAGACCGACCAATGTCAGGAGATATGTACCAACTGGCACAACTACACTTGGTAAATCAACTCTGACATCAAAGGCCAAAGCCACTACCTTATCAGCCTTACCCCCGCAACTAATATCGATAGGCTCAGATTAAAAAAAACCCAAATCATCCACAACAGGCAATCCAACATCCAAAACCAACCAAGAGTTAATATAAGAAGAGGCTAAGAATGGAGAAAGCGGAGACTCGCCAGATTTCGAATTACAGCCAAGTAAAGGAGGAGCAGGTAACGAAGGCGAGTTTATGTCTTTCAAAATCCCAAACAGCGGGTTATCACTCACCAACGCAGGCAAGGCATAGTCACTAAAGAACGACCGACAGCAGAAACATCGAGAACAAAACATGGAGGCACAGATACATTGACGTTCGTAACAGCTGCATGGAAGAGCACGCCAGAAACGTGCTCCAGATCTGATTTCGTACGTTTCTTTTTAGGCATGGGAAGAGACGAGTGATGGGGAGGAAGGGAGAGGCGAAGACGAATGAAGGACAAGAACAGACGGGGGAGAAGCGGAGCAGAGAAATTTCACCAGAGAGACGCGAGAATCGCCATTTCAGGGATCGCTTTTAGTCCTTTTCTATATAAATATATAATTTATTATAATTAATAATAAATAGATTTATTTTTCTATTATAATAAATTATTGTTAACATGGCCAAAAAGGATATATATATATACATATATATATATATATATTATTTTAACATTATTTTATTACAAACTACATTCTTTAATATATTTATGCAATTTTAAAATAGTTTATATATTTAATTTTTTTTACAAATACTTATCATTTTCTATATATATACATACATACATACACGTATGTATTTATGTGTGTGTGTTTACTTTATATATTTAAGAAATATTAATTGCTTTATAGATCCAGATTTAATTTTAAATTATTTTACCAAGTCAAAGTTAGGTTTTTTAGATATTAAGTTTGAATTTAAATTTCATTGACTTGTTCAAATCTAACTAAATATTTTAGAAGTTATTTTTATTTAATATATAGATGAATTTCATATATATGTATGTGTGTGTGTTCAATAATGTTTCGAGATGACTAACGTGCATAAAAATGGTGAATGTGTACGTTATAGATGCAAATCCCAACATCTATATATGTATACATTAATTATATGCATGACATACACTCTGAGTATGTAATGATATACTCATAAACTATATATATATATATATATATATTAGTAAATTAAATTCATTAATTAAAAATCATGAAATTAAATAAAATTGGATTTTATTTAAACTAACCATATTGGATCTAGTACAACCCATTAGACATCTTAGGCCTAATATGATCTGAAATAGAAAACTTTTTGAAATCTATGTATTTCACCCATTATTGACGGGCCTGGTTTCGAAAATGGTATTATAGGCCAAATGGTCTATGCAGTCCAAGTTAGCAATTTTAGGGTCAATTAATAAAGCCTAGTTATCTCGTGGATGTCTAGAATAGTAGTGTCTATGTTGGGGTTGAATAATCAAATATTCTTCTCTTCCTGGCTATTTTACTGGCCAAATTAGGGGAGTATGTCTAAAAGGTTGGCTCAACTATAAAGGCTCAAATTGATTTGGACCTTGGGCTAATTTTCAAATTCAGTTTAAAACTTTTTAATATATTTTAATTTAAAAGTCAAGTTTAAATTGTAAAATTAATTTTATAATGTTATAAAATATTTCTCAAAAATAATTTTGAAAATAAATTAATGTTTTAAACAATTATTTAATATTTAATCAATTGAATTAATTATAAAGTAATTAATTAATATATATATATATATATATTAGTGTATGTGTGTAAAGTTATTATTTAAGGTAAATTATAAATAATTTTTTTGAATTTATTAAAAATATTTAACTAAATTTTTTAATTAAATAAAATATTTATTTGATAACCTAATTGATGTGTATACATATATTGATACGCATATAAATAGGCTATAAATGTTATAGTTGATTATTTATCTTAAATAGTTTAAGATGAATAATAAATAAAATTTCAGAAGTTTTATATAAATTAAATTAATTAAATATGATTTAATTAATAAAACTAAAATTAAAATTAATAAAATACGGTTTAATTAAATAAAATTAAAATTAATTAAATACGATTTAATTAATATAAATTAAAATTATTAAATATGATTTAATTGATAAGATACATATACACAATATATAAGTTAATAAATTATAGCAGTTACAAATAAATTAAACTTATAACTATATCTGTATAAGAAAATGTAAGTGGAATTAAAATAAGCCCAAAATAGACTTTTGGAATAAGTATATATGTAAATTATGTATATCGTAATTTGAGATGTGTCCGACGCTTGAATTACGAGGGTGCTTTATAAGAAACACATTATTCCTTAAATTGTTATCACTCAAATATAAATATATTAAAGATTGTGAATCCTTAGCATATGGAGTTGCCCTCTACCGTTTATATGTTGATAGATTACTTGCATACACAATAATTGTTGAGAAAACTCAAGGTAGGGCTATCATGTACGAGGCAAGATAAATGCATGTATTTTGTTAAGCAAACTCAAGGTATATGCATTATACTTAGGCCATCGCAAAATGGTAGGTAAGAGTGAGTAATCTATCTCGATTTATTGAGCAAACTCAAGGTTGAGGTCGAGATTAGAACAAAGACCATAGTTGGGAGTTGTTTGTGATACAAACGATAAAGAGTTATACATCACTTTTGTACTTATGATTTGTTGAGCAAACTCATAGTAATAATCACAAGAAAAGCGAAACCTAACACCCACTAGAGAAAATGAAAGATTTCCACGTTCTTCTTAGAGTTTGGAGAAATATAAAAATATAATGGAAGCTTTACTAGAAAAATGAAATGATGACATTTAACCTTTCTAATATTGTAAAAATATAAGCTATATAAAGTTAAAATAACCTACTTTAATAAATTTGTGCAACTAATAAAATTTGTAAAATGTTTATCAGTTAAAATGTATGAATGAACCGAACTAAGATTGACATAGAAATATAAAATATACCATCAATAAATCTTTTGGCATATTGTCAATTCAGGATCAATATAAGAGCCAAATTTTACAACTACTAATACTTTCGTTCCTCGATCACTTTAGTATTTATTTGTTTGAAACTATATATTGTCTTCTATGAGTTTGAGCTTTTAAGCATTACAAGAATATGCTTATTTGATTTATATTCAATCACGTATAAATGCTTTGTGGTGAATAGTTACGATTCATAATGTACAAACCTCGATAAAATTAGTACATTCGAAATGAGAAAGTAAACCATAATGCGAGAACGTGTATTCAATACAATTGATTGTAGTAAGGATCTTGTTGTGTCAAATGTAGCTATAGACCAAGAGCTATGAGATGAACTAAGAAATTCGAGCACTAAAATGTCAGTTTGATCTGTTTACATAAAGTATAACTTATTCGATATCTTTAATCTTAAGGATGACTGAATGCCCTTTTGTAAAAAGTTCGGTGTGAACTTATAGTAAAAATCTCATAAATGTTCATTATATTCATATTGAAATAAAACTATGTCTATTTTTAGTCAATACTAAGAAAATAATCATTATTTCACAAATAATGTTTGGTACGTTTTAAGAAAATAATTTTTATAACTTGATGCAACCAATAAGTGTTATATAGCATGCTCCCACTAGTTCCGCCATTACTATAATAGCATTTGAAATACGAAGCTCCATTCATCCACTTAATATAGGCTATTTATTTTATTTACTGTAACTGGTTTAGAGTTGAGAATTTTCAGATCAAGTATCTTAAATTCGAATGAATAAACTTCATAGAATACAATTTTCTATGTAAAAATACATTTTGAATAGATATCATATTTCTTATTTCATGTTAAGTATCTATTATTTTACGATTCTCATTCCAATGTTTCTTCATGAAACAGAAGTGGCCATTCACTCTCTTCATCCTAACCGTGCCTTATGTTACAGCTACTCTTGTACATCTACTTTCCTTTCTAAATGGTCAAACTATTCAAAGGAAACTCTTATTGCAATATTGTAAAGAACTCTTTATAAAAGTGCATTTCATCATCCTAAACTTTTATATATATATATATATATATATATATATCAAATAAACCGCACTTTATTTAAACTGATCGAACTGACATTTCAGTGATTGAATTCTTAGATCAATCTTATAGCCTTTGGTCCAGTGTTACATTTAACATGACAAGACCATTATTATAATCAATCAAACTGAATACACGATCTTATGCTATAGTGCTTGCTTATTTCAATGAACTATTTTCATCGAGGTTTCATACATTACGAATTGTGACCATTTACCATATAATATTTATATATGATCGTATGTGAATCCAATACCCATATTCTTGTATTCATTTTAGAGTTCGAAACTCATTGAAGACAATACATAGTCTTGGGCAAGTAAACTAGTAAGTAACCAAGTTACGAACGTATTTAGCTGTAGGCGCTTGCATGGGTCAACATGCAAAAAGTTATTGGTAAGTATATTTTATATTTCTATTTGCCAATATTAATTTAGTTCATTTGTATATTTTAATTAATAAATATTTTATCAATCATATTAATTGCACAAATTTATTAATGTAGATTATTACAACTTTATGTAGCAGACGTTCTTATAATATTAGAAAGGTTAAATGTTACCATTTAATTTTTCTAATAAACCTCCTATTAGTCTTTTATATTTATCCAAACCTTAAGATGAAACATAGAAGTCTTTCGACTTCACCATTGGGTGTTAGGACTAGTATGTCTTAGGATTCTAACTTTAAGTTTGCTCAACATGTCATAACCCATAAATAATGAATAACTCATTATCAGTTATAGCATATACAACTCCTGTCACATACCAAAATTTTCGACTTTCGAAAATTCGACATCGATACTCACTTTATCGACCGCCGAGCAATCGAATGCCGGAAACTCGAATAGTGATGGTTTTAAATAGAAGGAAAAGGTAGAAGAAGAAGAAAAGAGGAAAAAGAAAGAAGAAAGAAGAAGAACAACAGAACAATATCAGAACAGAAAACAATATAAGAATCTTACACATCGCAGCGGAACAATATACAATAGATAATTACTAGTCTTTTAAAACAAAGAACTATATCAGTTTATACATACATCAATCAGAGTCAATATACAACAATGGACAGTTATATAAACTTGTCCTCATACAGAATACACAGCGGAATAAATACTATTAGATACAAATACTACGTCTCGTCATCCAGCTTATCTCCAAGCTCCAGAATATCCAGAATATCCTGATAACCTAACTCTAGACTGCCCGTGTGGAAATTGGTGGGCACCCAGAGTTTAGAAGGGAAACAATAAACTCCGAGTCAGTCATGGTGACTGGTGTGAGATCGTAAAACAGTTATTTTTCACAAAGAAAATAAAACAAATTCGCAATGCTTTTGGAAAATGAAACTACCATAAGACCTCCCAACACACACATAATGCAAACGCAGAATTGGAGGAGATTTCTTCTTATGATAGTCAAAGATGCTTACTACGCAAAATCAAATCATTTTTGATATTATTATAAGTGCATAGTGTAGAAAACATTTCGAAAGTATAATATAAATCTTAGCCAGCATAGGCATTCCGCACTTATGCCTACTATAGCTACTATGTTCAATAGCAGGTTACCGCCACATTCCATAGCAGGTAATACAACTAAAACCGTACATGTCACGTATTGTTTCTTTGGATTTCCAACAAATGGTCAGGCTAAGGAACTTCCTATTCCATGATGGGTACGCCCCTGGAAAAGACGACCCGAGAAATAACCTAACATTACGGTTAGATCTCTGCCAACACAAGGCCGGGTTACCTCTGCAAAAATAGGTAACTACTGACACGCGTATGTCATCCCCCGATCGTAACCGATCTTCCCGAGGATCCCCGATTTGCAACAAACCACATAATAAGCAGTATCAACATAGGTTAAGTATCTGGGCTCCATACCATGATACCACCTCTATCCAGAAGGAATGACATACACTAAGGGGCGCTACTCCCTAGAACCTTGCCGCATCCTTCCTGTTTTGACCATTTCCGGGGTGTGAGGCTCGACGAAGTCTCGTCCACAAAGCTACGTTTTCTACAAAGCCATGCTTCGGGTCAAACAAATGATCAACCTATGATCACAAAGATATAAGATCAAACAAATGATCATATCGCAAATGATCAAACACTGATCATTTCACAGCAACACTCAGTATGCCACGTTACCAAATTGGGAGTATATCGCTGATAAATTTCAACTACATAACCTCTGAGCTCGTACGTCTCAGAGAAGGGTGTTAAGCTAAGAGAATAAATTCTCCGCCACCAACAGAAATGTATTTGAAAGAAATCAGCTTTATATCTCAATTTGTAACGTCAGACATACAATCCATACAAGTCTGTCCGGGATCGAACAGAACCGAAGGCACTTCTCACGAAGCCCTTGCATATCCGGATAAATTTCTAATCACGTCCGGACTTCCCGTCACTAAGGGTGATAAAACCTCTAAATCGGAGATCAGCCGATGTAGAGTAACTCGACGGTAATCCTTCCGTTTTCAAAAATATCCGGTCTTCAACACTGGTCTTCGAATGCAATTCATAACGACGTATCACATATTCGGAATGGGTTATACGACCCCATGGTCCTTTCCCGGCTAACCCGAATAGTGAGCGATTATTCAAAAATAAGTGTGGCATTTAAATTCATCCAATTCACAACAAATACCATTCAAGGTAATTATTGATAGTCGGTTATTTAACTATCAATAAAGATGCGCAACATCATCAGATTCCAAATAATTTTCCAAATTATTTCATCTTCAAAAATATCTTTTACTAGATATAAAATTTCCACACTTCAAAAATAAATCAACGTTTATTTTTCTAAACAGTTTCCCTTTCCTTTATAAATTCCATATTGAATTTATATTTTCAAAATATCTACTGATATACGATTTTCCAATCGATTTCAAATATTCAATTTCAATTTATCTTTAAGAAGATAAATTCTCAAAATGTTCATTTCATATTGGAAAAGCAATTCCATACTTATTTAAAAATAAGTAATTCACAAATCTATTTATTTTCAACACTTGGAAAATATTCGATATACTTAAATCAATATTAGGTATATATTTCGTTCTTTAAGGAAACCATTTACTATAACAACATTTATTTGAGTCAAAACGAATGTTACGTAAAACATCGTTACGACGACTCAAAATCACTAGTATAGGGATTCGGATTTTGATAGATATATAAATCCCAATACTACATCAGAACATTTCCTTTCGGAAATCATTTACTATAATAACAGTGTTATAGTCCATCATTTCCTTATTCCTCGAAAACGTCTATTTCAACAATGAATGTTGAAATCTATGATTTCGATATTCAATATATTTGAAAACATCTTTAAAACAATTAACTTCATTTCAAATATCACTTTCCCAAAACCATATCCATTTTACTTAAAAATATATTCACTGTCCAAAATCGTGAATATACTTCACTAACCACATTTCAATCTTTTCTACACATTTATTTCAAGAATTTATCCACTATCCAAAATCGTGGATAAAATTCCCTTAATAACCTTCTATATTCAATTCATCAAATTTGATTGATCTTCGAATTTATAAAACAACGTTTATAAATCCTATTTCTATTTTGTAACAACTTCAATTTAATAAATCCCCTTTATTAACAATTCGATTCATAACTCAAATCTTATACCAACAATCCATATTATAAGTTAAATACTTATAATTCCTTTATTTTACAAAATCGTTTCCACTTATAAGTTCACGATTTTTAAATTTCATTTATTTATAAATTCTTAAAAATTCATTTTAATGCTTATAAAAACTTGTTTTATAATACCAACATTTTAAAGTTATAAATATCAATCTTGTACATCTTTTACATACATCGTTTTTAATAATTCAAAAATTCCAATTAAAACCATTTTATAAATTTCTTAACTATTTATTTCAAAAGAAATTACCTTTTGGTTATAATTCACAAATCTTAACTTTTATAACTTTAAAATCTTAACGTTTATAAATCAATTCAAAAATTCCATAAAACGTATATTTTCAAAAATCACTTTAAAATCCTTTTAAAGTAAAAGTCGTTATTTTTAAACTTCAAAACTGAATCCGATGATGCAACAGCACCAATTAGTCAATCACAACAACAAACATCATATATCAATATGATAACAGAATATACATCAATATCTGTAAATAAATAAATACTGGTGAGGAATCCAGTTGGATCCCTCCAACCTGTTTCCCTGCATCCAAAGACGTTAGTACAATACCAATTCCACTTCGAGGTGGAATATCGCGGTATATGGGTTTTATAAAAAATAATCCACTTACTAACGGCACAATAGGGTCTCATCCGCTATACGAGGCGGGAAATCAATCAATCCAATATGTACATATGCCAATATGTATATATTGCTATATATAATAGATATATCCTATCATATCTAATATCACATCCAATAGAAATCAAACAGTCAATAAATAACTGCAAAATCCAAATTTATTTGAGTGAGAAAAATCTCACCTTCACTTTAATTTGCAATCCATTTTCAATCCAGTTGTTTTCTTCGCGGTTCCCAGTTGTTTTCTTCGCGGTTCTAAACCTTGTATAAATAATTTATACAATTTTATTAATATCCGAATCAATCGAATAACAATTTTTCATTTGATAATTTTATTTAACTACAATTAAATTTTAAAACTAAATTTTCCTTTAAAAATAAATTTTATTGAAACTATATATACACATATATACCTTACTATTGAACGCAAAGAAAATCAACATCATCAGATTCCCTCCCACAATTTTCCATCGCACTGCGCCCCCAAATCGAAGTCGATCACGACCAGTCTGCCGAGCTCGAGATGAAGTCGCGACACACCTCTTCCCCTCGACCTGCCCTAAGTGCTTCATCCAAACCCCACTGTCGCGGCCTCGACATCGCGCTCGAGGTCACCGCGCCTCCAGTCGCGCTCACATCAGCGACCACGTCGCCGCACGCCTTCATCCTCCCCTTCGAATTCGCGAACGCCTTCACTGAATTGAACGAGTCGCCATCGCGAATCGCCTGCCACCTTCCACTCGAGATCGAACTCGCGAACCCAGACCCCCTTCCGCTCAATCGATTTCGCTTCCCCCTTTTCTTTTTATAAATCGAATCGATTTCGATTTTGAATACATGGATGCTTCTGAGTTTGAATTTTGTAAGGCGGCCATTAATTTTTATCTGAACGAGATGGGTATAAAAGAAAGAACAGAGGGAATCAATTTACGTGATTTTTTTCGTGATGCTCGGCGTGTTTAAAGGCTGAAACAAAGGGAACGAGATGATGTTGTTTTGTACGAGAGGAGACAGTTTAGTGGCTGATTGTTGACTAATTTTAAAATTGAAAATTAAATTTGAATTCGATTAAATCTCGATGCGTTTACACGTCGTGTGCTCACATATAAACACCGAAAAATACGATATTTGAAATCCGACAATAATACAATATTACGGATCCAATGGAACTGGTTTCGTCGAATTCCGAGACTGCGCCTCGGACGGCTATTTTTAAATATCGATTCGAACAATATAATTTCAAACTGAACAATTCACTCCCAAATTCGATTCTGAAGCTTCTGTTATCTTTAGTAATATCAATACGAATTTTAAAGGCTTTTGAAATATTTTTCTTCAACTGTAAATTGAAGATTCAAATTTTTATTCAACTCTCAATATATTAAATAATATAATTTAACCGTCAAATTCAAAGTTACATTCGGGATTCAAATTAAATCATCGTTCAAATATTTAAAATTAATTAAATATTTTCAATTTAATTTGTTCAAAATTCTGGGTCGTTACAAACTTCCCCCCTTAAAAGAATTTCGTCCCGAAATTACAAGTTAGGAAAAAAAATGGTCCTTAACTCGTCTACTATTTTTCACAATCCAATAGTTTTATCAATTTGTCAAAACAAACCTTTCTATTAAAGATTCGTTATCCATTCAACTAAATTTTCAACTTCAACTATAAGTTCCAAACAACATTGTTTACTAGCAATTCAAATTTAAATTTCAAATTCAAATTTTAAACTTTCAAAATTTCTCAAAATTTTCTAACACTCGAGATTTTCGAAAAATTTTGCCAGCATCTCCTTTGCGCGGCTAATACGGCACGACTTCAAAACGTCCCTACGGACTCTCAGATTTCAAAAAGAAAAGAAAAAACCAAGCGGCTAGAGAAGAAATCAGCAAATCTCATATAGAAATTTAAAATACATACCTTTTTCGAGCAATTCAAATTTATCTTTGAAATCAAATCCCAATTCCTTTATAATACCTGTATATCCTACTAACCATAATATCTAGTTACATATATTCAAACCATTTTGCAAATTTTATCACAAAATTTCCAATATAAACTTCTTATACATTTTTACTTCACTATTGAAGTTACATATCTATTCTCATTCAATTTTATTTGCATTTCATATTTTCATTCGGTTTATTTTATTAACTAAACAACTTTCATTCATAACTGCTCTTTTTAGATTAGTTTCAATTACTAATTTATCACAAATTCTAATTTACTTACAAATTCAAATTTGTTTTCAACATTCAGTTTCAATTTTATTCACTTACAATTGTAAATTCCGTTCATTTGAAATTTATTTCTACTTACTTGAATTTATTTGCAATTTCGAACCATTCTTTCATTTAGTTCACAATTCAAGGTTTAATTTCACTAATTTAACTTTCAATTTCGCTTTCATTAAATCACAATTAATTCACTTGTACTTACATTTATTTAACTTCATCTTTAAGTTAAATTTATTCTATCAAAATTCAAATTGTATAAGTTATCAACTTAGTAATATTTCCTAAACATTTTTATATAGCATTCCAGAGTCTTTTCAACCTTTTCAAAACCATTTTTTGAAAACAATTCAAATTATCCTTTGAATTTCCAAAACAAAAACCCAAAATTTTCAAACAACTTCCATTTAAAACAATTTGGCAGCAATTCCTCTTTTGGAAACCCGAAAATGAACACCGGTGATGCCGCGGTCATCATCGGAATTATTTTCCAGCGACCGAAAAGAGTTTAGAGCTTTCATCTCTCAAAATACTTTTCAAAACCTTTGAAATTCATTTTCAAATCAAAAAGAAATTAAACTTTCCAAATTTCCAAAATTTTCAATTTCTTTTCAAAACGTTTTCCAAAAACTTCTCTGGAATTTCGTTTTCAATTATAAGTCACATTTATAATTTATATTCTTTAGTTCTATTTGTATATGTGAATTTTATTTTAACTTTGGAGTTACGATTTCAATTTCTTATTCAATTTCAATGATAATAATTTAATATTATTACTTCTAGCAACCATGCAACCATATACTATAGTACTGTAACGACCTGCCTTTTTGGACGTTTTAAGCAGACACACATGTCGGACTCAAATCATTCAAAATGGCAGATTATTATGGGGTAAATAAGAAAAAGCAGAGAAAGAAAAAAACAAATACAGAATCTCGCAGTGGAATGACAAAATATAATAATCAAATAAATAGTTCATGAAGCTCATTACAAATACATTGATTACACTTTTATAATACAGATCAGAGTTACATAAAACAAGAATAAATAATAAATAAATGCAGCGGAACAACATGATGCAGTGGAATAAATATAATAAATAATAATAGTACAAATCTTTGTCTTCATCCTCCAGAAAGTAGTCTTCGATACACTGAAAAGCTCAGACTGACCCGAGCGAATTGAAAAGACAAAACACTCGAGTCAGAACTAAAAGATCTTATATAAGTTAAATCAACAGTAAATAAACATGAGTGTAACGGCATCAGAGATGTTTACGGGGTTTGACATCTCCTATCCAGTGTCTAACGTGAGTGCAATAACTTAAGAGATGTTCGGGATTTACATCTCCTAAGGATCCGTTAAACTATCTACTATGTAGTACAATACACTATTATAATATGTCTACAGTAAAGTAAAGTATTAAAATAGCGTTAAGGCATTACCCATATCCCCCTTAACACATTTTATATATTCCCATAGTCTATACACTACCGTACGCTCCTCCGTGAGGTTTACCCAGAGGGCACTCCATAGGTATGGTACAAAACAAACTCGTAGAAGGCGTGATAGGGCATCTGAACACGGCACTCGAGGCAATGCCAGGGTAGATATACCAATTGCGGATCCGGACTGGTGGTAATGCATAGCAGCTACTACCGCCCACCTCGGAACACACTCCCAAATCAAATCGAGGGGTGGCCACCAAATCGATCACAAAGTAATAGAATGGTATCGAAGAAATGTGCCCGATAGGAGGAATGACCTCACTTGGCCCGACATGGCTCCTGTTTCAGCCACATGAAGCTGACTCACGAGAGTCTGGGTTACGTAAATACCTCATTCAGTATCGTTCGCCAAACCATCCTACTTCATTTCTAGAATCTCCACCACGTACACAGTTGTTAAAGTGGTTTTCGGTATTGACAGAGAGTATGACAATATCCGATCCCGGTCTCTTTAACAACCAACCGCTTATTTCACACCGGATGGTTCTTTTACATTTCAAAAGTCAATTCATAATTAATATCAAAATATCATATTCGATTTCCAAACCATATCACTTTCGAAATCATATTCACTTCCAAAACCATATTCACTTCAAAATCATATTCACTTTCAAAAATCATATTCGCTTATGAAATTATCGATAAGATAGGTTAATTAAATCCTCGTTCCAAAATCATCATATTTACTCAAATATGTCATTTCACAAAAAGGTATCAATTCACCCAACTTAGGTTGTATTATCATCAAGGATTTAAATGTAAATACTTTCTCTTTACACAGTTTGAATTTTTAGAAAATAATTAGATAGGCATAAATAGTTTTAATAGTTTAAATAGACTAGAATAGGTCAAATAGTAGAAATAGTTTAAAATAGATTTAAATTTGATTTAATTAGATTTAAAATGATTTATATAGATTTAAAGTAGATTAAATGGATTTAAAATAGATTTAAATCATATTAAATAGATTTAAAATAGATTAAATAAATTTTAAAATAGATTAAATAGATAAATTAGATTAATTTAGATTAAAGAGATAAAATAGATTAAAATAAATTAAAAATAGTTTAAATTGATTAATATAGTTTAAATTAGTTAAAAATATATTTCAAAGTTATATCCAAACATTTTCAATAACTTAATTTTGATAATTCATTTATATTTGACACTTCAACTTGAAATTCCAATTTAAATCCTTTGAGCAATTCATTAAATCAATTCCAATTTCAACATTAACGCTTGGATTATCGAAAATAATTCAATATATATGAATCAATTTCTATTTCGAGATGCCAGTTAATTGAATTCAAAATTTAAAGAATTACAAATCATTTAATTTAACCAATCCGGTGTCCATATAAAATTTTCTACCCTATGGTCAAGTGATACAGATATTTATCATTTCAATCCGCAATTTAAAATTTTATGGTTATATATCATTTCAAACTGCAATCCTAAATTAAATAAAATCCATAAAATTGCTTGAGTCTATCATTTCAACCCATAATGATTTTTCCCTAATCTATAGATCGTTCGGGTATGTATTATTTCAACCAATAGGGAACTTGCAGTGTTATAACAATATAAAAATACAACATCAAGTCATCCAATATCAACAATCAAACATACATCACAATCATCATCCAAATCAACCAATAAATTCCAATAGATGACTGCTTATCATTAACAGGTATTAAATTAACAACTAAATTCAATATTTAATTAAACGATGATTAATTACAATAAAACTCAATTTTAACTAAAATGACAATTTTAAACATACCAAACAACAATTAATCAATTTCTAATCACATCATAAATTAAATTTAACTAACATAGGATAATTTAGTAATTGTGAGTGGGTTAAAACACTCACCTTCGATTTCAAATCGATTTGAAATCCAAACAAGTGCTCAAAATTCAACAGTCTCAGAATTCAACCAAACTAGCACTATAATGTCCAAAATTTTGATACGATCCCAACGGAGAAAACCGCGCGTGAATCCGAGCTCGTATGCAAAAGTTATTAACGTTAGAAGATTGGAAAATTTCGACTTCGGGTCTTACTTCAAGTCGCCGCCTCAATTACCCGGTGCTTGCTATGAGTTTTTGCCAAAATTACCCGAGACCCGAGTCATTTAGCTCCTCACCCGAAGTCGCTCTAGGGTTTTCTCCTCTGGAACTCGAAGCGCGACCGGATCCGCCTTATTTGGCATGGAACTCTCTCTGACCCCAAGTCGCTGCAGAGTTTTCGCCTCTGAAACTCGAAGTGAACCTCTTCCCGACTCGAAGTAAACCTGGAGCAATTTTTTTATTATTTTGAAATTAGGTTTTGAAATTTGGGAATTAGGTTTGATGTTCAGTTGTTTGAGGAGGAAGGAGATGTACATATAGAAAATAATAAAATGAGAAACAACTAAGGTTTATAACAACCTATATATAGGCAGGGTTGGATCGAAACGATAACAATGACCCGAAAAGCCCGTTTCGTTCCCGAAACAAAAATGGGTCATCCAATATATCGAAATATATGTTTTCGATATTTTTAAACTCAATGGAACAAGTTTCAAGCCCTAATTCCATTGTATACAGAAGTTATTTTTTAAAATCAACTTATTTCAAATTGATTTCGGTTAAATATATTTCTACGCGTTTCAAGCCCGCACGATCAAACGATAAGTCTGATTGCTATGAAACTTGAAACCCTACAAAAATTCACTGTTACGGATCCGATGAAATTGGTTTCGTCGAAATCCGAGACTGTGGCCAAAATGGCTATTTTCACGTTAATTAAATAAATTATTATTAAATTGATTAAATCACTTTTTAATTTCAAAATTTATGACTAACAATTTTTATCTTTTTTGATTACTTGGATATTTACAATAATTTAAAACAAATTTACTTGTCAATTCAATGTTAATTATTTTACTAATTACAGTGTTTAATTTCAATTGAAATAAATACAGTGACTATTACTTTAAATTCCAATAAATCCATTTATTTGCCTTTTCATCTTGTTATTCAATCAATTTTCATCTCATGGCTATAATTTACATTTGTTTATATCTTATTACACTAATATTTTACCATTATCATCTTAGTTTTCATTAACATAGTATTTAATTACATTTAATTGCAATAAATCCATTATTATAATTTAAATTCCAATAAATTGATCAAACTTGATTCCAATTCTTTTTATTCAATCAATCGTCATATTATGAATAATATTTACATTGGGTTACATCTTATTAAATTTATATTCTACAATTATCAATTTAATCTATATTAACTGCACTAATTAAGTGAATTAATTGCAATTGATTTCAAATTAAATTTAACAGACTAAATAAATAGGTAACGTATAATAATTTTCACCATTAACTTTTAATCACATATTATAAGTTATTATTCACAAAAAATGTTATAATTGCTACCACAACACTAATTTTTATCAATTGCAATTAATTACATACTATTTCATAAATTTATACATATTTAAATTATCAATTACACCTTTTACAGTTATCGTCTTACTCACATTATGTAACATTTAATGACATTCAATTGCAATTGATTTAAATAAATTGGTAACAAATAACAATTGTCACCACTTCTATATTTAATCACATTTGTATGTCTGTTATCTACACACAAATGTTATATTTATTTACACAACACTAATTTTATTCAGTTTCACTTTATTACTTACTAATTCATTAATTAATCCAACATCTAAATTATCAATTACTCCTTTAATCCAATTATCAAATAACACACACATTATTATAATTAATTTACAATCTATAACTAATTATAACTTTTTAAATCAGTCAATTAATAAGAATTACATTTAGAGTGGTTATCAATTACCTTAAATTAATACTATTACATTTCATTCCCGTTATATTCTTATTATTTAATCAAATTTTTTATTTCTTCCAACATTAAATCACAAAAACCTTATTAAATTAACTATTTTTAATTATGGAAAATTACGGGTCGTTACACTCTCCCCCACTCAAAACATTTCGTCCTCGAAAAGGAGAGGAAGGTAGAAGAGGAATTAAGTAATCAATATATCTTATTCAAAACATTAAATTTATAAACAATTAATTTACATAATTAAACAATTAAATCCTTTATATTCAAGTTAACAAAAGTTTGGAAAACATTTCACAAAATTTTCTAAGTCCAAAATTTACGGAAAATTTCGACAGGGTCTCCTTTGCACGGAGAGGTCTGGGAGAAATAATAATATCAATAATATAATATATATCACATATTTCAAAATAAAATATCCCAAACCACGGGAAAAACTATATAATATAGCTAGAAAACTGTAATCCAAGAATGTACCTATTTGTTGGGCAAACAAACGCTAATTTTATGAAACCAAAAGCAGTAACAATTGCTTCCATAACCTGTATTTCACTTATATAATCCGAAAGGGTTAATAATTACGTAAAAGAAATATTTAAGTTATTTCAATACATAACAAACAAATCATCACAATATAACAATAATCATTTGCAAACAAACAGTACAAACATCATTTTCAACAAAGAGAGCAATCCATCCATAGCAACCAAAACAAATGGTTTGTTCGGGTTCACAAACCCTTTTTCGTATAAAATGATAAATAAACTACTAAGTATACCATACACTCAACAGTCTTAGATAAAACTCAATAGATCATTTATACATCCTACACAATAGAAGTATCCTTTCCCAACCAAACCATAAGTCAAACAAACAATAATTTCAAGTAATATTTTAAGTTTATTCTATTTATCTTTTTCACATCATTTATTGTTCATTTTTTTCTTCATACAATGATTCCTTTAATTCACATTCATTACTCACAAAATTTTAAATTTTCATTCATTCATGTAAGGCTTATTTCATTAATTTACATTCTTTACTGACATAAGTTATATCTATTTCAATTTATTTAGATCATAAATGAATCCATTATTGAAGTATTGTAGACATTTTATTTCAGTTTACTTCACATTTACAATTTAGTTTGATTCCCCCCTTTCTACATCCTTTGCTTTTCTTTTCTCATTCATAAAATTTTTATTTTCATTAATTTACATTTGTTATTACTTACAAAAGTTCATTTCTCCTTTATTCATACAATGTCATTTCTTTCATTTTATTACTTTACATTCATTGCTTAAATAAGTTATTTTTATTTCAATTATTGGATTATACCTTATTAGGTAAGTTTCTTTACAATTCAATTCACCATTTATAGATTATTTCTTTTTCACCTTCATTCTTCCATATAAAGTATTATTGAATATTAACTCCATTTCAAAATCATTTCCAATGTTTTCTGAAGTTATAATCATTCAATCTGTCTAGTACTCATTTTAATTATAGATGGCTTCAATATAAATTTAAGTTCATAATTACTTACTTACAGTATTCCCCCTTTACCATTAAATCTGATTATAAATAGCTTAAAATGTTAACTTAAGTTTATAATCATTTTCTTACATTATTCACTTTTTTATTACTTTGATTAGTAACATTTAAACTATTAATCCTAAGTTTATAAAAATTTATAATATCAGACTCTTATTTAGAAGAAATTCCATTGAACACTTTCATTTACTAAAGTTTACTTGCACAATATTCTATTACATATCCTATTTAACATTACAACTTTTTTTTCATTTTGGTAAGTTATATATATGTCTTTTTAGAATGCAATAGAAAGTTACACAAGTTATCATATTTATTTTTATTAACATAATGTTCAATAGTTACCATTCCTTGTTTTCATTTCCTTTTTATTTACAGTTTTCAAAATTTCAGTTTCTTATCTATTTCATTAATCATTTTAACATTAAATTTCTTATTTTCATTTTAGAAGTTTCCAATTATTAATATAGTCAAGATTCCATTCATTACAATAATTTCAATTTCTAATCAATAGAAACTTAAGAACTAAACAACCGAGTTTCATTTCAATTATTTTAAAATAATATATATAATCATATCTTTTATATATATCAAATCATATTTGGAATTCAAAATCAAGATTAATTCATCAAAACAATTGTGCAGTAAAATTACTACAACGGTCTTCCCACTTTGAAACTCGAAAATGAACGTTGATGGGGTGCACTCATCACCGAAATTATTTTCCAGTGACAGAGGGGGAGTACAGAACTTATTTCCTTCCATAATTCCTTTAAAACATTTCTTCCAAATCATATTGAAATATTTATATCTGAAAATACTTCCATATAATACTAATATTATATTCCAAAATCTTTCGAAAGAAATTTTCAAAATCCCGGAACTTAAGTTCTCAAATTCAAAATTATTTTTGCTTTACTTGTAAATCCTATTTTACAATCAATATTTATAAAATTTCTCTACCTAACAAACAACATATTACATCCAACTATATCATTTATAAAAGGGGATTTTCACTCGAAGGGCTTCTTTGTGCAGGGTAATAAGTTTTAAGGACATCAATTCTGAAAAATTAGTTTTAAGGACAAATTACAGGAAAAAGATAAATGAAGTTATCATTTTTCAGTTATACAAAAATAATGATAAATGAATTTATCTTTTTCCTGTATAACATAAAAAGAAAAATGAATTTATTATTTTTTTGTAAATTGTCCTTAAAACTAATTATTCAGAATTGTTGTCCTTAAAACTTATTACCCTGGAATTAGAAGCTCTTCAACCGAATTTCCACTTTATAAAATCTATTATTTTAGGAAAAATTATTTCATTTACCTATATTTCAAAACAATATTGTGTCGATCTGTCCTATTAAGTGTTTAGAAATTCCTATCGATGCCATAGCGTCCTATGTACCGACCAGAATTTATAAATACAAAATGGAACAAATTAATAGAATAAAAAAACCTTTTATAACACTAAAAAATATGCTCTCTCATATATATACACTCAGCGACTCATTCTAGGGTATTACTACCATATTTCTATATGAGTCAGACCCCACAAAGCTAAGGTTATCGCTAAACCAAACCTCTGATACCAACTGTAACGACCTGCCTTTTTGGACGTTTTAAGCAGACACACATGTCGGACTCAAACCATTCAAAAGGACAGATTGTTATGGGGTAAATAAGAAAAAGCGGAGAAAGAAAAAAACAAATATAGAATCTCACTGCGGAATGACAAAATATAATAATCAAATAAACAGTTCATGAAGCTGACTACAAATACATTGATTATACTTTTATAATACAGATTAGAGTTACATACATCAAGAATAAATAATAAATAAATGCAGTGGAACAACATGATGCAGTGGAATAAATATAATAAATAATAATAGTACAAATCTTCGTCTTCATCCTCCAGAAAGTAGTCTTCGATACACTGAAAAGCTCAGACTGACCCGAGCGAATTGAAAAGACAAAACACTCGAGTCAGAACTAAAAGATCTTATATAAGTTAAATCAACAGTAAATAAATATGAGTGTAACGGCATCAGAGATGTTTACGGGGTTTGACATCTCCTATCCAGTGTCTAACGTGAGTGCAATAACTTAAGAGATGTTCGGGATTTACATCTCCTAAGGATCCGTTAAACTATCTACTATGTAGTACAATACACTATTATAATATGTCTACAGTAAAGTAAAGTATTAAAATAGCGTTAAGGCATTACCCATATCCCCCTTAACACATTTTATATATTCCCATAGTCTATACACTACCGTACGCTCCTCCGTGAGGTTTACCCAGAGGGCACTCCATAGGTATGGTACAAAACAAACTCGTAGAAGGCGTGATAGGGCATCTGAACACGGCACTCGAGGCAATACCAGGGTAGATATACCAATTGCGGATCCGGACTGGTGGTAACGCATAGCAACTACTAACCCCCACCTCGGAACACACTCCCAAATCAAATCGAGGGGTGGCCACCAAATCAATCACAAAGTAATAGAATGGTATCGAAGAAATGTGCCTGATAGGAGGAATGATCTCACTTGGCCCGGCATGGCTCCTGTTTTAGCCACATCAAGCTGACTCACGGGAGTCAGGGTCACGTAAATACCTCATTCAGAATCGTTCGCCAAACCATCCTACTTCATTTCTGGAATCTCCACCACGTACACAGTTGTTAAAGAGGTTTTCAACATTGGTAGAGAGTATGACAATATCCGATCCCGGTCTCTTTAACAACCATCCGCTTATTTCACACCAGATGGTTCTTTTACATTTCAAAAGTCAATTCATAATTAATATCAAAATATCATATTCGATTACCAAACCATATCACTTTCGAAATCATATTCACTTCCAAAACCATATTCACTTCTAAATCATATTCACTTTCAAAAATCATATTCACTTATGAAATTATCGATAAGATAGGTTAATTAAATCCTCATTCCAAAATCATCATATTTACTCAAATATGTCATTTCACAAAAAGGTATCAATTTCAAAACCCAACTTAGGCTGTATTACCATCAAGGATTTAAATGTAAATACTTTCTCTTTACACAGTCTGAATTTTTAGAAAATAATTTAGATAGGCATAAATAGTTTTAATAGTTCAAAAATAGTTTAAATAGATTAGAATAGGTTAAGTAGTAGAAATAGTTTAAAATAGATTTAAATTTGATTTAATTAAATTTAAAATGATTTATATAGATTTAAAGTAGATTAAATGGATTTAAAATAGATTTAAATCATATTAAATAGATTTAAAATAGATTAAATAAATTTTAAAATAGATTAAATAAATTTTAAAATAGATTAAATAGATAAATTAGATTAATTTGGATTAAAGAGGTAAAATAGATTAAAATAAATTAAAAATAGTTTAAATTGGTTAATATAGTTTAAATTAGTTAAAAATATATTTCAAAGTTATATCCAATCATTTTCAATAACTCAATTTCGATAATTCATTTATATTTGACACTTCAACTTGAAATTCCAATTTAAATCCTTTGAGCAATTCATTAAATCAATTCCAATTTCAACATTAACGCTTGGAATATCGAAAATAATTCAATATATATGAATCAATTTCTGTTTCAAAATGCCAATTAATTGAATTCAAAATTTAAAGAATTAAAAATCATTTAATTTAACCAATCCGGTGTCCATATAAAATTTTCTACCCTATAGTCAAGTGATACAGATATTTATCATTTCAATCCGCAATTTAAAATTTTACGGTTATATATCATTTCAAACCGCAATACCGAATTAAATAAAATCCATAAAATCGCTCGAGTCTATCATTTCAACCTATAACGATTTTCCCTAATCTGTAGATCGTTCGGGTATGTATCATTTCAACCCATAGGGAACTTGAAGTGTTATAACAATATAAAAATACAACATCAAGTCATCCAATATCAACAATCAAACATACATCACAATCATCATCCAAATCAACCAATAAACTCCAATAAATGACTGCTTATCATTAACATGTATTAAATTGATAACTAAATTCAATATTTAATTAAACGATGATTAATTGCAATAAAACTCAATTTTAACTAAAATGCCAATTTTTTTTTTTGAAAAGCAATGGGCTAAGGGAGCCCTGCCCAATTTTATTTCCAACTGATAATGGTTACATGAACATACAGTGAATTACAACACCATCAATCAATTACATCACATAAAAGATACTTACAAGAACAACATAACAAAAAAATAACATCAGAATAGAATATAGAACAATGCAAGAATATATCACCTTATCCTGCTTAACCTATTTCGAATTTTCTTATCAATGATTCTATACACAGTTACAGCAGATTCTATCTTCAAATCAAAAATTCTCCTATTTCTTTCCCTCCAGATTTCATATAAAAATGCCTTCAACATAATCATTAGAATATCTGTCTTCGGGGATTTCCACCTTGTTGCTTTGAAGATATTAAACCATTCCAATTTCGAGTTTTTACTTGGTTTATGAAAATCACCATTAGATAGTAGCCTGCACCAAATTCCATATGTATAATTGCGTTCAAAAAAGATATGAGTATTAGTTTCAGCATGCCTTTGACAGAAAACACATTCTTCATCACTAATAATACTCATACTAGCTAGTTTCTGTTTTGTGTTAATCGCATTTGCCATGACTTTCCATAACAATAGATTTTCCTTTGCAGGAGATTTTTCCATCCAAATTCTAGAGGCCCATGGAAACTTGTCAGTTTGATTTAACAAAGTTTTATAGACTAAAGAAACCTCATGCTTTTTTCTTTTATTTGTCCATAATACTTTAAGGTTTGATGAGGGGAGAGACAGAGATGATAAGTGCTGCCATAAACTCCGGACTTGAAAAGAACTACAATAAGGCAAAACAATAGTTCCATCAGAAACAAAAGAAGATACTTTGGCTTTGATAGGGATACCTGACAACATAATTAAAGAATGAGGTAGGATTTCTTGAAGAATCAGACCAGGATTGGCCCATGGTGAAGACCAGAAAAGAAGATCATTATCCACAGCTGGATTGCATTGTATGATAGGTAAGAAAGAAGATCTTAATTTTAGAATATTTCGCCAACTCCATGAACAAAAGCTAGGAACTTTCATTAACCAGAAATCATTTCCTTTTAACCGATTTTTAAGAGTCCACTGTGTCCATAAGTCCTTTTCCCTTGACAAAATCTTGTTGAAATAGATTGAGAAAGCTGCACAATTCCATATTTTAAGATTGATTATCCCCAGCCCCCCATATTCCTTTGGTATTTGAATTTTGTTGGAAGATATTGGAATTATTTTTTTTGAGAATGGATCACCATACCATAAGAATCTGTTTAGAGCACTGTTTATCATAGAAAGGAGTTTACATGGAAGGAAAAAATGTCTCATCCAATAATTTGTCATAGCAGTTGCAATACTTTGAATAACAATTAATCTTCCAGCTTGAGATAATTTTGTATTTGGCCATTTGGATAGCTTGCTTGTGATTTTTTCATATAGAGGCAAGCAGTCAGACTTTGTAACTCTAGCACATATTAGAGGTAAACCAAGGTATTTGGTATTATTTTGCATTTCTTTAAGACCAGAGCAATTGATAATATCAGCTTTCAACCTTTCATTAAGACCAGCAACCAAGATATGTGATTTACTAAAATTTATCTTCAACCCTGTTAATTGGTAGAATTTATCCATTACCTCAAGGATAGCAGCACTATTTGAGGATGTAGGTTTTGTAAAGATAACAAGATCATCAGCAAAAAGTAAATGTGTGATAAGTGGTTCCTTGCATTTTGGGTGTAGTTCTAATTTCTTAGATTTCACTTGCTCAAGAAACAAAGAATTTTGAACTTCCATGGTAATTATGAACAAAAAAGCAGATATAGGATCACCTTGTCGAACCCCTTGAGAACCTTTGAAAAAACCTTTTGAACATCCATTCCTAAGTATGGAAAAATGTGATGTTGAAATACAAGTGTATATCCAAGCAAGCATAGGTTTTGGGAAATTCATTCTCGAAAGGATTGCTATAATAGAACTCCAAGAGATAGAATCAAAAGCTTTCTGTATATCAAGTTTAAGCATACATCTAGGAGAGATATTCCCTGTTCCATATCCTTTTAAAAGTTCTTGAGTGAGCATAATGTTATCACTGATACTTCTGTTAGGCATAAAAGCCACTTGATTGTCAGATATAATTGAAAGATATTCTGGATTCTATTAGCAATAACTTTGGAAATGATTTTGTACAGAACATTGCAGCATGAGATTGGTCTGAAATCAGAAACATGACTTGCATTTGAAGTTTTTGGAACAAGGGCTATGTTAGTAGAATTGATACCAGTTGATAGTTTATTATGGGAGAAAAAGAAAAGCACTGCTTTGATTATATCATGCTTAATAATTTTCCAAGTGTGTTGATAGAAGAAAGCATTATAACCATCAGGGCCTCCACTACTATCAGGTTTTAATGAGAACACTACAGATTTAATCTCTTCAGGTAAAACTTCACTGATCAAATCACTTGCTTGCTTATCACTCAGGTAGGGTAAATTCATAGAAAATAGGGGAGATAGTTTTGGAATCATAGGAGATGGATTGGCAAGAATAGATGAGAAATAATCAATAAAGGCTTTGGAGATGGACTCATCACTATCTTGAATAATTCCATTCATATCAGAAATACTCATAATTCTTTCTTTGCTTTGTTTGATCTTGATCAAGTTATGATAATATTTTGTGTTCCTATCACCTTGTTTATCAATAATCTCATGAAGTTTTTCTTTTCTCATGAAAGCTTCAAACTCCAATGCTTCAATTAATTTTTTTGATAAGACTGCTTCTTGATAAGCTAAAGATGAATTCAAAGAATCACTCTGCAACTGATGTTGAATAATAGCTAATTTCTCCCTTATTCCATTTGATATATTTGAACCATCACCAAAATTTTCTTTAGCCCAGATTTTAAGTTTGTTCTTCAATCTATGAAGTTTTGATGTAAGTATATGAAGAGGATTTCCATAAATTTGCTCCTGCCAAACCTGCATAACAATACTAAGAAAAAGTTTATGATTAGTCCATGTTTTGAAAATTTTAAATGATGGATTCCTACTAATGGCATTCCCTCCCCAGGATAAGATGATTGGAGAGTGATAAGAGATAGTGGGTTCTAAGAATTTACAAAAAAGATTTGGCCATTGGTTAATAGAGTGAATATTGTGAAATGCATGATCAAGCTTACAGTAAGTTCTAGGACCAAAATTACTTTTATTATTCCATGTAAAAACAGCTCCAAAAGAAGGTATATGACTGAGAGATGAATTAATAAGAGATTGATTTAAAGGAGCAATTTCTTTCAAAGAGAGTGGATTTCCTCCAATTTTTTGATCAGAAGAAAACATACAGTTAAAATCCCCAAAAATAATCCAAGGCAATGAAGGGTGAGATAGAGAAGAGAGATTAGATAAGAAAGAGAGTCTTTTTTCAAGGTTATTATGAGCATAGACAGAAGTAAGAAGGAAAGGAGTATTAGTATTTATAGAAACAACACTGAAATGAATGAACTGATCATCCTCCTGCAACTTTGTCAGTTTGAATACATCTGAATTCCATAGCACCAATAATCTTCCATAAGGGGCACTTTGTAAATTATCTTCATATTCCCACTCAGGAGCAATATTTTTACAAGCCAAAACAGACTTTTCCTTATTTAACTTTGTTTCACTAATGACTAGCAATTGAATCTTCTGTTTTTTGATTAAATGCTTCACTTCATCTTGTTTTGATGATAGGTGTCCTCCTCTGATATTCCAGTATGCTATGTTATTGTTTAACATCATAACTGCTTTGGGGAAATAAGAATAGATGGATGCTTCCTTGTATGCCTAGTGCCACTGAACTGAGCAGAAGAATCCTTGCTTGAAGCAGGTTCATTATTATTCTTTGGCAAAATTTCTTCAATGGTATAATTTCTCCCATTATTCAGGTCCTCTGAATTTTCATGAAAAGAGACTTTCTTTTTACCTTTCCTCCCTTTTTTATTTGATACTACTTGTTCATCAGAATTATCTCTTGAGTTACATGGTGGAGGAAGAATCAGATGATTAGGAGGCAAAATATTGACATAGGGTGAGGTAGGTTCAGGGATTGCTTCATTGTTCACTGCTTCCTTATGAATATCATTATTAATATCTGAACAACTAGCTAAATTCTCAGAGTGTACTACAGAAGCATTCATACTATCACCAATAGTGTTACAATTCATCATTAATTCATTAACAATTTGCTTATCTCCAGATTCAGAAATTCCTAAATCCAAAGTTGACCCATCATTGTTTACTTCTTCATCTATGTCTGATAAAACGAGAAAAGAATTTGATATTGTAATATTTTCCTTGCAACTCGATTCCACAGAAATAACATCAGATACCACATTCACACCATTTAACTCTATTTCCTTCTTCTTATTCAGATCAAGTCCTGTATTCATCTCTCCAAAATCATCTAATTGATCATCTAAATTTGAGTTTATATTATTGCTATTTATATGAATATTTTGTTCCTTTTCCTTCCTTTTCCACACTTTTGAAGATTTCATTTTGAATTTTCCAGCAATATTTGACATTTGCACCTTTTCTCCAACACTTGTTTGATCCATGTATTCTCTGTTATCAGTAACCTTACTATCTTTACCAGACTGCATATTATTTCCTTTCAACTTACTATTCCCTGAACAATATAAAGTTTCATGCCCGAACACTTTACATTTACTACATATTTTTGGTCTCCAATCATATTCAACTTTAACATAAGGACAGCATTCACCTAAGTCATCAATAGCAATAAAATCAGGTAGCTCTTGATCCGGAGATATTTCAATCAAAGCTTTAGCATATCTAAATCTAGTTAATCTTTCAGTGCTCTCATCAAGACAAATTAGTTTTCCAACATGACATGCTAACCAGTTTATACCAATTAAAGTCCAAGCAATCAAAGGAATCTTATAAAAATGTACCCATACAGGCACTTTTTTAATGCATTCTTGAAAGTAACCATAAGATGGATCCCATGTAGTAATAATGAACATTTTTCCTTTAATGAAAATAGGGTCAGATTGCAAGATTTTCATCCTATCTTGATCATTCGAGAAATTGAAAAAGAAATTCTCATTATCATATTTAATATCAACTTCACCATTTAATCTCCAAATACTTCTTAAATGCCTTGTAACAGTCAGATAAGAAAGAGGACCATCCAAGAAAAAACCAACTAAATGATTACTCCAAAATTTAATACCTTCATTTTTAACTTCTTCAGGCAATGCATTCGGAACACCTTTTTTCTTGATATCAAAATGTCTAGGCACAAAAGATCCAGCATTCTTTGGTTTCTTCTTGAACAAGGAAGACCAGTTTAGACCAAAGTCAGAAGACTTAGATGAATTAACCTGCTTAACATCCAAAGCTGAAACCATATCATTAGACAAAGAAGGAAAATGCTTATCAGATAGAGAGGAAGCAAGATTTATAGAATCCTGACATGTATTCAAACCAGACAAAGAAGGATTAGGAAGAGAAAAATGGATCGATTCAGAAGAAACAGAGGTCAAGACAGAGGCCGGGAGCATAGAAGAGGAATGATGGATCGAGGAAGAAAGATGGATCGGGGAAGGAGGTGGAATAGTGATCGGAGGAGGAGGAGTGATTGGAGGAAGAGGAGAGGACGGAGGAGGAGGAGTGATCGGAGGAGGATCAGGGAATGGAGGAGGAGGAGGGATCTGGGAACGAGGAGGGGATGCCGCCATTTTCAAAAAACCTTTAATCTCATTTTCAAAAAACCTTTATTAAATTTAAACGTAACAAACATCAATTAATCAATTTCTAATCACATCATAAATTAAATTTAACTAACATAGGATAATTTAGTAATTGTGAGTGGGTTAACACACTCACCTTCGATTTCAAATGGATTTCAAATCCAAACTAGGGCTCAAAATTCAATAGTCTCGGAATTCAACCAAACCTGCTCTATAATGTTTGGAATTCCGATACGATCCCAACGGAGAAAACCGCGCATGAATCCGAGCTCGTATGCAAAAGTTATTAACGTTAGAAGATTGGAAAATTTCGACTTCGGGTCTTACTTCGAGTCGCCGCCTCAATTACCCGGTGCTTGCTCTGAGTTTTTGCCAAAATTACCCGAGACCAGAGTCATCTGGCTCCTAAGCCGAAGTGGCTTGTAACGACCCAGAATTTTTGATAATTAAAATTCGAATATTTAATTTATTTTAAATATTAATAAGTGAATTTAATAAGTCGAATAATTTTAAATTCGAATATCTGGATTTAATTGAATAATTAAATCAATAATGTAATAGTGAAATTCCAGAATTCAATTTTTTTCTGGATTTAATTGGATTGAAAATGATTTATAAAGTTATATTAAATCATATTGTAGTTATAGAAAGGTTATAGAACTTTTAAAACTGAATTTAAAGTTAATCTGTAAAAATTGAATATTTTAATATTTAATTATCGACTGTAAAAATAGCCAATTTTCGAACAGTCTCAGAATTGGACGAAACCTGTTCCATTGGATCCGTAATAGTTAGTTATTATCGGATTTCAATTTTCGTAGCAATCGGAGTTTTCGTTTGACCGTGGCAACTCGAAACGCTTTGAAATCAGTTTAATTTTGAATCGTCGAGTTAAAAATAGTCATTTTTCAAAAAGTATCGGATTTCGAAGAAACTAGTTTCATCGGATCCGTAATGTGATATTATTGTAAGATTTCAAATTTCGTAATTTTTGGATTTACCGTTTGTCCGGGGCAAGCCAAAACGCCTCGAAATCGATTTAAATCTGTTTAATTTAAATTGATCGTTTATTGCCATATCTCACACATACGATCGAATTAGCTTCCGAAACCTGTTCCATTGTGTTCGGAACGCGGGGTAAACCTTACGAACATCAGCCGGCACGCTCGATTTGGAGTTCGGAAGTTTTCGGATGAATAGTGTTTTGAAATATTTTCTATAAAAGCCCCCTTGATTTCATTTTTGCAAAGAAAATAGGCTAGGGTTCCATCTCATTGTCCAGCCGCCACTATCATTTCCAATGGCCAGAATCTCCCGACCTTTCTTCCTCAATATCTCGTGATCCCTTCACCATTAGACTTCGGCATCTGAACGAAAGTTGTAGAGCGTCTCGAGCTCGATAGATCCATACGGTGGAGATGGGATTTCGAGCTGCAGATTGGAAGCTTTTGGGCCGCGTTCGCCAGTGCTTGCGCACGCATTTCAAGATAGGGGAGGAGGCCGAGTCGCGTGGGGTTGCAGCTGAGTGTGGGGTAGGGCGTTGGCTTCGTTCTGGTACTGTTGTGATGGGGTTTCGTCAACAAGGAGGGGGTGCGATGAAGTCGAAGTCGAGCGAAGTATGGGTTTGCTCGCGTGAAATACTGGAGCGGGAAGAAGATGATTGTGGCGAATGGGCCTGATGGAGGCAACGAAAATCAACGGTCAGATGTGAGGTTGTAAAAATATTAAAAAGAAAATGAAATTATTCTATTTAAAATTGTATAAAGTTTGAATTACCATAACTTCGTTATATATTATCAGAATTCAACAAATTTGGTAGCGCCGGAATCGTAGAAACACGTACTACGCGATGCAACTGAATTGGAAGCGATCGGGGTCAGTGAAAATTTTGAGTGAGATTAAACGTCCGTTTAATTTCATTCAAAATAAACGCTACAAATTTCTATCGAAAAAATCACGGTGAGAACTTCTCACTCAATCGAACGGTTTGGATGTTTATTTTAAATAGTTAGATTTAAAATTGTTGATTGAATGCCTGGATGATAAATTGTTGACTGTTTGGTTGAAATAGACATTATACGCCGTTAGTAAGCGGAGGTTAATTATAAAAACATATACCGCGATAATTTCACATTGAAGTGAAATTGGTATTATATATGTATATAGCAATATATATATATTGGCATATGTATATATTGCAGTTGTTGATTTCCCACATTTGATAGTGGATGAGACCCTATTGCGCCGTTAGTAAGCGGATAATATTTATTAAACCCATATACCGCGATAATTCCATACTGGAGCGGAATTGGTATTGTGCTAACATCTGTGGATGCAGGGAAACAGGTTGGAGGGATCCAACTGGATTCCTCACCGTATTGATTATTTACAGATATTTTGATATATTCTGTTATCATATGATGATATATGATATATGATCGTTGTGATTGATTGTTTGGTGCTGTTGCATCATCGGATCCATTTTTGAAGTTTAAAAATAATGATATTATTTTTAAAAGGATTTCAAAGTGATTTTTGAAAGTATACGTTTTATTGAATTTTGGAATTAATTCATTTTAAATAAATAAATGTTATAATTTTCGTGTTATAAAAATTATGAGAGTTGTGAAATATAAGCGAAAAGTAGTTTTTGAAATATAAGTTGATTAAATTGAAATTGGTTTAAAATTGAAATTTTCGACTTATTATAAATGGATTATATTTATAGAAGATGTATAAAATTGTTATTTTATCAATAAAAATAAGCAGATTATTTAGGAGTTCTATAAATGTTAAAATG
Source organism: Allium fistulosum (assembly GCA_030737815.1). Classification (NCBI taxonomy): domain Eukaryota; kingdom Viridiplantae; phylum Streptophyta; class Magnoliopsida; order Asparagales; family Amaryllidaceae; genus Allium; species Allium fistulosum. The sequence goes on from CM060904.1 coordinate 200,241,951, forward strand.
AACTTATAAACAGATTTTATAAGTAAGTAATATTGATAGATATACGATTTGTGAAGTTATAAGATGAAGGACTTTGAAACTAAATGAATTATAAGTTATCAACTTATGATTTGGATTTTTGTTATATAAATGAGTCAAATGGAATTGTTTAAATAAAGGGATTTCATAACTTGAAGTTGTTATAAAATATAAAATTGTGATTTATAAACGTTGTTTATAAATCCGAAATCACTTATTTTGATAAGTGAATTGTAGAAGTTAATTAAAGGAATTATATCCACGATTTTGGACAGTAGATAAGCCTTTAAATAAATTGCGTAGAAATGATGAATTTGGATAACGTAGTATATTCACGATTTTGGACAGTGAATATATTATTAAATAAAATGGATATGTTTTGGAGAAACGATATTACGAAATGAAGTAATTGTTTTAAAAGATGTTTTAAAACGTATTAAGTATCGAATACATAGATTTCAACATTTATTGTTGAAATAGACGTTTCGAGAAAATAAGGAAATGATGGACTATAACACTATTGTTATAGTAAATGGTTTTCGAAAGGAAATATTTTGTATAGTATTGGGATTTATATATCTATCTAAATTTCGAATCCCTATACTAGTGATTTTGAGTCGTCGTAACGATGTTTTACGTAACATTCGTTTTGACTCAAATAAAATTTGTGAAAAAGAATGATTTCCTTGAAGAATGAAATATATACTAAATTTTGATTTAGTATATCGAATATTTTCCAAGTGTTGAAAATAAATGATTTGTGAACTACTTATTTTCAAATAAGTATGGAAATGCTTTTCCAATATGAAATGAACTGTTTTGAGATTTTATCTTTTAAAGATAAATTGAAATGTGGAAATTGATTTGAAATTGTTTTCAAACGGTTAAGTGTGGAAATTTTATATCTTGGAAAGATATTTTTGGAAATTAAATAATTTGGAAAATTATTTGGAATCTGATGATGTTGCGCATCTTTATTGATAGTTAAATAACCGACTATCGATAATTACCTTTAGATAGGTATTTGTTGTGAATTGGATGAATTTGAATGCTACACTTATTTTTGGAATAAGTGCTCACTATTCGGGTTAGCCGGGAAAGGACCATGGGGTCGTATAACCCATTCTGAATATGTGATATGTCGTTATGAATTGCATTCGAAGACCGGTGTTGAAGACCGAATATTTTTGAAAACGGAAGGATTACCGTCGAGTTACTCTACATCGGCCGATCTCCGATTTAGAGGTTTTATCACCCTTAGTGACGGGAAGTCCGGACGTGATTAGAAATTTATCCGGATGTGCAAGGGCTTCGTGAGAAGTGCCTTCGGTTCTGTTCGATCCCGGAACAGACTTGTATGGATTGTATGTCTGACGTTACAAATTTGAGATATAAAGCCGATTTCTTTCAAATACATTTCTGTTGGTGGCGGAGAATTTATTCTCTTAGCTTAACACCCTTCTCTGAGACGTACGAGCTTAGAGGTTATGTAGTTGAAATTTATCAGCAATATACTCCCAATTTGGTAACGTGGCATACTGAGTGTTGCTGTGAAATGATCAGTGTTTGATCATTTGCGATATGATCATTTGTTTGATCTTATATCTTTGTGATCATAGGTTGATCATTTGTTTGACCCGAAGCATGGCTTTGTAGAAAGCGTAGCTTTGTGGACGAGACTTCATCGAGCCTCACACCCCGGAAATGGTCAAAACAGGAAGGATGCGGCAAGGTTCTAGGGAGTAGCGCCCCTTAGTGTATGTCATTCCTTCTGGATAGAGGTGGTATCATGGTATGGAGCCCAGATACTTAACCTATGTGGTTGCTGCATTTATATTATGTGGTTTGTTGGAAATCGGGGATCCTCGGGAAGATCGGTTACGATCGGGGGATGACATACGCGTGTCAGTAGTTACCTATTTTTGCAGAGGTAACCCGGCCTTGTGTTGGCAGAGATCTAACCGTGATGTTAGGTTATTTCTCGGGTCGTCTATTCCAGGGACGTACCCATCGTGGAAAAGGAAGTTCCTTAGCCTGATCATTTGTTGGAAATCCAAAGAAACAATACGTGACTTGTACGGTTTTAGTTGTATTACCTGCTATGGAATGTGGCGGTAACCTGCTATTGAACATAGTAGCTATAGTAGGCATAAGTGCGGAATGCCTATGCTGGCTAAGATTAATATTATACTTTCGAAATGATTTCTACACTATGCACTAATAATAATATCAAAAAAAGATTTGATTTTTGCGTATCAAGCATCTTTGACTATCATAAGAAGAAATCTCCTCCAATTCTGCGTTTGCATTGTGTGTGTGGTGGGAGGTCTTATGGTAGTTTCATTTTCCAAAAGCATTGCGAAATTGACTTTAAAATCTTCCTATTGTTTGTTTTAAAGATAAACTGTTTTAGTTCTCACACCAGTCACCATGACTGACCTGGAGTTTATTGTTTCCCTTCTAAACTCTGGGTGCCCACCAATTTCCACACGGGCAGCCTAGAGTTATGTTATCAGGATATTCTGGATATTCTGGAGCTTTGGAAGCAAGCTGGATGACGAGACGTAGTATTTGTATCTGATAGTATTTATTCCGCTGTGTATTCTGTATGAGGATAAGTTATATAACTGTCCATCGTTGTATATTGACTCTGATTGATGTATGTATAAACTGATATAGTTCTTTGTTTTAAAAGACTAATGATTATCTATTATATATTGTTCCGCTGCGATATGTGAGATTCTGATATTGTTTCTATTTCTGATGTTGTTCTTCTCTTCTTTCTTCTTCCTTCTTCTGTTTTCTTCTTCTCCTGCCTTTTTCTTCCTTCTTAAACCATCACTATTGGAGTTTCCGGCACTCGATTGCTCGACAGTCGATAAAGTGAGTATCGATGTCGAATTTTCGAAAGTCGAAAATTTCGGTATGTGACATGGCTCTAGGGTTTTCGCCTCTGGAATTCAAAGCGCGCCCAGATCCGCCTTGTTTGGCATGGAACTCTCTCCGACTCCAAGTCGCTGTAGGGTTTTCGCCTCTGAAACTCGAAGTGAACCTCTTCCCGACTCGAAGTAAACCTAGAGCAATTTTTTTTTTTGAAATTAGGTTTTGTAATTTGAGAATTAGGTTTGATGTTCAGATGTTTGAGAAGGAGGAAGGAGATGTACATATAGAAAATAATAAAATGAGAAACAACTAGGGTTTATAACAGCCTATATATAGGCAGGGTTGGATCGAAACGATAACAATGACCCGAAAAGCCCGTTTCGTTCCCGAAACGAAAATGGGTCATCCAATATATCAAAATATAGGTTTTCGATATTTGTAAACTCAATTGAACAAGTTTCAAGTCCTAATTCCATTGTATACAGAAGTTAGTTTTTAAAATCACCTTATTTCAAATTGATTTTAGTTAAATTGATTTCTACGCGTTTCGAGCCCGCACGATCAAACGACAAGTCCGATCGCTACAAACTTGAAACCCTACAAAAATTCACTGTTACGGATCCGATGAAATTGGTTTTCTAGAAATCCAAGACAGTGGCCAAAATGGCTATTTTCACGTTAATTAAATAAATTATTATTAAATTGGATAAATCACTTTTTAATTTCAAAATTTGTAACTAACAATTTTTATCATTTTTGATTACTTGGATATTTACAATAATTTAAAACAAATTTACATGTCAATTCAATGTTAATTATTTTACTAATTACAGTGTTTAATTTCAATTGAAATAAATACAATGACTATTACTTTAAATTCCAATAAATCAATTTATTTGCCTTTTCATCTTGTTATTCAATCAATTTTCATCTCATGGCTATAATTTACATTTGTTTATATCTTATTACACTAATATTTTACCATTATCATCTTAGGTTTCATTAACGTAATACTTAATTACATTTAATTGCAATAAATCCATTATTATAATTTAAATTCCAATAAATTGATCAAACTTGATTCCAATTCTTTTTATTCAATCAATCGTCATATTATGAATAAAATTTACATTGGGTTACATCTTATTAAATTTATATTCTACAATTATCAATTTAATATATATTAACTGTACTAATTAAGTGAATTAATTGCAATTGATTTCAAATTAAATTTAACAGACTAAATAAATAGGTAACGTATAATGATTATCACCATTAACTTTTAATCACATCTTATAAGTTATTATCCACAACAAGTGTTATAATTACTACCACAATACTATTATTTATCAATTGCAATTAATTACATACTTTTCATAAAAATATACATATTTAAATTATTAATTACACCTTTTACAGTTACCGTCTTACTCACATTACGTAACATTTAATGACATTCAATTGCAATTGATTTAAATAAATTGGTAACAAATAACAATTGTCACCACTTCTATATTTAATCACATTTGTATGTCTGTTATCTACACACAAATGTTATATTTATTTACACAACACTAATTTTATTCAATTTCACTTTATTACTTACTAATTCATTAATTAATCCAACATCTAAATTATCAATTACTCCTTTAATCCAATTATCAAATAACACACACATTGTTACAATTAATTTACAATCTATAACTAATTATAACTTTTTAAATCATTTCAATTAATAAGAATTACATTTAGAGCAGTTATCAATTACCTTAAATTAATACTATTACATTTCATTCCCGTTATATTCTTATTATTTAATCAAAATTTTATTTCTTCCAACATTAAATCACAAAAACCTTATTAAATTAACTATTTTTAATTATCGAAAATTACGGGTCGTTACAAGGGCAGAGTACTTGATTATCCAAACGCAACCTTAGACACTACTTTTCTAGACATCATACTGTATGGGTATGCTTTAATAAGTTAGACCTAATACTACTAATTTAGACCGCATATGAAATTGGTTTTGATACCTGCTAGAACTGGTCCAGCCTGCAGTGGAGTAATTGGATAAATTTCAGTAAAATTACCATTTTAGATCTTTGTTGGGCTTATGTAGTCTAAATTTACTTAGAACTTATCAAAAATTTCTACTAAATAAAATCTTTATTTTATTTAAATTTATAAATAAATTTTTAATTTATATAATTTGTAATATATTTTATATATGCATATCATATACACATATGTGTTTGCATGCATGTGCAACAAGATAATGCATATGTGTTTTGACATACTCGTGTGTAGATGTTTGGATTTACATCGCAATGGGTATATTAGGTCCACGCGTATTCAAATGAATTGTCAAAATATATACATATAAATATGCATAAAACTATATATAATATATATATATATATATATATGAAAGCACAATATTAGTTGTAAATCATGTACATAAAACATTAATAAAAATAGATATACATATGTATATAAATATATGAATAATATAATTAAATTATAAAACAATTTTAAAATTAATTTATAAAATTAGTTAGAATATTTATAATATAAAATTCAAATTGAATTTTTTTAATATATATAATTTAAAATAAAAATTATATTTTTCTATTGTGTTTTGGCGTAAATTTTTTAGTATGATTTAATTTTTGGTTTAAATAATTTATTAGATAAAGTTCATAATCAATTAATAACCGTACAAAATTAATTATGAAAATCTTTAAAAAACATTTTCAAAACTATAAAGTATATTTTATTTTATATAAGAACTTTCTAAAATATTTTTATTTTATATATGTGTGCACACATTCTACTTATATAAACATTTTTGAACTAAATAAAAGTAGATTATTATATATATATAATAACAAAAAAAATTAAATATTTTAAGTGGTCGAATGTCATACTGACTGAATTACATTTTATAAAATTTAATATATCTCATATAGTGCAAAACTTTTAAATTTGATTTAATATTAAACTTTATATAACATTTTATTATTTAAATTTCAAATTTTTTTTTCCAAGCCGAAAGCATCAATAAACAATATGCATAATTATATATATATATATATATATATATGTATACACGCAACTATCAATATGTGACAATACATCGATGTACTGATATGTGATATTTCTAACAAAATAATATATATATATATATATAATGATTATATAAACATTAATATAATATTAAACCTAAAGAATACCTTTTACCAAAGCCCAAAGCTCGCATCATGAAATGGAGAAATTAACTCCTTGAATCGAATTCCAATCCCAAAGTAGCTAGCTCCTAAATTGCCTTCCTACTGACGATTATTTGATTTTAATTTGCTTGAATATTTGAGGAGAAGGGAGGGGATGTGCTCGACCAGCAAAGAGGAGTATGCAGGTAGAAAAAAATCAAAATAAAATGAGGGATATGATGTTTATATATAAGAGAGAGTAGAGAGAAAAAGTAGGATCAAGATCCTTAATTTTCTCTTAGCCATTCTCTTATTTTTAAACATTCAATGCTTACCCTAGAAGCCATCAAAATGGCTGGCCTCTATGTCCCCATTACAAACGAAAAAATCGTGCCCCTTTATGGACCTCAAATCCATTTCAAGCCCAAACAATATGTATTGCATTTAAATCCAATTTAAATGCGTATCGATATCTTTTGTCAATTAGTATATTTATAACTATTATAACCATACTGTTTATTATTGTAAAATACATCAAATAAAATTTTATAATTAATAATTCATAAATATAAATTAATTTAATCAATTTATATAGATTTCAAATTAATTAAATCGGGTGGTAAAAGGAGTATTCAACGTTTCGGTTGTGTGACTCTTAGGTGTAAATCTGGTTGTTATTTATATCGAACAATTCAAATATTAACATTTACGTGTTACTTAGCATTTGTTGTGATATTTTGACCAAATTTATTGCTTCCTTGGTTTCGGTAAAAATCCAATTTTACTTTATTAAGTGTTACCCGATGGTGACAATTATTTACACCAATTCTCTTCATCAAAACTATATCACGTTGGATTTATGGAATTTGGTAATGGTCAAAATTCCAATATCATCCATATTTAACTCTATAGTCCAAAAACAAAGTCCATGGTTCAATAATAATAATTATTAACTGAATTGCTCTGGCCGGAGACTTCGACTTTGAATTGACTTCAATTGATCATGATACAAACCTCTATGAGACAAATTCTCTCTTTAATAGTGTCTCACTTCTAATGCTTCCACTCGACTCAACTATAGTTGTTTGATGGATGATGTGCCACTAGTTAACTATAATCAAAGCGGAGTTTCCATATTAAAGCTCGACGATATTCTCAAGTCGAGGGAATTGTGTAATACTATCACATTAATAATTTCTAGTTGACCTTAGTTATATTAACCAACAGAAAACTATCGAGTGAGTCATTCCATAGTTATCTAATAACTATCAGTACATAACCCCTTGGTGTCCCCAACAGCCACGAGTAATACACTGCCCAACATTTGAAGAGCATTATGTACTCTAGGCCCAACGGATGCATCATTATCCAGTCTCGATGCATGTTGACTAGGAGTATTTAAAATAGTATGTTTAATTTCATTGTGATAAATTACTCATGGTTACAACACTTTGTAACTACTATCACAAAACATATCATTTATGGATTTTCTATTAGTTATACTTTTAATTAAATTAATTAATTAATATAACACATTATATCAAGTATATAATAGAAATAAAATGCCTTTTATTTTGAAAAGGATTGGTTATCAATTTAGAGATATGTAACAAATTACATAGTGGCTTCTAGGGCATACCCCTAACTCTATCAATCTCCCGCTTGCACTTGAGACCAATTATGGAATTTCCATCCCACCCCTTCTATCAGTTTGATGAGAACCGATCAAGTTAGACCTTTCATGATGAATCTGTTATGTTGATTTAATAACCTACTTAGTCAATCAACTCTCTCCAATGCTAATAAATTATTTTTATTATGTGGAATTACACAGTATGTTTTCAATTTCTAGTGAGTTTTTATTATTAAATTATTATCATATAACAGTGATGTATTATTTTTAATACTTGGAATAACCTCTATCTCAATTTTAAATTTGTGCATTTATATTTATACATTGCTTTTACCATAACGCTATTCAAGGCGATGTACTTAGCCTTTTTGTTGAATCAGCCACGGCCGTTTGTTTAGAACATTTCCAACTTAAAGCTCCTTAAGTAAAGTTTGAACTTGAATTTAATATTGACACATTATATTCAATATCTCTTATGAAGTTTGAGTCATAATACTTCTTCATAAGGCATTTGTTTTTTATCTAATCAATTCTCTAGTATTTCATAAATACACGAGGACACTCTAAACTGCCATTTAGTGATCTTAACTTAGATTTAATATTTGCTTCATGTATCAAATATATAAGAAAACTATGATATTGTAGATAATATAGCATGTATGACGATTCATATTGTCAATACATAAGGAATTCATCTTACATGTTCTTTATTAAACATCTTAATAAGGTGTCTTTGCATATCTTTTTGGGACATTACCAACATTCTTTATACTTAATATAAAAGATATAATTTGCAAATCCAACATTAGGTATTAATTACCAAACTATTACTGATTTTAATAAAGTACATCGTTAAAAATAAACAGCATGTAGTTTACTTATAGTCTAGAAATATCTATGTATCTTTTAGCGTTCTTTATTTTGGACACATGTTTTGTAAACCCCGTAAATTGAACGATAATTAATTAAAAAGAAATTAATTAGCAATTAGTGCAGTTGAAAATGAATTTTCATAAATGTTAGAATTTAGCTAAGAAACTTGCACAGTTGCATTTATGGCGATTTTCTGATCAATTTTCATATATAAAGTTTTAAGATTGGAGTTCAAATGAAAAGGTTATTAAAGTTTGAATATTTTGAATCGGAAATAATTATATAGTAATTAAGGAAATAAATGTAATTAATTAATGTTTATTAACGTTAACGGTTACTTAATGTTTAAGAATAATTAAAGTTGAGCCAAATTGGTTAAAATAAACAAAATAACTTATAAAAGGAATTAAATGAACGCATAACAAAATTTGATAACCGATCGACCGCTAATTGGGACCATTCGACCATTAGTCGTTGGCCAGTTGTGGGATAGCGGTCAACCGTTATTTGATTGGCGGCTAAAGATTGAACCTAGGCTAAAGGGCCAGAATTTAATGTAGAATAATCTAACGGCTGACATTTATTCGAACCCCTATAAATATAGGTCTAACCCTCACTTTTCTTCTCATATTCTTTGAAGCACGACAAAGTTCTACCATTTTCTTTTCTCCACAATTCTTAAATCTAAATAAAACTATAGTCTATGTACATATATACAAGTAGAGAATAGCAGAGAATAATAAAGAAGAAGAAGATGATCGAATCGAATCGAATCTCCAAAGCCAAGGTAAAATCATAAATCCAAATTTAAATTAATTTCAAATCTCTTTCTGGATCTAAATTTTTAATGAATATGTATATTCTTGCAGTACATATTTCGGTAGAAAGGAAAGGGAGTCAAACAAGAACAATGGTGTTTAGATCTAGAGATTTGAAAGCTGAAAATTGGGTGGGAAATTATATATCTTTATATAATATTGGATTTATATCATTGTGAATCAGTTCATTGTATGCCTGAATATAATTAATTTGGAGTTGTATGCTTAAATATATGTATGTAATGAATTTGGAAACCATGCCTACATGTTATGTAAATTGTTAACATGAGTTAAAGATAATATATACTTGAATCTGGAAAGTAAGGGTGAAAGTAGTCCCTAAGTTAACTATATAGTAATTCCAAATTTGTTTGGTAAACGACATATGCTAGCAAATATGAAGTGGAAGTTATTATAAATTGGATTGGGATTTAACTGGTATTTTTATTCATTGGAATGAAATGTGTACATTGTAATTTCCTATAAATTATCCAGTTTTAAAATATGAATAAAAGTGTAACTTTTGAAATAACAAGGAATATGCCTAAAAGAAAGAGATGTATAAAATATGGATATTTACTGTATTTTGTACCATCTATTTTCATAAAAAAGAAAGATAATTCCTTGTAGTTTTAAACGTAATGCCAATTCTCTTTTAGATAAGTTATGGAAAATTACAGCATAAACGTTTCCTTTTAAGAACTGGTAATTCCATTACATTAAAATGCAGAAATCCCTAAGTAACGAAAGTATAATAAATAGAGATGGATAATAATAATAATTCAATTATGAATCTAATATATGCGATAAGTTAGGAAATAACTATAAGTGATGAAAGGTATGTAAAGTAACGTAACGAGAAATTAAGAAAATCATAGTAATGAAAGAAGGACGGTATTAGTTGAAAAGAACAGTATAATATACCTGATAATATCAGGTGAAAGTTATGTAGTAAAGGATATATAATCTAATAAAGTAGAAGAAAGCAGTAAATATCATTTAAAAAGGTGTTAATGAAATAAGAAGTAAGTTGGTAAAATAACTAAATACCAATAGTTGAACATAGGAGGCGTAGTAACTAATTAAAATTATGTAGCCTCAAGTATGCGTTTACGATGGGTGTGAATTATTGAACTTAGTGTATAGCTTAGATAAAAGACAAAGTCATTAATATGGGTTGGAATCCGAGATTAGTAGTGTTACACAACAGAAGCCTTCTCACCGCAAGGAGCTACCAACAGTTGTGTATACATTATACTGATGTGCGACATATCCAACTGTAGAACCCGTGGTATTATACATTCATGTGTAGGTGGAGAAAATACCCAAAGTAGGAAGGTTAACCCCGATCGAAGTAGGTGGAGAAAATACCCAAAGTAGGAAGGTTCGCCCCAATCCAAGTGTCAAAGGAAAAGTAGAGCCTTCTTCAACCTTTTTGGGGGTACGAGTTAAGTAACCAAGTTGGCATTTCCTAGATAGCATTAGGAAATCTAAATGGGATAGTGAGCATAGGCTCGATGCTATGGTAGTGAGGGGTGGTACCATATATGAGGACCAGGAGCATAGGTTGAGATTGGAATTAGTCCTGAGCAGCCAGTGGAAAGACAAGAGTTACAGCTAAACAGGAGACACATCCTACTAGTGTAGACTATGTTTAGGATATGCACTGCCTCATAGTTTTTTGTTAGTTTGTCTAACACTCCGTGTCTGGAGGCCAAAAGCTAAGCGCTATGGATGGTGCGGTCATCCATGGTATGAACTTTTGGTGACGAAATACAATAATGTTAATGGTATCCATAATATCAGAAGCACTTGAATATGAACAAAATCACAGATTTCCAAAAACAATAATTTTCAGTGATTACATTTCAAATAATATCATATCCAAGTTACAAAATCCCAAAGTATCCCAGACATTGATCAAATATAATTTACAACAATACGCCAAGAGCAACATGTGAAGATGCTCCCTTGGATGATCAAAGCAATATAGACATAATTGTCTTAATACACAGCGGAAACAATTTTAAAACAGAATTCCTAAATTAGCTATCCGTCAGCCACCTGCTCGTCTTCGGATACTCTATTCGCCAAAAACCTGCTAAAACCTGAAAACCTAAACCCTTAGCCTACTCAAATCAATTTTGAGAAACCGAGAGTTTAAGGGGAAATAAAAACTTCTAGTCAGACATAAAGCCTGGTATGAATAATATTTGTTACATCTCAGTTTACTGATAACTAGTGAGACCATGCTGCTTAGCGGAACGGGTTTCCCCTCACTAATATCTCTTTTCAAAACATATTTTGCAAATCCTTTCCTGCAACCAAACTGGTTAATCAACTGATTGTAATAATAATATAGCAATATCCATTATGTTAAAACAGGAAGTTAAATAGACTACCTGTCTAAAATCTGAGCTATCTGCTCTATACTGGACTACCTGTCCTATATTCTGACCTAACTGCTCTTTTCTGGACTACCTGTCCTAAAACTGATGATAGCAATATTTATTTATGCTAAATAATGGGCTATCTGCCCAAAACAGGTAAAAAAGGGTGGACTAACTGTCCTTAAAAATAGCAAGATCCGTTATGCTAATAAATGAACTATCTTTTCATATCAGAGCTGACTGCTCTTTCTAGACTAACTGTCCTCTGGGCTGACTGCCAGCAAAATGAACTAACTGTCCGAATTTAAATGAGCTGATTGCCCGAATTTTCTTTTGGGTTAACTACCCTTCAAAATATCTGGACTAACTGTCCATCAAATTTTCCTTGAAAACCTTTTCAAAATGATTTAGTCCGTTAAATCATATATATAAGGAAAATATATCTTTTGCTTTACTCTAAGCTATTTTTGCCATGTTATATATACTTTACTCAAAATAATATTAATGATGTTCAATAAGGATTATCTATCCTTTTAAAATAAGTTAAAGTCCTTTATAACTTAAAACACTTAGGCTATCTACCTAGTCCTTATATTCGAAACCTTTGCTTAAAACTTTTAAACAACCTTTCGTAAACATAGAAGGTAACTCCTTCTAGACCATTAGTAAAACCCTTCGAAAGTATTGAAGGTAACTCCTTCATATCCTTTAATAAACCTTTCGAAACCATTGAAGGTAACTCCTTCAAAACCTTTTAAAAAGCCTTCCTTTTACAAGCTTTAAAACATATGACATCCGCCTTAAAATCCTTTAAACCTTAGCCTTTCGAAAACATTAAACCATACCTTTCGACCTTGTCAAAAGGTCCTACCTTTCGACCTTGTCGGAAGGTTTCTTTTCGGCCTAGTCGAAAGGTTTAGCCTTTCGACTTTATCGAAAGCCTGGGGTACCTCCCCTATAAAACATTTATAAACCTTTCGAAAGCAACGTAACTCAAAACCTATTGAAGACATTGGGTTCAATTTGAAACAAGTGGAAATCTTTCAAAACCATTCAAAGTTAACTACTTTGAAACCTTTAAAACGTTTCGACTTAAAACATTTGGATTATGCAAAAGGATCAGAAAACCGTTGGAGTCGAAAGCAACTGCTTCGAAACCTTTATAAAACCTTTCAAAACCATTTGAAAACAATGAAGTGTTGGGTTTGGAACCAACCCTTCGAAATCAATGGAGAGAGGCGGCATGTTTTAGAAAACAAAAGAGAACCTTTGACTCCATCTGGGTCGAAAGGTTTGGAAGCAACAACTATGCTTCTGACCTTATCGAAAGCTATACCTTTTGACTTTATCGAAAGGTTTTAATTAAAACAAGAAAGCAAACCAATCAAAACCTTTTTCTTTTAAACCATTTGACAATGTCGAAAGCTCTTTGTCGAAAGCTAGCAGTCGTATTTTCTTTAAAACCAAAACAAAGTTTCATCTCTTTCGAAAGCTCTAACCTTTCGTCCCTAAACCTTTCTACTCCTTCCAATTCACTACGTACTAGTTGCCTGATACCATGTGCATTGGTATTTGACCTAGTTGAAAGGTTTGATACCTTTCAACTTTGTCGGAAGGTTTGGAATGAAGATGGAAGCTCTTGCCGAAAGGGTTGAAGTGGAAGAAAACTATTTGTTTGTACTTTAAAACAGTTCTTTTGTACCCAACGTGCCTTGTTTGTCTAAATCGGGTTGGTTGCCAGAATTTTATATTCAAAAATGCTGCTGACTTTCCTTATTTGGAAATTTAGATAATTTTGAAAAAGTCTCTTCCTCCGTTATAATTATATAAAACATTTAAGTCTCATAACTTAAATAATTTTATATAACTATTAAAACACCTTGAAAAATTATGGAAAAATCCCAAAAAAATCAATTAATATGTTCTCTTGAACATATAAAATTTTCGGATCCAAACAATAATTATTTTTCCCGTAAATAATTTAATAATCCAAAATACCATTTTCTTTCACAGAAAATTCATAACAATTCCACAAAAATTCAGAAAATACTAAAAATTGAAACTCGTCTCTAAAATAACTTTTTAGATCATCATAAAAATTCCCAAGGCTAACGGATGTCATTTGATAGGGTTTTCATCTTAAAACATGTCATAAAATCTATATGAACATACATTAATCAAAGACATGTATATATATATCATTTTATCACTCAAAAACATGGCAAACATTTGCAAAATAATTCGGGTTTAATCTTTAAGCCGAAACCATAAAGGTTTAGAGATGTAAACATTATTCACCTTTGCTTTAATGATTAAGGATCTTGAGATTTGAATGAGTTTGATTTGAATATGCTTTCCTTAAGCTTTTCTTTTGTTTCCTCTTCTTCTTTCCTTGTTAATGGTGGCCGACCAAGCTTTTTAAAATTTTAACATGAGAAATGAACGTGTGAAGAGATAAATGGCCTAAGGAAGATAATATAGGAATGGCCTCTTTCCCATAATACCCCTCCTCTAGTTCATTTTAACCCTTTCATTTATTTTATTAGTTAGAAAGGCACGACTACCTTAATTAAATCAAATCTCAATCCCCTTATCAACACATTATTTTATTTAGTTTGTCTAACTAAATCTCCTAAATAATATTATCAAAAATTTAGGGTGTTACAGACTCCCCTCCTTAAAGAATTTCGTCCTCAAAATTACAATAAGGCTCAAAACAAATAAGAAGGTAAAACATACCATCAAAACAAGTTAGGATAAGTATCTCTAATCCTACTCTCAACCTCCCAAGTACAGTCTCTGTCGTCGTCACTCCACTGGACTTTGACTAATCTGACCGTCTTGGTTCTAAGCCTCTTCTCATCTCTCGCAATAATGCGAACTGGCTTCCTCACTATGGTCAAGTCCGGTTCTTCCACTAAATCATCTAGCACTGTCGGTGCAGTCCCCGGGTCTCTAACACACTATCTGAGATGAGAAATATGGAAAACATCATGGACACCCACCAAACTGCTCGTTAACTCAAGTCTATACGTGAGTTTCCCGATCCTCTTAAGAATAGGAAAAGGTCCTATGAACCCAGGAGATAACTTCCCCGACTTCCCAAATCTAAGCACACCCTTCATCTGTGATAATTTGATGAAAACCTGGTCCCCAACTGAGAACTCCAAATCTTTCCATCTCTTATCTGCATAACTCTTCTACATAGACTGAGTTTCCTTCATCCTAGCTTGAATGACCTCAATCTTTTCTACAGCTTCTCTAACCAGGTCTGCACCATGAATCAACCTATCCCAGGTCTCCAACCAACAAATGAGAGATTTGCATGGTCTTCCATACAAAGCTTTAAATGGTGCCATCCCAATACTAGTCTGATAATTGTTGTTATACAAAAATTCGGCTAGATGCATATGGTCCTCCCATGATCCCCCAAAATCCAGAACACTACATATCTTCCAAGATCTTGTTAACTCTTTCCATTTGCCCATCGGTCTGCGGATGGTAAGTGATACTCATCATAAGCTTGGTTCCCAAAACTTCCTGCAAACTCTTCCAAAACTCGCTAGTGAACAAGGAATCTCTATCACTAACTATGCTGCTAGGAACTCCATGCAGTCTCACCACATTCTTCATAAACAACCTTGCTAAAATAGGTGTCGTCCTAGTTGACCTAACTGGAATGAAATGGGCACTCTTGGTCAAACTTTCCACTATAACCCATATACTTTCGTTTCCCCTGTTCAACCTTGGCAACCCGTGTATGAAGTCTATAGAAATAGAATCCCACTTCGATATTGGAATATCTAACGGCTGAAGCAAACCACTCGGTTTCTGGTGTTCGGCCTTTGCCTGCTGGCAATTCAAGCACCGCCTTACACATAAACCAATATCCCACTTCATTCCTTCCCAGAAGAAACTCCTCTTCATATACTAATACATTTGGTACCTTCGGGATGTATAGTGAACTTCGAACCATGGCATTCATCCAAGACTTCCTTTCTTATGTTTCCTACACTAGGAACACAAAATCTTCCTTCTTTCTCAACCATCCATTTTGGTCAAGACTGAAATCTTTCAAGTCATCGCTCTTAGTTCCTTCCTTTAGCTTTCTGATCCGTTAAGCTAACACTGGATCTTCTATCTGCTTAGAAGCAACCCGTTTAATCAACACTGGTCAAGCTTCCAAACAAGACAATACAACTGTATTACTACTAGACCCTGCCTTGGATCTCCACTGCACTCTGCAATCTGCTAATGCTTCTAAATCTTTCCACTCAGCCATCATTGCTAACATTGCATTCTGATGTTTCCTGCCTAGTGCATCTGCTACCCTGTTGCCTTTCCCTAGTGTGTACTCAATCCCAAAATCATAAGCGGCTATGAACTCTAACCACCTTTGATGTCTCATGTTCAACTCCTTCTAAGAGAACAAACACTTCAGCGACTTATGATCTGTAAACAGCTCAAACCTTTCTCCCAAAAGGTAACGTCTCTACACCTTCAAAGCAAAAATCACTGCAGCCAATTCCAAATCATGCGTTGGATATCTGACCTCATGCGGTCTAAGTTGTCAAGAAGCATATGCAATCACTTTACATCTCTGCATTAGCACAACTCCTAATCATGTTCCACATGCATCGGTATAAACTACCAAGTCCTGATTCCTTTCTGGAACAACCAATACAAGTGCATGGGTCAATAAGTGTTTCAAACTTTGGAATGCTTCCTCGCACTTATCGGTCCACCCAAACCTCACATCCTTCCTTGTGAGCCTGGTCATCGGTGCTGCTATCCGTGAGAAATCCTTAATGAATCTCCAATAATAACCAACCAACCCAAGGAAACTCTTAATCTCGATTACTATCTCGGGTCTCTTCCAACTATTCACTGCCTCGATCTTAGTCGGATCCACTGATAACCCTTCCTTTTGAGACTACATGACCAAGAAACTTCACCTCCTTCTTCCAGAATTGACACTTTGAAAACTTTGCTTTCAGCTGATGCTGCCTCAGCAATTCAAACACCACTCTAAGATGAATTTCATGCTCTCTTTCATCCTTAGAGTAAATCAAGATATCATCCGTGAAAACAAGCACGAACCTATCCAAATGCTCTCGGAA
This sequence comes from Allium fistulosum, assembly GCA_030737815.1. NCBI lineage: Eukaryota > Viridiplantae > Streptophyta > Magnoliopsida > Asparagales > Amaryllidaceae > Allium > Allium fistulosum. Next base: position 200,258,898 of record CM060904.1, read on the forward strand.
AATCCAGTTCATCAAATCCACAAAGAAAGCTGGAGCATTCGTCAGTCCGAACGGCATAACTAACCATTCGTACAATCCATATCTGGTCCTGAATCCTATCAAAGGAATACTATCCTCTGCTACTTTGAGCTGATGGAAACCCATTGCCAAATCCACCCGAGAAAATACCTTTTCTCCACTCAACTGGTCGAACAAATCGTCAATCCTGGGCAATGGATATCGATTCTTTATCGTCCTCTCATTCAACTTGCGATAATCGATACATAGTCTCAACAATCCGTCCGGCTTCTTAGCAAACACTGCCGCTGCACCCCACGGCGAACTGCTCGGCCTAAAAAACTCTTTCCCTCTAAATCCATCAATTGCACCGTCAACTCCCTCATCTCTGAAGAGGTCATCCTGCTTGGTGGTCTACTCACTGGTTCTGCTCCCAAAACCAATTCTATCTGAAACTCAATGGCTCGCTTTGGTGGTAATCCAACTACAGGCTCAAACACATCTGCGAATTCTCTAACCATGAAAACTCGGCTCAACTCATCACCTGAATCCAAAGCACCCAACAAAGCAAACACTACACCGCTAGAACCTCCTACGGTGAAAACAATCTGATCGCTACTATCTAGGTGTCTAAGAGATATCTTCCTACCTTGGCAAAATATCTTAGCATCATACTCACTTAACCAATCCATACCAAGGATAATCCCAAACCCCACAAAATCAAATACATGCAAACTGCACACAAAAGTATGACCTAATAGGTCAAACTCAAACTGGTCACACCTCAACCTTAGAGTTGCATACCTCCTATTGGATTCGCAACCCGTAGGGAAGTAACTAAATATGTGGGTTCAAGGTTAAGCTTATCTATCAAACATCTAGATATAAAAGAATGCGATACACCAGTATCAAATAAAACGCTAACAGACATGCCATGGATCTGAAGCGTTCCTCCAAGAACTTCCTTCCCCTTCTCCTGGGCTGTTGGCTTAGAAATGGCGGGCTCCAATGCATACACCTTGCCCTTACCATCTCTAATGGGCCCCTTGCACTGGTTCTTATAATAGCCTATCTGGTCACAATTGAAGCACCTGACATTCTTCCCCTTAGCCACATCCTTTACTTTCCCTGAGCGATACTCATTAGCAAAGTGTCCTTTCTTGTCGCATTTATAGCAAACAACCTCAGACTTTGCTTTCTTGGATGCTCCACCCTTCTGAGCACCTTTCTTGGGAACGAACTTCCTTTTCTGGCTTTGCCCTACGTGGACCCCTTTTTCCTTGCTCTTCTCCAGAGACTCAAGGACTTTTTCCTGCCTCAAGGACATCTCTACCATAATATCAGAATGGTCTCTAAGATGAGATAAAGTAGCACTAGCCAACTCCGACTTCAATCCTCTGATAAACTTCTCATTTCGCTTCAACACGGTATCTACGGAAGCATACCCATACCGGACCAACTCTTCAAACTTCCTAGCATACTCAGTAACAGACATCTCTCCCTGCACCAGCTTAGCAAACTGCCTAATCAAAGCTGACTATGCCACCACTGACATAAACCTCTCCTGGAATCTCCTCTTGAAATCCTCCCAGGTTACCGTCTCTTCATCAACTGTCGCTGTTACACTATTCCACCAGAACAATGCGGTTCCCTGAAGCTTCCTGGACGCCAACCTCCTCTTATGCTCATCATTGAGCCCTAGATCTGCAAAAATCCTTTCGTAGTGCAACAACCAATTTTCAACTCCTATGGCATCCTCCGTTCCCATAAACGGTTTTCCTCCTAGCTTCATATAATCACCTCTCATCTTAGAGAAATGATTACCTACTGGAACTTCTGGAACCCCTGCTCCGGCAGCATTTCCTTCTAACACTCCGGCTGCAACTCCTGCCAACATCATATTCCTAATACACAGCTTCCATTCCGACCTGCGGGACTTCAGCACCAACATTCTCTACCTGACCATGGTTTCTCCCAGCACTAGGTCCAGCATTCCTTTCGGTGCTTCCCCCTCCTTGGTTAACTCTGCTTCTTCTACCATCCATATCTATATTCAAACCTCATGAGATACAGAAAGATAACCTAATCAAAGGTAGATGAATGGAGATAAAGCGCATACTTATATTAGCAAATATAAGTACGTTATTATAGCACTAACCCAACCTCAAAACTTATGCTAATTTCTTTGGATTTTTTTTTCAAAACCATTTTTAATTAAATTACTTCATAAACCTATGCTTTGATACCAAGTTGTAACATCCCATATTTGGAGTCCAAAAGCTAAGCGCCATGGATGCTGCAAACATCCATAGTATTAACTTTTAGTGACGAAATACGGTAATGTTAATGGTATCCATAATATCAGAAGCACTTGAATATGAACAAAATCACAGATTTCCAAAAACAATAATTTTCAGTGATTACATTTCAAATAATATCACATCCAAGTTACAAAAATCCCAACATATCCTAGGCATTGATCAAATATAATTTACAACAATACGCCAAGAGCGACATGTGAAGATGCCCCCTTGGATGATCAAACCAATATAGACATAATTGTCTTAATACACAGCGGGAACAATTTTAAAACAGAATTACTAAATTAGCTACCCACCAGCCACCTACTCGTCTTCGGATGTTCTATTAGCCAAAACCTGCTAAAACCTGAAAACCTAAACCCTCAGCCTACTCAAATCAATTTTGAGCACCGAGAGTTTAAGGGGAAACAAAAACTTCGAGTCGGACATAAAGCCTGGTATGAATAATATCTGTTACATCTCAGTTTACTGATAACTAGTGAGACCACGCCGCTTAGCGAAACGAGTTTCCCCTCACTAATATCTCTTTTCAAAACATATATTTTACAAATCCTTTCCTGAAACCAAACTGGTTAATCAACTGATTGTAATAATAATATAACGATATCCATTATGCTAAAACAGGAAGTAAAGTAGACTGTTTTTATAAAATCTGAGCTATCTGCTCTATACTGGACTATCTATCGAGCCAACTGCTCTTTTCTAGACTACCTATCCTAAAACTGATTATAGTAGTGTTAGCGCCAAAATTGGTCACTAACCCCCAAATCCAGATGAATGCACCAAATACCAATCACAGCTCAGAGATAGAATGTATGTAGAGAGCAATAATGTGAAGAACAGTTAAAACTGAAATGAAAGCAGTAAAGAACAACAGATTTTATAGTGGTTCGGCTAACTCCGGCCTACGTCCACTCCAGAAGTTTACTTTTTATTGCTGTAATAATTGATTACAGTTACAAAATGGTAGAGTTGCCTTAGCCTTAGAAAAGAGAAAGTAAGAGAGCAGAAAGAAGATCCCCTTTTACTGTGCCCCTGCCTCTCTATTTATAGACAAAGATGGGTTGGACTTCCCTGGTGGGCCTGGTAGCCGAGTACCTCAGCCCAAATGGAGTGGTCTCCATATGCCGAACCATAGATGCCGAACGTCTGAATGCCGAACAAGGTGTGAATGCCGAACGATCTCCTCATGCCGAACGTTGGGAGGTGCGAAGTACCAAGATATGGAGGTGCGAGGTACCGAGGTATGGAGGTGCGAGGTATAGAGGTATCGAGGTGCGAGGTGCAATGCCGAGCGAGGTGAGGTATGTCGAACGATCCATCCAATGCCGAACGCTCCTTGATGCCGAACGATCCATCCAATGCCGAACGTCTCCAGATGCCGAACGATCCATCCAATGCCGAACGCTCCTTGATGCCGAACGATCCATCCAATGTCGAACGTCTCCAGATGCCGAACGAGATTTATGCCGAACACTCCATCCAATGCCGAACGTCGATCTCTCTATGCCGAACGCTCGTCCAGTGACGAACATTCCTCTATGCCGAACGATCCTTCTAACGCCGAGCACTCGTTCAGTGCCGAACATTCCTCTACGCCGAACGATCCTTCTAATGTCGAGCACTCGTTCAGTGCCAAACGATCCCTCTATGTTGAACGACGATCTCTCTATGCCGAACAGCCTCCAACGCCGAACCATCCCAATGCCGAGCGACATCTGCCAAACTGCCTATCATCATTTTAAACCGAACCCATCATACTTTAGTCTCGATAGTTGTAAAGTTGTTTAAGTTAAATCCGTCTGTCCGGGGCCTTGCCCAAAGGCGGGTTAAAACTTGCCCCCCAAAACATGCCTTGCTGTGAAAGGTGTGTTTTGAATAGCCTCAAGTCCAATATCCCAAGTATGTATGTTATCCACATCCATACTTTCTGATTCATAATCCAATCCATTACCAAGCCATCTTATCCGAGTACCCGGCCATATCTTGATCCATTTCCGCGACTGTTCCGAGTCGATGTCTGATTCTTATCCAGTAACCAAGTCCTTACCCAATTCCACATCCATCTGAACCCGACTACCGAGTTCCAATCCATCCATATCCAATAACCTATAACCATATCCATGACCTCTCTGGGTCGATATCCAAATGCGGGACCGCTCCGGGTCCTTGTCCTAATCCTTAGCTATTCATAGCCAATATCCAAATCCGTAACCTCTCCGGGTTCTTGCCAAGCGCAATCCACACTTGACGACCTACGTTAAGTAATTCCATGGTGTTCATGGTTCAGTGTCCCTGAACGTCGAAGAATGCCGTGGCTTAAGTCCTAAGTCGAATCCTGGTCACTTCGGACCCTTGTCGAGCATAGTCCATACTCGACGATCTAAAATAGTAACCGATAATATATGGCCTAAGTCCTAGGCCGAATCCTGGTCTCTTCGGACCCTTGCCGAGCATAGTCCATACTCGACGACCTTTTAGCCAAAATCCAGAGAAAATCCAATCAAAATCCGATCCGAAATCCAAATCCAAAATAGAAAACCAGAAACCCATATCGAAAATCCATACCAAAAAACAAACATCCAAACCAGAAGACAAACCAGAAAACGAGCAAAACAGGGAGTTCAAACCAAACTCCAAAACCAAACCAGAAAAAGCAAATGTCCAAGTCAAAGGAAAAAACAGATTTCGCAAACCCGGGTGTTTCGGTAAGCCATCATCTCAGAGCATGCCTGAGGGTTATCTCCGACCCCGTACATGAGTAAGTGATTTAACCGTTTGCCCGGAGTTTGTTACTTATTCCAAACCATTAAAATTAGTTGATGACCAATCGGTCACCATTCCTGGGACTCATGCCCTCGTCGTTCAAGGTAGGCGGTGGCTGCTCCTGTTCCACCGCCGCATTCCGAGTTCCGACATACTATCGCAACTGACAATTCCTTATATGCTCCTCGATTATATCCTTTAGATGTCGGCAGTTGTTAGTGTCATGCCCGTCTAGGTCATGAAAGAGACAGTGCCTTCCTGATGCCCTTTCACGTTCTGTGGGTTCCCTCCTCGATGGCCTTCGATAGGGAAGGCGATCTCGAGTATCTATGAAAATCCGCTCCAACGTTGCGTTCAATCCTGTGTAAGTGGAAAACTTTGGTTCTCCCCAGCACTTCCTTTTCCCTTTATCCTTGCCCCCACCTGAGCTTTCGCCGAGTAGTCCTCCATCCTTGGTCATGTTTACTTCCTTTGGCCTCATGTCCAAACATGCATCCTCTTGTCGAAGAAATCTTTCAGCTTCATGAAAGAATTCCCCAAGATCCAACGGTGGGTCCCGTATCAATGATACTTTGAAATCCTAATTATCTCTGACTCCTGAAACCGCAGCCATCAGAACCATTGATGGATCTGGCCGATCCACCGAAGCAACTGCTGCATTAAATCGAGTTAAGAATATCCTGAGCGATTCATCTTCCCCCTGTTTGACTGACGTTAGCGTCATCATGTTCTTTGGCCTTTTTATGTGAACTCGAAACTGACTTAAGAACTTGTCCACCAGTTCTGTCCATGTTCCAATGGATTCATCCTCCAGCTGTCTAAACCACATAGCAGCAATTTCAGTCAAGCACAGGGGGAAACATCGGGCCATAACCTCCTTCGTTGCCCCCCAGCACTTCCATATGCCTAGTGTATCTCATCAAGTGGTCGGTGGGATCCGTCTTCCCGTTGTATACTTCCAGAGTGGGTAGTTTGAAATCGGACGGATTCCTAGCTGTCCTGATGTTCCGGGTAAACGGACTTTTGTTAACTCCCTCTGAATCCCTGTTTGTCAGACCTCCGCGAATAGTCCGCCTGATAATGTCAGCCAATCCAGTGTTTCCAACCAATCCAGACTGCCCCCCAAGTCCCCGAGGAAATTCTGGCACATATTCTTCATCACGTACTCCTGTATTCCTATCGATGCCAGGCCGCGCAGCGTTATCCGGTATCCCTCCATGAACTGGTCCAACATCACCTGGTGGTGTGCCCCCGAGTCTAGGTCCATCTAGATTGTTAACTGTTTGTTGATTGGGAGCTGCCCCCTGCTGATTCACTCCATCTGTCCGTTGGTTGAGTTCCTCTGGTCCAGCTCCACGATTTTGAGCAACTGCAGTTCCTGGTTGTCCAAATTGCCTAAGAAGAGCCTGCATCATCTCCTCTTGTCGTTTCATCATCTGCTCTTGCATAGAATTCATCATCACTTGCATCTCGTCCCGAGTTATGTAGATGGATGCATGACCCTCTCCAGCTCCAGAAGATGCCGCTTGACTTCCTTCCTGATTGCTCCTTTCCACTGCTTGCCTCTTCGTTGGTGGTCTTGCCATTGCTTTCTAAGATTCAAGTTCCTAACTCTAAAATTCCTGAGTGTTTCAATTCTCAGTGAAAGCACCAAAGTGTTAGCGCCAAAATTGGTCACTAACCCCCAAATCCAGATGAATGCACCAAATACCAATCACAGCTCAGAGATAGAATGTATGTAGAGAGCAATAATGTGAAGAACAGTTAAAACTGAAATGAAAGCAGTAAAGAACAACAGATTTTATAGTGGTTCGGCTAACTCCGGCCTACGTCCACTCCAGAAGTTTACTTTTTATTGCTGTAATAATTGATTACAGTTACAAAATGGTAGAGTTGCCTTAGCCTTAGAAAAGAGAAAGTAAGAGAGCAGAAAGAAGATCCCCTTTTACTGTGCCCCTGCCTCTCTATTTATAGACAAAGATGGGTTGGACTTCCCTGGTGGGCCTGGTAGCCGAGTACCTCAGCCCAAATGGAGTGGTCTCCATATGCCGAACCATAGATGCCGAACGTCTGAATGCCGAACAAGGTGTGAATGCCGAACGATCTCCTCATGCCGAACGTTGGGAGGTGCGAAGTACCAAGATATGGAGGTGCGAGGTACCGAGGTATGGAGGTGCGAGGTATAGAGGTATCGAGGTGCGAGGTGCAATGCCGAGCGAGGTGAGGTATGCCGAACGATCCATCCAATGCCGAACGCTCCTTGATGCCGAACGATCCATCCAATGCCGAACGTCTCCAGATGCCGAACGATCCATCCAATGCCGAACGCTCCTTGATGCCGAACGATCCATCCAATGCCGAACGTCTCCAGATGCCGAACGAGATTTATGCCGAACACTCCATCCAATGCCGAACGTCGATCTCTCTATGCCGAACGCTCGTCCAGTGCCGAACATTCCTCTATGCCGAACGATCCTTCTAACGCCGAGCACTCGTTCAGTGCCGAACATTCCTCTACGCCGAACGATCCTTCTAATGCCGAGCACTCGTTCAGTGCCGAACGATCCCTCTATGTTGAACGACGATCTCTCTATGCCGAACAGCCTCCAACGCCGAACCATCCCAATGCCGAGCGACATCTGCCAAACTGCCTATCATCATTTTAAACCGAACCCATCATACTTTAGTCTCGATAGTTGTAAAGTTGTTTAAGTTAAATCCGTCTGTCCGGGGCCTTGCCCAAAGGCGGGTTAACAAGCAATATTTATTTATGCTAAATAATGGGCTATCTGCCTAGAACAGGTAAAAAAGGGTGGACTAACTGTCCTTAAAAATAGCAAGATCCATTATGCTAATAAATGAACTATCTATTCATATCAGAGATGACTATTCTTTCTAGACTAACTGTCCTGGACTAACTGTCCACTGGGCTGACTGCCCGCAAAATGGACTAACTGTCCGAATTTAAATGAGCTGACTGCCCGAATTTTCTTTTGGGTTAACTACCCTTTAAAATATATGGACTAGCTGTCCTTCAAATTTTCCTTGAAAACCTTTTCAAAATGATTTAGTCCATCAAATCATATATATACAAGGAAAATATATCTTTACCTTTACTCTAAGCTATTTTTGCTATGTTATATATACTTTACCCAAAATAATGTTGATGATGTTCAATAAGGATTATCTATCCTTTTAAAATAAGTTAAAGTCCTTTATAACTTAAAACACTTAGACTATCTGCCTAATCCTTATATTCAAAACCTTTGTTTAAAACTTTTAAACAACCTTTCGAAAACATAGAAGGTAACTCCTTCTAGACCATTAATAAAACGCTTCGAAAGTATTAATAGTAACTCCTACATGTCCTTTAATAAACCTTTTGAAACCATTGAAGGTAAATCCTTCAAAACCTTTTAAAAAGCCTTCTTTTTACAAGCTTAAAACATATGACCTCCACCTTAAAATCCTTTAAACCTTTGCCTTTCGAAAACATTAAACCATACCTTTCGACCTTGTCGAAAGGTCCTACATTTTGACCTTGTCGGAAGGTTTCTTTTCGGCCTAGTCGAAAGGTTTCACCTTTCGACTTTGTCGAAAGCCAGGGGTACCTCCCCTATAAAACATTTATAAACCTTTCGAAAGCAACATAACTCAAAACCTTTCGAAGACATTGGGTTCAATTTAAAACAAGTAGAAACCTTTCGAAACCATTCAAAGTTAACTACTTTGAAACCTTTAAAATGTTTCGACTTAAAACATTTGGATTATGCAAAAGGATCAGAAAAACGTTAGAGTCGAAAGCAACTACTTCGAAACCTTTATAAAACCTTTCAAAACCATTCGAAAACAATGAAGTGTTGAGGTTGGAACCAACCCTTCAAAAACAATGGAGAGAGGCGGCAGGTTTTAGAAAACAAAAGAGAACCTTTGACTCCATCTGGGTCGAAAGGTTTGGAAGCGGCAACTATGCTTCCGACCTTATCAAAAGGTATCGAAAGGTTTCAATTAAAATAAGAAAGCAAACCAATCGAAACCTTTTTCTTTTAAACCATTTGACAATGTCGAAAGCACTTTGTCGAAAGCTAGCAGGCATATTTTCTTTAAAACCAAAACAAAGTTTCATCTCATTCGAAAGCTCTAACCTTTCATCCCTAAACCTTTCGACTCCTTCCAATTCACTACGTATCGGTTGCCTGATACCATATGCATTGGTATTTGACCTAGTCGAAAGGTTTGATACCTTTCGACTTTGTCGGAAGATTTGGAATGAAGGTGGAAGCTCTTGCCGAAAGGGTTGAAGTAGAAGAAAACTATTTGTTTGTACTTTAAAACAGTTATTTTGCACCCAACCTACCTTGTTTGTCTAAATCTGATTGGTTGCCAGAATTTTATATTCAAAAATAATGTCGACTTTCCTTATTTGGAAATTTAGATAATTTTGAAAAAGCCCATTTCTCCTTTATAATTATATAAAACATTTAAGTCTTATACCTTAAATAATTTTATATAACTATTAAAACACCTTGAAAAATTCTGGAAAAATCCTAGAAAATCAATCAATATGTTCTCTTCAACATATAAATTTTTTGGATCCAAACAATAATTATTTTTCCCATAAATAATTTAATAATCCAAAATACCATTTTCTTTCCTAGAAAATTCATAACAGTTCCACAAAAATTCAGAAAATCCTAAAAATTGAAACCCATCTCTAATATAACTTTTTAGATCGTCATAAAAATTCGCAAGGCTAACGGATGTCATTTGATAGGGTTTTCATCTTAAAACATGTCATAAAATCTATATGAACAAACATTAATCATCAACATGTATATATATATCATTTTATCACTCAAAAACAGGGCAAACATTTGCAAAATAATTCGGGTTTAATCTTAAAGCCAAAACCATAAAAGTTTAGAGATGTAAACATTATTCACCATTGCTTTAATGATTAAGGAGCTTGAGATTTGAATGATTTTGATTTGAACATGCTTTCTTTTAGCTTTTCTTTTGTTTCCTCTTCTTCTTTCCTTGTTAATGGTGGCCGGCTAAGCTTTTTAAAATTTTAAAATGAGAAATGAACGTGTGAAGAGAACACGGCCTAAGGAAGATAATATAGGAATGGCCTCTTTCCCATAATACCCCTCCTCTAATTCATTTTAAACCCTTCATTTAATTTATTAGTTAGAAAGGCACGACTACCTTAATTAAATCAAATCTCAATCCCCTTATCAATATATTATTTTATTTAGTTAATCTAACTAAATCTCCTAAATAATGTTATTAAAAATTTAGAGTGTTACAGTTTGTTTGTTGTTAGAAGGCAAGGCTAGATAAAATTTTAATGGTGGTCTTTCAAAAACGAGATAGAATACGGCTAAATAGTTGTAATGTTGTTATTAGGCACTACAAGAGTTCCTTAGTATGCACGGTGATAAGGACGTAATACTGCGTTTGACGATAGATCCTGCTGAGGTGCTGTTTTACAGATAGTAGTGGGGACAATATCTTGGTCTAAAGGGGGACTATGGTACTTTTATATACATATATGTATGTAGTTATTGTCTAACTCAACTAGATGGGGGCATATCGTATACATATGTGAAATCAAGACGACTATGTAAAACAATAGACATAACATGTAATCGAAGGCAATTAGCATAAACTAGTGTTATGTATAAAGTGTGTAATTTACTAGCCACCAGAACATTTTTCTGACCCTCTCCTAATAATAGCTTTAGAGAGACATTACCGGTATACGGAGAGAACGGTGGAAGAATAGATTTCCTCTTGCATGCTTGACACTGGCAAGGGCATTAGAGTTCAAAGGTGTTTTCCTTGGCCATTAATCATATATTTTATTATACTTTATTATTTTGCTATAAGTTTATATCGATTATATTCTGATATGCTTTTGTTATTATAGGATACATACCAACGATCTGTAATTTGGTGGACTTGGGTTTTCGATATAGTGAAAATTCGGGCCCATTAAAGTATAGGTTGCTACCCGCTTCCTCTGCATTTTGAGTGAAAATCAAAATATTTGATATTTCTATCAAAATACTTATTCAATTCTGGTGCTCATAGAATGATACTTTCGTATCATTTCTTGGATCGTATCCAAAAACCTGCAAACTCAATACTACTCTCACTGACTTCGAGACACTTAGGTTGTTATGTGCAAATAGTCTATTCTAAATTATTATTTAGAATTTTTCATTTCAACACATATGTACCAAAGCACAAAGTCATACCAAGTGATACTTTTTTGAGTAAATCAAAATTGACTTGAGTGCATCGAATGGCGAATCTGCTACATTAATTTCAATAATTGAAATTTACGATGTTATTCTTATCACTGTTGCTCACTATATTCCAACTATATTAGTCTTTCTTTTAAAGACATATTTGCGGCCAATGGATCATAACCCTTCGATACATCTATCAAAGTCATATTTTGATAATGTACTTGGAATCCATTTCATAATTGCACATCATACCATATCATAGATTCAATGCTCTTCATAGCTTAATTGACAACTGAGGGTTATCTATTCTCGACATTGATAAGAAACTCATAGTTTCTCTTCAACATATAAGAATGTTTATTAGACACTCTAATGCGTTGTGTTCATTTAGGTTCGGTTAGTTTCATTTCATCCCTCGTAATCAGTTTTATCCTTGGATCATATCCAAATCCATTTGACTACCAATAATTTCTTAAAGAAATTCCTTCGCTATGAAGTTGGTATTTCTTGAAACAACAATTGTTTCTCAGTGCAATAGAATAGTATTCATAAGCACTTTATAAATCACCTTATATATAAAACTGATTTGGTTTTAGTTTATGATACTTATGTTGAAAACATAAGTTAGTCATCCAATGATGATAATTCCCAAAGTTCTTTTGGGGCGATTCATACTAGATCCCTCACGTGCAAATATTTCGTGTAGTCTTTTGACTCATAAAACCTGCCAACTTCTTAGCCTAGGATATCTTGATATTTCTTATAAACCCTTATCTTGTATTATTTTGTAAACTATTCTTTAGATGAAATCAATTTTAATTTTATGTACTGCTTTTAAGTATACGAATTTATAGAAAGAAGTTAATTCCATTTCAATCATTATTAATCATACTTTGCTCAATAAAGTTCGATTACTTCTTATCGATGCATCATTATGTATCATAGGGAGGAGTGACTTTTGAGATTGAATCTTTATTCATTCTTAGGTATGTTTGGAACTCTTCCAATATACTCACCTATTCAACCGAATCGAATCTATTTTATTTTCTATTGCATGTTATTTTATTTACTTCTGTCATATACTCTATGAGCTTATCATAAACATACTACATGTGTATCAAAAACATATGTCAATGTTAGTGACAACTCATCAGTGAATATAATGAAGTATGTGAAACCCTTTGGCATTAATACTTATGATTACATATATCTATATATATCAATTCGAAGAGTTCATCAATTCTTATAATGCCCCCACCGAATGGGTGGTTTGCCCTAAATTGTCTGAGATATAATTTACTAGTACCATATAATTCATAATCATATAATCAAAAATTATTTCTCAAAACTATGGCTTAGTCCATAATTATAAAATTATTGCAAATAAATTTAAATACTTCTATATTTTCCAATGCATAAGAAATACCAGCACTTTAGTTTTATTTTATAACGAATATTCATAATATTCATATTAAAATAAAACTGTGTCTATCTTTTAGTCAATATTGAAAAATAATTATTATTTCATAAATAATATTTGATACGTTTTACGAAAACAATTTCCATAACTTGATGCTACCAATAAGTGTTATATGACATGCTCCCACTATTTCTGCCATTACTATAATAGCGTATGAAATAAGAAACTCAATTCATCCACTTAATATAGGCTATTTATTTCACTTACTATAACTGATTTACAGTCGAGAATTTTTAGATCAAGTATGTTAAATTCAAAGAATTAAACTTCATAGAGAACAATTTTCTACGTGAAAATACATTTGGAATACATATCATATTTCTTATTTTCTGTTATGTATATATTATTTTATAATTATTGTTTCCAATATTTCCTAATGAAGCAGAAGTGACCATTCATGCTCTTCATCCCTACCATGCCTTAGGTTGCAACTACTCTTGTACATCCACTTTCCTTTCTAAATGGTCAAACCATTCCAAGGAAACTCTTACTCCAATATTGTAAAGAACTCTTTACAATGCATTCGGTCTTCCTTAACTTTTAAGGATACCAAATAAATTACCCTTTATGTAAACTAATCAAACTGACATTTCTGTGATTGAATTCTTTGATCTTTCTTGTAGCCTTTGGTCCAATGTTACTTTTAACACAAAAAAACATGGTAATCAATCACACTGAATACATGATCTCACACTACAGTTTACTTGTTTATTTCAATGAACTAATTTAATCAAGGTTTCATACATTATGAATTATGACCATTCACCATATAACATTTACATGCAATTGTATATGATTAAAATATCTATATTCTTGTATTGCTTTTAGAGTTCAAAACTCATTGAAGATAATACACAGTTTTAGGCAAGTAAACTCATGAGTGACCAAGTTAGGAACATATTTAGTGGTTGTATAATTAGGCGCTTGCATGCGTCAAACATACAAAAAATTATTTGTAAGTATATATTGTATTTCTATTTATCAATATTAATTCAGTTCATTTGTATAATTTAATTGATAAACATTTTATTAATTATATTAATTGTGTAAATTTATCAATGTAGATTATTATAACTTTATATAGTAGATGTTCTTACAATGTTAGCCAGGATAAATTTTACCTTTTATTTTTTTCTAATAAGGCTCCCACTAGTCTTTTATGTTCCCTAAACCCTAAGACGAAAGGTAGAAGTCTTTCAACTTCACTAGTTGGTGTTAGGTCTCATCTGTCTTGGGATTCTGATCTCGAATTTGCTAAACAAGTCATAGCCCAACAAATGATGGATAACATCTTATTAGTTATATCACATAGAACTCCTAATCTATGATTCCTTGTCCTAATCTCATTTCAACATTGAGTTTGCTCAACAATTGAAAGAAATTATTCATCTGTATCTAGCATTTTGCGATGGCCTAAGTATAGTATATGTACCTTGAGTTTTCTCAACAAATACATATGGTTATCTTACCTCGTCTAGTCCAATATATTAGTAGTACTACACATAACATCTCTAGATTGACTTTGCTCAACAACGAGAGAGTATACAAGTAATTTATTAATATATAAATGGTAGAGGGAAATTTTAGAACCTCTTTATTTGATATTTAGATAGTGTCAAATGTACAAGAATATATTGTAAATACAATTGACTTTTGTAGGATATTATGTCAACTATTCCAAGAAATCTACACAATGGAGACAAAGGTGATGATCAATGTACTATTAGTCATAGAGTGTCATGTCTGAGTATACATATGTTTAAATCTCTTCAAAGTGGTAAGAGTACACACACAAATCATCAACATTCAAGTTTATACATTAAAAACATAGGTACACTGATTCAATCGACCGATAGTCATAGTTCAGTTAACCGATACCTTGTACACTATATTTTTTTATCTACACCACTAAAGTAGCTGACTAAAACTAAACAACCAATCGACTAAACATCAATCAGTCAACTGATTGTATAGAATTAGTCGACTAAAAAGAGGAAAAATTTAATTAGTTCTTCTTTATTTGAAACTTTATTTATTGGTACTCTACCAGTCAACCGATCGGTACTCTACCAGTCAACTGGTTACCCGCAATTGTCATATTTTCAATAGTTCTTCTTCCTTAGGGAAGAGACACTTCCCTCTGCGAATGGTCAACACTTCTAATGGTCACTACTCCTCATGAAAACATAGGACTACTCAACCACTATAAATAGCAATCATATCTTAAGATTCAAATCATCAAAACTACTACTTTCTATTCTTAATCTCCTACTTGAATTCACTAAGCATTCAAATATTCATTTGCATTCTACTTAATCACTTGCTTGTTCAAGTCTATCTCTATTGTGATCAAATTACTTCCAATTCTTTACAAATACACAAGTATACCACTTTAAGGAAGATTATAGGAAGGTTGTACGTATTGGCTCACTCGTGCTATCCAAGAGCACACAAAGTCGCAAACTTAACTATCCGTTATAGTTAAAGTCCTGTTGGAGATATTCACGCAAGTAATCCTGTTCAGCAGCTAAGGCGGTTGTAATACCTATTCCTTTGGGTTAAGTAAGGGCGTTTTTTAAATCTAGAAGGAGTCTGGGATTGGACGTAAAATGGGAAGTTCGAACCAATATAAAAGTATCTTGTGCACTTTACTATTTGGTATTTTTATATTTAACTTTATTCTGCACTAGTTATGACTTAGATAAATATTCATATTACTCGATCCCTAGAAACTTACATTTGGTATCAGAGCTAGATCATCATATAACCGTAACAAAGTTTTTGATAATTCGAGTAATATGGACATCACTACTTTAATTTTTGTTGAAGGTCAATCTACTGCACGACCACCACTATTTAACAAACTAAATTATAATTATTGGTCAACTAGGATAAGAATATATATGCAAGCTAACGGTTATAACACTTGGAATATCACTCAACAAGAATACATAGTACCTACCATTGACTATGCACAATGGTCAAACACTCAGAAATTTAATGCTACTAGTAATGCTAAGGCGATGAATATGCTTTTTTGCTCTCTAGACAAAAATGAGTTTAATAGAGTTAGTATATGCACAAATGCATATGAAATTTGGCATACTCTTAAAATAACTCATAAGGGTACAAACAAGGTCACACAAAGCAAGATTTCCATGCTTAAAAATCAATTTCAAAATTTTAGAATGAAGCAAGATGAGACTAAGATGACATGTACTCTAGATTTCAAGACATCTATCATTCACTTCTAGCACTAGGAGAAAAGTACATCGATTTTGATATTGTTTCAAAAATCCTAAACTCTTTAATGGATGATGGAGAATGAAAGGTCTTAGCTATCCAAGAAGCTAACGACATTTCAATTATAAAACAGAAGAGTTAACAGGAAATCTCATGTTGTATGAAGTGAATTTTAGAAATAGCAACAATAATCCATCACACTCAAGTGCTACAAATGTGACAAGATAGAACATATAAAGAAATATTTTCTAGATCTTAAGAAGGAGAAGAATAACTTTAAGAATAAGAACGAGAAACTTTACAAGAAGAACAAGCAAGCCTTTGCAGCAATATGGGATGATCTAGACTCATCTTCTTCGTTCGATAGTGATAGCAACTTTGAACAGGAAAATGTATGCTTCATGGCTACTAATGACAATGTAAGTGAATTCTCTTTCGATGATATAGTAGAAATAAATTCTGAGTTAATAGATAGGCTAAAAGAGTTAAAAAGAAAATATAAAGACACTTTAGGAAAGTTAAATAGAAGCGAATTAGAAGTTGACATGTTGAAAGACGAAAAGAAAATATTATAAGAGGAATTAGTAAAATCTCAAGAATTTCATGCAAAATTAACATCTCAGATCACTATATTAAATAATAAAATAACAGCTCCAAAAAATGAGAATTTTAGATTAATAGAAGAAAATAATGATTTAAATACTAATATTAATACACTAGGCATAGGAGTAAAAGATCTTTAAACGAAATTAGAATATTTCTAAACATGTTTCAAATTTTAATAAAGGTAGAGAAAGTTATCTAGAATTATTAATAACTAACAATCTTCCTTTAATAAGAATGGTTTGGGTTATAATAAAACTAGTAAGGAAGTAAATCTAGTCCTAAGAAATATAGTTCATTGTATACTAATTTCAAAAAGAAGGATGATAGTCAAAAGAAATCTGTAAACAAGCCCAAAAATATAAAGATATGGGTTTCGATGACTGACAACCATCTCATAAGAAATATGTATATACAGACTTTTATATCTACTATATATAAGAATTCTAATTTTATTTTCAAAGGGAACACCAAACACTCTTGGGTATGGCTCCCTAAGACCTTACTCTTAGGACCCTAATGGAGGAAGTGAGTACCAATACTATTTAATATTTTTTGCAGGTACCAAATAAGAAAGAGGAAAATGGATACTTGACAGTGGTTGCTCCAAGCATATGATGAGCAATAAAGAAATGCTAACAAACATTGTCTACTCAAATGGAGGATCCGTCACTTTTGAAGATAAGTCTAAAAAATACTTCATTGGAAAAGGAGATATGAGCAATAACGGCATATCTAACTCACCTCTTATCACTAATGTTCCATTAGTTAAAAATTTAAAACACAATTTACTGAGTGTTGGTCAATTATGCGATAAAGGTTTTAGTATATCTTTCTTAAAAGATAAATGTAATATTTTCGATCAAAATAAGAATCTAATTTTCAAAGGAATTAGGGAAAAAATATTTACGTTTTAAATATGAAAATTAATCTCAAAATAGACATATGTTTAATAGCCAAAGATAATGATCCTTGGCTATGGCATAAAAGATTTTGTCACATAAATTTTAGAGCTATTAGCAAATTACCTAAAAATAACTTAGTAAAAGGTCTACCAAAGATGAATTATAAAGTAAATAATATTTGCGGTGCATGCCAATTAGGAAAACTAACTAAATCGTCTTTCAAATATAAGAAAATCATTTATACATTACAACCTCTCGAACTACTTCATTTGGATCTATTTGGTCCCACTCTGGCTCAATCCATAAACCATAACAAGTATGTATTTGTAATCATAGATGATTTCTCTAGATACACATGAACATTATTTTTGAAAAACAAAAGTGATACTTCTAAAGCATTTAGAATATTTGCTAAAAGGATTAAAAGTTTTAAACGTTTAAAAATTAAGAATATTAGAAGTGATTATGGTAGCGAATTTGAAAATGAACTAGTTGACAATTTTTGTAACAAAAAGGGTGTTAGCTACAACTTCTCATTTCCTAGAACTCCACAACAAAATGGAGTTGTAGAAAGAAAGAATCAGACATTATAGGAATGTGCTAGGACTCTACTTAGTGGTTGCCAACTATCAAAACATTTCTAGACTGAAGCCATGTCTACTGCATGTTGCATCTTAAATCGTGTCACTATTCGACCTTTAACAAAACATACTCCATACGAGATTTTGAATGGTACAAAACCTAATATATCTTATCTAAGAATTTTTAGATCAAAATGTTTTATATTTAATACAAAAGATCAACTAGGAAAATTCAATCGAAAATCCGGTGAAAAAATATTTATTGGATATTCAAAACGAAGTAAATCATATGTAATATACAATAAACATGCAAAAATAATAGAAGAAACACTACATGTTTAATTTGATGAAAATTTCAAAAATAATAAAGATGATGAAGAAGAAATACTGAATGACCGACTATTGAAAATCCACCTTAAGATACTGTAATTTAAAATGAAGAACAACAAGTTACTGAAAATCCAATTGAAAGTGAACTCAAAACTCCTTCATGTATTTTAAAAGACCATCTAATAGGAAATATAATTGGAGAAGTAAAGATTAATGTTAAAACTAGACACTAATTAAATCAAATGGGTCATGTGGCATTTATCTCTAGTATAGAACCTAAGAATCCAAAAGAAGCTTCAACCGATGATTACTGGATTTTAGTTATGCAGGAGGAGCTAAATCAATTTGAATGAAATGACATTTGGGAGTTGGTTCTAGGACCAAATGATCAAACAATCATTGGTACAAAGTGGTTTTATAAAAAATAAAGCTGATGAAAATGGTAATATAACTTGAAATAAGGCTAGTTTAGTTGCGCAAGGTTATAATCAAGAAGAGAGGATGGACTGTGAAGAAACATTTGCTCTATCGCAAGACTAGAAGCAATACATATCTTACTAGTCTTCTCATGTTACCATAACTTTAAACTTTATCAAATGGGTGTTAAAAGTGCATTCTTAAATGGTTTTATTAAAGAAATTGTTTTTGTAGAACAACCACCTCTTTTTAAACACTAAAATTTTCTTGATCATGTCTACAAACTTAAGAATGATGTCTACGGTTTAAAACAAGCACCCGGTATGAACGACTGAAAAGCTATCTTATAGATTTTGGGTTTGAGATTGGAAGAGTTGATCAAACTCTATTTATTAAACGTGATAAGAAAGATATATTAATTATACAAATTTATGTAGATGATATCATATTCGGATCTACAAATGAAAATTTGTGCAATTAATTTTCAAAAATAATGAAAAGTGAATACGAGATGTCTTATATGGGAGAAATCTTATATTTTCTCAGTTTACAAATTAAATAACTAAGTAATGGTAATTTTATTAATCGAGAAAAATATTGCAATAACTTAATAAAACGATTTGGAATGGAAAATACATCTAGTAATCTGACACCTACGAGCACTACGGTTCATCTCGACAAAGATGAAAATGGAAAGATTATGGATCAAAAACTTTATAGTATGATTGGCTCTTTATTATATTTAACCGCTAGTCGTCCTGACATTATGATGAGTATCTGCCTGTGTGCACAGTTTTAGGCAAATCCCAAAGAATCACATTTGTGCGCCGTTAAACAAATTTTGAGATACTTAAACAATACTAGAGACTATGCACACTTTTACCCAAAAGAATGTCCTTTCGAGCTAGTATCTTACAGCGATGCTGACTTCGGAGGATGTCGAATGGATAGAAAGAGTACGAGCAGTACATGTCACTTTACCGGACAGTCTCTAGCATCACGGTTTAGTAAGAAACAAAATTGTTTTTCACTATCGACATGTGAAGTGAAATACATTTTTGCTGCTCTGGCGTCTGCTCAAGTCATATACATGCAACAGACACTTAAAGATTTCAGAATATATTTACAAAAATCACCAATTTATTGTACAATACAAGCGCTATAAATCTATCTAAAAAATATGATAAATCATTCATGAATGAAACACATAGATATACGACATCATTTTCTTAGAGATAACATGAAAAAGAAGTAATTACACTAGAGTGTATCTTCTAAAAAACAAATTGTGAATATTTTTGAAAAACCACTAAAAGAAAATTGTTTATCAGGCTTAGATGTGAACTTGGTATTGTGTCACTTCAGGATATACTTTAATTAATAAAAGAATCATTAATAGTATAATAGCTATATTTGATCAAATAAAAATTGTTTCCAACCAACTTTTTATCTATTTTTAGTATATTATATAAATCATCAGTATAAATACAATCTTTAAGAATTAATGGTAAAATAAATAAAAGCCATAGATTTAACGCTATTTATACATTTCATGTTATTATATAAACCAGGAAAACCATATTTCAAATCACGATAAAATTTTTTTAGTAAACCTTCCTATAAAGATATCAACTAAATTACAAATAGCTTATTGCGACGATTCAAACTATTCCTCAATTGATTATTGCACACCATCTTCTAAAAGCACATATTCATCCTCTTCAAAAACAACTCCTGCTAGTTCGTCATCTCTAAAAATAATTCCATCACCAACCTATCACACTGGTTTCTCTCCAAAAGGAAAGAAAGTCAAGCAATCAATTAACTTTATTGTTATATCATCACCTCATAAGACCAGCGCATTGATGATTTACATCATTATCAACAAAAAATGACGGGACTTCAAAAACAAATGTACTGGGAACATCGAAGACAAGGAATGCATCTTAATTTTATTGAAAGATCCTTTCTGGCTTTGTGTAGGCGATCACCAACAAAGGATAGTATATGTAAAAGCTCACCTCAACTAATGGAAACTCTAGTGAAAATCTGTGACTCAAAACCAAGAAACTCATGGAAACTAAGGCCATCGAACAAAGAATCGAAACCATCCATAAACAAATAATTATCGCTACCTTATTTTATTTCATCTTGGTATCTATATACCTATATATATATATAACTGTTGTAATAAATAATGAAAACTATAAAAACAACGTACTCAAGGCGAATAGCATAAAAATAACTATGAAAATTTTAACAAATTTACAATACCGGTCGACTAAATCCTAATACTGATCAACTTAAATAAAGTTATATAGATTTGTTATACCATACCATTTTATTAGTCAACTAAAAGTATTGAGGAAGTCGACCGATTGATGAAACAATCATCTGTCTCTCCACTTTCAGTCGGCTGAATAACCCTCGTTTTAAACTATATTCTCTAAGTTTTTAACCCAAAGATACCAATCAACTAAATTACCCTATTTAGTCGACTGATAAAACAAATGCTTTAACTTCTGCTTTTAAACTTATATCAGTCGACTAAAAAAATGGTAACTAGTCGACTGATACTCTCATCTGTCGACTGGTTATCAATTTTTAGTCAATCGATGGATGCCTTTTTTTACATTGATTCTTTTATGTTTCAAAATTCCAACTTCCCACTATAACCAGTTAACTAATTCCCCACTTCCAATCGACTGGTTCATCACAGAAAATTTTTAAAAATGAAAAGAACCAATACTAATGGTCAAACACACTCTTTCCAATGCACCTATTCAATTCTCAACTAACATCTCTACGTTTTCTTTAAACCCTAACCAGCCATCTTCTTCTTTACCAAATATCAAAATCCAAACTTTTTCAAAATCTATAAATTTTCAATGGCACCAAAAATAAAGATTTATCCTCTACATCTTCTAACAAGTTAACTGAGACCCAAATTAGGAAATGGCTCTATAATGAAACTGCGGTCAAATGTTTTGAAGAAATGAATAATTACCACACGTTTGAAGGATCTTTTGCAAAGTTAGAAGATTTCACTGCCTATTCCATTTGGGAATTTAGTTAAGAACAAGGTATAACAAGTTTAATCTATTTTAACGCAAATAATTTCAAAACAGTTCCTTCAATGGTTAAACTATTTATGCAAATTTAAATCTAGACTTTCACAAACCTCATTCCACTGAAGAAATCATGTGGAGTCGGATTTTTGGAGAAAAACTTGATATCCAGGTTCCTAGGCTAGGACGCATTTTAATTTTTTTTAAGAAGAAGATTCAAATGAAATCGATTACAAAGATCTGCAAGAGATGAGATTGGTCATAACTTCCTAATAAACGATTATAAGAACTTGAAAGTGATTTCTCTACAGCCTAGGGCAAGACTTATACATAGAATTTTAACTCATTCCATCATGCCACGTACCGAAAGCTATGATGAAATTTATGAGAAAAATCATCGGACATTATTTGGAATGTACGCGAGAAAGAAATTCAATTAGGCAAAATACATTATGGATGAGATTTGTAGTTTTCATAACCGAAAATGAAAAACAATTCACTATGCCCCACATATCATGAGAATCCTTTTCACTTTCACATTAATATACTCGAATCAGAATTTACAAGTATAAAGCAACTTGGTGCAAAGACTTTGAAGTTGATGAAACTTCCCATAACAAATGAAAGGCATATGACTTATGCCGAGTGGTTAAAACTTCAAGCAACAATGGGATCCGCACCTACTTCATCTTCTAATCCACTCCTGCTATCGTTTTAGAGCATGAATATGAGGAGTTGGAACAAGATGAAGAAATTATTGAACTACCCATCAATTCATCTTTGAGGAATTCTTTTATCATCCTCTCTTAAAACCAGAGGAAGTTAAATGCTCGGCTAACTACAGTGGAAAGCAAAATGGATAAAATGATGAGCTTTTTGGATAAAATTTGGCATAAAATATCATACACTTATCCATCTACCTCAGAAGTTCCTCCTCCTCCTAAAGATAAAGCTCCTATTAATAATCCGTACAACTGGGATTCTCCAGGGGAAGAAGAAAGTGACGAGCATTAAAGTGGTGGTAAGTAAGTTTGGTAATTTGATTTTTATTTTTATCACATATATGTGTAGTTTGGTTAGTCTATGTGTTGTGAACAAGTTTTATGTTTTCTTAACTAATGTATTATGTTGTGACTTTATGGCTATTTGTGATGTTTTGTAATGTTGTGTTATGTGACTTTGTGGTTATGTCTTTGTGACTTTGTTGATTCGTAATATTTGTGACTTTGTGGTTATGTTGACATATTACTTTGTGTTGTCAAGATATTTGTGTTGTGAAGTGATTATATTGTTACATGTTTGTGTGAACTAATATACCAGTTTCTTTTGTCCCTATGCATATTCATTTTTTTTCTCCCGTTTGCTTTATATTTCCTTTTTGCCGATGACAAATGGAGAGAAAAACTTATGGCCATATCGATAGGGATGTATAAAACTTAGAGGGAGAATTAATTTTTACTTATATAGCTGTCATCATCAAAAGAGGGAGAATGTTAGAACCTCTTTATTTGATATTTTGATAGTGACAACTATACAAGAATATCTTGTATATATGATCGACTTTTGCAAGATATTATATTAAGTATTCGAAGAAATCTACACGATGGAGACAAAGACAAAGGTGAAGATCAATGTACTATTAGTTATAGAGTGTCATGTCTAAAGTATACATATGTTAAAATCTCTTCAAAGTGGTATGCGCACACATACTAATCATCAACATTCAAGTTTATGTATTAACACATAGTTACACTGAATCGGTCGACTGGTATTCATAGTTCAGTCACTGATATCTTGTACATTATATTTATTTAATCCACACTACTAAAGCTGTCGATTAAAACTAAACAACCAATCGACTAGACATCAGCCAGTCAACTGATTGTATAGAATTAATCGACTAAAAAGAGGCAAAATTTAACTAGTACTTTTCTATTTGAAATTTTATTTACTCGACCTTAACCAGTCGACTAATTGGTACTCTACCAGTCAAATGGTTACCTACAACTGTCATATTTTCAATAGTTCTTCTTGCTTAAGGAAGGGACACTTCCCTTTGTGAATGGTTGCAGCACTTCTAATGGCCACTACACCTCATGAAAACCTTCAACTACTCAACCACCATAAATGACAATTATATCTTAAGATTCAAATCATCAAAACTACTATTTTCTATTCTCAATCTCTTATATGAATTCACTGAGTAGTCAAATATTCATTTGCATTATATTTGATCACTTGCTTGTTCAAGTCTATCTCTATTGTGATCGAATTACTTCCAATTCTTCATGAATACACAAGTTTACCACTTTAAGGAAGATTATAGAAAGGTTATATGTATTGGCTCGCTCGTGTTATTCAAGAGCATACAAAGTCACAAACTTAACTATTTGTTGTAGTCAAAGTCCTGTTGGAGATCTTTAGGCAAGAAGTCATGTTCGGCAGCTTAGGCGGTTCTAATACTTATTCCTTTGGGTTAAGTTAAAGTGTTGTTTAAATCCAAATGGAGTCTGGGACTGGACATAGAACATGAAGTTCGAACCAATAAAAAATTTCTGGTGCACTTTACTATTTAGTATTTTTTATTTAACTTTACTCCACATAAGTTATAACTTAGATAAATATTCATATTACTCAATCCCTAGCAACTTATAGGCAACACTTATGTTAAAGAATTATAATCGACAATATATTTAATTGAGTGATAACGACTTATGAAATATTGTATTTCTTATAAAATACCCCCGTCGGACACATCAAAAATCATGGTATACGTACTTCTGCATATGTATTTATTCCTTAAGTCGATTTAAGGTTTTTTTAATGTTGCACCTTTAGTTTATACATTTATATTATATAAGTTTTATTATTATATTACTTATAATTTATTTAACTTATATAATATTTTATGTATAAAATTATATTATTTAAATCTTATTTAATTAATCTAATCAATTAACACTTTAATTAATTATTATGCTACTCGATTATAACATGTTATATTGAATATATATAATATAACCATTATAATAACACACATATATCTTATATACGTGTATTTTAATTTATTAATTAACTTTTAATTTATTTTTTAATTAAAATTTTTAAATTAAATTAAATTAATTTCGAAAATTGTTTTATACACACATGTATACTGATATTGTCTTAAATATTCAAGACAATATAACATATATAATTATATATATTATACATGTATATATATTTAATTACTTTACTTACTTAATTAGTTCATTTTTATTTTATTAATCTTATTAACAAAGAATATTTTCAAAATAAATTTTATGACATTTTCAGACATTTTAAAAATTTATGTTATAACTTTTTATAATATGCGTATTATGTAACGACCCGGAATTTTGGACACTTTGTATTTAAATATCTGAATTATTTAAATATTTGAATCTTAGATTAAATATGATTAAATTGATTTAATAACCTTATTAACACTCTTTTAAATAATAACTAATTATGGTAAACTTGTTTTTGAAATTTGTTTACAAACATAAGTACTTCGAAGAAATATTGATACTCTGATTGAAAATCGTTTAATCGATAAACGACTTTTTATTCAAAAAAAAGTTATTCAACCTTTTTTTAGATAAACTAAAAAGCTTAAGAGATCATTAATAAGTAAAAAAAATATTTTTCTAGTTTATGTTAACTAAAATGAGGTGGGGGAACAAGATAAGGAAGATATTTTGAAAATTGAGCATTTAAGTAAAGTCTTGAGTGTTAACTAAGAAGTATAAATGTGGAACGGAGAAGTGATGTTCTCATGGACTAAGCACATGGGGGCATGGCTTTGGTCGTGTAAATGAGGGGGGCAGGGAAAGTAATTTGGCCTTGTTAAACTTTACACTTCATCTCTTATTCATTTCATAATTTTATTCCTAAGGTTTTGTAAAAAAAACTAAAGTATTCAAGCCTTCAATTTCTTCACAAACTCATAGTAAATCAACTCAAATCTCTACGAAACTTTGACCATGGCTCTAACATAAATGACGACATAGTTTAAAATTTCAAAGTTAAAGAAAAGAAGAAAAAGTGAGGCACTTGCGGGAGGCCGTGAGCAATAAAGGAAGATGGAAGGAGGTTGAGCACTAAAATGGATTAAAGGTGGAAGCTTTGGATGTTTGGTGATGGTTGGAAGTTGTTCATAGTTTATTGTGTGCATGAGCTTGATGTTTGGCTTAGATTTGGTGAGCAAACACACATTTGATGTACATAAAGTGTATATAATGCTTGCTTATATATTATAGTATATGTTGCTTGAAGTTATATTGATTATATGTTGTGATATTGGTTTTGATTCTTGCTTTGAAAAGCAAATATCATATGTAATCCATATATGTGGAAGTGTATGACTTGTTGCATAGTCTTGAAATAAAGCATATAGGTGGTAGTTGGACTTTTCTTTAGACTGGACTTGGATTTGAAAGTGCTCTTATAGTGATAGTCACTATATATGCACTTAGGAATTGCCTTGTGTTCGATAATTTCCAAGTAACTTTGTAGAAAGATCCTTAGGGCTTTCACATAATATTGGTGAAGTATACTTTGTATGCTTACTGTTATAAAAAGACTGGATGATAAAAAGTAAATTAACATTTCAAAAAGCGGTCAAACTTTCACTTGTGTAAAATTACCATGTTTTAGCCTTTGTTTTGAACTTTAAAGGTTTAGAAATGACTTTAAATTTGAGTATTTTGTTTCATTCTTTTTATAAGTGTTTTATATCTCATATTAGAGTAGTTTAAAAGGGGTTTGGGATTATTATGAATTTTTAGGAATTATTTATGAATTTTGAAAGTAGAAGGTTTATTTTTAAATACATGGAAAACATGGGTTTACCAAGTTTTTAGTAAATTATAAACTTGTTATTTTTAAGTAATATTTTGAATGAATGTTTGTAAACCAATTATAAGTATTTTAAAATCGTTTCTAAGTATATATGGTTTTTGGAAAATTAGTTAATTATTTTATTAAAATATTAATACCTTATGTAATTGTTGGCGTCAAAATTGGCCATAAACACCTAGTTGTATGAAAGCACCAATATCTAGTCACATATTTCAAATAGTATCTAATGTAGAGAATATAATATGAAGAACAAACAAATTAAAAAATGAAAGCAAATAAAAAGAGACAAGATTTATAGTGGTTCGGCTAACTTTGGCCAACATCAGAATAATCCTTTTTATTATACTGTCATTTGTTTACAGTTACAATCCGAAATCCAAGAATAAAATTGGCAAAGTGTAGCCTAGGTTGAAGATCAAGAGAAATAAAAGG
Organism: Allium fistulosum; assembly: GCA_030737815.1. Lineage (NCBI taxonomy): Eukaryota > Viridiplantae > Streptophyta > Magnoliopsida > Asparagales > Amaryllidaceae > Allium > Allium fistulosum. Next base: position 200,286,179 of record CM060904.1, read on the forward strand.
AAGATGTAGAAGATCCTTTTTCTGACGCTATGCCTGCTGTATTTATAGGGGAAGACGTGCACCGATCGGACTGAAATTTTGGTAGAAGGTTCTGGAGACCAAGACAAGGCTACCAAAAAATTTCCAGGTTCATCGGGGCCCACAATAGGGATCGGTACCAATCCTTATTAGTGTCCAAATGGGCTATAATCACTATGAGGAGTGCCCATGATGTTAGCTACTTGCTCCCCTAATTTCGTGTAATTCCGACGTACGTTTTGTGAGATATCGCATTTTCCGTGAAGTAGTGTTGCTTGAATTCTGATTTCTACCGATCCCTCCAAAAAGCATTATGCCAATCCCTCCAACTTCCTCCAATTGGAATGAAATCGCTAGAGGGTGTTCCACATGTTGTAGTAAACTTGTTATCCAAGTTTCATGTTGATATCATGTGTAGATTTTGAGTTATTGACCGATCATCGCTGCAAAATTGAGTTTAGCTGATCCCTTTTATACCGATCCCTCCTATACCAATCCTTTTTTATAGATGAAGTAATTTGCCAATAACTTGAGCATACGGTCTCCAAATGACTTGAAATTCGAAATGTGGCCTCATAGGGCCTTCCTTGTCATTCAATATTGATCTCTACTAGTTCAAGACAAAAACCAGGGATAGGTACCAATCCACTAGGGGAGTATTAGTTCCATACTTGGCCATTTTTTGAGTGCTATCCATCTGAATCCATCCGACCATCGTGCATAGCTTTAAATACAACCAACCTCTAATCCAAATAATCACCTCTTCGGATGTCCTATCTTGATGTTTACAAAATCCATTGAGTTAAATCCGACCTTGCCAAAAGGCGGGTTAACACTTTGCCCCCCAAAACATTCCTTGCGATAGGAAGGTGTGTTTTGAATTGCCATAAATCCGAAATCTGAAATCCATAATCGATTGATAGTCATATTTTCCAATCCAGAATCCAATCCAAATCCATGGTCTCTCCAGATCGTTTTATCTGAATACGCATCCATCCAAAGCCAAATCCATTGCTGTTCGAAGTTGATATCCAAATCCATGACCTCTCCAGGTTATTATCCTAATCCAAATCCTCAATCTCACTGGATCCTTGCCGAGCATAATACGTACTCAACGACCTGAGTAATCCGATGCATCGTGTCGAGCAAAGCAACATACCCCTTGCTAGGCATAGTCTATACCTGACAACATTGACCTCTCCAGATCCTTGCCGAGCACAATCCATACTCGACGACCTGAGTAGGCCGACCTCATGTCCAAACGAAGCGACCTACCCCTTGCTAGACATAATCCATACCCGACGACCTTAATCTCTCTGAATCCTTACCGAGCGTAATCCATACCTGATGACCATAGTAGGTCGATCCATCACGTTAAGCCGAAGCGACCTACCCTTGCCAGACATAATCCATACTTGATGACCTATTTTGTTCATCGCATTACTACGGATCCAAGTGTTTTGAGATTTATTGGTTATGGTGGTTTATTGCCGTCTCAGAGCATGCCTAAGGATCGTCATCGATCCCGTACATATGTAAGTGACTTAGCCATTTTACTGTAGAGTTGATTATTGGTTATTTAGTTCAAGCCATCCCGATCAAGAAATGACGACTCGAGCCCTTAAGCCGGGCTCGCTCCAATGTTGGCAAACGATGACTGCTCCTGTTCCATTACCACTATCCATTTCTACACAAAGCCATCCAAATCCATGCCCTTAGTTACATGGGGAGTAGTGCCGATCCATTTTCCTTGGCCGAGGTTTGCCCCCGGTTGCTCCAATCCATATATAACCAGCTAGTTTCCGCTCCAAGTCCTGGATTCCAATTTCCAGCTATTCTAGCATCCATAAGTGGTCTCCAATCATCATTTACATCTTGCCCCCAAGTCCGCGATGGGATCCAAGTTTATCATTTTCCAGACGAGTGTCAGCATTTCGATTGACTCCAAACTGCACATCATCAACCGTAGGTCCTCTAATAGCGCGACAGTCCAGACCCGGAGGCATGTCCTCAAGCCTTTGAGGATCGGGGCCGATCCCTATTTGTTGGCTAAGGACTGCCCCCGGCTGCTCTGTCCCATTCTCTAGTCTGCTAGCTCCATCTCCATGCTCCTGGTTCTGATTTCCAGCGAATCTTGCCGCCTGAACTCCTTGATCCATAGCTCTAGCAGTCCCTATCGTTCCAACTCCTTAGTTTTGCATTCCAACAGCTCCTATGGCTCCAGCCCGTCCGATCTATCAGAGTAGATTCTGCATCGTCTCCTCTTGTCTTTTCAGCATCCATTCATATATGGCATCCATCATAATTCCCATTTCACCTCTGGTGATGTAGATAGATGTTTGATTAGCTCCAGCTCCTGGGGGATCCTCATGACTACCTTTATGATGGCTCATATCCGCTACATGTCTCCTTATTGATTGCCCAACCATTGCTTTCTATATCCAAGTATCAAAGCTTCCAAATCCATGGGTGCAAGTTCTTCTCAATGAAAGCACCAAAATATTGGAGTCAAAATTGGCTACCAGCACCGAGTTGTATGAAAGCACCAACATACAGTCATAGATTTCAGATAGTATCTAATGTAGGCCTGTCAACGGATGCTTTCGGATGCGGATATTTCCATATCTGCATCCGCATCCGAAATCATTTTCGGATATCAGATAATTATCCTATTCGCTAAAAACCGATAAATCAAGAATTACAAAAAGAAAATTTTAGTTTAACATAAATATTTTTCAATCTCATTGATTATAAAAGTCTGAAAAATTAACAAATATGATGGTAATAAATAGTTTCGAGCAGTTAATAAGCATTAAGGGCATATAATATAAACTACTAACTTAATAAAATAATAAACGAATATCATTTACTGCATTAAAATACACATAATTTAAACTATAATCTTGACATAAACCGGATGGATAATTTTCGAATGCGGATGTCTTCGTATCCGCATCCACATCCGTTTTTCCAAATATCGGATATTTATCCGCTTTTCGGATGCAGATGCGGACAGATTTTGGATTTTTTTGGTATCCATTGACATCTATAATCTAATGTAGAGAATATAATATGAAGAACAAACAAATTAAAATAAAATCAAGTAAAAAGAGACAAGATTTATAGTGGTTCGGCTACCTCCGGCTTACGTCCACTCCAAAATAATCCTTTTATTATACTATTATTTATAGTTACAATCCGAAATCCAAGAATAAAATTGGTAGAATGTAGCCTAGGTTGAAGATCAAGAGAAACAAAAAGAAGATGCAGAAGATCCTTTTTTCAACACCATGCCTGTTGTATTTATAGAGGAAGATGTGCACGGATTGGGCTGAAATTTCGGCAGAAGATTCGGGAGACCAAGACGAGGCCACCTAAAAATTCCAAGGCCCATCGGGGCCCACATATAGGGATCGATACCGATCCCTATTAGTGTGTCCAAATTGGCTATGATCCTTATAAGGGGTGCCCCATAATGTTAGCTACTTGCTCCCCAAATTTCGTGTGATTCCGACGTACGGTTTGTAAGATATCGCTTTTTCCGTGAAGTAGTGTTGCTTGGATTTTGATTTCGGCCGATTCCTCCAACTTCCTCCAATTGGAATGAAATCCCTAGGGAATGTTCCACATGTTGAAGTAAGCTTGTACTCCAAGTTTCATGTTGATAGCATGTGCAGATTTGAGTTATTGACCGATCATCATCGCAGAATTGAGTTTAGCTGATCCCTCCTATACCAATCCCTCTTTAATCGATCCCTCCTATATCGATCCCTTTTATACCGATCCCTTTTTATAGGTGAAGAAATTTGCCAATAACTTGAGCATAAGGACTCCAAATGACTTGAAATTTAAAATTTAGCCCCATGGGGCCTTCCTTGTCATTCCATATCGATCTCAACCAGTTCAAGACAAAACCAGGGATAGGCATCATCCCCCAAGGGAGTGCTAGTTCCATAATTAGCCCTTTTTTAGTGCTATCCATCTGAATCTATCTGACTATCGTGCATAGACTTAAATATAACCAACCTCCAATCTAATAATCACCTCTTCGGGCGTTCTATCTTGATGATTACAAAATCCATTGGGTTAAATCCTGCCTTGCCAAAAGGCGGGTTAACAGTAATATAATATCTTTTAAATTGTATTATTAAATCTCTTAGTTTACAAATAAATTAGTATACACACATGCGCGCGCACATATATCATTTTTAAAAATGGTTTTTAAATTACAATATCGTTATTCTTTCTCTTATTTTCTATGGAGAAAAGTTAAATTAAAGATTGGATCTGATAATCCAGTATGGGATAGCAAGCAAGAATGGTCGAACATCTACAAAGCTACTAAATGGAAGCAAACATCCTCATATGAACTTCTGATCCCGATTAAGGTCTTTGTGAATGAAATATAGAAGGAGAGGAATGCAAGTATTTTTAAATGGAAGAAAAGTTGCATGGATTTTTTTATGCCATATGCCGCGAAATTCAATCCTCCTTGAGACTATCAAAATTTCCTTTGATAGGTGGACTATTCAAAATTGGAGCTACTATTAGTTCTGCTTATTTTGGTTTTTCTTTTCCTTGTTTATCTTCTGTAATCTGCATTTATACGTGTAAGAAATTTCTTGCTTGTTATAAATAAAAGGTAGGGGCCCTTTAAACCCTGCTAGCTTTACCCAAAAAAAGGGGTTTTTAAATTATAAACAAACGATTTAGAAAGGGATTAGGAATTTCTTAGTTGGCTAAATTATGATTTGTTTAATTACTTGTTAGGAAAAGTAATTAACTATGCTTAACACTAAAAGCCAACGAAGTAGACTTATCTATTTGTAAAGTTAAGATTGTTGTTTGAGTAGGGTTTAGAAGCAATGGTGCTTTAACCTACCGACTTCACACTTGATCGGGAATAGTTAAGTCGGTAATGTAAAAAATGTATTAATCATGTTTTTTACTTCTTAATTAATGGAAAATATATAGTCATGTACTTAGCACTAAAAGCCGACTAAGTAGACTTGTCTACCTGTGAGAGTTAAGAATGAAGTATCTAGACAAGACTTTGATATGCAACCAGTGCTCTAATTTACCTAGCTTCACTGTTGAATGGGGGATAGTACAAGTTGAGAAGTTCGGAAACGTCATGGGTATACGAACCATGATTTGCATAAGCAATCATTATTAGAACTGGATAGTTGACTACTCAAATACCGAACATAACCAAATATTAGCTTAGATCTTTAAATAAATGTTTTGAAGATAATAACAAGTATAAAATTTGTTTTGGGTTTGTTGTGACAATGTATTAGTGACATTAGTCTTTAACCCTTTTTTATTATACTTAGTAGATTAATTGGATATTTAAAAAGAATGTTTTAATGATAATTATAAATGGAATGGTTTTCGGTTTATAATAATAATAATATTTTGATAACATTTTTTTAACCCATCAAAGTATACATGTGCAAATCTGAAATCTTGTTTAAGATTTGTTGAATATTCTTATACCATTTGGGATAAGAATATGAATACAGTTCTAAGCTGAAAAGAGTATAAATGAACAGTGGATAGTAGTATACATGTATATATCTTTTGTAAAGGTATTTTACACACACACACACATATTTTCAAAGGAGTTTTTAATTAATAAAATGATTAATTAAATAGAAGGGATTAGGAGTCGCTTAAATAGCTTAATCGTACTTGTATGACTTAATCATACTTTATGTAACTTAATCATTCTTTATTTGTTTTCTTGTTTATGGAATTATTTAGTCATATACTTAGCACGAAACGCCATGAAGTGGGCTTGTATTTCTATGAGAGTTGAGAATGATGTATGAGTACGGTATAGAAGCAATGGTGTCTAAGCAACCGGCTTCGTTCTTGATCGAGGGATAGTGTGAGTTGGAAAGATCGGAAATGTGATAAGTATACAAGACTTGGTTTCCATTTATGATCGTCTATCTTGTAGTTTATAATCGATTAGTCGACTATTGAAATTGACCAAAATAACTTAGGAAATATCTAGAATAAAACACGGGGGCTATATGGTAAAGTTATATTCGAAATGTTATATTATACGTATAAACTCGTCTTACTCTTCTAAGATAAATGATAATGAAATCCATTTGGATATGAGATGATCTCCACCCTTATTGTTGTTTGTTTATTTCTGAAGGAACTGGAGTCAAGTTAACTCGAAATTTGTTAATTCAGTCTTGAAGAGATCGGGATCGATAAGTGTTCTACTTGTCGAAAATCACTTCAAGACTGAGATACATGTCTTATCTTTTGGAAGTGGATATGTTCGAGATGTAGGAATTCATTTGGGAATTTGGGAATTTGTGATCTGTTCGAGTTACGGCTCATGTGTTGGGATGCTGAATGTGACTTCACCATCGGTAAATGTCTAAAGACAGAGTATAATGCACAATATAGGGTTTAGCTAACCCATGAGGGTATATCAACTCCAAATCTAGAGTTGCTTTTGATTGTTGGGCGCTAGGAGTTGTCAATACTTGGTTCCACGTAGTTTATACTATGTTTAGCTGATGGGCCAATTGTGTTTACCCTATGGTTTAACTGTCTAGAGATATACGATGCTCGAAAGGTAGTTTCTAATTCTTGCCATGGAGATTCGCTTTAGTTTACTAGAGGCGTCTCCACTTAAAATCTATATACGAATGTACTTTAGTGGTTTTGATTGTACCCTCAATATTATTATGGTGTGATCAATGTAAGCATCATAGCTATTTTTGATTTATATTCTTCACTCTAGACTCTTTATTATATCACCTAATGTACTTATTAGATGGTGGTTTTTTTGAGGGGTTAACCATTACGGCATTTCGTGCAGCCTCAAAATGACTGTTATATGTTGTACACATATTTCTTGAGTTTCTCACGCTAGATTTATGACTGACTCATGGTTTTATATTTCCCTTATTTTCATGGGTGCACTCTTGAGTAATTCAAGAAAGGCAGGTTTTAGTTGGATATTCTTTAGACGAGCTGGATGTTTCACCTAGCATAGTGTTCTTATTTCCACTTCATTACTATTATGTACATATCAACATTTGTGACGATAGGTTGTTTATAACTACCTAGGCTGATGATAGTATTTAGAATTGTAACTTTGAAATGCTATGTATCTTAAAGTGACAGTTTGTACTGCCTTTTTGATATTATAAGTTATCATTCCACTGTGAGATTTTGATCTTGTGTTCCTTCTCTCTTATTCTGTTTCATTTTCATTTTTTTTACCCTAACAAACTGTCTTTTGGCACTTGAATGCTTGGCACAAGAATACCATGGATGTATTAGTGTCGACATTTGAGGGTCGAAAAGGTGGGTCGTTGCATTGTATTTTAAATTTAACTTTTAAATTTAAAACATTCATTTTAATTTTCAAAACAATTTTGAAATTAGGCCCAGGCCCAATTCAAACTAGACCTTTTTTATTAAGGATAATCTTCTGGCTTGCCTTATCCTTTCGAGCTAGGTCAGTAGCCAGGTAGGGTAGAGTACTTGATTACCCAAAGCCAATCTTAGACTCTACTTTTCTAGACATCCTACTATAGGGCATGCTTTAATAAGTAAGCCTTGATATTGCTAATTTAGATCGCATAAGCAATTTGGCTCTGATACCATTGTTAGAACTGGGCTAGCCCGTAGTGGAGAACTTGGGTAAATTTCAAAAAAATTACCTTTTAAGATCATTATTTGGCCTATGTAGTCTAAATTTATTTAGAAAATTTCTAAATTTTCTGTAAAATTAAAATCGATATTTTATTTATATTTATAAATAAATTTTTTGTTTTATATAATTTACGTTATATTTTATATATGTGTATCATATACACATATATGTATTCATGCACATGCAACATGATAATGTGTATATGGTTTGACATGCTTGTATATAAATGTTGGGATTTACATTGCAACTTACATGTTAGCCCCTAGTGCATACAAATGGATTTTCTAAATGTATACACAAATACACATAATTATATATATATATATTATATAATTATAATAACATATTAGTTGCAAATTATTTACATAAAACATTAATTAAAAAATATATATATATACATATGTATATAAATATATGAATAAATATAATTAAGTTATCAAACTATTTTAAAATTAATTTGTAAAATTAGTCCAAATATTTATAATATAAATTGACTGAATTTTTTTAATATATATATAAATATATACCTTTTGAAATATAAATACATAATATATATAAAAAAACATACTAATTATTTAATGTTTGATTTAAATAATTTATTAAATGAAGTTCATAATTAATTAATAACCATACGAAATTAATTGAAAAAATCTTAAAAAATATTTTCAAATCTATAAAGCATTTTTTATTTTATATAAAAAAAATTTCAAAGTTATTTTATTTTATTTATAAATGTATGTATGCCCACATTTTATTTATATAAACAATTTTAAATGAAATAAGTGTGTGTGTGTGTGTATAATATCCAAAAAAATTAGTTTTATAATAGCCGAATGTCATACTAACTAAACTACATTTTATAAAGATTATATATATATATATATTGTATAATGTTAAAATTTTAAATTAGATTTAATATTAAACTATATAATTATTTTTGAAATGTGTACTTTGTTTACTAAATGAAAAACATGGAGTACAAAAATTGCAATTATCGAACAAATCATGGTAGGAGTTTAACTATCATAAGTAATCAAAAACCACCATACGTTCCCCATATGCAAAAGACCAATAAAGCACTAAAAACCAAATCTAACAGTCTGCCTTTCCTTAAATAAAAATAAAAAACTTCAGTCGACCCTTCGTTAACTTTATGAAAGGAAAAATGCGATTTGGACCCATCCTCCTCTACATCCAATTCATGGTTGCCTCGATAAGTAAAGGCATCAATTTTAGCGAGGGTTTCCAGAAGCAGCTACCATCGAAGTCTAGTGCATTTCCAGGCCATTCATTTTCTGTGGTTTCGAAGCTCGAAGTTCCGTCCAAGATTGTTGCGACAGGTCTGGCTCTACAAAGACCATTAGCTATGCAGTGGTGAACACCCTTCTTGACCAAATTCTACAAATACAGGTTCGAGATCCCTTTCGTCAATTTCTCTAATATTCGAAGATTTTAGAAGATATCTGCAATCCACCATAGTTTGTTCATGTCTAATACTTGGTGGCATTTTAATTTGCTGTAAACTCTCAAATTACATTCAAGCCAAATGTGCCAAATCGTTGTTGTGATGGCTATAGCTACTAATTTGTTAACTAACTTGTTGCTGTTGTTCATGTTGACAATCTCATTAAACACAACGTCTATGTCGTAGTTGTCTATTCCTATAAACTGTAGCTTTTCTCTAATGTTATCCAACTGGGTCCTAGAGTATGTACAATAAAAAATAAATGTGATCTTGTTTCCTGGTTCTGATTGCATAGAACACGTATTGTGTCGATTGAGTTGTTCCATATGGATATTTTACCTTTGGTGTGTAATTTGTTTTCCTTTGTAGCAATGCACACATTGACATTTTAGGTGCACATGCGGTGTTTCAAATATGTTTGCACTAAGTTATCTCACTATTTCCTCTCTGACTTGATTCCACATAGAACTAAAATTAAATTCGCCATTATTTTGAGGTTTCCATGTCCAATAGTCTTCATTATTATTGAGCTATTGGAAGACCTTGAATTTGCATAAAAATATGATAGGGAAGGCATGGGTTATCTTCTCTCCATAATCCATTAGAGATGACAGAGGATACATTTTATTGCAGGCCCCATTTTTCATAACACAGTCCTCCCCTACCATATCCACTATTGATTGGCAATTAACCCATGGATCAAACAATAGGCTTGTGTCTTCTCCGTTAACTATCTTTCTTTCTATTAATCTTTTGATTGTTGATCTTGTATAAAGCAGGGTCTTCCAGGTATACGATGCATTATTATCTTCATTAATTGACTATAAACTCTTACTTTTGCAATATTTATTCTCATCCATTGTGACCATAAGCATTTTCCAAAGTCATCCATTTTAAAGTCGAGTAAGGGCTTTGTTCTCTACTCTGGATCGTTTATGATAATAAGTTTTTCTTATATCAATTTTTACTTCAGTCGAAAATGGAGAGCATTGCCTAGGTCGGCGAGGTTTATCCATGGCCGCCCCTAGTTCATCGCCTCCCAAGTTCGGTTCGGTGTCGAACCGGTCCTCGGGTATGGCATCCGATTAAGCCATTGCTCGACCTATCTCCTCGACATTCACTCATCTTACTTCTTGATTTTATTAATTTGATTCGCCACTAGAGTATGTCCTCCTTCGTTGCCTGGATCCTGAGGCTGCGTTCTCCCTCTAGTTTCAGTGTTGTGCATGGTTTGCTGCGTTTACCCGAAGCATGTCATGATTTGATCCACAATAGCTTGCTACTGAGCAGCGAAGCGGGTGCCGAGATTCGCCACAACTCTGTCCAACTCACCCTTGGTGAAGGTGCCTAGTCCTAGTGCATTGGACGATTAGTTATCTTGATTAGCAATAACTAGATTGACGTTCCCGTTGGCACTGCCAGTCCTGATATTAGGTTTAGGTGGCATGTTGAGAAAGTGACTCTCAATGAAAGTACTAAAACTATTTGCATGAAAAATGGACAAACACCTCCAATCAAATTAACAACAACAGATTCAACTTAAAGTAAAAAGGCTAGAAAAACAAGAGACACAGATTTATAGTGGTTCAGTCATAATGGGCATACATTCATTGTTTATGTTTATTCCTTTTCTTATATCTCGACTTTTTATAAGAATTTTTATATGAAATGCAATATTCTATGATTGAATTTAGCAATCCAAAAGCTTGGTTCTGTTGTTGCTATAACACAAAAGCTTGAAGGTTTAGAAGTCATCCCATGAATGCAAAATGCTTGGATATTTGTAGGGGTGAAGAGATGGTGTTGTTAATCCGGTAAGTTAGGAAATTTCCATGCATAGCTCGCCCAAATTGAATATTTCCATATATAAAAGATATGATTGCCAATTTCCAAATATACTCATATTTCATTCATATATACCTTACTTGGTTCGATTGGAAACTCGGTTCGAGGTAGGTTGGTTTAGTGGAATGCACATGGTCATCTTGCTGGCTAAGTTCTTGTACCTCTCTTCTTGGTTGGTGAGCTCCTTCATACTTGGTTGGGTGAGCACCTTATCCACTAGATATGAACTATTGTCTGGTACCTTAGGTACTAGACAGGAAATCATGTTCGGTATATCGGGTACCGAACAGGAAGATGCCAAACAGGATTTTCTATTTGATACTTAGGGTACCGAACAGGGGGCTCCTCTCCTCCATTCCCTTGCTTCTCTTGTCATGCTACTCTTCTCTTGCCTTGTCTTGGCTTCTATCCAAATCTCGGTCTCGTGGATGAAATTGCCCATAACAACATCTACGATAGTATCCCTCCTTCACCTCCATTTGTGGATATTGAAGCCGAGAATGATTTGGGTGTTGTTTTTCTAGAACCATTCTGCAATAATTTTGCATCTCTTTTAGTGTACTACTAGTTAAGTTTACTTCTATGTTATCTTTTTATCATTATGTAGATTTGTTGTTTAGAGAAGGGCCTCCTTTGTTTTGTGTAGTACATGGAGATCTTCATTCACTCTTATACTTTAATTTATTATTGTTTTAAATAAAAATGTAGAAGTACATTCAACGTTATTAGCCTTGCTAAAAGATACCATATCAGTCGGCAAAGATATCATATCATTATGAATTTCTGTACTTACATGCACAATATTCATGATTGGATAAAAATGCGTTATCCACAACAATATAATTTTACCTTCATCCAAAATGGTTGCAACATGAATTTTCCTCTCCCTCCACCAAATCAATATCATTTAGTTAATCAATGATACAAATTGAAAAATGGATGTCTATCCCTTATAAATCGAAAGTTATCACATTTCTCATTTTCATGAAGTCCAAATTGCTCCAAAACCATTTTAACTATATTTTTAATAATTTTTTATTCAAATTTTCATATGCTAGTAGAATAAACTTATGACTTGCTATTTTAAAAGAGCTAGCATGTTTTAATTATTAAGTAAAAACAACTCTTCCTAAAATAGTTATTTGTTATTTCATATGAATACACAACTATGACAATTCATTTGTCATGATGACGATCCCAAACTCACTGTAGAAGAATATCTTCAAGAATATTATGAAAGCAGGAATTATAAAGAGAAAATAAACTAACACATCAAGACATGTTACATGAAATGTTTGTATTAAAATTTACCATTTGAAATGATTCATTTGTGATTGAACTTAGATAAAAATGCAATTTGACTGTATTTTTTTATTAGGCTACGTTTGCATCTACGGTTTTATATTATTGAATTGTATACACATATCTAGTTTGTGTACTGCTAAAAGTACTCGAGTTTGCATTTCCTAATACCATGATGTGGTATCAGGAAGTGAAAAACCTGATGTATTTAGCTCCATATGGTTGTATGGGGCTAAAAAACCAAATTTTGCACCTCTTGACATTATTGTATTAAGAAAGAGCAAACTCGAATGTTTTTAGCAATAGTGTATTTAGTATTCATCAATTGAACAATGATTTTTTAGTTTTTAAATAAACAAATTTAATTAATTTGATCTATTTTCTCATTTGTTTCTGTTTTGATAATTTTATTTCATATCAACAATAAAGACCTCTTATTCTGTGCATGCTAAAATTTGCACATTTATTGTTTTTTTGAAAGATATGCTAATTTAAAATGTAGCAAAAAAGGAGATTATATTGAAAATTACTACGTTCATTCACTATTAAGATTTTGATAGATGTTTTATTACATTGAAAAAAAGTAGACAATAATGAATAAATAAATGAATAATGAAGATTTGGTTATAAATAAATGAATAATAAAGATGGGTTGATCCAGCTGTCATATCAAAAAAATGTAGCTGTAATAAATAAGGCAAATGGTTTGGTGTCACTTGCATTTCTCTTCTAAAAAAACAAAAGTCTCTCTCCTAAAAAATCTCATCTCCTCTCTCTCTCTCACCCCATGGAAAATACAGAACCTTCTTCTTTTGATCTAAATTTAGTCCCTTACATCGCACCTATCATTAAAACCGAACCCAAACCTGAACCAATTGAAATTCCGGATCCACATCCACAATCGCTTCTCTCTCCTAATAATAACATTCTCTCTCCTGAAGTCCACACACCATTGAACCAACTCGCTCCCGATGAAGACGCTCTATTCGCCGAATACCACCGCATCGCCCAGCTCTTCCTCAGTTCCTACAACGAAAAATTGAGTTCCAACTCCGGCGCCGTGGTAGATTCAGCTGGAGATGGCGGCAGCAGCAGCTCGAATGCGATTGTGGCACCAGTTAAGAAGCGGAAACCTCGATCCGGCGATATGGTTCGCGTTTCGAGCATAGAAGCTCCAGATCTGACCTATTTTCGCGATTTGGTTCGAAGAGCTAGAATCACGTATGAAAGTTTGAGAATATTACTGATTCGTGACGAAGAACGTGCTTTAATGCTCGGATTGTTGAATAAAAGAAGCAGGGCTGATTTAAAAGCTGCGGCTTTAATGACAGATAGAGATTTATGGTTGAACAGAGATAGAAGGATAATTGGTGCGATTCCGGGTATTAATATTGGTGATGTTTATTTTTTCAGAATGGAATTGTGCGTGATTGGATTGCACGGACAGGTACAGGCTGGCATTGATTATGTTACAGCTGCTAGAAGCTCGAGTGGAGAGCCCATTGCAACAAGCATTATTGTTTCGGGTGGGTACGAAGATGACGACGATAAAGGTTATGAGTTAATCTACACGGGTCATGGTGGTCGAGACCCGAATTTGCATAAACATTGTGTTGGGCAGAAATTGCAAGGAGGAAATTTGGCCTTAGAGAGAAGCATGGTCTACGGGATTGAGGTAAGGGTTGTGAGAGGAATAAAGGTTAGAAGTGATGTAAGCCCGAATAATAAGGTTTATGTTTATGATGGACTTTATAAAATTGTTAATTGTTGGGTTGCCGTTGGAAAATCGGGGTTTGAGGTGTTTAAGTACAAGTTGATTAGGATTGAAGGACAAGAGGAGATGGGGAGTGTTATGATGAAAATAGCAGAGGAGTTGAAGGTTAATCCATTGAGTGTTAGGCCAAATGGGTATTTGAGTTTTGATATGGCTATGGGAAAAGAGAATTTTCCTGTATTTTTGTTCAATGACATTGACGAGGAAAGGGATCCTTTGTTATTTGAGTATGTGGCTCGCCCGGTTTATTTAGAAAGTTTGAAAGAAAAAGTTTTTGGAGATTGGGCAGGAGGGTGTGAGTGCACGGGTAATTGTTCCGTTGATTGTTATTGTGCCAAAATGAATGGTGGTGATCTTCCTTATGATGCAAATGGTATACTAATAAGAGGAAAGCCGATTATATATGAGTGTGGTAGCTCATGCAAATGTCCAATGGCTTGTGTAAATCGTGTAACACAAAAGGGATTGAGGAATAGATTAGAGGTTTTCAGATCTCGCGAGACAGGATGGGGTGTTCGGTCACTGGATTTGATAAGGGCAGGATCATTTATATGTGAATTTAGCGGGGTTATATTGTCAAAGCAACAAGCAGATGAACTGTCCTTAAATAGAGAATGTTTGGTTTGTCCTGATATGTTTCCAAGTAGATGGGTTGAATGGGGAGAGGTATCTGATGTATTTCCTGATTATGTGCCACCAACTCAGCCTTCGATTCCTGTGCCTAGCTTTTCAATAGATGTATCGAGAGCAAGGAATGTTGCTTGCTATATGAGTCATAGCAGTAGCCCAAATGTGTTTGTTCAATTTGTATTGTATGATCATTACAATGTTGCATTTCCTCACCTTATGATATTTGCGTTGGAAAATATCCCTCCTTTGAGAGAATTGAGCATTGATTATGGGATGGTAGAGGAACAACAGGTGGAGAGGTTAACAATGTAGAGAAGCAGAAAAATCCCCAAGTATACTTTTTGGAGTTTTGAATTCATATATGGAGTGCATGCAAAAGTTTAATCCACTGATCATGCTTCATTTGGTAATTTCTTTCAGACTATTGCATTATTGTTTGGTTTATACTTCTGCATTCTCTTTATTTACTTCCAGTAATTGTGAAATATATGTACCACACTTCAAGCTATTGTTCAGCACCTGTTTGTGCTTAAGGTAATACTTAAAACTATGATTGAGAATTATGTTCGCTCTCAGTGGATATGCCAGATTGCTATCGTTCAACCAACTAATGTAGGAAGGAGCATGTGGATCCATTTCCCACAAATTTTAATTGGTAGATGTGTAGTTAAATTGCTTAGTGGATCTATAGCGGTGGAGGTCCAAAAAACTATAACGGGGATACAGTTAGGATGTAATGGAAAATAGTGGAGGTGCATAGCGATATCCAAAAATATCGTGATCAATCCAGTTCATACTCGTGGACTAGAAATGGTGTCATAACTTATATTGAGCTTTTAGGGCTTGAACGCTAATATACTAATATTTTTGTTTTTTGAAAAATAACCGATTAATATATTTTTTATATAAAAGTTGCTAAACCGGATTCTAAAATGCTCTAATTTAGCGGGCTTAGCAATAAATAGCGGGGGTTTACTGTTTAATATCGTTAAATTGTAAAAGCGTAACGGTCGAAGAGTGCTAATATACTAATATTTTTGTTTTTTGAAAAATAACTGATTAATTTATTTTTTTATATAAAAGTTGCTAAACCGGATTCTAAAATGCTCTAATTTAGTGGGCTTAGCAATAAATAGCGGGGGTTTACTGTTTAATATCGTTAAATTGTAAAAGCGTAACGGTCGAAGAGTGCTAATATACTAATATATTTTTTTTTGAAAAATAACCGATTAATTTATTTTTTTATATAAAAGTTGCTAAACCGGATTCTAAAATGCTCTAATTTAACGGGCTTAGCAATAAATAGCGGGGGTTTACTGTTTAATATCGTTGAATTGTAAAAGCGTAACGGTCGAAGAGTGCTAACCGTTTTAGCTGGAATTTAGTTGGTCTTTAGCGGAGCTTTAACACACTGTTTTTTGTCTTTCCCACCGGGTGTTTAATGAAAAAGAAACACATCCCACTTTTTTCTTTTTTCACCCCATCTTATTCCAAATATACCATTGGTTTTTTTTATCTCTCTCTTTCCGTTCTTCCTCTCTTATCACAACAGCAAATTAAACCTCTCTTGTCACAGCAGTAAAAAATAATATTTGTAATCATAAATAGTTTTTCATCTTTTTTTTCATCAAACAATGCAATTTAAAAGAGAAAAATAAGTTGCGGTTTAATACAATACAAAACGATAAGAAATTTATACAATGTATTTATTTCAGGATAATAGGTTTAATATCATTCCAAGTGCACTACGAACCAGGTTTACTAACAATCCAAGCTATACATAGGCTTATTGCTCATATTTTAGTTACTATCTCTGAAACCCAAGAAAATATACATTCAGTTCTTAAAAAATGCAAAGGTTAGTAGAAAATATACTAAATATTCGACTTTATCACCTTCTTAAAAAACAGTCTTCTTTTATTAAGCTGTCTTCTTCAAAAATTCTATTTTCACGTTTATCGACATTTATCAGCAAAAGAAAAAGCAAAGAAAAGTTAGAGAATATAAAAGGACATAAAATAACTAATCTAAATAATTATAAGGGTAAAATGGTCCCTTATTTTTTTTAAATTTAATGGGGCGAGGAAGTCAAAAAGTGGTGTGTTAATAGAATTGGCTTACGAAGAATTGAGACTAAAGAATTTGCTATCCTTTGAGATCAATGGTGACCTGTCAAGCATTTGCATATTTGTCAAGATGTTATATAGTCTATATATGTTGGTTGGTATCATCGATATGTTAATGATATTTCGTTATATTAGCTTTAGTTATTTTTTTCTCAAAAATCACTCAAAATATCAATAGCAACGTATCAAATGAAATAGAAAAGATGAAACCTAACCCATCTTATTTCTACAATTTTATTTTATTTTATGATAGCATAGTGAATGACGAGAATTAATGGACACCCACATCAAGTGCACCTTTCTTTGTGGATACCTTATCCTCTTTCATCATTATTTCTCTCCATTAAAATAAGAAATATATATCATCTGCTTTGATAAAATACCAGAGATTCATTTACCTGTGTGGACCATCACTACATGATATGCAATAGTAAAGTGTTAGGTATTACGTAGTGGGGATCGACACAACTAAGAGTATCCGTACTGTATTTTACTGGAGTAGGCCATCTGCTTCCATTAAATTGTCAGTCTCTTTAAACGTTATTATTCTCCATTAAGTTGTAAGTCTTTTACTTCTCAAATTCAGTATGCTTGATTTGTATATGAATTCTTTACGAATGTAACAAGTACTTCACCTTTTCCTTCCCTTATTCTTTGTTTGTAATTGGTTTCTGAGTCCATTTGGTAACTACTTATTTTATATTCAAATGTAGTTTTGGATGAGTGTTTGGATACAAATTGACTTTTAGGTTAAATAAGTTAATTTTGGCATTTGATTAACATAAGAAATCATTTTTTGTCAAATTAAAAAAAAAACATGTATCCAAATAGAGTTGTAATACAAGTACTCCTTGTACAGCTTTGGCAATACTACCTTTTGCTAGCCTTAGTAAATTATAGAAGAAGAGGAAGAAAAAAAAAGTTCTAAACAAAAGCCTTTACTAATATGCAATGATACAGATTTCGTTTGTAAAACCACGATCTCTTGTGAGGCTGTTTCTTTGAAAGCATGTTGTTTTAGCCTATCTAAACAAATGTAATTTGTTTATTTTGCTACTACCGTATAAAATTGTTTTTATAGAATGACCAACAGAATTGTTGCCATTAACAAATTTGTTAGATTAACCATTACATTTAGAGAGGAAATTTATCGCACATATAAGGTGCGTCTTTGGGAAGTGAACGGGCACCCGAAAGGGGCATTCTGAATGGAGCACGAAAGGAGAAAGCTCAGCAAAAGAGGAATGCGTTTTCGTGCTGAACGGAGTAACGAACGAGAAATGACTATTTGTTTATATTGTATTTCTGTGTTGTTTGTTTTATATTGTATTTTTGTGTTGTAAATTGTTTTAACTATTTTTGACTTAATTTTGATAGTTGATATTAAATTATAAATTAAGTATCAAAATACAAAGAAAAAAGTGTACATTGTAAAGAAAAATAACAATACATTTCATTTAACAAAAAAACATACATATGAAAGTAATGGGGCTCCTTATAACCATTGATCACGATCGAATTCTGATATAATGTTCAACAATTTGTTTGAACATGTCGGAATTTTGATCTTCGTCTCTCAGAGTCGGGATCTCACGTGCCTTGCTCGAGACGATGAAGCTGCATCGAATGTCCGACGAGTAGTAGCGGTGGTGGGACTAGAAAGCAGATCATTTTCTGTCCCATTAAGAATATCCGACTCGATTATTGTCTTACCCATATTTTACATTATAAGCTAAGGTATATGGTCACATGACCGTATTCTTCTCTCTCTTCTTGATGTGTGTGCGTGTTTTTTTTTTTTTTTGGGAGGGAGGGGAGGAGGAGGGGGTGTTGGGTATAAGTTTTGTGTGTGCGGAAGCAGTAATACTTAACCTTCACAATTTCCCCACTATTTGTTTTCTAATTTTGACAGTTGCCTTTAGAGCATTAAGCATCCTTTCAAGCATTAAACATTGGTAATGAAGTCGGGGATTCGATCTACATTAGCTACATTATCCATATGATTTGCCCAAAGTATGGTTAGGGGCACTATGAATATTTTCCTTATAGTCCACAATCAATAGCTCGTCTCGCTGAGTCTTACAAGAAAATATATATTGTTGCCTGTTGCTATCACGGCAAAATTGTTTTTTCATCATATATTTGTTTGATATTTATTATAGTCCTCTTATATATATTACACATTTTTGGTTCATTTATGATCAATAATTCTAGCAACTGTTAATTACATGGTTATGACATATGTTAACTAACTCTTTCTATTAACTCTCAGTTTTAGAATGCATACAAAATCTTATTTGTGTTCCTTCTATTTATTTTTCAGGTCGTATTTGGAGGATTTACAGTGTTGCCTTATTTGACCAAATTTTCAAGGCATTGTTGCAGAAGGATGAGCCTCTCACTCACAGAAAGCTATGAAGTACAAACGAAATAGAACCTTGTTTGGCTGTGTAATTTATGTATGATTGTAGAAGTATATTTTGCACCCTATCGTTATACATATATCTCTATGTACATTACTTTTTTCTAGGAACGTACAACTGTAAGCATAGAAATAGCTAGACAGCAATTTGCAGTATTTCATCGAAACTTATCCATTGAAATATTATTGAAAAACACATATGTGAAAGTGGTTTCTGGATATCTTAGGTTTACACATCGAGTTAACATGTCAAGTATTGGTAGGTTTTATCCCATTTTCACTAGGGCTGTTAAAGGTTATAGTAATTTACCATTATTGTATCAATACCAAGCAATTAGTGACCAATATTACATTAAATCGGTTTACCAATGTTGTCGGTATGATAATACCAAGTAATTAGTGACCAATATTACATTAAATCGGTTTATCAATGTTGTCGGTATGATAACGGTAAATTTACCATGATTAACGGTAAATATAACGGTAAAAAAAGTCAAAACCAATAACAATGATAAATTTATCAGTCATATCAATTTTGTTTTTTCACTATTTAAACTAATCTTAATCATGGATTTTTGAAGGTATACCAGGTTTTAAGAAGATGTTAATTGTATTATTTATGATGATTTTTTTTAAGTTTTAGTTTTTATTAGGTTCAATGTTTAAGATTAACAAAAATATTATTTTATATTATTGTAAATAATTTATGATGAATTTTGAAAAACTTAGCCGTTGCTAAAATAAGTCAAAATGTTGATACAAATATTAGGTTTGGGTCGATGTGTTACTGTTGTTTTATTTTGTCTGCCCCGCCTCTACTATTCACGTTTGGGTTTGGGGTAACGTTTTATATAATTATTTCTATGGTAAAATTAATTATTATATCATTATCTTTTAAAGTTATTTATTATATTTGTAATGTTTTAGAATTAATTTTTTTTTTGGCAAGGCCAGCCGGTTTTTAAAATGGACCGTCCACTTTTTATTACAACAAACGTAATAAAAAAAATACAAGGAACAGGAGATAGACAAGATGCCTATGCTACTATATATTTTTTTATTGTCTTTTGTGATTCCTTTGACGATCATAAGTTGAAAGTTCATATTCTTCAGTCATCGATAAACAGTTTGTTGGACAATACTCGACACAATTACCACAAAATATACACCGAGTATCTTATCTGTTGATACGAAGTATTCCGGCGATCCCCACGATCCGAGTCCGAGCTGTTGGAATTGGAACAGGTTCGGCAGCAGATCACGAAATCTTGGTGATCTTCTCTATCTAATGAATGAGGAGTCCGTTTGGAAATCGTCCGCCCCGCGCCACCCCCCGAGTATATGATTCAACAGGAAAAAAAAAGTATTGAACTGAAAATTTTTTCTGGGGATATTCATTCGGATAGGTGAGTCAAGGCGTTCAAAACTCTTTTTGAGACAGATAGAGATGGGGAAGGTGTTCAGTCAGTAAGGAATTTTTCACTAGAGCTCGCCCGCCTCTTTTCATTATAAAACCAATAAACCGAGATGGATTGTTTGGTCATACAAATTAACAGATGATTTGGAAGAAGAAGATGAAGAAGAATCGACGGAAGATCCCGAAATTCGGTCAAGAAAAGGGAAACGCATAATAATTTATACTGATAACGATCAGAGTACTAATTCCCCGTGGTTCCTCGAGTGCCAGCCGCAGAGAGGAATGCCATCAACTAGGGCGCTATTTGCCACTGACCACTCGCTCGCCGGCCGCTCGGGCTCCGCGTTTCAAGTTCGGGAATAGGAGCTAGACAACATGTCTAGACTGCTAATAGCAAATGCACCGCGTAGGGAGCAACATCACTACAGTTTACCAATAGGAAAACCAAAATACAATGACCAAAACATATCATAAGCAAACAATTACATAAGAGAGTGACAAAACACATTACAAGCCATCAAACAACTAGCAATTGACATAGTTCAATTTGACACAGACACAATCACTAGAGGCATTAGACAACAGCAGCCACGAAGCAAACCAGGGCAACACCAAGCCAAGGAGAAAATTACAACCTGAATATACACAAACAACATCTTCCTGAGCAGATAGTTGCCAAAGAAATTGACAACGAGCATAACATACTAGCAGACTTCATGTACAACAGTACCACTACAACCACCGAACACACAAACTCAGCCGTAGCAAGGCTATCGCCGTCGAGCGAGGCAGTGGAGGAGGAGCAGAGCCGTGGAGAAGCACCCGCGAGGAGAAGCCAAAAACCACTCACCACCCCAAGAACAGATCCAAAAAATATCTCTTCATATAACCCAGATTCAAGACCAGACGTAATATACACTCGACAAAAACTGAGATAGCTCACCCGAGTCTCGAGACGACAACCAAGGCTGCAAGTTCGCCAAATGCTGTAAACAGTCACTAAGGCAGCAGACCACGTTGACTCACGAGAGGGCGCAGGAGATCTGGAGGTTCCGGCCATGGTCGATTCATCAGCGTAGAGAAGTAGAGGCCAAAAGATAAGGGAAAGAATCAGATCTGGAAGTGTAGGAAGGGGTTTGAGAGTGGAGCCATCAACAAATAGACAGTAGCGAGGAAAGCTAGGGTTAGATGAGCAACAAATGATGAAGCGAAGAGGGATTGAAGAGATAAGATACAAACAAGAAGAAAATGGAGGCGGCTGCTCCTTTGCCCTAGTCCCCATTAATGGGTGTTTGTTGAAAAGCGATGTTATATCTTTGAATTAATTATTTTATTAGTTTTGTTTAAAGATAATTAATTATTTAATAAGGTTGTTTAAAGAGAATAAATTGTTTTATTAATGATTGTTTAAAGCTACTTAATTATTTTATTAGTTTATTGTTTAAAAGTTAAGTAACTACATTTTTAAAAGTTGTTTAATGTTGTTTTATTATACTACTTAAACCGTTTTTAAAAGTTAATTATTTTATTATTTAAATGTTTTTAAAACAATTTTATTATTATATTTTTAATAATGCTTTTAAAGTTTTATTATTATATTATTAAAAATGTTTAAAGTTTATTTTTTATGATGTTAAAGTTTTTATTCATTATACTTAAATACTAAATTGTATATAAAAAGATTCCTTTTTATAAACAGGATTTCTTAAAGGAGTTTATGAATTTGAAAGAGATTCGAAATTTATAAATGAATTTGGAATTTGTAAAGAGTTGCAATAAGTTTGGAATTTGAAATTTATATGATATTTTATGAAAGGAATTCTAAAAATGAATTTTAGAGCTTATACTTATAAAAGGGTTTATAAATTGTTTTAAAGATTAATAAGGAAGTTTTATAACTTGAAAAGAAATCTTGAAATTTGAGAAGAAGTTTTATAATTGATTTTGGATACTTATAAAAAAAATTATAAATGATTTTGGATATTTGTAAAAGAGTTTTATAAAAGGATTTGGATATTTATAAGAGTTTTATAAATATACTTGGAGATTTATTAAGAGTTTTATGAATGGATATGGAATTTTAGCAAAGGAAATGTTCATAAATGAAAGAGATTTACTAGAAGTGATTTATTGAAGAAATTTATAAAAGGAATTGAGATTGAATTTCCCCAAATCGACCTTCTTAATTTTGGTGGTGTGGACATTCATTCCATGCTTAATACCGAAGGAATAATGTTTATATTTATCCTTATTTCTGTTTCTTTTAAAATAATATTTGTTTTAATCCTTTTGATATAATTTTGAAATAAGAAATCTTTCATGATGTTTTGTGAATATACTTATACCATTGAGATAAGTATATGAATATATTTTCTAAGTACGAAAAGTGTAGTGTTTTGTGGATATACTTATACCGTTGAGATAAGTATATGGATATTTTTTGAAGTATTGAAAGGAGTATAAAGGGTTTGTAAATATATCTTTGTAAAAGTATTTTGATACGGATATTTACAAAGTGATTTTAATTAATGAAAGGATTAATTGAAGAGGTTAGTGGTTGCTTATATGCTTAACCAATGTTGATTTCCCTATGGAAATAAATCCCCGATTTGATTGTTGTTTTCATTTGATAGTTAAATAAACAACTATTAAACCTTAGCCAGTTTTAAAACTATCGTTGTCGGTTCGGCGAGTCCGGGATCGAATGTATTATTCGAAAACCACTTTGAACTGGCATAAGAATTCGAATTGGAGATATCTTGAAGATGATCGAAGATGGAGTTCTTTGAAGTGCAAAGGCTACTCGCTACCAATCTTGAGGATGATCCAAAATGGATGTAGTGGAAGTAGTGCATTCGGTTTCGTTCAGATCCAGAGCGAACTTGTACAGATGAATGCTGGCATTGCATTGCTGCCTAGAGGCAGTATTAGCATTTCAAGTGGGATTTGCTGAGATAAAACGTAAAAGCGTTGCCTCAAGCCTCACAACTTGGGAAATGGTTAAAACATGGTAGATGCGATAGGGCTATGTGGGTCGCACCCATCAGGGTGTGTCATCACCTTTCTAGATCATTATATTATGGATTTGGTTGTGCATGAGAGCTCTCGATTAAGGTTGGAAAACAACTGGGATGATGACATATTCAGTACTATCTTATAAGGGGTAGGCTAGTCCCGTGTTGGTAGAGGGGCAAATGCATTTGTAGCCCTTGGTACATTTTATCTGGAGTGTACTGCATGGAAGGTAGTCCCTTACCTTGCCATTGTTGTAATCTATTCTCCATTAAGCACCGTGCGGACTTAGTCGTATATCTATTATGCTAGAATTTAATTAATGTAACAATTTTGGCTATATTCAATATTTATTTTAAACCCTGAACACTATGTGATATCAGAAGATTTCTTATGAAATGTTTTGGTTATCGTAAGATAAAAGCCCGTCCATTTTTATACGTGGCGTGGTCTTACGAGATATCCTTATTTTGAAATTTTCTTATAATATTAAAATTCATTTAAGGTGTGTTTCTCACGTTGATTTACATCGGGTGTTATTTTCTAATAATGCTCGGGTCAGATCGAGCATATTTTTAGATCTAGTTTGGACACCTTGGAGCTTCAAGAGACGAGCTGGATGTCCAAAATGTATCTCTAGTATATTCCTTATTTCTGCTGCATGTGTTGGTTTATTTGTCAGTAATTGTAAGGGTAGGCTGTTATAACTGTCCAAGCTGGTGATATGTTAGTGCTCCGATTGTGTTATGTATATAATGTTTTTCTTTTGTAAAGACTTGTGTGTATTATATATTTCTCGTGACGATGAGATATTCTGTTCTATCTTTTATTTTCTTTCATCCCAAATGATCTACCTTTCCGGCACTTGAATGTTCGGCACACAGATACGTGGATGTATTAGTGTCGACTTTTGAGGGTCGAAAAGGTGGATCGTTATAGCAAGGCACATAAGAGTAAGCATGCATTATGACCTTTCATGGAAGGTAAGAGGTGAGTGGTTACCTCTTGGCCACTTCTACATAAGGCTCTTCATATGATTACATTAAGCCATTTGATAATTTATAAAGATAGAAACAACATTGTCTTAATCCTCTTCTAATCTAAGTAACTCTTTTCTAGTCTTTATCAAAAAATTAAGCTATAGGGCTAACACAATAGAACAATAAGGAATAACATTAGAAAGCATGAAGAAAAGGAACAAAACTCCCACCCCAAAGTTAGGCTGCGAGCAGTTATTGGGTTGGGAAGTGAGGCCAAGAGCATTTTGGAGCAAAAAGTTGGATCTTTGGGTGTTTGGTGATAGTAGAAAGTGTTTTAGTATTCTTAGTCTTGTGCTTGGTAGTAGGCTTGGTTTTGTGTGAGTTATCTCACCTTTGAAAAGTAAATAACGTGTGTATATACATTTTGTGCAAATTTAAAGTTGAGACATTAACTAATGAAGTTATAACTTCGGACCCCTTGCTTTCGAAAGTAAATGACAACTCTATATTGTAAATCATCACTTCTAGTACCCTCTATAACATGAACGAGGCCTTGACTTTGTGTTTACAAGTTTGGTGTGATTGTATGTGAAGTTGAAGTGTGTTTGAAAGTTTTTGTAGCGAGAATAATCGCTATAAGTGCACTTCAAAATCCTTTGTGTTTAGACTCCTTCGAATGGTTATTTGTGAATAAATTATGAAAATATATATTTTGATTGTGCTCTACACTTATAGTAGTGTATGGGACAACAAGGAAGTGGAACTTTGTAGAATAAGGTAGCAAAAGTTTTAGCGAAATAGTCGCTATATAAGCACTTTGAAAATTCCTTGTGTTCAGTGATTTTTAATATGATTTTGGGAGACATCCTTAGGGGTTTATTTTCTGTTTTAATAAGTTTATTATGGTTACCTTTTATTGTAAAAATATCAAAGTTTAAATGATTTTATAAAAGGTTGAACAAAGTTTGAAAATTTTAATATCTGAAAAGGTCATTGTAGATGCACTTTGAAAATGCCTTGTTTTTTGTGATTTTATTATGATTTGTAAGACATTGTTAGGGGTTTCTTTGCATGATTATTACGTACTATAATAAAAGCACTTACTACAAAAAAAATTAGACTTTAAATTGATTGTTAACTTGTTGAAAACTGGTTAAACTTTGAAGGGTTCAAAACTGGTTTTGTGGCAAAAATAGGAAAATACAACATTTTCTGAGTGTTTCTAAACTTTCAACGCAGTTCTGTAAATGCTATAGTATGTTATTTGAGATTTTAAAAAGTTTAAAAATGATCTTTAAGTAAAGTTTTTTTTCGAATTATATTTAAGGATGTTTGATAACATATGTTAGAGTATTTTAAAAGTGGTTTCAAGTTTAAATATAATTTTAATAATTATTTATGAATTTTTAAAGTAAAGGGTTTTCACTTGTAAAATATGTTTTTTATTGATTTTTTTTCAAATTCTAGTTTAGTTATTTTTAAGTAATATTTTATATGGACGATTAAAATGTATTTATACGTATTTAAAAAGTATTTTTATGTGTATATAAGTTTGGAAAGTAAGTTGATTGTTTTATAAAGATAAGTGGGTTTTGGATATAATACTTAGTTATAATAAGTGGTTTTGAAAAGTTATTGAAAAGTATATTGCTTTGTTAAGTGTAGATATACTTAGATCTTTAAAAAGAGTATTTAAAGATAATGTTAAGTATAAAATGGTTTGCGTTTATAGTAAATAATGTTTAAGTAATATTTATTTTTAACCCTTTTGAATATACTCTGGAATACACTTTGTTCTTTAAAAAGAATATTTTAAAAATAATGAGAGGTGTAAAGTGTTTTTGGTTTATAGTGATAATGTTTTAATAACGCTTGTCGTTAACCCTTTTTAATGTTCTTAGATCTTTGAGAAGAGTATTTTAAAGATAATGGCAGAGTATGGAAATGGTTGGAAAGAAGTAAGGAAAGTAAAGGTTTAATTCATAAAAGAGAGAAGGGGTTTATAGTAACATTTGTTTTTAACCTCTTTGATTATATTTTAAAGTGAGAAATCTTGTTAAATGATTTGTGAATATTCTTATACCTTTGAGATAAGTATATGAATACATCTTGAAGTATTGAAAAGAGTAAATGAATAGTGAAATAGTAGTATATATGTATATAACGTTTTTAAAGGTATTTTAAATATATATACAAGTATCTACAAAGAAGTATTATTTGAAAATACGGGGATTAGAAGTCGCTTATATGACTTAATCGTACCTTTTGTGTTTACACGTTTATGGAAAGTATTTAATCCTATACTTAGCACTAAAAGTCGACAAATTAGACTTGTTCTATCTGTGATAGTTAAGAAGAAGTGTCAAGTTAGGGCTTTGATGCAACCCGTGCTCTAACCTATTTGGCTTCACCCTTGACCGATGGATAACATAAGTTGAGAGTGTTAGAAATGGTGATAAGTATATGAGACTTGATTTTCGTATGTGATCGTTCTATCCTATTGAACTTGACAAAACTAGCTTAGGAAGTATACAAAAACTTCACGGCTTCATACGGTTTGAGGTCCCCTGGGGTGGGCTTATTAGTACGAAACATCTATCGCTTTACGAATGTGTATGTAACATCCCCACTTGGAGGCCCAAAACTAACAGCTATGGGTACTGCAGTCATACATAGTTATTAATCCTTGGTGACCAAACGCGGTAATGTTAGATACATTGATATAATAGAAACACATGGATACGAAAACTTTTAAAATCATAAAATTTTAATTCTAGTTCAAATCATATTTCAAATTCATTACATAATCCCAATTTCGTAAACCATGTTTAGAGAAATATAATTATAACTCTATACGCCAAGAGCGACATATGAAGATGCCCCTTTGGATGATCAGAGTCTAAATACAGGCAATTAACCAACTTTGCCATTGCAACCAAAACACAGCAGAATCAAACATAGCTTGCCTCCCGCACATCTTCGGAAGCTTATTCGTCTAAAGAAGACCCTGAAAACCTTAACTCTCAAACTACTCAAAATTAATTGAGCACCCTAGAGTTTAAGGGGAAAACATAAACTTCGAATCCGACAAAAGCGTGGTGTGAATAATAACCTACCATCTCGAACCATATAGATATCTAGTAAGACCACGCCGCTTAGCGGAACGGGTTTTCCCCTCACTAGTGTCTTAACTAAAATCTATAATAACCATATACTATGCACCAGCATCCACAATGGTTAAAACATAATAGTTTAAAATATATCATAATGATATGCAAACATGCAATATATTCTAGATTTCCCATTCCCATTCATTTGCCTATCTGTCTCTGTATAGTTTCTAGGGTCACTATTAACTTAATAGTTTTCATGGGCCAACTAATAACCCATTCCAAGCTTACAGACTATCTGTCTGGTTTCATTGTTTTCATGGGATCACTAAAAATCTATTGCCCCTGCTAATAACTTCATCCAATTATAGTTTTAATAGGTTCACTATAAACCTATTGGATTCTCCAATATCTTCTCTCATGTCATAGTTTTCATGTGTTAACTATGAACCTATTGACCTCTGTCAATAACTTAACCCATATATAGTTTTCATGGGATCACTACGAACCTATTAGCTCTCGCCAATAACCATTTCCATACATAGTTTTCATGGGTTTACTATGAACCTGTTTAAACTAACAACTCTTTGATCAGTCTTTGGGCATCCCACATTCTGGTCTCCCTGACCTCCTGGATGCAACTCTACTCATACAAGGGTTAACTCAATTTACATTCACTACTGGGTCAACCTAGCTGGTTATTCTACCCTTTTCCCCCAAATACAAATGGGTTAATTATAGAGTGAATATATTTATAGAAGAAGCATACATAATAACTGATCATAACATAATAATACCAACATTTATGGTTTAATATCCTTGAAGTCACTTCCACATGAAATATGGTTAATACCTTTAACTTATTATTTTTATCAAGGAAAGCTTCTTCAAAAACTCCAAAATAAGTTGCCATTTCAAAGCCCTTTTATATTGCCATGGGTTTTTCCTTTAAAAATGAGATTAAGTTCTTTGTTTTGAAAACTAAGGCTTTCGAAACTTTAGACCTTTACTTCGAAACCATTAAAATATATCCTTCGAAAGTGTTCAAACCTTCTATTCAGAACACTTAAATATATGCCTTTCGAAACACTCAATATCTTTCGAAAGCATCAAAACCTTCTTTTCAAAACCATCAAAACATTCCTTTCGAAAGCATTAAAGCATATCTTTCCAATTTATAGAAGCATAGCTTCAAAACCATTTGAAAGTACCACTTTCAAAGTCTTTGGGTTTTACCTTAAATATAACTTTTGGGTCAAAGTGAATATAAACGAAAGTAACCCTTTCGAAACCATTAATCTTCAAATAAAAAGGATTTGGGAAAAACATATGGCTTTTGGAACCCTCCTTTCGAAAGCATTAGTCTTTAAGTAAAATAATTAGAAGGATAGCTTCAAATTGACCTTTCGAAACCATTACCTTCGAAATCCTTAATATAAGTGGCTACGGGAGCCCTTTCGAAAGCATTGGGAAGCAACTTCTATATTTGTAAAACAAAAGCTTACATTTCGAACTCATTGATACAAGGCTATAAAGAGAAGCGGCCTTTAATCTATTTGAAAGGAATGAAGACGGCAGCAAGGTTTCGACTAGGTTCAAAACTACACTTTCGAAAGCTCCTTTTTAAAACATAATAGCGGCACCTCAATCGAAAGCTACCTTTTAAAACAAAAGGCGATAACCTCTTCAAAAGCTATATAAAAGTACTTCAACCCCTTTTGAAAGCATCTTTTAAAAGAAAAGTAAGCAATATCTCTTTTGAAAGCAAAACAAAGGCCAGTGGGTTGATTCGAAAGCTATTTAAAATGGCATTAACCCCTTCGAAAGCATGGTTTCGACACTATACCTTCCTCCTTTCTCTAATCTGCCGTGTACCAAAGAGTTGATACCATGTGTATTGGTTTTTACTTGGTCAGGGGCGAAGGTATGGGGTCGAAAGGTTGCAAATGGAAGTGGCGAAGTAGTAAATTTAAACAAAATTATTTTGTTGACTTTTAAAGTAAATGCTTTTCAACTAACCTGCCTTATTTGTAAAATATAATCGGTTGCCATAACCTTTACAAAAATATTTTCTAAAAAGGCTCCCGAATTCATCATTTATAATTAAAAATAATTAGCGAAGAAGCCCTCCCCTTTAACAAAACAATTAAGACATTTAAGTCCTCCAACTTAATTAGTTTAATTTCCATAGTAAATCACTTAGGAAAAATCTACAAAAATAATCATAAATCACTTTTAATATGTTACCTAACATATATAAATTTCAGGCCCAAAATTCTTTATATATTTGCCAAAATAAATTTTAAAACCAAATCATTTATTTCTTCCATTCAAAAGCTCATAATAAATTATCCATAGTTTGGGTAATTATAAAAATTTAAACCCATCTCCAAAATAATGTTTTACATAACATATTAAATCATGGCATTCGAAACCCATTTTTCATGATTTTAGCCTTAAAATCTAATCAAACATTTTTCAAACACTCTTGTTTAACTCAAACATGGCATTTTATCATAGCATATCATCATTAAAATCATCAAAACAGATTTAAGCATAAAACCCAAAATCAAAATGTTCATGAAAACAAAAATGAGACGGTTTTGATTATTATTCACCTTGCTTTGGATAAGGAACTTGATAATTGATCTGGCTTAATCCTCCTTTGCTTGAACCCTAGGCTTTTAGTTGATTTTAATCTTATTTTCCCCTAAGGTTGTGGCCGACCTTGCTCTTTGGTTTATGTTTTTGATTTATGAACGTATGAGAATGGTGGAACAAAGGTTTAGAGGTTATGGGGTTATAGTGGATGGATTTCCCATAATACCCTTGTCTTATTCTCTTGTTAGTTAACTTATAAAACCATTTCATAACCCTATTCTTTTGATTTTATTAAGTTAAGCACAACCTCCATTTAATTTTCAAATCATAACTCCCTTATCACTCTAGTCTTTACATTATTCTATTTAATTTATCTAATTAAATCTCCTGAATAATGTTATTTAAAATCAGGTATGTTACAGACTCCCTTCCTTAAAGAATTTCGTCCTTGAAATTCAGGAAGGACTAAATACTAAACATAGCAATCATCTGTAACATCGCCTAACTACCATACTATCCTACTAGACTAGCAATAGTCTATATAAAGAAAATATAGAACATACCCTTACAGCAGATCAGGATAATTATCTCTAATCCCGTCTTCTGTCTCCTAGGTACAGTCTTTCTCGTTGTCGCTCCACTAAACTTTCACTTACTTGATTGTCTTGTTTCTTAACGTCTTCTCATCTCTCACTACAATTCGAATTGGTTGTCTAACAAAAGTCGAATTCAGTTCTACTATCAAATCTTCCAACCTTGTCGGAGGAATAGTAGTCTCTGGATTAGGCACATACTTACGAAGATGAGACACATGAAACACATTATGGACACCTGCCATACTACTTAGCAACTCTACTCTATATGCGAGCTTTTCGATCCTCTCTATAATTAGGAATGGACCGACATATCTTGGTGCCAGTTTCCTTGACTTTTCGAATCATACCACACCCTTCATCGGTGATACTTTAATGAATACTCTATCTCCAGTTGAGAACTCTAGATCCTTACGCCTCTTATCTATGTAACTCTTCTGTCTAGATTGAGCTTCCTTCATCTTTTCTCGGATCAACTCAATCTTCTCTATCGCCTCTCTAACCAAATCTGGACCCAAGACTAATCTGTCTCCAGTTTCCAACCAACATGCTGGTGACTTGCATCCTTCGAAAGGCGTCATTCTTATACTAGTTTGGTAACTATTATTATAGTAAAACTCAACCAAGTGTAAGTGATCTTCCCAAGATCCACCAAAGTTCAACACACTAGCTTTTAACAAATCCTCGAGTATCTTATCGACTCTCTTTGTCTGCCCATCCATCTGAGGATGATACGCAGTACTCATCTTGAGCTTGGTACCTAACACATCCTGTGGTCTCTTCTAGAATTCACCAGTAAACCAAGCATCTCTGTCACTGACTATACTACTAGGAATTCCATGCAGTCTAACTATGTTCTTCATAAACAATTTAGTTAAAACAGGTGCCACCCTGGTTGATTTAACTGGAATGAAATGAACACTCTTGGTCAACCTATCCACTATGACCCATATACTTCCATTTCCTCTATCCGATCTTGGCAACCTATCTATAAAATCCATGGTTATCGAATCCCATTTACAAACTGGTATCTCCAAAGGTTTAAGCAATCTACTCAGCTTCTGATGTTTGGCCTTCACTTGTTGACAGTTCACACACTGCCTAACCCACAAGCCAACATCCTTCTTCATACCTTCCCAGTAAAAGCTCCTCTTCATATATTGATACATCTTGGTTCCCCCAGGATGAATCGTAAATTTGGATTGATGACACTCTCTAAGAACCTCTTCCCTTAAGTCCTCAACATTTGAAATACACAATCGTCCTTTCTTTCTCAACTATCCCCTATGGTCAAGATTTAAATCCTTTAGATCATCGATCTCCGATCCAACCTCAAGCCTTCTAATCTTCACGGCTAATAATGGATTCTCTTTCTTCTTAGAAGCAATCCTTACGATCAATAAGGGTCAAACTTCCAAACAGGACAACATGGCGGTGCTCTGACTAGAACTAGCAGTCGATCTTAATTGCACACTACAAGTAGTCAAAGCTTCTAAATCTTTCCATTCTGCCAACTTGGCTAACACCACATTTTGATGTTTTCTGCTAAGAGCATCCGCTACTTTGTTTCCTTTTCCAGGTGTGTACTCTATACCAAAATCGTAAGCGGCTAAGAACTCTAGCCGCCTCTGCTGTCCCATATTCAACTCCTTCTGAGAGAATAAATACCTTAAGGACTTATGTTCTATGTATAGCTCAAATCTCTCTCCTAAGAGATGGTGTCTCCATATCTTCAATGCAAAGATCACCGCTGCTAACTCTAAATAATTAGTGGGATATCTTACTTCATGTGGTCTAAGTTGTCGTGAAGCGTATGCAATAACTTTACCTTTCTGCATCAACACAGCCCCTAATCCAGTTCCACATGCATCAGTATACACTACTAATCAGTCTAATCCTTGGTTTCCGTCAGGAACCACTAACACGGGCGCGTTGGTCAACAAATGCTTTAACTTAAGGAATGCTTCCTCACATTTGTCGGACCAAATAAACTTCACGTCCTTCATGGCTAACTTAGTCAAAGACGCTGCTTTCTGTGAGAAATACTTAATGGATCTTCGGTAATAGCCAGCAAGTCCATAAAAACTTCTAATCCAATTCACCGTCTTTGGTCTCTTCTAGTTGTTAACAGCTTTGATCTTATCCAGATCTACTGACAAAATCTTCTCTCAAACCACATAACCAAGAAACTTAACTTCTTTCTTCAAAAAATGACACTTTGAAAACTTTTCCTTCAGCTAATGTTGCCTCAGCGTCTCAAGCACTAATCTAAGATAAGCTTCATGCTCTCTCTCATTCTTGGAGTATACTAAAATGTCATCTACGAATACCAATGTGAACCTATCCAAGTATTCTCTGAAAACTTGGTTCATCAAATCCACGAAGAAAGCTGGTGCATTCGTTAAGACGAATGGCATTACTAACCACTTGTACGAACCATACCCAGTCCAAAATGCTATCAACAGAATACTGTCCTCTGCCACTCTTAACCGATGGAAACATGTCGCCAAATCCAGTAGGGAGAATACTCTGGCTCCATACAATTGATCAAATAGATCATCAATTCTTGGTAAAGAATACTTGTTCTTGATCGTCTTCTCGTTCAACTTACGATAGTCGGTGCACAACCTTAATGACCCATTCGGTTTCTTTACGAACACCGTAGACGCTCCCTAAGGCGAACTACTTGGTCTAATGAAATTCTTCCATTCTAAATCCACTAGCCGCACCTTTAGTTTCTTTATCTCGGTCTGTGTCATCCTGCTAGGCAGTCTACTTATAGGTTCTGTTCCTGGCATAAGATCTATCCAAAACTCAATGGCTTGTTTCAGCGGTAGTCTTGTAACTGGCTCAAAAACATCTGCAAATTCTCTTTCTACCCATATCTGACTTACCTCTTCTTCTACTTCCATAGCACAAAACAAATCATAAGCACTTCGCTCTGAATTCTCCACTGAGCATATAATTCGATTATGAATATTAGGGTGTCTTAGCGATAATTCCTTATCTTGGCAAAATATCCTAGCATCATATTTATCTAACCCATCCATACCCAAAATAATTCCGAAGTCTACGAAATCAAAAACATACAATCTGCATGCAAACTTATGACCTAACAAATCAAGTACTAACTGGTCACATCTCATTCCTAGAATTGCATATCCTCCTATCGGATTCGCAACCTTTAAGGAAGTAACAAGGTATGAGGGTTCTAAACATAACCTATCAACCAAACACTGAGATACAAATGAATGCGATGTACCGGTATCAAATAGTACCCAAACTGGTATACTCTGAATCAAAAGCGTACCTTCCATCACCGTCTTTCTCTTCTCAGCATCAGTTGGCCTAGTAGACGATGGTCCAACAGCAAAGACCTTTCCCTTGTCCGTCCTGACCGGTTTTGGACACTGATTCTTGTAATGCCCAATCTGGTTGCAGTTATAGCACTGCACTCCTTTCTTGTCTACAGCCTTCTTGCCTTTTTCAGATCGACATTCATGAGCATAATATCCCTTCTTATCACATTTGAAGCAAACCAGATTAGCCTTCGCCTTCTTGGCAACTTCTCCCTTCTAGGTTCCTTTCTTCTTAAAGAACTTCCTCTTCTTACCCAGAGAGCCTTGGGTTTAAACCCGCTTCCTCTTTCCATAAATAGCAAGCATCTCCTCATTCTGGATTGTCATCTCCACAACAAAATCACTTGGATCACGGAGATGTGGCAAGGTTGCCCTAGCAATCTCGGGTCTTAACCCTCGA
Organism: Allium fistulosum; assembly: GCA_030737815.1. Classification (NCBI taxonomy): domain Eukaryota; kingdom Viridiplantae; phylum Streptophyta; class Magnoliopsida; order Asparagales; family Amaryllidaceae; genus Allium; species Allium fistulosum. The sequence continues at coordinate 200,320,926 of CM060904.1, forward strand.
ATAAACTTCTCATTTCTTTTAATGACGGTGTTAGTGGTAGCATCTACTCATCAAACTGAAAGTCTAGTGGATCATATACTATATAACTTGTGTATAATATGCAAGTATACGAATCAATACAATAGTAGACAATAGATAGTAAATTATAAATAGTGTGCAAACCAGAGTTTTTATACTGGTTCGGACCTCCCGTCCTACGTCCAGTTCCGAAGCACCCCTTCGGTTTTTCCTTTAAACAAACTACCCTCACTTCGTTTGGAGGAATAAGCTTAATACAAAAGTGTCTTTGACAATCTTGTGTTCCAATAACACAATTTTTGACTTATAGTATAAATCTTCCTATGATCTCCTTTGAGTATGTGAATATGATTGCTTTGAGTTGTAGGAAGTGATTTAATCAAAATTCTATTTTGGTTATGATGGATTGAGAGTATGTAAACAGTGTATATGCAAGAGAGTGCTTAGAAATCAAAAGAGTAAAGAATAGATCAAATCAAATCAAATTAAGTGGTCTCTACTTCTTAATCAAAGTGCTATTTATATAATCAGAAAGGTGCAGATGAAGTGTTGTTACTCTTTGAGGAAGTCTTTTCATTTCAATGGCTGCAACTCTTCATCGAAAGATGATTTCTTTTAGTTTCAAAAAGAAATGTCTTTCCAAATATAACAGTTTTTGCCATGACAGATGTCTGTGGTATAATGGCAGACGCTAGTGACTTGTTTTAAATTTTAACATGAGACTTGTCACAGACGTCTGTGAGTATACCTTAGACGTCTGTGAGGTGAAAAAACAGTTTTCCACTAGAATTTGATGTATATAAAATTGTATGATCGTGTAGGCATATATACTCAAGGAGACCTTAACATCATTTTATCTAGGACACTTTTACATTAGAATAACCTTAGTATGGTCAATGAATCTTTGTTTCTCTTTGAGTCTTAATATCTTCGAGCATGGTGTCTTCTTGTAGTATATAACTGCAATCTTTATAAAGTCTATATATGTATATGATTGTATAGTTGTTATCATTGAAACATAAGTTGTATGTTTTAACATAAACTTCGTAGCATACTCAATAATCGACTTCTCACCTTACACTAAGTCCATGAACTTCCTCAACAATACCGACCTGGCAATTTCTGATAGAAATCTCTCTTCGAATCTCCTTCGAAATTCTGCCCAAGTCAACTCCTCCTTGGGAACTCCAACTGTAACATTATTCCACAAATGAAGCGCTGCCCCCTGCAACCGTCTAGAGGCAAGTCTCCTCTTCTGCTCATCGTTTAATCCCAAGTCTAGAAAGATCATTTCACAATGAAAAAGCCAGTTCTCTACTTCTATAGCATCCTCCATTCCTAAAAATGGCTTCCCACCAAGACTGGTAGAATCCATGCTCGGCTTAGCATAGTTGTTGCCAACTTGGGCCACGGTATTAGCTCCTCCAGCATTCCTAACATTACCCCCAACTACTCCTGCAGCAGCTCCTACTTGCATCAGATTGACGAAGAACTGATACATCTCCCCATATCTACTGGTGGATTCCCAGCACCTACGTCGGCATTTGCATTTTGATTAGCATTTGCCTGTCGACCCTAGTTTCTCATGTTGGGTCAAGCATTTCCATTTGTTGTGGTGCTTCTTCCACCTTGATTTCCTCTTCCATTTCCTACCTCCATATCTTCTTTTTCTTGTAAATTTGCATACGAGCCTTAGTTGGATATAGAAGAACGGTCTAAGCGAGAGGGGAGTACGTGCTTATACACACACACACATACATACACATCAAATACAAGTACGTTACTATAGCGCTAACCCAAATCCCGATCTTATTTTCTGATTCATTGGATTATGTTTTGAAAAATCTTTTAGGTTTAAATTCTCCTTTTTTTTAAGTTTACATAAACCTATGCTCTGATACCAACTTGTAACATCCCCCACTTGGAGGCCCAAAACTAACGGTTACAGGTGCTGTAGTCATCTATTGTTATTAATTTTCGGTGACCAAATGTGGTAATGTTAGATACATTGATATAACAGAAATAGATATGGAAAACTTTTAAAATCATAAAATTTTCATTCCACTTCAAATCATATTTCAAATTCATTATATAATCCCAATTTCATAAACCACGTACAAAGAAATATAATCATTATAAAATATGCCAAGCCCGACATATGAAGATGCCTCATTAGATGATCAGAGTCTAAATACAGGAAATTAACCAAGTTTGCCGTTACAACCAAAATATAGTGGAATCAAACAAAAAGGAACTCCTATTAGATAGCTTGCCTTCCACACATCTCTGGAAGCTTATTTGTCTACAGTAGAACCTGAAAACCTTAACTCTCAAACTACTCAAAATTAATTGAGCACCTGAGAGTTTAAGAAGAAAACATAAACTTCAAGTCAGACAAAAAGCCTAGTGCGAAAAATAACCTACCATCTCGAACCATATAGATATCTAATGAGACGTCGCTTGGCGGAACGGGTTTTCCCCTCACTAGCATCTTAGCTAAAATCTATAATAACCATATACTGTGCACCTGCATCCACAATGGTTAAAGCATAGCAGTTTAAAATATATCATGATGATATGAAGACATGCAATATATTTTGGATTTCCCATCCCCATTCATTTGACTATCTGTCTCAGTATAGTTTCTAGGGTCACTGTTAACCAAATATTTTTCGTGGGCTGACTAATAACCTATTTCAAGCTTAAGGACTATCTGTCTAGTTTCATAGTTTTCATGGGATCACTAAGAGCCTATTGGCCCCTGCCAATAACTTTATCCAATTATAGTTTTCATGGGTTCACTATAAACCTATTGCTCCAATAACTTCTCTCATGTCATAGTTTTCGTGGGTTAACTATGAACCTATTGACCACTGTCAATAACTTAATCCAGATATAGTTTTCATGGGATCACTACGAATCTATTAGCCCATGCCAATAACCATTTCCATACATATTTTTTCATGGATTTACTATGCACCTATTTAAACTATCAACTCTTTGATCAGTCTTTGAGCATCCTACATTCTGGTCTCCCTAACCTCCTAGATGCAACTCTACTCATACAAGAGTTAACTCAACTCATATTCAGTACTGGGTCAACCTAGCTGGTTATTCTACCCTTTCTCCCCAATTACAGTTATGGGTTAATTATAGAGTGAATATATTTATAGAAGAAGCACACATAATAACTGATCGTACCATAATAATACCAACATTTATGGTTTGATATCCGTGAAATCATTTCCACATAAAACACGGTCAATACCTTTTACCCATTATTTTTATCAAGGAATGCTTCTTCAAAAACTCCAAAATTAAATGCCATTTCAAAGCCATTTTATATTGCTATGGGTTTTTCCTTTAAATGAAATTGCATTTTTTGTTTTGAAAACTAAGGCTTTTGAAACCTTAGACCTTTACTTTCGAAACCATTAAAACATATCCTTCGAAAGTGTTCAAACCTTTTTTCCAAAACACTTAAAATTTTTCCTTTCGAAACACTCTATCTCTTTCAAAAGCATCAAAACCTTCCTTTCGAAACCATCAAAACATTACTTTCTAAAGTGTTAAAGCATATCTTTCTAAATTATAGAAGCATAGCTTCAAAATTATTTGAAAGTACCCCTTTCAAAGTCTTTGGGTTTTACCTTAAATATAACTTTTGGGTCAGCGTGAATAAAAATGAAAGTAACCCTTTCGGAACCATTAATCTTCAAATAAAAAGGATTTGGGGAAAAAGATGGCTTTGAAACCATCCTTTTGAAAGCATTAGTCTTTAAGTAAAATAATTGGAAGAATAGTTTCGAAATGACCTTTTGAAACCATTGCCTTCAAAACCCTTAACATAAGTGGCTACGGGAGCCCTTTCAAAAGCATTGGGAAGCAACTTCTATATTTATAAAACAAAAGCTTACCTTTCGAACTCATTGATACAAAAGATATAAAGAAAAGCGGCCTTTAACCTATTCGAAAGGCATGAAGACGACAACAAGTTTTCGACTAGGTTCAAACCTACCCTTTCAAAAGCTCCTTTTTAAAACACAACATGCGGCAACTCAATCGAAAGCTAGCTTTTAAAACAAAAGGCAACAACCCCTTCGAAAGCTATATAAAAGTAATTCAACCCCTTTCGAAAGCATCTTTTAAAAGCAAAGTAAGCAGTATCTCTTTCGAAAGCAAAACAAAGGCCAGTGGGTTGATTCGAAAGCTATTTAAAATGGCATCGACCCTTTCGAAAGCATGGTTTCAACACTATACCTTCGGCCTTTCTCCAATCCACTATGTACCAAAGAGTTGATACCATGTGTATTGGTTTCGACTTCGTTAGGGGTGGAGGTATGGGGTTGAAAGGTTGCAAATGGAAGTAGCAAACCAGTAAATTTAAGAAAAATTATTTTGTTGCCTTTTAAAGTAAATGTTTTTAAACTAATCTATCTTATTTGTAAAAATATAATTTGTTGCCATAACCTTTGCAAAAATCTTTTCTGAAAAGGCTGCCGAATTCATCATTTATAATTAAAAATAATTAGCAAAGAAGCCCTTCCCTTTAACAATACAATTAAGACATTTAAGTCCTCCAACTTAATTAATTTAATTTCCATAGTAAATCACTTACGAAAAATCCCCAAAAATCATCATAATTCACTTTTAATATGTTAATCTAACATAAATAAATTTTAGATCCAAAATCCTTTATATATTTGTCGAAATAAATTTTAAACCCAAATCATATATTTCTTCCATTCAAAAATTCATAATAAATTATCCATAGCTTGGATAATTATAAAAATTTAAACCCATCTCCAAAATAATATTTTACGTAACATATTAAATCCACATGGCATTCGAAACCCATTTTTCATTATTTTAGCCTTAAAATCCAATCAAACATTTTTCAAACACTCTTGTCTAACTCAAACATGGCATTTTATCATAGCATATCATCATTAAAACCATCAAAATAGATTTAAACATAAAACCCAAAATCAAAATGTTCATAAAAACAAATGTGATGGTTTTGATTATTATTCACCTTGTTTTGGATAAGGAACTTGAGATTTAATCTTGCTTAATCCTCCTTTGCTTGAACCCTAAGATTTTAGTTTATTTTAATCTTCTTTTCCCCTAAGGTTGTGGCCGGCCTTGCTCTTTGGTTTATGTTTTTGATTTATGAACATATGAGAATGAAAATGGAATAATGGTTTAGAGGTTATGGTGGACAAATTTCCCATAATGCCCTGCCTTATTCTCTTATTAGTTAACTTATAAAACCATTTCATAAACCCATTATTTTGATTTTATTAAGTTAAGCACGACCTCTATTTAATTTTCAAATCTCAACCCCCTTATCACACTAGTCTTTACATTATTCTAATTAATTTATCTAATTAAATCACTTGAATAATATTACTTAAAATTAGGGGTGTTACAGTGTATATCTGATATCCCCAGGGAGGACTCTTTTATATCATTCGCAAACTTCTAAAAAAATCGGAATTGGGTTAACCGAAAATTCATCGATTTAATTTTGAAGAGTGTTGGATTGGATAAGTACACTTATGTATTACTTACCGAAAAATCCTTCAAAACCAATATACGAGCTATACGTTTTGGAAGTGATTGTGTAGTGGAATGCTATAGAGTTGAACTATTTTTCCTAATGTTTAGTCCAAGGAAGAGGTCAGCGTTAGCATTTATTGGATGACTCATTGTTGGAATCCGAAGAGGTTCATTAACTGTTTGAGATACTGGGGTTTAGGGAGAGATTCATATTTTGTTCGAGTGATGAAGACTCGCGATGAGATGCTAAATATGACTTCACCATCGGAAATGATAGAAAATAGAGTAGGATCATAGCCAAGGGTTTAGCTAGCCTAAATGGTACATCAACTCAAAATATCTAGAGATGCTTTTGGTTGAGGTGTGCGGGAGTTGTTGGTATTTGATATAATGTGTTCAGGGGCAGACCAGCTATGTTTACCTTTGTGACATATTTTATCTAGAGATATGTGTGGTTTTGGAAGGTTGATTCTGACCCTTGTTAGGTGACCTGCCTCGATGTACTAAGGGCATCTCCAACGGCCACGTACATACCTTAACTTTTTTAGTTATACTTCTAATATTGCTGTGTTGTGAGATGTAAGCAGCACAGCTATAACGACCCGTATTTTACATATCAAATGATCGTAAAATATTTTTATTTTACTTATACGAGGTCATATAATTCTATAATTTTGGAATATAACTCTTAGGCACATTTTAACCCCTATGATTTTTTTTCCGAATTTCTATGTGACCATTTGACCCTAGAAATCTTGTTTTACCTATAACTTTTGGTAGAAGTTGAATTAGGGTCACAAACCAGTTCCATTACTTGATGGTTCCCATTCTGTAGAGTGGTCATAATAGAAAAACAGACTTATGGTTAGGAATTTATGTCCATTTTAAATTTAGACAATTGTTGGCCAGTATTAGTGTGTAATTAATTAAGCCCATAAGTAGGCCCATTAGTTTAGTTCAAGATTAGTATAAATACAGTGCTATATGAGTCAAATTAAAACATTTTCCTCTTTCCCAAATCAAATCTAAACCCCCATTAACCCTAATTTCATCCAAAATAACACAAATTACTTCTAATCTTTGCTAAATCACTAATTAAAGAGAAGATCATCAAATAGAAGTTAGAGACAATCATTTTGGTCGGTCTGCATTGCTTTCTATTGCTGCCCACATTTGATCTAGGCGAGAATTGATTGATTTTAGTAATTGGTGAGTGGTTTATACCTTCTCACTATCCTATGTATATTTATATGGTAGAGTTACATGTGTTTACATGATTTTTTGCCTTTACAATCTTTTCTAACTTTAATTACATGTTATCATGCTTATGACCTAGATTTGTGAATCTTTGAAATGGTTTTCAAAAATGATTTAGTAATTTTCCTTATTCATGTTCATATGTGCATATAGTACGTAAATCAAGATTAGAATTGGTTTGTTTAAAATTCTTGTTTATTGCTTGTATGACTGGATGAATATGCGTATTATTTTGCGCTTGTATATTATGCTTTGATGTTTGCCAGTGTTTTGGATGCTTAGGAAGATAAGCTTGAGAATTTGGCAAATCGAAGGCAAAGTTGGTCGGAATTGGATGAAACTTAGAGGAAAGGCTCGGGAGCAAGGGAGGAGCTCACAGAACAAATCAACTCAAAAGTTGGCTAAGTAAATAAGACGGTACTGAATTTAACAACTTGGTACCAAGTTCTTTTGGTAGCTTATATGGATCGATCAAATTGATGGATCGGTCAAGCATGACTAGGGAAGGTGGTCCAAACAAGATGCAGGAGATTGGCTGAGTGTTGGATACTACGCCGAGTTGTTTCTAGAACTTGGAGTTGAATGCTTTGGATTAGAGGCCAAGTTGTTTTAATGGATGGGTCAGGTCTAAAGCATCTGGGAATGGGGTACTAGAAGCAAGGAAGGTTACTTAGCCAAAATTAGCTAAGTAAATGGGTCGATGCTGAGTTGTTTATATGGATCAGGTTGAGGTGGAACTTCTAGGGAATGGAGTAGAAGTTTAGTAGATCATACCGGAGGTGTTCGCTTGCAGATTGGATGGGGATGTAATAACATGATGAAAGCTTTGTATCTTCAGTTAGTGACTCATGAAGAGAGTGGGTACCGAAGACAGTGGCTCGATAAAGGAGGGAGTCGTAGTGTAACGACCCACTATTTTGGACCATTCAAATCGACAATAAATCCACACATGTCAGACTTGAATAATTCAAAATAATAGATTGTTAATTTAAATTGGCAAAACTCAGCATATACAGTAAATAAAATAATCACAGATCACAGACCCAGAGTAATATAACAATAATGCAGCGGAAACAAAAAAATAGTAGTTCATGAAGCTACTATATATACATAACAGAGTTAAACAAGATACAACAGAAGTCTCGAATACATAGATATCTCAATACAATAGTCAAATACAAGATCTGAATACATCACTGGAATCAACTGGATAACTGATAGTAGAATCGATAAATAGCTGGATCTCCAAGCGAAGCTCCAACTCCAAAGGTGAGTCTCAAACACTGGTACACTCAGTCTGACCTGAGCGTAAAGAAAAACAAAACACTCGAGTCAGGATTAACATTCTTATATCAATAAATCCAACTCAAGTGAAATAACAACTGAGATACAAGTAACTCAAAGGATGTTTGGGATAACCATCCTCGAAGGATCCATTAAACTATCTACTATGTAGTAGTGTACGCTAAGTAGATAATGCCTATCAGTAATATAAAGTATCAAAATAGTGTTAAGGCGTTACCATTATCCCCCTTAACACATTTTATATAAGCATCATAGTCCATACAACACTGTAAACTCCACCGTAAACTAGTGGGCTATCAGGGAGTACTCCATAGGTATAACACAAAACAAATCGTAGTGGTCGCACATAGGGATACGAGTATGACAAGGCACATGAGGCAATACCCAAGGTGGTGAAACTACCGTTTACCTGATCCGGACTGGTGAGAACGCATCGTCGCAACGATCGCAACACCGCGAAACAACACTCCCAAATCAAGGGTGCGCACTAATCAAAAACAAGTAATGAGTAGTTTATGAAGAAGTGTGTCCGTTAGAGGTAGCTAACCTCACTGGCCCGGCACGGCTCCTGTTTAAGTCATTTCAAATTTGACACAAGTGTCAAGGCTATCAATTATCGTTCTCTTTCTTCAAATCCAGCAACGTCATCATTCCAACCACTTCATTCTGGATCACACTCCGTGTATAATAGTTATTAAAGTGGTTTTCGGTTTGGACAGAGAGTATGTCCCTAACCGATCCCAGACTCTTCAATAACTACATAATTATTACACCGATTGGTCATTTAATAAACTTCCAAAATAGTTTATATTTCAAAACCGAAATATCATTTCCGAATCAAAACCATATCCATACGATATCAATTTCACTTCAAATAAATCCATTTCCAAAAACATATCACTTTCCAAAGTTATATCGCTTCCGAAATCGTAAGTCTTTTAAAATCAAACACTTTGGAAATCAAAACCTTGAAATTCATAACACTTTGAAACTATAGTTTGAAATCATAACATTTTGGAATTCATAACACTTTTCTCTTAAACAATTTAGATATTAAGATTAGTGTATATAATAAAATAGTTTATAAAATAAAATAGTTTATATAAATAGTTATAAGTTAAAATAGTTTATAATAAAATAATATATATTGAAAATGATTTATATAAAATAGTTTATATTAAAATAATTTATAAAGTAAAATATAAATAATTGTAGATATAGTTTAAAAATACTTTATAAAATAAAATAGCTTTCTCAAATTCACAAATCGATTCAAATTAACACAACTTCCAAATTCAACTTAATTCAATCTCAATTCATAAATTTCAACTCAATTCAAATTCTCAATAAATCATTTCGAATCATAACGATTTCAAATACAGATTTGAAACACAAAATAAACCATTAAATTTCAATATATTTCAAAGCTTTAAATATTCCACATTTCAAAACTAAATTTGATAATTCCATTTATATCTCAATTTAATTTCATTTCATTTAGTTTTTGAGATATTTCTTTAATCATTTCAATACATCTAAATACAACTTCAATTTACAAATTTATATAAACAAAATATCCCATTTAAATTCATATAAGTTTGAAATATTCATTTAAGCCACTTTTAATCAAGTTCAAGTTATAAAACATATCTTAAAATTCAAATTTATTGGATTTAAAATCAAACTTATTTAAGTATAATTATTAAATAATTAAGAATTCCAAATCAATTTCAAATTTATCTTTCAACCTGAAATATTATAAACTTTATATTTGAAAATATAAATTTTACATAAATACTCAAACATATTTTTATATTGATTCAAATCAACTTTAATAAATCTTTAAAATTAATATTTATTAAAACCATATATTTCTTTTCAAAACCATAGAAATCATTTCAAATTATTTATATTTAGATCAACGGTGTTAGTATATAATTTTCTATCCTATGGTCAAGTGATACGGATATTTATCATTCCAATCCGTAATTTAAATATATACGGGTATATATATATATCATTTCAACCCGTAATCCCAAATTCAATTCAATTGAAAATCGCTTGGGTTTATCATTTCAACCCATAACGATTTTCTCCCATTCTAAAGTCTGTTCGGGTATGTATCATTTCAACCCATAGTGATTCTATACTAACAGGGAACTTGAAGAGTGATAACAGATATGATAATAATATAACAGGCGTATATCATCAATATAAATAACAGATAATGGTGTCAGATGTCACAGGTGAAAAGATTTAGGTTATAGCATATATATAACAGTGTAAATAACTAACATCAGCATACTTCAATTGGTAGGTAATGGGGTCAGATGTCACAGGTGAACCGATACAGGTAATAACATATATATAACAGTGTAAATAACTAACATCAACATATTTCAATTGTCGTTTCAATTGAAATCAAATTTAATAAATACAAGAACATTAATCGTGAGTGATTGCTCACCTTTCGAGGCTAGAGAGATGAATAGGAATGGAAGCGAATAGACAAAGACCAGCATACAAATCAAGCAAACGGAACATCGACAAGTTAGGATTTTGCTGTGATAGATTTGATATTGAGAATGTCAGTCAGAATGGCATGAGATCGGTGAAACATGATATATTTATATAAATTTTTCTAAAATCAATTTAAACATATTTTAAATTAAAATATACATCTGCAACTTATAAACAAAATATATATGTTGTATATAATACAAATATAAAAAATCTAATATCAGCAACACATAACTACATATACTACTATATTATAAATATAACAAACATACTGTGATAGAACTTATATAAACATTATATATACAATAGCCAAAACTTATATTGTATACTAGACCAAAAAAAAATATAACTAATATAACATTAAAAAAAACTTAAACCATCAAGTCATTATATATATACTGGTTATCAGAATACAAAAGTAAGTAATATATATACTGATGATATTCTAAACTCAGATAAACAAACCTGATATTCATTCATACGTACACACTAACATTTATATATACAAAGAATAACTGAAAATACATGTACACAGCAGCTTGTAAAATACTATTATATGCAAATCTTGTATATGATAATCTAAATCAATACCTTATACTAACTAATACATATAACCTTACAAATTTGCACAAAACTCACATATATATATGACATATGTACTGCGATCGATATATATACAAGATAACATATATTAGATAAAATATATGTGTATACTAATGTAAACCTATATATAACTAACAAATCGTATTAAAATTTATATAAATAAACATATACATATATATACCTCTTATACATTAGACGCGAAACAGGGAGCGAGGCAAGCTGGGTTGCTGCTCGGAAGGGTGGATAAAGTAGTGCAGAGATTTACAGCATCGACCAAAATATACAAATCCTTGATTCTATTGGAAACCTCAACATCTTACGCCGAACTGAGGTGGATAGTTTGCTCGGCAAATGAGCAATGGAGGCAAAGGTGGTTCGGCAGAGGGAGATGAGGCGGAGGAGGAGGGTGGACAGCAGCAGAGCATGCCGCAGCGACTATGGTGAAGGTCGATGGGTCAGCGAAGCGGAGGCAGTTGTTGTGGAGAGGGAAGGAGATCAAAGGTGGAGAGTTGGCACTGTTGTTCGGCGGAGGTGGATCGGTTGCGAGGTAATGGCGGAGGCACAGGTGAAGGTGGTGGACGGTGGAGTAGCAGAGGGTGGCCAGAGTTCGACGGCGTGATGTTGCAGGGCGTAAGTGGTCGGGGTCGGAGAAGAGAGAGCGTGGCTAGCTTGGGGCGGATCTCTGACGTGGGGAGAGGAAGGTGGGAGACCGTGCTCGATCATGGAGGCGTGGACGGTTGTTAGCGAATGAGTGGTAGCCGGTGGCCATTAAAATGGATTACTGAAGAATAAGGAAAAAAAAATTTACACGCATGGTGTAGATTTGCCTGTGCTCAGTTTCATGTGATTTTTCTTCATTCAATTTTTTTTTCTTTTTCTTTTTGAAGATGAGGAAGAACGCATAGGGAGGGACAACAGCTTTGGAAATAAAGGTGGCCTAGCTTTTAATTAAAATGGAATGTGAATTGTTCACCTTTCCTTCCAAAAGCAACTAACAGTGAAAGGAAGCAGATAAAACAAAAATGTAGCTTAGGCTAAAAGTGTGAATGAACCGGTTCAAAGTAAATAGAGAGACGTACCACTGCCTAGGAAATGAATACAACTTTGGAAACGTAAGAGGTTTTCGGCTTTTGGTTCACACAAAAAATGAAGGAAGGTGACAGACCATTCTAACATATAAATTTAAATTTGAAGCGACAAAACTGAGAAAAATGGAAAAGAGGAATGAATGGGCGAGCGTTCTTTCAAAGTTTGAACGCACAAAGAAACCAAAATGTCACGGTTCCTGTGCCGATACGGTACCGGTTTCGCGGACTCCAAAACACATAAACGAATATACCGCACGGATAAGCACAATGAGACGATCAAAACGATATACAGATATCAGTGGTACGATTGAATTATAAAAATTCAATTTTTCTACTACGGAAAATGCAGCAAACACGCAGAAAAATAAGATCAACGAAGCTAAAGATGTTCGAATTTGGAAAAACAAAAAATGATGTCTCGCTCAGAAGATGATTTAGAATTTTTCTATGTAAAGATATTTAGGTTTCGAAAGCGTTTTATTTTCATCGATTTTTACTGATTAAATTGAGATAAATTTACGCACGAAAATAAACTTCATATTTTCGGACGAAATTTTACCAGTTGCTATGTTTAACTAGACGCATTTCAAATATTAAATTTATTTATTTCAAAATTTTATTTTTAAAATTTTACGAAAATTCAATTGATCACGTTATTAAAACAATTAAAATTTATGGGTCGTTACACTCTCCCCCACTCTAAACTTTTCGTCCTCGAAAAGGAAGGAGGTAGGAGAATAGAAACAACCAGAAAGAAAATAGATTGAAAACAGAGTAAAACAATTAATTCAAACCATATAAATTTCAATTTTAATTAATTTCTGTTCAACAATTGATTTTAAATTCAAAGTATTCCAATAAGTTGATTTAATTTCCATATATTAATATTTGATACATTAAAGTTTCTTTTTAACATCATTTTATATTATATATTATTCAATTACATAGTTAACTTTTTGAGCAATTTAGGTAAGTTATATTAAATGCAATCGAGTATTATACAAGTAAATTTCTAATTCAATTCTCTCCAGTTTAAATATTAATTCAAAATTTTGGTTTCATTTATAATTGAAATCATCTTTTACCCAAATTTTAAGAATTAAATTTCTGATTAACTTCAAACAATTTAGAGATAAATATATCCTATATATCAAATCATATTAATAATATACCTATATATATAAATCAAATCATACATAAGAAATTTAAATCAATTTAATTTCCAAAACAAAACTGTAGCAAAGCTACGAATTGGTCTCTTCATTTCGAAACTCGAAAATGAATATCAATGATGCGGCCGCCATCACCGAAATTATTTTCCAACGATAAAGAGAAGAGCACTGATTTTAACATTTAAAATTCTTTGGAAATGATTTCTATTCGAAATTACTTTTTATAATATGCATTTTAAAATTTAAACCCAAAGTTTGAAATCACCGAAAATTAAATCTAAATTTTTTTTATTTTTTATTTTTTATTTTATATACATTTCAAATTCCAAGTCAAATTATAGCCAAGTTTTACAAATTCATTTATTTATTATTTCTGACAACAAATTCATTATCAATTTAATTTCAAAAAATTTATACTTATATATAATATAATCATACAAAATTATTTTTTCACCAAATTCGAAAATACTATTGTGTCAGTTTGCTCTGTTCAAGTGTTTTGAAAATCCTATCGATAGCGTTGATCAGACGAATCGATCGAAAACCCAAATCAACATCAACAACTCAAACAACACAATATGTAAAACATTTTAACATAAATTTACAACTACACTTCCTCGCTCGACGATACAAGAATAGATTTCAAAGCAAAGATAGAGATTTAAATTTGATGGACACAAATCGAAGAGAATTTTGATTCAAAGATAAGTTTGAAACAAAGATAAGATGATTTAAATAACAAAATCGGGAGATGGATAAATTTATATAAATCGCGGGCAACCTTCCGGGTCAACCATGTCTTCCAGAATTAGATCGATGTGGAATTCTAAAGCAAATCCACATTCGATTGCAAGAGATAGAGTTCAGGCATGGCAGGAGATAGATAACATCGTAAACCGAGGATACAGAAATCTCCGGTGAATCAATTCCTATTGTAAAGGAGTTTCACCCCTTTTTATAAATCAATTTGAGGTGGCAAGACCGTCGACTAATTAGAAAGATCATTCGAAGTGGAGTTATGGGATATTCCAGAATTGAAAGAAGACGAATAGTGAGGGACACGAATGAATTTTTTTGGAACCGTAGGGAACGTTCCAAAATTCAAAGGAATCGAGTCAAAAAGGACGAGGTTCAAACTCGAATGAAAGTGATTCTGTAAATACATTTACCCTATATGCCGAGTTTTGCCTAGAGCTACCAAAGCTCTGATACCAACTGTAACGACCCACTATTTTGGACCATTCAAATCGACAATAAATCCACATATGTCAGACTTGAATAATTCAAAATAATAGATTATTAATTTAAATTGGCAAAACTCAGCATATACAGTAAATAAAATAATCACAGATCACAGACACAGAGTAATATAACAATAATGCAGCGGAAACAAAAAAATAGTAGTTCATGAAGCTACTATATATACATAACAGAGTTAAACAAGATACAACAGAAGTCTCGAATACATAGATATCTCAATACAATAGTCAAATACAAGATCTGAATACATCACTGGAATCAACTGGATAACTGATAGTAGAATCGATAAATAGCTGGATCTCCAAGCGAAGCTCTAACTCCAAAGGTGAGTCTCAAACACTGGTACACTCAGTCTGACCCGAGCGTAAAAAAAACAAAACACTCGAGTCAGGATTAACATTCTTATATCAATAAATCCAACTCAAGTGAAATAACAACTGAGATACAAGTAACTCAAAGGATGTTTGGGATAACCATCCTCTAAGGATCCGTTAAACTATCTACTATGTAGTAGTGTACGCTAAGTAGATAATGCCTATCAGTAATATAAAGTATCAAAATAGTGTTAAGGCATTACCATTATCCCCCTTAACACATTTTATATAAGCATCATAGTCTATATAGCACTGTAAACTCCATCGTAAACTAGTGGGCTATTAGGGAGTACTCCATAGGTATAACACAAAACAAATCGTAGTGGTCGCGCTTAGGGATACGAGTATGACAAGGTACATGAGGCAATACCCAAGGTAGTGAAGCTACCGTTTGCCTGATCCGGACTGGTGAGAACGCATCGCCGCAACGATCGCAACACCGCGAAACAACACTCCCAAATCAAGGGTGCGCACCAATCAAAAACAAGTAATGAGTAGTTTATGAAGAAGTGTGTCCGCTAGAGGTAGCTAACCTCACTGGCCCGGCACGGCTCCTGTTTAAGTCATTTCAAATTTGACACAAGTGTCAAGGCTATCCATTATCGTTCACTTTCTTCAAATCCAGCAACGTCATCATTCCAACCACTTCATTCTGGATCACACTCCGTGTATAATAGTTATTAAAGTGGTTTTCGGTTTGGATAGAGAGCATGTCCCTAACCGATCCCGGACTCTTCAATAACTACGTAATTATTACACCGATTGGTCATTTAATAAACTTCCAAAATAGTTTATATTTCAAAACCGAAATATCATTTCCGATTCAAAACCATATCCATACGATATCAATTTCACTTCAAATAAATCCATTTCCATAAACATATCACTTTCCAAAGTTATATCGCTTCCGAAATCGTAAGTCTTTTAAAATCAAACACTTTGGAAATCAAAACCTTGAAATTCATAACACTTTGAAACTATAGTTTGAAATCATAACATTTTGGAATTCATAACACTTTTCTCTTAAACAGTTTAGATATTAAGATTAGTGTATATAATAAAATAGTTTATAAAATAAAATAGTTTATATAAATAGTTATAAGTTAAAATATTTTATAATAAAATAATATATATTGAAAATGATTTATATAAAATAGTTTATGTTAAAATAATTTATAAAGTAAAATATAAATAATTGTAGATATAGTTTAAAAATACTTTATAAAATAAAATAGCTTTCTCAAATTCACAAATCGATTCAAATTAACACAACTTCCAAATTCAACTTAATTCAATCTCAATTCATAAATTTCAACTCAATTCAAATTCTCAATAAATCATTTCAAATCATAACGATTTCAAATACAGATTTGAAACACAAAATAAACCATTAAATTTCAATATATTTCAAAGCTTTAAATATTCCACATTTCAAAACTAAATTTGATAATTCCATTTATATCTCAATTTAATTTAATTTCATTTAGTTTTTAGATATTTCTTTATCATTTCAATACATCTAAATACAACTTCAATTTACAAATTTATATAAACAAAATATCCCATTTAAATTCATATAAGTTTGAAATATTCATTTAAGCCACTTTTAATCAAGTTCAAGTTATAAAACATATCTTAAAATTTCAAATTTAATGGATTTCAAATCAAACTTATTTAAGTATAATTATTAAATAATTAAGAATTCCAAATCAATTTCAAATTTATCTTTCAACCTGAAACATTATAAACTTTATATATGAAAATATAAATTTTACATAAATACTCAAACATATTTTTATATTGATTCAAATCAACTTTAATAAATCTTTAAAATCAATATATATTAAAACCATATATTTCTTTTCAAAACCATAGAAATCATTTCAAATTATTTATATTTAGATCAACGGTGTTTGTATATAATTTTCTATCCTATGGTCAAGTGATACGGATATTTATCATTTCAATCCGTAATTTAAATATATACGGGTATATATATCATTTCAACCCGTAATCCCAAATTTAATTCAATTGAAAATCGCTTGGGTTTATCATTTCAACCCATAACGATTTTCTCCTATTCTAAAGTCCGTTCGGGTATGTATCATTTCAACCCATAGTGATTCTATACTAACAGGGAACTTGAAGAGTGATAACAGATATGATAATAATATAACAAGCGTATATCATCAATATAAATAACAGATAGTGGTGTCAGATGTCACAGGTGAACTGATACAGGTGATAGCATATATATAACAGTGTAAATAACTAACATCAGCATACTTCAATTGGTAGGTAATGGGGTCAGATGTCACAGGTGAACCGATACGGGTAATAACATATATATAACAGTGTAAATAACTAACATCAGCATATTTCAATTGTCGTTTCAATTGAAATCAAATTTAATAAATACAAGAACATTAATCGTGAGTGATTGCTCACCTTTCGAGGCTAGAGAGATGAATGGAAATGGAAGCGAATAGACAAAGACTAGCATACAAATCAAGCGAACGGAACATCGACAAGTTAGGATTTTGCTGTGATAGATTTGATATCGAGAATGTCAGTCAGAATGGCATGAGATCGGTGAAACAGGATATATTATATATAAATTTTTCTAAAATCAATTTAAACATATTTTAAATTAAAATATACATCTACAACTTATAAACATAATATATATGTTGTATATAATACAAATATAAAAAATCTAATATCAGCAACACATAACTATATATACTACTATATTATCAATATAACAAACATACTGTGATAGAACTTATATAAACATTATATATACAATAGCCGAAACTTATATTGTATACTATACAAAAATATATAACTAATATAACATTAAAAAAAACTTAAACCATCAAGTCATTATATATATATTGGTTATCATAATACAAAAGTAAGTAATATATATACTGATGATATTCTAAACTCAGATAAACAAACCTGATATTCATTCATACGTACATACTAACATTTATATATACAAAGAATAACTGAAAATACATGTACACAGCAGCTTGTAAAATACTATTATATGCAAATCTTATATATGATAATCTAAATCAATACATTATACTAACTAATACATATAACCTTACAAATTTGCATAAAACTCACCAATATATATATATATGACATATGTACTGAGATCGATATATATACAAGATAACATATATTAGATAAAATATATGTGTATACTGATGTAAACCTATTTATAACTAACAAATCGTATTAAAATTTATATAAATAAACATATACGTATATATACCTCTTATACATTAGATGCGAAACAGGGAGCGAGGCAAGCTGGGTTGCTGCTCGGAAGGGTGGAGGAAGTAGTGCAGAGATTTACAGCATCGACCAAAATATACAAATCCTTGATTCTATTGGAAACCTCAACATCTTACGCCGAACTGAGGTGGACAGTTTGCTCGGCAAATGAGCAATGGAGGCGAACGTGGTTCGGCAGAGGGAGATGAGGCGGAGGAGGAGGGTGGACAGCAGCAGAGCATGACGCGGCGACTATGGTGAAGGTCGATGGGTCAGTGAAGTGGAGGCAGTTGTTGTGGAGAGGGAAGGAGATCAAAGGTGGAGAGTTGGCACTATTGTTCGGCGGAGGTGGATCGGTTGCGAGGTGATGGCGGAGGCACAGGTGAAGGCGGTGGACTGTGGAGTAGCGGAGGGTGGCCAGAGTTCGACGGCGTGATGTTGCAGGGCGTAAGTGGTCGGGGTCGGAGAAGAGAGAGCACGGCTAGCTTGGGGCGGATCTCTGGCGTGGGGAGAGGAAGGTGGGAGACCGTGCTCGATCATGGAGGCGTGGACGGTTGTTGGCGAATGAGTGGTAGCCGACGGCCATTAAAATGGATTACTGAAGAATAAGGAAAAAAAATTTTACACGCATGGTGTAGATTTGCCTGTGCTCAGTTTCATGTGATTTTGCTTCATTCAAATTTTTTTCTTTTTCTTTTTGAAGATGAGGAAGATCACATATGAAGGGACAACAGCTTTGGAAATAAAGGTGGGCTAGCTTTTAATTAAAATAGAATGTGAATTGTTCACCTTTCCTTCGAAAAGCAACTAACAGTGAAAGGAAGCAGATAAAACAAAAATGTAGCTTAGGCTAAAAGTGTGAATGAACCGGTTCAAAGTAAATAGAGAGACGTACCACTGCCTAGGAAATGAATACAACTTTGGAAACGTAAGAGGTTTTCGGCTTTTGGTTCACACAAAAAATGAAGGAAGGTGACAGACCATTCTAACATATAAATTTAAATTTGAAGCGACAAAACTGAGAAAAATGGAAAAGAGGAATGAATGGGCGAGCGTTTCATAGTTTGAACGCACAAAGAAACCAAAATGTCACGGTTCCTGTGCCGATACGGTTACCGGTTTCGCGGACTCCAAAACACAGAAACGAATATACCGCACGGATCAGCACAATGAGACGATCAAAACGGTATACAGATATCAGTGGTACGATTGAATTATAAAAATTCAAATTTTCTACTAGCGGAAAATGCAGCAAACACGCAGAAAAATAAGATCGACGAAACTAAAGATGTCCGAATTTGGAAAAACAAAAAAATGACGTCTCGCTCAGAAGATGATTTAGAATTTTTCTATGTAAAGATATTTAGGTTTCGAAAGTGTTTTATGTTCATCGATTTTTACTGGTTAAAATTGATAAATTTACGCACGAAAATAAACTTCATATTTTCGGACGAAATTTTACCAGTTGCTATGTTTAACTAGACGCATTTCAAATATTAAATTTATTTATTTCAAAATTTTATTTTTAAAATTTTACGAAAATTCAATTGATCACGTTATTAAAATAGTTAAAATTTACGGGTCGTTACACGTAGAATGGGAACATGAAGGGTTACAAGTAAAGGAAACAAGATTGAGCAAAGGAATGGCTCAGATCTGAATAAAGCAAAGGGGGGCTCAAATGTATGTGCTAAGGAATCGTTGATACTTGAAGTGTTTTCTGTTGTACTCAAAGCAGGGGTATTATAAGTAAGGACGTCCATGGATCAATGGAGTGGATCTGAATACCGACGACCAGTGGCTTTTAGTTTAGTGTCTAGCTTTTGGCTACGAGACACGTATCTAGCTTTGGGCTAGGTTATATAAGAGTACACAGAAAATCGAGGTTTCCATTAGTCCCTGGCAGTAAGGAGGCCATATGAGTTATCATATATTTAGAGCATATGGAGTGATTGTGGGGATTGCTTGATGGATGCTATGGTTGCTATGGTTTCTTTAGTTGGTTTCTAGGCTATTACTTGGAGATATCACTAGAAGTAGGAATTGGAGATAGGAATACCTGGAGAGCCGATATCCTTATTTTGAGTAGAGTACCTTTATGTTATTTGTAGAGTAGCATATTATGATGTTAAGCGCTAACTCTTTGATTGTAGGGACATGTCAAGTATGATTTGTTTACCTATGTTCCTTATTATATTTACCTACATAGTATTTTGAGATTTATTTACTGCTCGCACTAGACTATTGTCTGACCTAAGGTTTTATGCTTTGTTTTTTTATTATCTTGGGTACTCTTAAATGAGTAGACTAGATATAGGTGACGCAGTAGTTATGTGGAGGACGAGTTGGATGGAACTATCTCGTATTATATATACTACATGGATTTCTATGCTTATTTCACTGTGCAGCACTGGGGAGCCTTAGTAGTGACTGCTTATTTTCTTGTTATGAGACAGTAGTTGGGTTTATTTCCATTTGATAAACTCTACTACATTTGTATATAACTCAAGTGGATCCGTGTTCTGATGATTTGTTCAAATAATCATTACTGTCTCTCCTATTATATCCGTGATATTATATTTTATTTATGCGCCGTGAGATATTCGATAGGTTATATGTTGTATTTGTTTCATTTTCAACCTTGATGATCATCCTATATCGACTAGACACGACTGCAACACACTATTTTTATATTATTAGTGCCGATGGTATAAGGCGGTCATCTCAACAATTATTTTTTGATTTATATTTTGCACCCTAGAAACTATCTCTTACATCGCCTTATTTACCTATTAAATGGTTTTGTTCCTTTGAGGGAAAAACTATTACGATGATTCGAATGGTCTTAATAGATACAATTATATCTACAGATGTTTCTTGAATTTCTCACACCAGGTTTATATCTGACTCGTGGTTTTTCTTTCCCATAATTCCTCGGGTGCTCTTTCAAGCAGTCTGATAAAAACATATTTTTCATTGATATTCTTTGGAGCTTCAGGAGGCGAGCTGGTTGCTTCCATTTGCCTACAGTTATATTTTATTTCTGCTTTACTATTATTATGTATATATCAGTATTTGTGATAGGAAGCTGTTATAACTGCCTAGGCTGATGATAGTACTTAGGATTGTAACTCTGAAATGTTATGCATCATAGAGTAGTACATTGTACCGTCTTTTGATATTATATATTATCGTTCCATTGTAAGATTCTGATATTTTATTCTCTTCTTTCTTGTTCTTTTTCGTTTTCTTTTTCATTTTACCCTAACAATTTGTCTTTCTAGCACTTGAATTCTCGGCACGTGAATACCATGGATGTGTTAGTGTCGACATTTGGGGTCGAAAAGGCAAATAGTTACACTTGATATCAAAGCTAAAGGTTAAGAGAGAACCTTGGCTTTGGTTGAGTATATTTTATATATGATAGTGTATTTGTATTTCTTATAATGTATGCCTTAAAGGTAATTTCAACTACGAAAATTAATGATCTTATATATAAGTAATTTATATAAGTATGACTTTGTAATATAGTTTAATTAATGTAGGGAATGATGGTGGTCATTCATTATCCCTTATTGATTAGTTTAGCCGTAGTATGCAGTTTATGAGCGTTCCTACTCTTTGTAAACCGATTAGTCATGCTTGGCCAGTTTATGAGCATTTATTATTGTCTATTTACTATTTATTTGTGCTCGACTAGTTTATGAGCAGTTTAACTTTTTACCGCATGGGAAAGGTTTACAGTATTTGTGGATGCATTGAGGTGAACACCTTGTGATTAGGACTTAACGGTTTGACTATAAGGTGTTTGGTGGAAATGTTGGATTAGAAGTTTATTCTAATAAAAGAGGTTTAGTATAAATTTTATAAAGATGTGGTTTTATATAAATGATATTATATAAGTATGGTTTATAATATGGTTTTTATCAACAAAGAGGATTTAAACTGATATTTTATGAACTTAAATCCTGGTGTCTTTGAAAATGTTTTCCAAGATTTTGGAGAATATAATAGTAGTATTTTTTTTTGAAAGTATTTGTGAATACTAATATTTGAAAAGAGTTAAGATTTTTCGAGTTCGAGATTGCTCTCAAAATTGATAAACCAATTTAGGAATAAAGTACTTTTATGTTATCTTGTTCGAGTGGCTCGAAAGTTACTAAAAATGGACGAGAGGTGATCTCGGTTGGTAAGCAATTCTCGTGAGTATTACCCTTCTTAGTAAGGGAGTATATGGTAGGACTTGGTAGGACCCATTTCCTAGGTATCATTTTCATGTTACTCGATATACACACACATATACATACATTCATACATACATACACACACACACACACACATATATATACATATTTCTATATATCTATGTGTGTATGTATGTGTCTGTGTATTCTATGGATTTTAAAGTAAACATTTGGAAAATTGGTTTACAAATTGAGATCACGATACTTGGTACTATTATACGAAGTATATGATACCACTTTGAAAATGATTTTGATTCACTCTCAAAAATTATGATTTGATATACAAAAGGTATATGTATGTATTATTATTTTAAATGATTTGGAATAAAACCCGGGAGTTTAGGTCTAAAGTTTTCTTTAGAGAAATTTAAGATAAAATGCAGAGTAGTTTGCTCTAGGGATATTTTGGTAATACAATATAAACTTTTTATTTAAAAGATTTATATGTGTGCTATGTAAGGTAATAGAATGTAGTGGCATAACCTAAATATTTGTTAAATCTTTTCATATTTTCCCTTTGTAATAAAAGGAGCGTTTAATAAATAAGTGAAATTTTGATAAGTTATTATATTGACACATGTATCATCTACGTATGACAGTGTGGTATATTTATCATGTTTGATATGTTTGTTTGGTAGTTTTCATTTGTTAAAACAAAATGGATATTTCAACAATTTTGGACTGTTTGAAACTTCTAGATCGTTATAGAACTTACAGCTACACATTTATAATGGTCGTTATAGAATGTCTAAAGATCATATCGGAAAAATGATGGTGGTGTATGTGGATGATATTCTCGTGAAGTCACAATGGTCCAACGACCACATTAGAGCCTGGCAGAAATGTTCGACATCCTCCGACATTATAAAATGCAGATTAATCCTCTGAAATGTTCCTTTGGCGTTGGATAAAGAAAGTTCTTGGGTTTAATTGTTAATACCCACGGAATCGAAGTTAATCTCAAGAAGATCCAAGCTATTCGCAATATCCAAGCGCCAAACACTATCAAACAAGTACAGAGCCTAAATGGGAAGGTCGCTACCTTAAGCTGATTCATTTCCAGAGCTATCGATAAATGCATTCCTTTCTTTGAGCTGATTAGAAGAGGAAAAAGAAATTTTGAATGGACACAGGATTGTAAAGATGTATTTGAAGCTTTGGCGAACCACTTGGAGAGACCTTCCATCTTATCAAAGCTGTGTCGGTACATGCTATTAGTGCCATGTTGCTTCACGAAGAGAATCGAATTTAGAAACCGGTTTATTATGTTAGCAAACGATTGACATGAGCTGAAAGAAACTATCCAAAGATAGAGAAACTGACATACTGCTTGTTGATTGCCTCACGAAAGCTTCGCCCCTATTTTCAGGCACATCCTATTAATGTTTACACCGACCAACTATTATAACATGTCTTGCAATGACTTGAGATGTTTGGAAGGTTATTCAAGTGGAATATCGAACTTAGCCAATTCGATATCACTTATTTTCCTCAGAGGACTATCCAGTCTCAGGCACTAGCAGATTTTATAGCAGAATTTACTATACATGATGATTTACCAGAGAATAGTGAAATCCCTATGATAAGGTGGAAGTTATATATAGATTGAGCATCCAATGATTGTTGTTCTAGAGTTGGGATCATGCTTGTAACTCCCGAAGATCGGTCAATTTGCTATGCTTTAAAGCTTGATTTCCCTGCAACAAACAACGAAGCTGAGTATGAGGCTCTGATTGTTGGACTTAAGCTCGCCAAGGAATTGGGAATAAAGTCCTTAAAATCTTTTGCAACTCACTATTGATAGTATACCAAGTCAGGGAAGATTATCAAGCTAAAGGAAAACGACTAGCTCCATACCTTACCCAAGTCCAATAGTTGTTGACTGACTTTGAGTATTATGACATTATGCACATTCCTTGGGATCAAAATAGAGAGGCCGATTCATGCAAAGTTTGCTAGCACCAGGGATGCACAACAGATGGGCTTGGTTCCGATCGATGTATTAAATGCTCCAAGTATTAGCCTAATGGAAATTAACCGAGTTAGAGACAGAGCCTGAGAAGGAATCATGGATAACTCCGCTTAAATATTATTTTCTATGCGGAGTTCTTCCCGAACGAAGGAATGAAAAGCAACAAATCCTTCACAGAGCTTCACGGTATATTATACAGGAAGGAGTTATGTACATAAAGGGTTTCTTTGTTACCCTTCTCCGGTGTATCACTCATGATGAAAGAAAACGAGTCCTAAAGCAATTTCATGAAGGGGAATGTGGCGATCACAGGAGAAAACCATAGCAAAGAAGATACTCCGTTATGGGTATTATTGGCCGATCGTTGATCATGATGCTACCGATTATGTAAGGCGATGCGACAAGTGCCAGATATATGCGAAAGTACAGGAGCTCCACCGATAGAAATTACACAAATGATCAGCCCATGGCCGTTTGCCATGTGGGGTATAGATATTATTGGCTCCTTACCGATCTCTAAAGGTGGTGAAAAATACGCTATTGTTGTAGTTGATTACTTCACCAAATGGGCCAAGGCGGAACCTCTAGCCACGATCACAACCAAGCAAGCAATCAACTTCATTATCCAGAACATCATCTGTCATTTTGATCTTCCACGAACTATTGTAACAGACAATGGGGCTCAATTCGACAATACTGAATTTAAAGATTTTTGTTGTTGGTATCGTATTTAAAAGAGGTTTGCGGTAGTCGCTCACCCTCGAGCATATGGACAAGTTAAAGCTGTGAACAAAATCATAAAATCTATTCTGAAAAAGCGTTTGGAAAGAGCTAGAGGCAAGTGGGTGGATGAACTATCGAAAGCACTATAGGCTTATTAGACCACCCACAAGTCCACGACTGGCCATATTCCGTTCACCCTCGCTTTCGGCTTCGAGATTGTTATTCCTGTTAAGCTCAAAGTTCCTTCTCATCGAGTAACTTATTATGATCTCAGAACAAACAAAAATATCCTTTTGGAATCTCTAGACTTCATAGATGAGAAGCGTGAGGAAGCTGATTTGAGGGCAGTTGCACACCGACATTGAGTTACCCGATACCACAACACTAAAGTCCGACCTAGAACTTTTGAAGTCGGCAATCTTATTTTAAAATGTGTCTTTCCTATCTCGTTGCATATGAATCCAACTTGGGAAGGACCGTATGTCATTAAGCAGAGGCTTGGAGAGGATCTTTCAAGCTAGCGAGTGTTGATGGCGTCACACTCCCAAGGACGAGGAATAGCGAGCACTTATGATGCTATTTCACTTAGTTCTTCCTTTTTATTCAATTGTTTAATTTCATAATTTGCATTAACATTCGGTTTTTCAAATATGTAATAAGATAAACTATGTCATTTCTTTCCATTCAGCAATAGTGCTTTGATTTTCCATCATATCCATGACCTGCCATTGCAGTACATGTTACTTATGATATACGACTGACTAAATCCCACTGTTCGATGAACCGACATAACTCGAGAGTGATTGAGATTCAACCGGTCACTTGATGAGTCAAACCCCATATTTTAGGGTAGAACGACATACCAAAGAGAACTGAACTTGACAGTTTTCCGAATAACTCACGTACCCAGAGTGCGGATATGAGAATAAATGCTAAGTGGATGTAACTGATCACCTATGAAATAACTCATGTCCTACACACTATTCCATAAACTTCAGCTTGAAGCTGATAGGAGGAGTATAAACTCATTAAGGATGGAGTTCGACCGTCCACTATGTAACTCCGCTAACCCGAGACTGGGGGCAGGAGTATAATTACTCAAACCGTTGAATTCGGCGACGTTACACTAAGGCTTGAGCCTAGTTTTTGATACGACCCGGGGCCACGACCTCAGGGAGGCCTTGGGATGGATAAATCGAATTGATATCCGACCCAACAAGCAACGAATCGCAAATACATTAAATGGAAAACACAATAGCTCGATCATTTAAAAAAGCATGTATGAGAATTCTACACAAGAATAAGAGAATTCTTATTCACACTAAACTTCTTGTTCACAATACAATTTTATCCAAAATGAGAAGTAAAAGTGGGGGTCGAACCCGAACATGCACGACCAATAAAAAGAAAGAGTAGCCATCCAAGCTATTTACACATCATATCAATCCAACGATTATTTCTTGGATTTCCTATCCTTCTTTTGTTCCTTGGGAGTGGCTCCATCTGAACTACCACTTGATCCTTTCTTCGATCCCTTTCCACCTTGGGTTTTCTTTGAAGGAGCATCTTCAGTTATGGGGATCAAGGTAGCATCATCCTTAGAAGAAGGATGGATCTGGGCACTCTCAATGTTGGAAGCAGAAGGGACCTTATCTCGAGGAATTTTCCCGCTAGGAAGGATTATCTGAAGTGGGATAGGAGTCAGCTTATTGAAATCCATATCAACAGGCTCAGCTTTCGCCTTCTTTTTCAACAACTCTTTCTTCTCAATGCGCTCTTTCATGCTGAACTCATCCATAGGGTTGGAAGAGCCCGTGATTACGACATCCTCATCAAAAGTAATTTCATGATGTGGGTCACCTCTTTCTTTAAACAATTCCTCCATGAATTGATCATCAATAAAAAAGGTTTCTTCTTGAGCACCTTGAGTTGCGGCTGAAGTTGTAACTTTAATGGATTCCGTCATGGCCATTTGTGATCCCAGTTGAGGCTCTTGCGAGGGAGGAGGAACGAACCTAACAGATTTAAAGCTGAGAAAAAATAGGCGAAAAGATTAGAAATATCAACTGATAAAATCCCAACTTTTTGAAAGACGGAAGATGTCAGCGAAATACCTTCCTTGCTATGGCTCCCTAATTGAGCCGAAATACCCTCAGAACTGTGTTCAGGAATTGGACAAAGCTGAGGCTCATCTAGATCATACCTGAAGAATCTATCATGGAACTAGGGATAACCTGAAATGCTGGGGGCAATTTAGTTATAATATCAGGTTATGCTGACCCGGTCCTTCACCCACTTCATGTGAAGAGGTAGCATCGGATTCTTTCTGAAGTGTAAGCTGGATATCATGCAATGTTTTGGGTTCATCGCGCAGTAGCATTTCACCTTCAAGTTTGGATAGGTCGATTTCCTCACTATTATGGAGTCTTTATTCATTCGCAACAAGAAATTCCCATTCACGCCAGAGCCGGTAGGGATAATCATCGCCAAGCCATGTTAGATTGCTATGCTTGAGAACGTTGGCATTGTAAAGAATAAGAAGTGGGTCGAGCTAGTTCATTATCTCCTCTCTAACCTTATCCTTGGCAGCTTCTACTTCACGCTGAACGAGTGCATCAACATTTGTCCCTTTTAATGGCCATATCTCTCTCGAGTCTAACATTCATAAGTCATCACAAGCATCCTGAGCAATTTTTTGAGCATCATCTTTCTCCTTGTTTGTGTACTCAAGCTTAGCCTTGACTTCCACTATCTCCTTTAAGGCTACTGATTCATTACTTGGGCAGTATCTCTCTCGAGTGTTATTTTTTGATTTCGATGATGTAACACTTAGACCATATCAAGATGACCAGATTTCATTTCCTCCATGGATTTGATGGCATATTAGCTTTACCCTCAACCTTTGCTTGAGAGGTCCTAGAAGCCTCTAACTCGTTTATCAAAGTATCGATAATTCTTTTATTTTGAGCTTCCTGTGTTTTAACTTTTTAATTTTCAATGCACGCTCGGAAGATACTTTTGATATTTTCTCCACTGCTTTCATCCATTCACAGTACTGCTTGTGGATATCGGTGACACGGTCAATAATCATTTTCCGAACATAGTCTAGGACCCTCTTTAGATTAGGAGGGAAAAAGAACCTTTTGAAGCATATATTTGGAAACTCTTCTCAAAGTTGTGCCATGCAAGCAACTGGATCGATCATAGGATCTTCAGTAGCGATTTCAACTTCAGTACTTTCCTTACCGCGCCTATGAGCAGCAACATGTTTGCTATGGTGACGACGATCACTTGACCGCTAAGAGTGAGAAGGAACTAAAAGCTGTGGAGGAACTAAAACAGGAGGGGGACCATGAGAGGGTTCAGCAGGTGGATCTCGACGATCAGTTGGCTTATCAGAACCCTTTGAAGGAGGGGATCTAGATCTTAATCAATGCTTATCTTGAGATGGCTTATCCCTATCACCCTATCTTGATGACCATGATCCTAACTGGAGCCATAACTAGAACCATAATACTCTCGACTACCCCCTTGACGGAATTAGCTAGAGCGTGAACCAGAGGATTGGTGGTGTATATCCCGGAGGAAATGAAACATATTCCTTTTCTTCACCATCATTTCTGCAAAGGAAAATAGAAGTTAATCAACTTTAAGCATTAAAAGGAACAAGTTAAGCATAATGCAATGTTGAGGAGGGGTGCAAGTGTATGCAAGTGTCCTTGTATTACCCCCCGACAAACCAGGTGCAGGAGCTTTTCTCATTAGAGCAATTCCCCTTTAGAAGTTGGAATTTTAGTACAAGTTCTGGTGGGAGATTCCGACCTATCAATACTCATGTCAATGAAATGGAAAGCGTCAAGGTCATGTGGTATTGGCAGACCAGACAAACAATCAAGCAGTGGACTAGAATGCTCTGACGGTTGGGAAGAGGATTCATCTTGAACAACCTTTAGAGCCATCGACTAATTGAGTTGATCAGAAAGGCGACTTTTGGGAAATTTATAAACAAATGTTTTCTTTGTTCTTCTAACGAGAGCTGAAGGCTGTGAAGTCTGTGAGGATCTTGCCTCGACTCCAGGACTGGATCCGTCATCATTGTGACCAGGCATATCACCTTTATCTCCTTCGACATCAATATCGATGAATTCATGAGCACCCTTAGCTGAGGGCATGATAGGATTGATTCGATTGCCTCTTGGACTGGCTGCAACCTATGGTCATACCCTGCAATTTGAGCAACTTTTGTTAGCCCTATGCTGAGGCCCTCTTCTATCAACCAAAAAATAACAAGGCATTCGTCCGTGAGAAGATATTCAATATTCCTATCTTTAGGCGGTGCGATTTTGAGAGTCGTGACCGCCTCCTCATAAAGATTACCACTGGGCCAAGTGATGGTGCATGTAAAAGGAATTACTCAGTCAGAAATATGTCTTGAATATCGGTTTTCCACACTAATAAAATTATGGTGGATAACACTTACGTCTTTCCAGCCATTGTCGAGCAAAACCAGGAGGACATCGAACAAAGTACCACTCGCTTTTAAAAGTGCTTAATTTATTCCATGCGCAAGTTAGAATCTGACACTTCTTCGCCAAGTAAAGAAATATAAATGAAAGACTCCTTGTCCGTGATTGAAGGACGATGCAAGAACTCCATAAATACCATATACGTACAATTGAGAAAAGCACATCTATTCGGATGAAGCTGCGCTTGAGCTATCCTCAAATAACAGAGAATTTCCTGGGTGTATGGGTTAAATGGCGGGACGCATCTGGTTTAGCATATGAATTTGTTGCACATCCTATATTCTTCTATGGGTCTATGAGCTCTATGATACCGCGATGGAACCAACACATCGTCAAAGGGAATTCCATGCTTTATACAAATTCGGTGAAGAGCATCTTCTTTAATTTTAGAGGCTATAGAATCAGCAAGGTTCTCCAGAATAACTGCATCCTCCAGAGTGTTGGGAGTAGGATCAACTTCTGGTGGAAGAATGGGTAATGCATTAGAAAAATCAAACTGTGGGCCTAGGATTTTCGATTGTTCTGAATGATGACCAGAGGATGGACTATCAGACTCGATTGTTGAACTTTGTTCTAAGCTAGGATTATCCTACTGAGAAGATGGTCCAACTGGCATAGCTGCAATATATCCAGAACGTTTAGAACCCATTGCTATTAAACTCAAAAAATCATGATTAGATAAAGTAACCGTACCCCCAGTGCATAGCAAGTGTGGTGCGGTGAAGTGCTATACGATACAGTAATAAGTTGTATGGAATTAAAATGGTAAAGACGACAAGACTTCGAGGTTCGACCGGAGAGACCATCATTCCTGACCGTCGCAACCGTTTCTCTGTGTCATTAGGGAATGATGCAGTTTGAGTTTCATGATTGATTGTCAGGAAGTGAAAGTTCAATTTTTATATTCAAGTCATTGATGAGCTCCAAGAGAACAGTCGAAGGCATTGGTTCATGTCAAAGTTCAAATGTCATATATTATCGGATACGTAGTTCAAGTCCTATACAAGTCATTCACTTAAATGTGCAAGGTCAAAGCTCATCATCGAGTTCAAGTCTATTTAATTAGGTTCCATTTTAATGGTTCATTTGTAGACAATCGGTCATTCATTTTAGCATCACCGATCGTTCCCCAAGCCTCACTGCCAATCGTTCAACTTAAGTCTCCTAAACCAATCGTTCGAGCTTCACCCCCAACCAATCGTTCCTAGGCCTAGTCCAATCGATCGTTTTTGATCGATTCATTCCCACCGATCGTTCTCCTTAGTCTTCAAACCGATCGTTGTCTCCACTCCATCCATATGATTGTTCTGCTAATTGATCCCTTTGCTTTAAAATTCACTAGTTCCAAACGCTCAACTGCTACTCTAAATCCTCTAACTCCAAAGCACCACCGTTCATTCAAAGACGATCGTTAAACGTCCAAACGATAATATCACTCCATAACAATCAGTACATCATCACCATCACCCGCTCCAAAGTCATCTAAGTCCAAAGCTCTACCGATCGTCCAAGGACGATCATCATGCATTGATCTGCCTCATTTCCCACACTTTGCAACTTTATCTTCCCTAATTCCCAACCCTCCAACTTGATTTAGATCAAACGATTCCACCGATTAAACTAACTAACACAAGATTTAAGGCACTTGAAGTCTCATCCTTAAATCATAAAGCGAGTCTAAGTCATTCTACCTAAGTGTGAGATCCAAGGAAAAAGGTAGACTCAAATTCGATTCGAAGCGAGATCTGAAGCAACAACAATGGATAAGAGAAGAAGACGATCGACTATAGCTTGAATGAAGAAAATATGTATCTTAGTTGGAGAATTCCAATCATTGTTTGTAGCGATGGAAGAAAAGAGGGAGAACTATTCGTTCTTTTTCTTTTTTGGTTGAAGGCTTGAACGGTATGAAAGTGAGAAGTAAAGATGGGGGTTGCTAAGTAAAATGCGTTTATACAGATAGATAGGCCAATCCTTCGTAGCCTAGAAATTACACTGATCTTTCTAAAAATGATCCAAATTTCTGCAAGCCCAGGAACAATCGAGCAAGATTAGAAAAAAATGGTTGAGGATGAAAGATTTATAGAAAGAGCATATACCGATCGTTCAACCCATGAGATATACCGATCGTTAAAACTAGAATTCCTACCGATCATTCCACCCCCAAGATCGATCCGAAGCTCCTTTATATGAACTAACGATCGATAATGATCATTGAAATATATATATAGAAAATGCAATGATCGTACAAGGACGATCGTAAATAGATGGGTACAAAATCCATTTAGAAATAACAATCGGCCTTGGTCATTAGTTGTTTCTTAAATCCAACTTTCCATTCAATGATTAACGATCGATCATGGACGTTCATACAAGACAAGGAATAACTTTGAAACTTGACAATGACCAGTGGACATGTAATCATGATCGGGGATTAGGTATGGACACGTATACGGACCAATATACGTTCTGAAGTTCAATTTTTTGAAATCGACAGAAATTGAGTTCACACCTAAAATCAACCAAAGGAAGATCAAAAACCAAATTATTGTGGTCTGATAATCACCAGAAAAAACAACAAGATGATCATCGATAAGCCATGATCTAGTATTTATACTATTTGAGTCGACCAATAGTCATAATGAATAAAAGGAGACACGATCCTCAACAAGAAAGCGACTCAACAAAAGGATAACGACCATTCAACGAACTAAATGAAATCCTTTTTTGATGATTGAAGTTCGCAACATTTAAAAGCACATCATGTTCGAACAAGATGTACTTTGGGGG
Organism: Allium fistulosum; assembly: GCA_030737815.1. Taxonomy (NCBI): domain Eukaryota; kingdom Viridiplantae; phylum Streptophyta; class Magnoliopsida; order Asparagales; family Amaryllidaceae; genus Allium; species Allium fistulosum. The sequence continues at coordinate 200,353,631 of CM060904.1, forward strand.
GCAAATGTTATCCCGCCTTTTGGAAAGGTCATGATATAATCAACTTGGCTAGAAATGGATAGTTACCAACTTTGAGAATCAGTTGTATACGATACTATAGACGATGGTCGAGTAGATCTGGACTGGGATCCAATCAAGGTGCAATCAGTATGGAGTAATAGACATAACCCTATATTCTAAATTTCAAGTTGAGTTCATATGCTCGATTTACGGGCAAAACAAAGATTTATATGGGCCGATCGGGAATGATCCATAAAACAGCTCAAATCAACCAAGATCGATCGATATCTTAGAATCCACAAGGCCAATTCACTTGAATCTTTCAGGGCATCAATATATTGAAGGGTGGAGAATACAAAAATGATTGCAGGTCAAAACTCTGAGGTTCAAGAAATGCCGATCATTTTATGCCGATCCTTCCTAATGATCGGTGTAACTCAACAAAAGATCCAAATGCAACAAAGATTGATCCATATCTTGCAATCTACAAGTCAGAATGACTTTATATTTTAGGAGCAGGGCATAGAGGCATGTGGGACCCCCCACAAACGATCACATGACAATCAGAGGGAAAAATAACGATCAATATAATTTATACTGATTGTTCCAAAACAACAAGTTATATTCACCAATCATTATGGTGGAGCCCTATGGACCTGGAGAGCCTTCTGCCTAAATCTTAGCAAAATATCTCATCATCTCATCCTATAAATAGAGACCCATTGGTTCATTTTCAGGACCTTTACGCTGCTTGTTACCCTAGACTCCATTGCAATCAAGTGCTAGCTTTGTTCTACTGTTGTAATCAGATTCACAAGAGAGTAATAAAGGATATCTTCAAAGTGGACGTAGGCATACAACACCGAACCACTATAAACCTCTGTGTCTTTGATTACTGCTTATTCTCTATTGCTTACTTGTTTATTTACTCATTTTAATTTTGGTTTTCTTCATTTACTTCTCTACAAAAACTATTCTTGGGTGTTTGTAACCAATTTTGGTGCAAATAGTATGTGACTATGTAAGGGAAACATACGTTTTCGATTAAGAAGTCTGATCGAAGTCTGCATGAGAGAGTTTCGATGATCTATACTAGTTTGAAAGTAAAATTTATGTGATTAAGCAAGTGATCGGATCATATATTACGTATGAATGATCCATGTGCATCATATGGACTTAACTGTTCATTTCTTTATACTATGTTTTGTTGGCTTATGGAGAGTTTAGGGAATGGCTCTTTGGTTTTTTCAGAGGTAGCATGATTAAACTTCTAAGGAATATTCCGAGTTTGTTGAGCGTAAGATATGCTTAGTAGATTATTTATCATCCTTGTGCAATGAAAGGATTTTTGAACCTGAGCAAACCTTGAGCTTTCTTTTCTTGATTTTTTTAAATATTGTAAAATATAACGTGTGTTTGTTTCTTTTGATTAAATGCTTATGTTGGAATTTCGAGGATGAAATGTTTTAAGTAGAGTAGAATGTAACGATCCAAAATTTCGAACACTTCATATTTAAATTTCTGAATTATTTAGATCTTTGAATCTTGATTAAATTGATTTTAAACCTTGTTAACTCCCATTTGATTAACAACACATGATAGTAAACTTGTTTTGGAAATAGGTTTACAAAAATAAATATTTCAAAGAAATATCGATAATATGGTTGAAAATCATTTTATTGATAAACAACTTTTTACTTGATATAAGTCCTTCGAACTTCTTGGGCATATCTAATAGATTAATGTATAATTAATTAGCAAGTAAAAATATTTTGTGTGTTATGGCTAACTAATTGTGAATAGTGATATATTGGCAAAGTGACTAAGGAGAAGATATTTTGGTAAATAGTAAAAGATATTTCCTAAGGCGTGTGAGGTGTAAAACAAGGCACATGAGCTGGGGAATGCATGGTGAGATTCCAAAATAGGTAAGAGGTGAGTGGCTACCTCTTGACCACCTCTACAAAAGGCTCTCTTTATATGATTGCATTAACCAATTTACCAATTTATAAAGATAGAAACAACTAAGTCTTAATCCTCTTATATCTTCGCTAACCAATCTTTACTCAAAGTAACTTTTTTTAGTCTTCACCAAACTCAAGCTATATGCCTAACACAACATAAAAAATAGGAATAGAATCATAGAGCATGAAGAAATGGAGCAAAAATCCACTCCAAGGTTGGGTCGTGAGCAATTATTGGGCTAGGATGTGAGGCTACGACATCTAGGAGCAAAGGGTAAAATATTTTAGATGTTTGATAATGGTATGAAGTGTTTTAGTGTTCTTTAGGCATATGCTTGGTTATAGGCTTAGTTTTGGGTAAGATATCACCATTGAAAAGTAAATGATGTGTGTATATATGTTGTATTCAAATATAAAGTTGAGACATTAACTAGTGAAGTTATAACTTTGGACCCCCTTACTTTTGAATGAAAATGACAACTCTATATTATATATTATCACTTCTAGTATCCTATACAACATGTAACGTGGCTTTGAATTTGTATTTACATGTTTAATGTGACTGTGTGTGAAGTTGAATTGTGTTTGAAATTGTTTGTAGAGTAAATAGTCGCTATAAGTGCAATTCAAAATCCCTTGTGTTCAAACTCTTTCTAATGGTTATATGTGAATATATTGTAAAAGTATATATTTGTACTCTACACTTGTAATAGTGGAAGGGATAGAAGGAAGTGATTTTAAAAGCTGTAGAACTTGTAGAACAAGGTGGCAAAAGTTATAGCGAAATAGTCGTCATATGAGCACTTTGAAAATGCCTTATGTTCTATGATTTTTAATATGCTTTTGGAAGACATCCTTAGGGGATTTTTGTTTTTTTAATGAGTACATTATGTTACCTCTTACTGTAAAAATATCAAAGTTTGAAGATTTTATAGAAGGTTGAACAAAGTTTGCAAATGTTAATAGGCGAAAAGGTAACTATATCTGCACTTTGAAAATGCCTTGTTGTTTGTGGTTTTTAATATGATTTTGGAAGACATCCTTAGGGGTTTCTTTGTTTGGTTATTAAGTACTAAAAGTAACACTTACTATGAAAAATTGGATTTTAAATCGATTGTTAACTAGTTGAAAACTGATCGAACTTTGAAAGGTTCAAAACTAGTTTTGTGGCAAAAATAGGACATTGTAATACTTTCTGAGTGTTTCTAAACTTTTGGTAGCGGTTCTGTAAATTTATAGTATGTTGTTGGAGATTTTAAAAGGATTAACAATGATATTCAAATAAATTATTTTTGAAAAATATTTTTAGGCAAATTTAATATCGTATATTAGAGTATTATAAAAGTGGCTTCAAATTTAAATATATTTTTAGTAATCATTTATGAATTTTTAAAGTAAAGGTAATAATTGTAAAACATGTTTCCTATTGATTTTTGTCAATTTCTAATTTAGTATTTTTTAAGTAATATTTTATAATATTAAAATGTATTTCAGTTTTTTAAAAGTATTTTTTTGTGTATATAAGTTTTGAAAGCAAGTTAATTATTTTATAAAAGATAAGTGAGTTTTATTTATAACACTTTGTTATAATAACTAGTTTTGAGAACTTACTGAAAAGTAATTTACTTTGTTAAATAAGTGTAAATATACTTAGATCTTTAAAAAGAGTATTTTAAAGATAATGTTAAGTATGAAATGGTTTTGGGTTTACTGTAAACAATGTTTAAGTAACATTTACTTTTAACCCTTGGGAATCTAATTTGGAATATACTTTGTTCTTTAAAAAGAATATTTTAAAGATAATGCTAAGTGTAAAGTGTTTTGGGTATGTAGGGACAATGTTTTAGTGACATTTGTATTTAACCCTTTTTAATGTTCTTACATCTTTAAAAAGAGTATTTGAAGGATAATGGAAATGGCAAGTATAGAACTGTTTGGAAGAAAGTTAGTAAAGTAATGGTTAATTTATAAAACAGAGAAGAGGGTTATAGTAAAAATGTTTTAGTAATATTTGTTTTAACCTCTTTGATTATGTTTCAAAGTGGGAAATCTTGTTAAGTGATTTATGAATATTCTTATACTTTGAGATAAGTATATGAATACATTTTGAAGTATTAAAAAGAGTAGAAATGAATAGTGAAATAGTAGTATACATGTATATATCTATGTTAAAGGTATTATAAATATATAAGCCAGTAATAACAAAGAAGTATTATTTGAAAATACATGGAACATAAGTTACTTATATGACTTAATTGTGCTTTATCTGTTTACTCATTTATAGAAAGTATTTAATCTCAATTTTAGAATAAAAATCGACAAAGTAGACTTGTTCTATCTGTGAGAGTTAAGAATGAAGTGTCAAGGTATGGCTTTGATGCAATCAGTGCTCCAACCTACCTGGCTTCACTCTTGACTAAAGGATAACATAAGTTGAGAAGGTCAGAAATGGTGGTAAGTATATGAGACTTGATTTCCATATGGGATCGTTTTATTTTATTGAACTTGACCAAATTAACCTAGGAAGTATATAAAAGCTTCATATGGTTTGAGATCGCCCAGGGAGGACTTATTATTAAGAAACATCTCTCACTTTAATAACGTATATATACAAAATCCCGTAGGGAGGACTCCGTTATATCGTTCACTTACTTTTAAAAGAACCAGAATCGAGCTAACAAAAAATTAATCGATTTAGTTTTGAAGAGTTTGGGATTGGTTAAGTATACTTATGTATTGCTTACCAAAAACCAGTTCAAAACTGATATATGAGTTCTATATTTCGGAAGCAGTTCGAGAGTTGAATGTCATAGAGTTGAAAAAACTATTCAAGGTTAAGTCCAAGGGAGAGGTTCACGTTAACATTCATCAAATGACTTATCCTGGAATCCATGGAGAAGTTCGTGAACTATTCAAGATGTTGGGATCCAAGGAGAGATTTGGTGATCAGTTCGAGTGTTGAAGACTCGTGTGATGAGATATAGAACTTGACTTCACCATTGGAAATGACAAAAAAGGAGTAGGAGCATAGCCATGGGGTTTAGCTAACCCAAAGGGTACATCAACTCCAAATATATAGAGACGCTTTCTTTTGAGGCGTGCAGGAGTTGTTGATATCTAATATCACATGTTTAGGCTTGGGCCGGCTATGTTTACCTTTATGACATATTTTATCTAGAGTTATGTATGGTTTTGGAAGGTAGATTATGACCCTTATCAGGAGGCCCGCCTTGATGTATCGAGGGCATCTCCAGTGAAAATTCATATGTGAACGTACCTTAGCGGTTTTAGTTGTACTTCTAATATTATTGGGTTATGAGATGCAAGTAACATAGCTATTTTCTTATTTATATTCTACACCCTAGACACCATCTATTATATCACCTTATTTAACTATTAAATGGTTTTGGTTCCTTTAAGGGAAAAACCGCTATGGTGATTCGAGTGGTCACAAATGATACTGTTATATCTGCAAATGTTTCTTGAATTTCTCGCACAAGACTTATGTCTGACTCATGGTTTTTTCTTTTCCATAATTCCTCAGTTCTCTTTCGGGCTATCTGAGAAATGCAGGTTTTTGTTGATATTCTTTGGACCTTTCGGAGACGAGATGGATGCTACTATTCGCTTACAGTTATATTTTATTTGCACTATACTATTGTTATGTGTATTTCAACATTTGCGAGGACATGCTGTTATAACAGTCTAGGCTGTAGATAGTACTTAGGATTGTAACCTCTTAAATGTTATGTATTTTAGAGTAGCACTTTATACTGTCTTTTGATATTATATTGTTCTGTTATGAGATTTTAATGTTTTATTCTCTTATTTCATGTTTGTTTTCTTTTTCTGTTTATTTTACCCTAACAATTTGTATCTCCGACACTTGGGTGTTCGGCACGTGAATACCGTAGATGTATTAGTGTCGACATTTTGGGGTCGAAAAGGCTAGTCATTGCATACATAATTGTAGTTGCTCAAAATTAAGTCATAACTACTCACGACTAAAGATGATATTCTCTTATTTCTTCCATAGCTACGCTAGCTCCATTAGTAACTTGGAATTCCATACTTCCTTTAGTGACGGGCCTTTAACTCCTAAGTCTTATAAAGAATTACAAATATGAGTTCCACATCCTGTATCTAAAATTCAACTAGAAGTACATATAGATAAATGATTTTCTTTATGGAAAATACCTTTAGGAGTAGAATACGATTCTTCCTCCTTTGATGTCTACAAGTTCTCTGGACAGTTTCTCTTCCAGTGTTTTTTCTTTAAGAAAAAGTGACAGTCCCATATGTCTTGGACCTTTCTCTTATCCTTGCCACCCTTAGACATATGCTTTCTCCTCTCTGAACCTTTCGATCAAGAGCTACACTTGATAGAAAGCACTATAGTCGGTTCTTTCATGAACGTACTCTCAGTTGTCCTTAATATTTAAGGAGTTTAATGATAATATACACCAACAAAATCATGTTGAAGTTCAATATGAATGGGTCAAACTGTGGAGTGAGTGACCTAAGAATCAAATTTGTTCATAGTTCGGTATGTAAACTAATACCAGATAGAGTTAGGAGTATGCCTTAAGGGCAATTATGCAATTTGTTGCATATATCTAAGTCAATAACCAATCTTATTCAAAATAAAATTCTTTCTATTATATACTTGATATAATATGTTATGTTAATTAACTAATTTAATTGAAATTATATTTAATAGAAAATCCATAATAGTAGTTACAAAGAATTGTAATTATGAGCAATTTACCAAAATGAAATTAAACGTACCATTTTAAATATTGTCAGTTAAGATGTTCTAGACTTGATATCGATGCACTCACTGAGACTATAGTACGTAATGCTCACCAAATGTTGGATAGCGTATTATTAAAGATTTTTTGGGGTACCAAGGGGTTACATAATGATAGTTATCGAATAACTATGGAATGACTCACTCGATAGTTTTCAATTGGTTAATATAACAAAGGTCAAATAAAAAATATCAACATGACTAATTTACATGGTTCTCTTGACTTGAGAATACCGTTGATCTTCAATATGAAAGCTCCGCTTTGATTATAGTCAAATCATGGCATGGTGTCCACTGAGTGACTATAGTTGGTTCGAGTGGAAGTATTGGAAGTGAAACATTATTCAAGAGAGGATTCGTCTTGTGACATCCCCTATCTTGAGGCCCATAGCTAAGCGCTATAAATGCAGCAGTCATCTATAGTATTAACTTCCGGCGACAAATATAGCTATGTTAATGGCATACATAATATCAGAAGCACATGAATATGAGACAAAACACAGATTCAAAACAACTTTTCTGATTACATTTCATAAAACCTGTTTCATATCCAATTACATAATCCCATAATCATTTCCCAGGTTCAGATCAAATATAATTATTACATAAATACGCCATGAGCGATATATGAAGATGCCCTCTTGGCTGACCAGAGTACTATGTAGTCATAACTGAATTAATGCAACACAGTGGAATAAATCAAAATAAAACAACAACTCCTAAATAGCTATCCGTCAACCACCTGCTCATCCCCGAAAGTTTATTAATCCACCTACTAAAACCTAAAAACCCAAACTCTCAATCTACTCAAATCAATTTTGAGCACCCAAGAGTTTAAGAGGAAAAGATAAACTTCAAGTCAGACATAAAGCCTGGTGTGAATAATACTATTATATCTCGGTTTACTAATATTAAGTGAGACTACGCTGCTTAGTGGAATGGGATTCCCCTCACTAATATCCCTTTAAAACATATCTTTTTGCAAATCATAATCCTACAACCAAACTGGATAATCAAACTGATTATATCAATATAGAAAATATCATATATTCTCAAAACAGGTAATAAATGGACCAGCTATTAGTGCCAAAATTGGTCACTAACACCCAAATCCAGATGAAAGCACCAAATCACAATCACAAGTCAAAGATAGAGTGCATGTAGAGAATATAAATATGAAGAGCAGTAAAAATTAAAAAGAAAGCAGCAATAACAGAGGATTTATAGTGGTTCGGCTGACTCTGGCGTACGTCCACTCCAGAAATTTCCTTTTTATTGATATCAGAATCAAGTACAATCACAATCCAGAGTTTTCAAAACAATAATGGCAGAGTAGTCTTAGTGGAGTAGAGGAAGGAGAACAGAATGAAGATCCCCTTTTCTGAAGCCCCACATGCTATATTTATAGACAAAGATAGGTCGGTTCCCCTGTGCAGGCCCATGACCAAGGTAGCTCGGCCCACAAGTGTTAATTCAGGCTGACCGACCCAGGCAAGCCGATCCACAACCACCGACCCACATATGTCGACCCTGAATCACCTGGATGCTGACTCGGAGTAGACCTCAATCGTCCTCGAAGCAACTTGACCAACTTCCTGCTATGCTGACTGACCCACTACGACCGAACCGCTTAGGGCCGATCCACACGTTCCAATTCCCTTAAGGCCGAACCAATCTATACCGAGCCACTTCGTCTCATCTTCCCTGACCAACCTTATGTGACCGACCCACTAAGTCTGACCCAACATTGCCGAACCACCTCAACCTAACTATCTTGGCCAATCCACACATGGCCGATCCATACATACCGGTCCATATATACCGGCCCATATGTACCGATCCACAAATACTGACCCACTTTGGCCTGTCTCCCTTGACCGAACAACTCGTGACGACCCACGAAGGCCAACCCATCCATGACCTGCCATAGAAGCAATCCTACTCCAAACACACTACCATCTAATACCGACCCACACAGACATGCCGAACCACTACATTATGCCGAACCCAAGCCACTTCAACCAAACCACCTCCCAACCAGACCGAACCACTTATTGCCGATCCAATCAAATTGCACCGACCTCGAACGACCGACCTACATGGCCGAACTCCAATGACCGAACGCTCATGACCGACCCATGTTATGCTGAACCCCGGCTTCGTAATCATATTTATCATCCGTGATTGATTGTCTATCCATCCAATTGACTCAAACCCATCGTATTCCAGTCTCAACAAATGAGTAGTCGATTTAGTTAAATCCGCATGTCTACGACCTTGCCAAAAGGCGGGTTAACGCCAGCTGCCCGAACAAAATGTAGTTTTGTTTGGCTCACTACTAACCTTTGGTTGACTCGGGCCTACCAGACAAACTAAATAAATTATCTAACAACTGTTAGACATACTTCTAGATGGCCTGTCCTTAATTTACTTCTCCAAGGGTCACCTGATCCTAATGGTTTTGTGGGCTCACCAATAACCTATCTCTGTACATATATATTCCTTTCTATGTGTAACCATTATTTAAGTCTTACCTGTGACTAAGCCTACATATTGGAATTATGGACTAAATTAGCCAGGGCTAATAGCTAATGTATAGGGCGCGACCCTATACCAATCCCATCCGGTGTACAAATATCTGAGTCATTTTTACTTAAGGTTAACTACCCTTTAAATTTTCTTTGAAAACCTTTTCAAAATGATTTAACCCTTTAAATCATGCTTATACAAGGAAAATATACTGTTTGCTTTACTCAAATCTCATTGCCATGATATATGCTTTACTCAAAACATAGTTGATGAAAACATTCAAAACTTTTTTTTAAAACCTTTAAACAATCTCATTCAAAACCAATGAAAGTACCCCTTTCGAAACCATTGAAAGTACCCCTTTCGGTATAATTAAACTACTTTACTTTATAACCTTAGGCCTAAAGGCCAAACATACCTTTCGAAAGCATTAAAAACATCTTCTTCGAAGATTTTTAAACCTTAGACATCCTCTTTTAAAATCCTTTAAATATGCCTTTCGATACCACGGGAAACCCACCATTTAAACACTAAGGTAAACCTTTCGAAAATACAGGGGAATCACTCCTTCAGAACCTTATATACATAAACCTTTCGAAAATACTGAGAACCTTCCCTTCAAAACCTTTACTTATTACCTTTCGAAAGCATTAAAGTATACTATTTAAAAAAACTTTCGAAATCATTGGGTTCAAGTTAAAACATGTGGAAAACCTTTTGAAACCATTCCTTTCGAAACCTTTAGGTTTAACTTTCATAATATCAAAAAGGGTCATAAAACAACCAAGTCAAAAGCAACTCTTTCGAAAGCAATTCCTAAGTAAAAGAAGTGGATGGTGTCGAAACGTATCCCTTTATAGGAATTGAAGAAGCAGCTATGTTTTAAAAACAAAGTAACCCTTTCGAAACCAATCTGGGTCGAAAGGTAAAAAAGCGGTAGTTAGGGGTTTCGACCCCTTCGAAAGCATCTACTTAAAACAAAGGCGCAACCTCATCCGAAAGCATTCTTTATTTTACATTGACCAAGCCGAAAGCTATCTTATTCAAAACCATTCCTTTCGAATGCAAAGTAGGTGCATTTTCCTTAGAAAGCAAGGCAAAGGCTTCGACCCCATCGGAACCCCTTGTTTCAACCCAATACCTTTCGCCTATATCCAATTCACTATGTGCCAAGTCTTTGATACTATGTGCATTGGTTTTGATGTTGATGGAGGTGGAAGTACTCAATCGAAACCCAGGTGCCGAAAGTGGCGAAACAGCTATAGTAAGACAAAATCTGATTTTTAACTTTTAAAAGTAATTCTTTTCAACTAACCGGCCTTATTTGTCAAAATATTATTGGTTGCTAATTTTCTTTTCTAAAATCACTGTTGAAATTTCAGAATTAAACAAATTAAACTATTTACAAAATACCTCTTCTCCTTTTATAAATATATAAAACACATAAGTCCCATACCTTAAGATTTTTTATATATCTATTAAAACACTTAGGAAAATTCTATAAAAATTCATATAAGTCTCTTTTAACATGTTTTCTAACATGTTTAAATTTCAGATCCAAAACATATACATAATTGCCGAAATTAATTTTAAACCCAAATAACTTTTTTCTTCACTAGAAAATTAATATTAATACCACAATAATTCAGAAAACTATGAAACTTGAAATCCATTTCCAAAATATCATTTCTGACCTTAAAATAAATCGCAAGGCATTTGGATGTCATCTTATAGGTTTTTCAATCCAAAACATATCATAAAATCATTATGCATAAACATAATTCATCAACAAGCATATATACATATAAACATTAATCAAAACATGGCAATACACTTGCAAAAACATTTGGATCTGATTCAAGAAATCGAAATCATCAAAATATGAGATGTAACATATTACTCACCTTTAGCTTTGATGTTAAGGATTTGAGATTTGATCTTGGATCGAATTTTAATTAAGTTTTTCACCCTTGATTAAGCTTTTTCTTCCCTTTACTCTTAACAATGGTGGCCGGCCTCTATGGTTTTTATTTTTGATTATGAACATGAGAAATGAAGGTGAGTTAAGGGTTTAGGGTATAAGAATTTAGCTTCTTCCTATATTGCCCCTTATCCAATACCCTAACTTATCTCATTATAAATTCCTTTTAACTCATTAGTTCAACCAGGCATGACTACCTTTTATATTTTCACAATCTCAATCCTTTAACCAATTAATCTTTACATTATTCTATTTAATTTAGCTAATTAAATCTCTTGAATAATGTTATCTAAAATTAGGGGTGTTACAGACTACCCTCCTTAAAGAATTTCATCCTCGAAATTACGATAAGGTACACATCAAATCAATCATAATGGTAAAACATACCATGAAACAAGCCAGGATAAGTACCCCGAATCCTGCTCTTAGTTTCCCAAGTACAGTCTCTCTCGTCGTCATTCCACTAGATTCTGACTAATCTGACTGTCTTGTTTCTTAGCTTCTTCTCATCTCTCGTGACTATACCAACTGGTTTTCTAACTATAGTCAAATTCGGCTCCACTACTAAATCATCTAACACAGTCGGTGCTATAGTAGTTTCTGGATCCTGAATACACCTCCTTAGATGAGAAACATGAAAAACATTGTGGACTCCTGCCAAACTACTCGGTAATCGACTCTATATGCGAGTTTCCCAGTCCTCTCCACAATAGGAAATGGTCCAAGAATCTCGGTGCCAACTTTCCCAATTTCCCAAACCTGATCACTCCTTTTATCGGTGATAACTTGACGAAAACCTGATCTCCAACTGAGAACTCCAAATCTTTTCGTCGTCTATCTGCATAGCTCTTTTGCCTATATTGAGTTTCCTTCATCCTAGCTCGAATGATCTCAACCTTTTCTGCAGCTTCTCTAACCAAATCTGAACCAAGAACCAACCTATCCCCAGTCTTTAACCAAAACACGAGAGATTTGCATGGCCTTCCATAAAAAACTTCAAATGGTGCCATCCATATACTAGTCTGATAACTATTGTTATAAGAAAACTCAATTAAGTGTAGATGGTCTTCCTATAATCCTCCGAAATCTAGCACACAAGCTCGTAACAAGTCTTCCAAGACTTTGTTAACTCTTTCCGTTTGCCCATCTGTCTGTGGATGGTAAGCAGTACTCATCATGAGCTTGTACCTAAAATCTCATGTAGACTCTTCTAGAATCTGCTAGTGAATAAGGAATCTCTATCACCTAATATACTACTAGGAATCCCATGCAGTCTAACCGCATTCTTCATAAATAACTTAGAAAAAATAGGTGCCATCCTGGTTGACTTAACTGGAATGAAATGGGCACTCTTGGTCAACCTATCCACTATAACCATATGCTTTCATTTCCTCTATTTGACCTTGAAAACCCGTCAATAAAATCCATAGAAATAGAATCCTACTTCCACACTGGGACATCTAAAGGCTAAAGTAACCCACTTGCTTTCTGATGTTCGGCTTTTACTTGTTGACAGTTCAAACACTGCTTCACCTATAAGCCAACATCTCTCTTCGTACCTTCCCAAAAGAAACTCCTCTTCATGTCCTGATACATCTTAGTTCCTCCTGGATGAATTGTAAACTTCGAACGATGGCATTCCTCAAGAACTTCTTTCTTATGTTTCCTACATTCGGAACACATAATCTTCCTTTCTTCCTTAACCACCCATTCTGGTCAAGACTGAAATCTTTCAAGTCATCGCTCTCAATTCCATCCCTTAACTTTTTGATCCATTAAACAAACACTAGATCCATATTCTATTTAGAAGCAATCCTTTCTACCATTATCGATTGAACTTCTAAACAAGAGAACATAGTCGTTCCTGTACTAGGCCCACCCTGAGATCTCCACTGTACTTTGCATGTTGTCAGTGCTTCTAAATCTTTCCACTCAGCTATCATCGCCAACACTGCATTCTGATGTTTCCTGCTAAGTGCATCTGCAACCTTGTTGCCTTTTCCTGGTGTGTACTCAATACCAAAATCATAAGCGGCTAAAAACTCCAACCACTTCTGCTGCCTCATATTCAACTCCTTTTGAGAGAATAAATAATTTAGCGACTTATGATCTGTATACAACTGAAATCTTTCTCCCAAAAGATAATGTCTCCGCACCTTCAATGCAAAAATTACCGTAGCTAGTTCCAAATCGTGTGTTGGATATCTAACCTCATGCGGTCTAAGCTTTCGAGATGCATAGGCAATCACTTTACCCTTCTACATTAACACAACTCCTAACCTTATTCCACATGCATCTGTATAAACTACCAAATTCCGATTCCCTTCTGGAACTACCAAAACATGTGCATGAGTCAATAAGTGTTTCAATATCTGGAATGCTTCCTCACACTTATCGGTCCAAATAAACTTCACATCCTTTTGAGTTAGCTTGGTCATCGATGTTGCTACCCGCGAAAAGACCTTAATGAATCTCCGATAATAACCAGCTAATCCAAGGAAACTCTTTATCTCAGTCACTGTCTCAGGTCTCTTCCAGTTGTTTACCACTTCAATATTTGTCGGATCTACAGACAACCCTTTCTCTGAGAATACATGACCAAGAAACTGCACTTCCTTCTTTCAAAAATGACGCTTCGAAAACTTTGCCTTTAGCTGATGCTGCCTCAGCGTCTCAAGCACCACCCTAAGATGAACTTCATGCCTCTTTCATCTCTAGAGTATAACAAAATATCATCTATGAAAACCACCCAAACCTACTCAAGTGCTCTCGGAAAACTCGGTTCGTCAAGTCTACAAAGAATGCTGGCACATTAGTTAATCCGGATGACATCACTAACCATTCGTATGATCCATATCTGGCTCTAAACGCCGTCAAAGGAATACTATCCTTTGCCACTCTAAGCTGATGGAACCTTGTCTCTAAATCCAACTGAGAAAATACTTTGGCTCCACTCAACTGGCTGAACAAATCATTAATCCTAGGCAACAAATATCAGTTCTTTATCATCTTCCCATTCAACTTACGATAATCAATATATAACCTTAACGATCCGTTCGGCTTCTTGGCAAAAAATGCGGCTGCTTCTCAAGGCGAACTGCTTGGTCTAATAAACTTCTTGCCTTCCAAATCCACCAACTACACCTTTAGCTCCCTCATTTTGGTAGGTGTCATTCTACTTGGCAGTCTACTCAGTGGTTCTGCTCCAGGCACCAATTCTATTCGAAACTCAATGGCTAGTTTCAACAGTAATCCTACTACCGGCTCAAAGACATCTGCGAATTCTCTAACCATGAAAACTCGATTCAACTCATCTTCTACTTCCATAACACCCAACAAAGCATCCACCTCACAATTAGGGTTTCTACGGAATATACTATCCGGTCATTATAGTCAGGGTGTCTAAGCGATATTTCCTTATCATGGAAAAATATCCTAGCATCGTACTTACTTAATAAATCCATACCTAAAATAATTCCGAACCCTACGAATTCAATCACATGCAAACTGCAAACAAAGGTATGACCTAACAAATCAAACTCTAGGTGGTCACACTTCATCCCAAGTGTCGCATAGTCCTCTTATCAGATTTGCAACCCTTAAGGAAGTAATTATGTATGAGGGTTCTAGGTTAAGCTTATCTACCAAACAATGAGATATAAAAGAATGTGATGCACCAGTATCAAACAGTATTCTAACTAACATACCACGAAACAAAAACATACCTCCCAACACTGCTTTCCCTTTCTCCTGCGTTGTTGGTCTCAAGGTAGCTTGTTCCAATGCATACACTTTGCCTTTCCCATACTTGGCAGTCTCCTTGCACTGGTTCTTATAGTGCCCAACTTGATCGCAATTGAAATACCTCACCTCTTTCTTCTTGGCAGCTTTCTTTCTTTTGCCTATCCAGCACTCATGGGCATAGTGTTCCTTCTTGTCATACTTGTAACAAACCACTTCCGCCTTTCCCTTCTTTGCGGTTCTACCCTTCTGAGCCCTTTTCTTATGAAAGAACTTTCTCTTCTGACCTTGCCCCACCTGGACTTCCTTTGCCTTATTCTTTTCAAGAAAAGCTTTCATTTCTTCATGCCTCAAAGCCATTTCAACTACAACATTGCATGGGTCTCTGATATTGGATAACATGGCGTTAGCAAGCTCAGGCTTCAATCCATGGATGAACTTTTCATTCCTCTTAATCACAGTTTCAATGGAAGC
Source organism: Allium fistulosum (assembly GCA_030737815.1). Taxonomy (NCBI): domain Eukaryota; kingdom Viridiplantae; phylum Streptophyta; class Magnoliopsida; order Asparagales; family Amaryllidaceae; genus Allium; species Allium fistulosum. The sequence goes on from CM060904.1 coordinate 200,369,130, forward strand.
ATAACCATATCACGATAGCTCCTCAAACCTTGTCGCATACTCCAACACCTAATGTCTCCCTGCTCCAATTCAGAAAACTTCCTGAGCAAGGCAGACTTAGCGATCTCAGACATGAATCTTTCCTCGAACCTTCTCCCAAACTCATCCTATGTCGGCTCCTCTTCATTAACTCCAACAGTGATATAGTTCCGCCAATACAGTGCCGCTCCCTGCAGCTGTCTCGAAGCGTGTCTTCTCTTCTGCTCAGCATTAAGCCCTAGATTAGCAAATATCCTTTCACAATGAAGCAGCCAATTCTCTACTTCGATTGCATCCTCGGTACCAATGAACAGCTTTCCTTCTAGCCGAGCATAGTCTCTACTCAGAATAACATAGTTGTTCACCACCGGAGCTTCTTAGTTTCCTCCTCCAGCATTACCTCCAACTACTCAAGCATTAATTCCCGCTTGCATAATGTTCACAAAAAACTGATGCATTGCTCCCATGTCTACTTGTAGGACTCCAGCACCCACATTTTCAGCTTGAGCCTAACCTTGGTTCCTCCTCATATTTGGTCTGGCGTTTCCATTTGTTGTGGTGCTTTCCCCTCCTAGCTTAACTCTTCCTCTTTTAGCATTCATATCTGCATTCGAGTCTTATAAGAAACTAAAGAATAGCCTAAGAGAGATGGGAGAATAGGGTTAAAGTGTATACTTATATATAGCAAATACAAGTACATTACTATAGCGTTATCCCATACCCCAAACTTATCTCTAATTCCTTAGGATTATGTTTTCAAAAATCATTTTAGTTTAAAGTTTTTCATAAACCTAGGCTTTGATACCAAGTTGTAACATCCCCTATCTTGAGGCCCAAAGCTAAGCGCTATAGATGCTACAATCATCTATAGTATTATCTTCTGGCGACAAAATATAGTCATGTTAATGGTATCCATAATATCAAAAGCATATGAAATGAAACAAAAAACAGATTCAAAACAACTTTTCTGATTACATTTCATAAAACCAGTTTCATATCCAATTACATAATCCCATAATCGTTTCCCAGGTTCAGATCAAATATAATTATTACATAAATAGGCCAAGAGCGACATATGAAGATGTCCAGAGTACTATATAGCCATAACTAACTTAATACAACATAGAGAAATAAATCAAATAAAACAGCAACTCCTAAATAGCTACCCGTCAGCTACCTGCTCGTCCTTGGAAGCATTATTCGTCCACCTACTAAAACCTAAAAACCCAATCTCTCGATCTACTCAAATCAATTTTGAGCACACAAGAGTTTAAGAGGAAAACATAAAATTCGAGTCAGACATAAATCTTGGTGTGAATAATACTATTACATCTCGGTTTACTAATATTAAGTGAGACCACGCTGCTTAGAGGAACGGGTTTCCCCTCACTAATATTTCTTTAATATTATATTTTTTGCAAATCATAATCCTGCAACCAAACTGGTTAATCAATCTGATTATATCAAAATGGAAAATATCATATATGCTCAAAACAGGTAATAAATGGACCAGCTGTCTAAACAAAATGTAGTTTTATTTGGTTAACTACTAACCTTTGGCTGACTCGTGCCTACCAGGCAAACTAAATAAATTATCTAACAACTATTAGACATATTTCTTAACGGTATGTCCTTAATTTACTTCTCCAAGGTTTACCTGATCCTAATGGTTTTGCGGGCTCACCAATATCCTATTAAGTCTTACATGTGACTAAGCCCTACACACTGAAATTTTGGACTAAATTAGCTAGGGGCTAATAGCTAATGTATATGGCACGACCCTATACCAGTCTCATTTGGTATATAAATATCCGAGTCATTTTTATTTAGGCTTAACTACCCCTTAAATTTTCCTTGAAAACCTTTTCAAAATGATTTAACCCTTTAAATCATACTTATACTAGGAAAATATACTATTTGCTTTACTCAAATCTCATTGCCATGATATATGCTTTACTCAAAACATAGTTGATGAAAACATTCGAAACCTTTGTTTAGAACCTTTAAACAATCTCGTTCGAAACCAATGAAAGTACCCCTTTCGAAGCCATTGAAAGTACCCCTTTTGAAACCATTGAAAGTACCCCTTTCGATATAAGTAAACTACTTTACTTTATAACCTTAGGCTTAAAGGCCAAATATACCATTCGAAAGCATTAAAAACATGTTCTTCGAAAGCTTTTTAAACCTTAGACATCCTCTTTTAAAATCCTTTAAATATGCCTTTCGAAACCATTGGAAACCCTCCATTTAAACATTATGGTAAACCTTTCGAAAACACTGGAGAATCACCCTTCGAAACCTTATATACATATACCTTTCTAAAATACTAAGAACCTTCCCTTCAAAACCTTTACTTATTACCTTTCGAAAGCATTAAAGTATACTACTTAAAACAAACCTTTCGAAAGCATTGGGTTCAAGTTAAAACATGTGGAAAACCTTTCGAAACCTTTGGGTTTAACTTTTATAATATAAAAAAGGGTCATAAAACAACCAAGTCGAAAGCAACTCTTCTGAAAGAAATTCCTAAGTAAAAGAAGTGGATGGTATCGAAACCTATCCCTTCGAAGGCATTGGAGAAGCGAATAAGTTTTAAAAACAAAGATACCCTTTTCAAACCAATCTGGGTTGAAAGTTAAAAAGGCAGCAGTTAGGGGTCTTGACCCCTTCGAAAGCATCTACTTAAAACAAAGGCACAACCTCATCCAAAAGCATTCTTTCTTTTAAACCATTGACCAAGTCGAAAGCTATCTTATTCGAAACCATTCCTTTCGAAAGAAAAGCAGGTGCATTTTCCTTAGAAAGCAAAGCAAAGGCTTCGACCCCATCGGAACCCCTTGTTTCGACCTAGTACCTTTCATTTATATCCAGTTCACTCTGTACTAAGTCTTTGATACTACATGCATTGGTTTCGATGGTGATGAAGGTGAAAGTATTCAATCAAAACCCAGGTGCCGAAAGTGGTGAAACAGTTAAAGTAAGACAAAATCTGATTTTTAACTTTAAAAAGTAATTCTTTTCAACTAACCTGCCTTGTTTGTCAAAATATTATTGGTTGCTAATTTTATTTTCTGAAAGTACTGTCGAAATTTCGGAATTAAATAAATTAAATTATTTACAAAATGCCCTTTTCTCCTTTTATAAATATATAAAACATTTAAGTCCCATACATTAGATAATTTTATATATCTATTAAAACACTTAGGAAAATTCTATAAAAATTCACATAGATCTCTTTTAACATGTTTTCTAACATATTTAAATTTTAGACCCAAAACATATACAAAATTGTCGAAATTAATTTTAAACCCAAATAGCCTTTTTCTTCACTAGAAAATTAATATTAATTCCAAAATAATTCTAAAAATTATGAAACTTGAAACCCATTTCCAAAATATCATTTCTGACTTTAAAATAAATTCGCAAGTCATTTGGATGTCATCTTATTGGTTTTTCAATCTAAAACATATCTTAAAATCATTATGAATAAGCATAATTCATCTATAAGCATATATACATATTAACATTAATCAAAACATGGAAATACACTTGCAAAAACATTCGGATCTGATTCAAGAAACCAAAATCATCAAAATATGAGATGTAACATATTACTCACCTTTAGCTTTGATGTTAAGGATTTGAGATTTGATCTTGAATTGATTTAATTTAAGCTTTTCCCCTTGATTTAGCTTTTTCTTCCCTTTACTCTTTTCAGTGCTGGCCGGCCTCTATGGTTTTGATATTTTGATTATGAACGTGAGAAATGAAGGTGGGTTAAGGGTTTAGGGTATAAGAATATAGCTTCTTCCTATATTTCCCTTTATCTAATACCCTAACTTATCTCATTTTAAATTACTTTTAACTCATTAGTTCAACTAGGCACGACTACCCTTTATATTTTCATAAATCTCAATCCCTTAGCCAATTAATCTTTACATTATTCTATTTAATTTAGCTAATTAAATCTTAATGTAATCTAAAATTAGGGGTGTTACACGTCTCCTCGGTTATATAGGGTTAGTATCATGGTCAACTCAAGTCAACTCAAAGTCAAAATCTATAGTCAGAGCAGTTCAGTTAATAATAATTATAATATTGAACCAAGGACTTTGTGGTTGGACCGTAGAGTTGAATATGGATGGTATTGAAATTCTGACCATTACCAAATTCCACAAGTCCAAAGTGATATAGTTTTGACTAAGAAAATCGGTAAAATAATAGTTCGGGTAACAAAAAAACTGATTTTAACAAAACCATATAGGTGATAAATTTGGCAAAATTTCCACAGACCCTGCTAAGTGATGTGTGAATGTTAATATTTGAATAGTTCAATATTAATCGTTGGCCAAATTTACACCTAATGGGTCACACAACCGAAATGTTAAGTACTCCTTTGACCAAACGATTTAATTAATTTTTAACTGTTATAAATTAATTAATATTTATGAAATGTTAATTATAAAAAAATTATTTTGATTTATGAACAAATATTATTAAATATTTATATAATAGTTATAAATATATTAATCGATGTACAATATCGATACGCGTTAAAATTAGATTTAAATGCAATATAATTTAGTTGGGCTTTAAATGTGTTTGAAGCCCATACAGAGGCCGGTGCATTCGACCATGATGAAGCATGATAGGGTGCAGTCATATGATGGCAATAAGGGGCTTGGTTTGGATGGATAAGAGAGAGAATGGGTATAAGGGAGAAATGGATCTAGATCCTAACTTATCTCTCTATTCTCTCATCTATATAAACATCATTACCCTCACTCGTTCCCTTTTTTTGAGAGCCTCCATTATCAGTTATTTTTGGACAAAATTATACTTTATCTCCCCCACTATTTCTAAATCTCAAATCAAATAAAACAGTTGTTATTCGATAGCTGGTGGTTATAGGTTCAGGAGCTAACACCTTGCTAGATTGGAAACTAGTTCACGGAGTTGATTTCATCATGTGAAGGTGTACTAGTAGGCTTTGAAGATAAGGTAATTCTCTGGATTACAACTATATAATAATATTTAGATAATCTATAAATCATATATTATTTGTTAGTTAGGTGACGATTCTATTACATCGATATCCCGTCACATCCAGAATGGTTGTTTGTTTGTATACTTGTATATAGTAATAATAAAATTTGTGTATATACCTTTTCTAATCATGGCACAAAATTAAATTTTTTTTTAAATTTAAACTAATTGATATACATTATTTAAGCTAATGGTTTCTACTAAAGCATATTCGCGATTATTATACTAGCTTCATAATTCAAATATTAATTCTTATTGTACGTAGAATATAGCTTTAAAATTTTATACAAATAATTTTATACTTGATGGACTTTCGACATAAATAAAATAATTTTGTAAATATATTTATTTATTTTTAAATATTATTTAATTTACTTTTATTAATAAATAAAATATATTTACATACACACACAAATATATATATAAATGTTTTAAATTTATAAAATTAAATTTACACCTAATAACACTTTTAGCAAAATAAAAAAATTAATTTTTTATGTATAATTTAAATATTTAAATTATAGACGAAATTAATAATTAATTTTAAAATCTATTTTAATTATAAAATATATAAATAAAATATTAAAATATCTTGGAAATTTTGCTGGAATATTTAAATTTGAAAATTTCTTTTGAATAATAAATTTTTATTAATTTTCATATGGAAATTAATATATATAAATAATTAAAATTTAATAAAAAAACCAACTTTTACCGTGAACATAATAATAAGCATATATTTATTTTATATATGTTACATATATATATATATATATTTCAATAAATATACTTATATATATATATTATTATACTATTTATAAGATTTTTTTTGAAAGTGGGTTAAATTTATTTCGAACTATGCTTTGCGGCCCAAGCATCATACACGTGCAACAGCTCAAGCTAAGTAAGATACAAAGATAACTTTACAAAATAATTTATTTTATTCTCCATTTTGCACTAACTTTCCAATTAGGTTACTTCAGATAAACTACGGCGATCGCAGATATATATACATACACATACATACATAAATACATACATACATATAAACATATATATTTTATACGGTTATTTAAAAAAAATTGGCTTTGACTTTTAATTTACATTAAATAAATTTTTAATAAAAATTTTAATAATTTCAAATATATATACATATATATATTATAAATTCCATATACATATTTTTATTTATACATTTATAAATAATTTCAAAATAAAATATAGATTTATATATATATGCAATATTTTAAATACATAAATAAAGTATATAAACATACATTTGGATGATGTATTTATATACTAGATGAGCTAACATGTTTATTGCGGTGTAAATCCCAGCACTTATATAGGGCATGTTAAACATTGTATGGACTACTGTGTGACACATGCACATACATATACACGTGTATATGATACATGTGTATTTGTGTAGTTAAATCCCCCAAAATCCCCACTATAGCACTTTGCCCTCTTCGATTGTTACGCTATTTCAATTTAGCGCTATTAAATAATGGATCCGCTTTAAGCCACGTTATTTTCCTCTGCCCCCGCTAAATGAAGGATTTTTGGCACCCGCTTTAGCAATATTAATAATAAATGTTGATTTTACTAGTTCTCTTTTAAACCAAATCGACAAAGTTAGGCAGAGACCTAATTTTTTGCATAAGTTCAATATAAGTTAGAAATTTGTTTTAGTCTTTAAATATAGTATGCGTAAATCATGATATTATTCAGTTTTATTATATAAGATTAAAAAATCTTTCTTTTTTCCTACACAAATGATAGGATAATGATAACAAATTAACTTTAAATATTTTATTTTGTATCTAATAAAGCTTTTTACACCTCCTATTTTCCACTGCATCCTTATTTTATCCTTGTTATAACTTTTTGCACCTCCACCGCTATAGAACCGCTAAGTGTTTTAACTGCATAGACGTGTATATATATTATAATATTCATTACTTGATATGAAACCATATTATAGATATGTATGAAATAATGATTTTATTAAAAAAGAAATTTGGAAACGTTCTAAATAAAATAGACTTCATAGGCCCAATAAAAATCCAAAAAGGTCCAAAATGGAATTTGTTTTTTGAAGTTAACCCATTATTCCTACTGTGGGCTGGTTCAGTTCCAACACTGGTATCAGAGCACAATAGCCTATGCAGTCGAAATTACTCATGTTAGGGTTAACAAATTAAGTTCACAGCGCAGATAGTAGGGTGTCCAGAAAGGTAATGTCGAAGGATTGGGTTTAGGTAATCGAGTACTCCACCCTACCTAGCTACCCGCCTAACTCAAACAGATACGTGAGTCCAAACGTTGGCCTTAATAGAAAAGCCCCAATTTGAATTGCACCTTGTGCTAATTTTCAAAATTGTTTGAAAATTAAAAATATATTTAAATTTAAAATAAAATATATACATATTATAAATGTTATAATATAATAAAAAAATTTCAAAATGTTTGAAAAGTAATATAAATTAATTTTGAAATTTATAAAATTTATTAATGAGGTTAATTAAATATACTAATTAAATAAGTTAATCAATCAATAAATATATACATGTATTATATATTATTATATATTTTATGTTGTTTTAAAATGTTAAATTAACATAAGTGTAAATGTACGTATATAAATGGATTTCGAAATTAATATAAATATAATTAAAATTGTTTTTAATTAAATAAATTAATTAAAAGGTTATTTAATTAAATAATATACACATATATATGATGTATGTGTTATACTATAAAGGTTATAGTACATAATAAATATTTAATATAAATGTTATATTATGTTAATATAAAATTAATTAAAATGTTAGTTAAATAAGAATAATCAAATAAGATTTAATTAATGTAATATTATACATAAGACTATTGTAAAAGTAACATGAAATATAAGAGTTGTATAATAATAAAACTAATATAGTATGAACGTATAAATTAAAGGTGGAACATTAGGATACCCTAAATAGACTTAAGGAACAAATACATATGTAAATGCACATATACCATGATTTCTAATATGTCCAACACTTAAACCACAAGGGTATTACATAAGAAATATATTATTCCATAAGTCGATATCACTCATTATAAAATATCGAAGATTATGAATCTTCAATATAACGTTGTCCTTTACCCTATATACATACATATATATATATATATATATATATATATATATATATATTACTTTCATAATCCGTAGTTGTTGAGCAAACTCAAGCTAGGAATGTTATATGTAGTATTATTAATACATTGAATAGATGAGGTAAGATAAATATATGTATTTGTTGAGCAAATTCAAGGCACATATACTATGCTTCGGTCGTCCCGATATGGTAGGTACGGGTGAATAATTTCGTTTTAATTTGTTGAGCAAACTCAAGGTCGAAGTAAAATTAAGACAAGTTTCCAAATCATAAGAATTGTTTATGATACAATCGATAAGGAGTTATCCATCATCCATAGAATTATGACTTGTTGAGCAAACTCAAGGTTAGAATTTCAAAACAGATGAGTCCTAAAGTCCACTAGTGAAGTCGAAAGACTTCTATGTTTTATCTTTAGGTTTGGAGAAATGTAAAAGACTAGTGCGAGCCTTTAAATGAAAAGGTAATATTTAACCTTTCTACTAATTTAAGAACATCTGCTATATGAAGTTATAATAATCTACATCAATAAATTTATGCAATTAATTTAATTGATAAAATGTTTATCAATTAAAGTAGACAAATAAACTGAACTAATATTGACAAATAGAAATATAAAATATACTTGCCAATAAATTTTTGCATGTTGTCTCAAGAAATCGACTAATTATACAACCACTAAATACATTCGTAATTTGGTCGCTTATATGTTTATTCTGTTGAGACCATGTATTGTATTCTATGAATTTTGAACTCTAAAAGCAATACAAGAATATGAATATTTGATCCATAAACAATCACGTATAAATATCATATGATGAAGATCACAATTCGTAATTTATGAAATTTCGATGAAATTAGTTCATCTGAGATAAGCAAATATACCAAAATGTGAGATCGAGTATTCAATTTTATTGATTACAATAAAGATCATATTGTGTTAAATGTAACACAAGACCAAAACTACAATATGTATCTATGAACTTGATCGTTGAAATGTCAGTTTGATTAGTTTACGTAAAGTTAAGGATGACCAAATGCACTTTTGTAAAGAGATCTTTATGATATTGTAGTAAAAATTTCCTTCGAATGGTTCGACCATTTAGAAAGAAAATCGAATGTATGAGAATGAATATAACAAAAGGCATAGTTGGGACGAAGAGAGTGAATAGTCATTTCTACTTCATATAGAAATTCAAAAACGAGAATTGTAAAAGAATAATTGTTACATAAAATTCGAATGAGAAATATGATTTTTATTCTAAAATGTATTTTCACATAGAAAATTATTTTCTATGGAATTTATTTCTTTGAATTTATGATATTTAATCTGAAAATTCTTGACTGTAAACCAATTACAGTAAATGAAACAAATAGTTTATATTAAGTGGTTGAATGAAGCTTAGTATTTTATATGCTATTATAGTAATGGCAGAAATTGTTGGAGCACGCCATATAGCACTCATTAGTCGCATCAAGTTTCAAAAATTATTGTCGCAATATTATTTATGAAATAATAATTACTTTTTTAGTGTTGATTGGAAAATAGACGTAGTTTTATTTCAATATGAATATTATGAATTTTCGTTATAAAATAAAACTATAGTGTGGTATATGTTTTCATAACAAATGTGATGCATTAGAAAATACAAAAGCAAATGAAATTATTTGCAATTATTTTGGAGTTATATACTAAGCTGTAGTTTTGAGAAATAATTTGATTATATGATTATGAACCATATGATACTAATTAGTTATATCTCAAACAATTAAGGGCAAAACACCCATTCAGTATGAGCTTAATAAGATTTGATGAACTCTTCGGATTGATACATATAGATGTATGCAATCGCAAGTCTATTGATACCAAATGGTTCCACATACTTTGTTATATTCACCAATGAGTTATCACCAACATGAACATATGTATTTGATACACATGAAGTATGTCTATGGTAAGCTCATAGAGCATAAAATGGAAGTAAATAAAATAACGTGCAATTGAAAATAAAATTGATTCGATCAAATCTAATAAGTGAGTATATTAAATAGAGTTCCGAACGTACCTGTAAAATGAATAATGATTCAACCTCAAAAGTCGCTCTTCTCTATGATCGATAATGAGTAATCAAACTTTATTGAACAAAGTATGATTAATTGTGAATGAAATTGAGTTAACTTCTTCTACAGGGTCGTATATTTAAGAGTAGTACACAAGATTAAAATTAATATCATCCAAAATATAGCTTATAAAACCATACAAGATAAGGGCTTATAAGAAATCCCTACATATCCTAGGCCAAGGAGTTGGCTGTTTGTGCAATTTGAAAGACTGTACATAATAATTGTACGTAAGAGATCTTGTATGAATTGTCTCAAGAGAATTTTGGGAATGATAGTTAATAATGACTAATTTAAGTTATGAACATAAATATATTGTGAACAAATGCAAGATTAGTTTTATCTATGGCAACTCATAAAACACTTATGAATGTCCATTCCGTTGCATTGAGAAACAACTGTTGTTTCAAGAAATACCAATTATAACGAAGGAATTTCTTTAATAAATTATTGGTATAAAATGAATTTGAATACAATCTAATGATAAAACTGATTATAGGGGATGAAATGAAATTGTTCGGACCTAAATCAACATAAATACATTAGAACGTGTAATGATTATTCTTGTACATTAAAGAGAAATTATGAGTTTCTTATCAATGTCAACAATAAATAATCCTCGATTGTTTAATTAAACCATTGAGAGTATTGACTTTGTGATATGGTACAATGCATAAATCCGAAATAGACTTCAAGTATATTATCATAATATGATTTCGATAGTTGTATCCGAAAGGATATGATCCATTGTCCGCAAATGTATCTTTAAGAGAAAGACAAATGTAGTTGGAATATAGTGAATTGAATTGTAAGAATAATAACATGAATTTCAATTGTTGAAATTAACATAATAGATTCACCATTCAATGAGCTCAAGTTGGCTCGGATTTTCCTCATAAAATTATCACATGATATGACTTTGTGTTTGGTACATATGTGTTGAAATAGAAAATTATAAATAATGATTTACAGTAAACAGTTTACACATAATAACAAAAGCACCTCAAAGTTAGTGTGAGCGATATTGAGTTTGTGAGTTTTTTGGATATGATCCAAGAATAGATACGAAAGTGTCGTTCGACAAGCATCAAAATTGAACAAATGTTTTGTTAGAAATATCAAATAGTTGATTATCAATCAAAATGCAGAGTAAGAGTGTGCTCATAAAAAAGAAAGTTAAAAGGTATATAAATATTTTTAAACAACAGGTAAACAACACACTCCTGATTGTTAACAATGTACTTGTGTTAAAATCATCTTTAGTTGTTTTAATACTCGACATTGGATTTGAAAATAATGTCTTCCATAGATAGTATTGTTTGAATCAAAAATGGCACAAACACCCATAATTTTATGCAGTAGAGATTAAGTGAAGAAAAGTAAATGATAAATGAGGAAAAAAGATCACACGAAAATTTATAGTGGTTCAGCTAAGCAAGGCCTACGTCCACTTTGAAGTTTTATTGCATATTTCTGATTTGGAGGAAGAAGTTCTTGATGGTCGGTACTGAATTCAAAGTGGCCATCGCATCCTGGTGTATAACTATGGAATTCTCTACGGATAATGGAGTGGAGATCGTTTACGGAGATCAAGTGGTTAGCAGCGAGTTCTATGTCGCTAAATTGAAGGAAGAAAGGCTTAAGGAGAAAGGAAAGAGTGTAGAGGGGGTCATCTGCATTAAGGCTTTGAAAGCATAGTAACTACCGCCTAAGCCCTGGCTCGGGCAAACTAGTCAGCTCTACGATGACATGGACCGATGAAAAGTTTCGGAGGATGGACGAGCAGCTCTCTCCGAGCTGATAATCGCTATTCCAGTCGGTAGGGATGACCTAAGTATAGTCCTGAAGATTGGATCTCGGCTCGGAACTAGTGTGATGAGGGAGTTGGTTGGTTTTTTCCAGGAAAATCTAGACGTGTTTGCTTGGACACTCTCGGATATGTGTGGGATCTCACCCGGGATAGCGAGATATGCATTAAACATCAATCCCAAATCCATTCCTGTGAAATAGAAATGCCACGGCTTGGGTCTTGAGAGATCCATTGCACTCAAAGAGGAAGTGGAGAAGCTGAAGGACAATAACTTTATATGCAATGCTCTATACCCGGATTGGGTATCTGTCCCTGTTTTGGTGAAAAAGGTGAACGGGAAGTGGAGGACATGCATTGACTATTCAGACTTGAATAAAGCATGCCTGAAGGCCAGCTTCCCGCTTCCAAGAATAGATTAGTTGGTGGACTCATCTACTGGACATGAGTTACTTTCATTAATGGACGTGTACTCCGGATACAATCAAAACTCGATGCACGTCCCGGATCAGAAGCACACCATTTTCATCACCGACCTCGAACTCTATTTCTATCTGGTTACGCCCTTCGGATTAAAGAATGCAAGATCAACTTACCAGAGACTTATGAACCAGATGTTAAAAAACTAGATTTGATGATCGATGGAAGTTTACGTAGATGATATGCTAGTGAAGTCAAAGCCTTTGAAAAATTATGTTGATGATTTGGTGGAGATATTTGATGTCCTATGACAGTACGGAATGAAGCTCAATCCCTTAAAATGCTCTTTCGGTGTTGTGTCAAAGAAGTTCCTGGGCTTCATTGTGAATTCTCATGGAATTGATGCCAATTCAGAGAAGATCAAGGCTTTGAGAGAGATCAAAGCCCCAAAGACGATCAAGAAGGTCCAAAGCTTGAGTGGGAAAGTCACTACCCTAAGTCGATTCATTTCCAGGGCTAGTGACAAATGTGTCCCTTTCTTCAAAGTGATTAAGAAGGGAAAGAGAAACTTTGAATAGAATCAAGATTGCAAAGACGCATTCCAAGCTTTGATGAATCACTTAGAGAGACGTCCCATCTGTTTAAAGCCGATAGATGAGGCGGACTTGTTTATATACTTGGCAGTGTCAGTGCATGCCCTGAGCATCGCGCTTGTACGTGAGTAGTCTTGCATCCAACGACCAGTCTACTACATTAGCAAGCGGTTGACAAGAGCAGAAAAAAACAACCCGAGATTAGAAAAGCTCGCATACTATATGTTGATCGCTTCGAGAAAGCTCCTCCCCTACTTCTAGGTTTATCCGATCAATGTCCTTACTGACCATCATTTACAACAAGTCTTACAATGACCTGAGACTTTTGGAAGGCTGCTAAAATAGAACATTGAATTGAGCCAATACGTTATCACTTATCACCCTCGGAGAGTAATCCAGGGTTAGGCTTTGGCGCACTTCATAGCTGAATTCACTACACGAGATGATTTTCCAGAGAGCAGTGGAGAAAAGGAAGTTGGATGGAAGATTTACATTCATGATGCATCCAATGATCGATGTTATGGTGCTGGAGTTTGCTTGTCACTTTCGAAGAATACCCAAACTGCTATGCCTTGAAACTCGACTTTCCAACAATGAACAATTAAGCTGAATACGAAGCCTTGATTGCAGGACTTAAGATCGCCAAGGAACTGGGAATAAAGACTTTATACATTTTCTATGACTCCCAGCAAGTGGTATGCCAAGTTCTAAAAGAGTGTTAGGCGAAAGGAGAAAGGCTAACTCCCTATCTAAATTGGATTCTTGTGTTGCTTGACGACTTTGAATATTTCACGATCACTCATATTCCTAAAGAGGAAAGTGAGAAAGCCAACTCGCTTGCTAAGTTAGCTAGTTCTAGAGATGCGCACAGCTTATGGGCCTGGTTCCAATGAAGTGCTTTCAGCTCCGAGCATCTTCCAAATGGATGTTGATTGGATCTTGTAGACTGAGCTTGAATGGGACTCATGGATGACCCTGATTCGGGATTATTTTCAAAGAGGGATCCTTCCAAAAAGAAGTAATGAACGATGTAAAATCCTTTACCAAGCTTCAAGATACATCATGCAAGAAGGATTACTATACGGGAAGGGTTTCTCTTTCCCCATGCTTCTGTGTGTCACTCACGACGAGGTCAAATAAGTTTTGAGAGAAGTCCACGAAGGGCTTGTGGCGACCACACTCGGGGGAAAACTTTAGCGAAGAAGACTCTTCGATACCGATATTTTTAGCCGATTGTTTATCCAGACGTAGCTGATTATACCCAGAAGTGTAAAAAGTGCAAGAGATTTGCTGAAATTCCGAGAGCCCCATCGATGGAAATCACCCAAATGGTCAGTCCTTGGCCATTTGTAGTTTGGGGGATTGATATTATTGGTGTATTACCGATATCTAAAGGTGGCGCAAAGTACGCCATCATGGCGGTTAATTACTTTAATAAATGGGCTGAGGCGGAGCCTTTGGCCATGATTACCACAAAGAAAGTAATCACCCTTGTTGTTTAGAATATCATATGTCGCTTTGGAGTTCCACAAGCAATCATTATCGATAACAAGACCTTATTCAATAGCACAAAGTTTAAGGATTTTTGCAGCCAACATCGCATAGAGAATAGATTTGCAATGGTAGCACATTCTCAAGTAAATGGAAAGGTTGAAGCTATAAACAAGATTATCAAGTCCATTCTTAAGAAATGATTGGAGAAGGTTAAAGGAAAGTGGGTTAGAGGCTATGATTCCAATTGAACTGGAAGTACCTTCTCATCGGGTCACCCACTACGATCCACGGACGAACGAGCAACTCCCTCTAAAGTCACTTGATATGATCAATGAGAAGCGGACCGAAGCTGAGTTGAGGGCATCTACGCACAGATACCAAGTCACATGATATTACAACACCAACGTAAGGAGTCAAGCCTTTGAAATCGGCAATCTAGCCCTCAAATGAATCTTCCCTGTCCCTAAGAACTTGGGCCCAATTTGGGAAGGTCTGTATGCAATAGAGGAAAGCTTGGAGATGACACTCTCAAACTGGCAACTGTGGATAGGATTTTGCTCCCAAAGGCTTAGAATAGAGAGCATCTACGATGCTATTTCACTTAGAGAATAAATTTGCAAATAACTGGCTAGAGCCACGTAATAAGACATAATTTTGTCACTTTCCATCTTTAATCGACTAAAATGGCCTTTTAAGCCAGAAATTCCATCTTTCCATTCCTTAAGAATTGTGACTTGATCTACTTGAATGAATTTGTATATGATTAATGAAGGTGCACGAGTACCTAGAGATAGGTACCGGTCAAACTTCCACAGCCCATGAAGTTCCTTTTTGATGTTTGGAGATTAACATCAGCTAACTCTTGCCTTCAGATTGGAGGCAGGAGCATAAACATAAGTTGAACACGACATAACTATCTACATCCTAACTCTTTCTCCTAGAGTAAGAGCTGAAGTATAAACATAAGCCAGACATGATATGGCTGTTTGTACCATACTGTTGCCTTCGGATTGAGGGCAGGAGTATAAATGCAAACTGGATGCGATACGAGCCTCCGTCCCTAACTCTCATTCCCAGAGTAGGAGTCGGAGTATAAACTTAAGTCGAATGAAACACGTTTATCTACAAACTGGCTCTTGCCTTCGGATTGGGAGCAAGAGCACAAACTTAGAACTAGACATGACATAACCGTTCATACGCCAACCTTTACTCTCGGATGGAGTGTAGGAGTATATACCAAAAAGAGTGTGATACGACCGATTGCTCACTCAACTTTCATCCCCGAACTAGGGGTAGAAGTATTAACAGAAACAGACGTGACAAGTCCATCTGATCCTTAACATCTTGCCCAAAGTAGGCAGAATGGAGGGTCCACACTCGGAGTAAAGCGGAATCCAATTTGTAAGCCTTCGGTCAATGCTTAGAGGTAGGCGTGATCGAACGCTAACATCCTGGATGAGGATGTGCGGACTACGATTTTAAGTAGTTAACTTAAACACACGCCCGAAGTTTGGTGCAGTTAGGACTTATTATCTTGGAAATGGATATTCGAGCCAACGGCTTAAGTTGTTTACCCTAAGGATTGCTTTTTATTCACTGGAGCAGGAGGTTAGAAAATTATAAAATGGACTAAGGACTTGTTCCAGAAATGATCACTAAAAGAAATGAATCACAAATACATTGAATGAAAAGCATGTTTCCTAAGTACTTAGAAAAATTCGAGCAAAGATTCTGCAAAAACAAAAAGTATTTGTTGTTGGCATTAAACAAGAAAGCTAAGTACAAGTGGTTCACACCAAAAGCGAAAAAGTAGTAACGGGGGCCAAACCCATACAAAGCCGACCAACAAATAAAAGGAGTCTATACATGGAAGAACAAACTAGCAACTATTTCCCTTCTGACTTCTTTTTCTTCTTAAAACCAGGGGAGACTTCACTCGAGCTTTCTCCTTGCCCTTTCTGCCTCTTCCTTTATCGCCTTGGCCTTTGGAGGAAGTGCTTCGCAAGGATCCAACAGCACACTTTGGCCGCTTCCAGTGGAGAAATGGAGGCCAGAATATTTTATGAGAATACTGTCAAGGTACTTCGAGCACCCCCAGATGGAGGAATGTAAACTAGAGTGAAAACGGTTTGCTTGGGCAAAGCGATCGATAACGGGGGAGGGAAAACTTATGTTCGCTCCTGCTTGATTTGATTGGCAAGGAGGATATCTACCCTAAGTTTTCCCTCAAGCTCATGCATGGAGGGACCCGACGGGGATTAGGAGACCCCGATAATAATAAGGTCCTCATCAACTGAGTCCCTTGATTCTCATTGTTTCCTTCTTCTAATAAAGCTTCTATCATGTGCTCGTCAAACCTTGGGGTCTCCTCAATTGGAATGTTAGGAATTGTTGTCGAAGTCATGACGATTACGAACTTCTTCACTGATATTTGTAGCCTCAGTTGAGAATCCTTGGGAGGAAACGGAGCAATCGTATATTGACCTATAGCCAAAGAAATACAAAGAGGGAGGTTAGTGACGCTGATCGGTGACACGTCACCTATTTGGAAAACGGGAGAAGTCAACAAGTTACCTTCTTCAGTTTGAACTTCAGCGTGAGCTGGAATGCTGCCGGTAGTTCCCTCGGGAGTAGGGGGAAAGAATAGTGGATTTTTGGAGCTATGGCTTCTCTAGATTATAACCAGCATCGGTAGAGGTATTAATGGTGGAACTGAGAGCAGTCTGAGTCCTCGGAGTTTGACCAGCTGCAGCATCATGATGCACAGAATTGGAACCTTCGCCTAATTCTTTTTGAGTGGTTGCATCAAGTTTCGAATGAATAAGATGCTGCTTGTCATGGAGGAATTTTGCCTCATCTCCATTCATATTCTCCTTTTCCAACTTCTCCATATCAATGTTATCACTATTAAGAAATTCTTTCTCTTCCTCGACAACCCGTTCCCAAGCACGGGCAAGCATCAAAGGGTAATCTTCCCTAAACAACTCCAAATTCCAAAATTTGAGCACATTGGTGTTGTACTAAGTGATCAGTGGCACAAACTTCTTCATCATCTGCTCTTCTACCCGCTCCTCAGCCTGTTTTATTACAGCTTCAAATTCTCTCTTACGAGAGCATTAATGTCCCTGACCTTTTCGAGCGCATTATCCCTCTCTATCCTGGTGGCGACCAGCTCGCTGCACGCATCCTGAGCAATTTTCCGCGTTTCATCTTTTTCCTTGGTTTCATGCTCAAGCTTGGTTTCAATTCAGCTACGTTCCTCTTAGCAACATCCTTTTCCATTACAAGCTCGTGGTTCCGACGATGCGCTTGCTAAATTTTGTTCAGATGCTTGGATCTCTCGGCTTCGAGTGCTTTAATGGCCTCCTTGGACTTCTTCTCTGCTTTGGATTAGGATTTTCTTGAATTATCAAGCTTGATGAGTTTCTAATTCTCTATCTCATACAGCCTATCTCTTGAAACTTTTGAAATCTTCTCGGCTAGCTTTGCCCGTTTGTTGTATTAATTATGGACATTGATCGTGCAGTTGATGGTCCTCTGTTGGACTTCAGTAGGAATTCTCTTTAAGTTCGACAAGAACATAACTCCAATAAAGAATATGTTAGGATATTCATTCTTAAGCTCGACCACCAACCCAGTAATATCTACCTGATGCTCCTTTATAATGGCTGGAGTGATAGCGCTTCCTTTGTCTGGCCTTTGATGAAAAGTATTGGAGCCACTCTTATGATGTTTGCGCTCAAAAGGCCAACTAGAGTGAGATAATTCCACGAATTGTAAAGGGACAAAGGCTGGTTGTAGAGCTCGAGAAGAGTCAGCCAGTGGAATATCATCGTGGCGGTCAGGCTGCCTATCTGAGGTTCTATAAGGAGGTGATCTGGATCTAAGTCAGCACTTAGAAGCGGAATCATGAGAAGAACGGTCCTTATCGTAACTACTGTTGTCCTGGTAGTCTTTGTTGCGACTGGAGCGATAACTTAAATCATAGTCTCGACCACTCTCTTGATGGTACGAGCTCGACCGGGGGCGTTGAACATTATATGCTTTATCTTCCAAGGAACGAAATGAATGCTTTCTCTCATCCATCGAGCTTCTAAAGAAAACATGAATGAGTTAGACTAAATGGGCAAGGACACGGGTCAAGTGCGAGTGTCATGTAGTGCATGTGTGTGTATGTCCTAGTGCCTCCCCAACGAACCATGTACTAGAGCATTACTCATGGGAGTAACCTCTTCCGCATTGTTTGGAATGGTGTACTTCTCAAAGCAGATTGAACAACCGATATCATTGATGTTGATGTTACCAATGTCGAAAAAGCCGAACTCCATGGGGATAGACCCTAAATTGGCGAACATGCCCGTTGAGGGAATAGATGGAGTCTTCTATGCAATTGTGACTAGTGGAGACTGAGTGGGAGTCCGCGTCTTCGAAATTTTCACAATCAATCTCTTTTTGGGACCAGGCGATGGGACATCTATTGGTTGTTCGATCAAAGATCTGTGGCCCATTTCGATGTTACTTTGGTTGACCTCACCGCCCTCTCCAATAACTTCACCTTCCTCGTCGCCTTCATGTTCTAGCTCTATTTTTTCTATAGCCACAGCTCCAGGACTTAGGGCTGGGGGAAATTTAGGATCAACTTCGTAGCCTATGGGAAGATTGTTATCATTATTATCATCCTCATCCTCAATGTCGACAATTGGGACCATGTCGGTGCTACGACCTTCCTCTAATAAACCATGGGCGAGAAGATTCTTGTCCATCAATAGAGTTCTTATATACCTACCCTTAGCTAGGACTACCATAAGAGTATTGACCGTATCTGAAAGTGATCTGCCACCGAATCTCGTTGGAACATCTGTACAACTATGAAAGATAAATTAAACATGCAGACTATAAGGTGAATGCATGGATGTCGATTGAAATAAAATTTGCATTAGGATATCCATCTACGAGCGAACCCGAGTGGATAACATATACAGAACCATTCAGCCTTGAAATAACTCAGCTTGTTCCAAGCCCTAAAAATGATTCTACAACCCATCATTGGCTCCAAGTAAATAAGAGACATGTTTTCTTTACAGCTTTTAAAGCTATAAATGTATCATATTTATTCATCGCTAGGCACTCGATTCAAATGCTCAGAGAAAAATAGATAAATGCTCAGAAGAAAAGCTTGGCTGTTTGGATGCAGCCATGCAGGAGCCAGCCTCATAATGTTCAGGACTCAATGGACGAATTAGTTAAATGGCGGGACGCAACTCGTCAAGCAATGTATCTGTTGTAAGCTATATACCTTTCTGCAGGATCATGAGCTCTTTGGTCACGAGACAGTTCCATAACATCTCAAATGGAATTCCATGCTTATGCATATCCTCTAAAGAGATCCCTCATTGATTTTAGAGGGAACGGAATCAACCGGGTTATTCAATATTACAGCTCCTGAAGAGTATCGGGTGTTGGATCTATTTCTGGCCCATCTACCGGTTCAATTGGATTTTCGAGTATCTGTTGCTCTACTTTGGGAATCTCTAGATTTTACTGGTCAACACGTGGAATTTCTGGTTGCCGCTCTTGTTAGATAGGAGTTTGCTGCGCCTGAGAAGTTGAGGCTGAGCTATACTTTGAAGGTGAGGTGCCTATAGTCTGAGCAACCAGACGTTTGGAACGTCTTTGGTGCATTTCTATTAAAAAAACTTGGCAGATAATCAACGTTAGAAGATTAACTATAAGTCGTACCCCCATGCTAAAGTGGGTTCTTGTGTAATATGGTGCATTGTCGTGCAGTTTGGATTTTGGATATTATTTAACTGTTTATTTTAGCAGTTCATTTTAAAGTCTGGATGTTCCTTGATATGACCAACACTGCTGACCATTCGTACTAGCTTAATGTTATCAATCGTGCTTTAGAGATGTTCGAGATGAAAAAGGAATTCGACATGAAACTCTAAGGCGAAGTTTACTTGTGAAACTTGGAAGGCAAACAATTTGCTTAAGTATGGGAGTCTCATCGACCCCCATAATCAAAGAAATCTTCACCTTCCTTCTTCCTCTTCACCGACCTTAAGAACCACGGCCGCAAGCTGAATCAATATCCACACTTAACTCCATGTCCATCCACATGCGGTCAGTCACCACCATCCTACATAATTAGTTTGACGTGGAGTTAAAGTCGGGGATTCGTTCGAGTGAAAGCGGAATCTCAAGCTGGGGTTCAGGTTGGTGAAGGTGCATCTGATCGAGGCAATGAGTGGCAACATGGGCAATGTCAGGCAATAGCAAGGATGGGTGGCGGCAGTCCTTGATCAGGCGAGGATGAAAGCTTGTGTTGAATTTGGAGGTTTTAATGGTAGAGATCGAAAATTTTAATGGGGAACTCGAGATCTCTAGTAAAAGGCAGGAGAACAGGTGATGGTGAGAGAAGAGAAAGAAAGACTTATATAACTTCTCTAGCCCGAGTTCTGAAAGCCAGCAAACTTGGAGAAATTTCTCCAAGTGAGGAGTCAGTACCGACTCCCAAATTGAGGATCGACACCCAATACCAAATATTCAATACACACACACACAAGCATACATATGGTTTATGTATATGTATGTGAATGCCTATGCACGTGTGATGAGCCATGTGTATATATGCAATATTTGATGACTAAAGTTGATGGAAAGTTAGACTTGTACCTGGGCAACTCGTGAATCGAATTAGTCTGAAACCATCATACTTGGAATAGAAGATCACGGGATCACGCTCCATCTTTATAGTCCTTAATGTTGGCAGAACGTCGCAACAAATTATTATGGATATGACAATTCATGGAATCGATTTGCAAAAGGATAGTGATCATTCAAAGCACACAGTGGAATCCTTCATGGAAATCTGAACTTGCCTCGATTCAAAGCACATCACGTTGGAAACGAGATGTACTTTGAGGGGAAAGTGTTATCCGGCCTTTTGACTAGGAAAAATCCGGACAAATTGGATAGGTAGAACTTGGAGCTATCAAGGCGGAAAGTCTAGAGAGATTGCCCAAAAGTCCAGAAACCAAGCACGGACGGAGCCACAAAGTCCAAGTCAAAACCATCAAAGATAATAAGATAATTGGATCTCCCAAGTTGGAGATCTGTACCGACTCCCACTGGGGATCGGTTCTGACTCCCAAGTACAATTTAGGTGGACCCCATCTTCTGCCTATATGCTTATCTCGGTGCCAAAAGTCTATTTCCAAAGTTGGTTTGTTGTTTCCATGCACTTCTCCATCAAACTCCACGAACACTTGAAGTTATAACTTTTTTCTTCTTCAACTCCATCATTTGATCTTAGAAACAATCTAAAATAGGTACCAACAACCATGGAATCGAGAAGCTAAATACAAGACAATTCGAGGTGAGGGATTGAAGACGCTAAATATGGTGATCTCGGGGATCGGTACTGACTCCCACTTGGGGATCAGTATCGACTCCCAGATATTGCTGAGGAGGCACCTATTATTTTGGGAGAATTAGTCAAATTCGTGCACAATGTTTTAAAGATATTTTAGATGAGATTTTACTCTCCCTACCTCTATAAATAGGAGGATAGGGCTCATTTTTCAGGATCGTTTGGATGGAGTTCCATTATTTCTTATATTCTTGTAACTCTGAAATTCTAAGTGTTGGAGGTTGTACCGATCCCCAAGAACTTTTACCTCCAAATCAGAAATAAGCAATAAAACTTTAAAGTGGACGTAGGCCTTGCTTAGCCGAACCACTATAAATTGTTGTGTGCTCTTTTTCATCGTTTTTCATTTGCTTTTCTTCATTTAATCTCTACTACATAAAATTTTAAGTGTTTGTGCTATTTTTGGTTCAAACAAGTATAAGGGATAGTGGGATGTCCTAAACAATATTCAAAAACAACTTATTAACATGTTTAATAAGAAACATGTGAAATTGATTCTTTATGCATTGGCAATAGGGATTAGCATACATGTTATGTTGTCTACAACATCGTGATTTGTTAATGTATATAAATCAACGAATATCAAATCCACATTAAAGGTCTTTAGCTGGTAGTTTAGAGTACATGTATTCATAATAATGAAGGATCGTTTACAACAATAACAAACTTCTTATGAAGGAGTAATTAGACTCAAACTTCATAAGTGATACTAAATATGGCATGTAAATACCAAATTCATATTCAAAACTTAGTTAATAAGATTTAAGTTGGAAATGTTCCAAATAGACGACTATGGCTGATTCAATATAAAAGCTAAGTACGTTGCCTTGAATAGCACCATGTTAAAAGAAACACACACACACACACACATATATGTATGTATAACAAATGCACAAATTTATAATGAGCTGAGGGTGACACCAAATGTTGAGAATCTCATAACATTGTTATATGATAAAAATATCACGATATAGTTCGTAACAAAAGTTAAAGCTCACTAGAAGTCGAGAGACATACTTCAAATTACTCTACGAGACAAAATAGTTTATCCGCATCGGGGAGAGGTGATTGACATTGTAGATAGTTGAAACATATAATAGCATACCAATTCACCAAGGGATTGACCCGATTGGTTTTAGGGGAACCGATTGAAGAAGTTGGAATACAATTCCATAATTGATCCCAAGTGCAAGTGGGAGATTAATAGAGTTAGAGGCATGCCCTAGGGATAATTATGTTATTTGTTGCATATATCAAACTCGATAACCAATCTATTCAAAATCGAAGGTGTTCTCTCTCTATTATATACTTGATATAATGTGTTGTATTAATTAATTAAATTAAAAGTATATTTAATAGAAAATCTGTATATGGTATGTTTTTTGATAGTAGCTACAAAGTGTTATAACCATTAGTAATTGATCACAATGAAATTAAACATACGTTTTAAATATCCCCAATCAAGATGTATCGAGATTGAATATCGATGCATCCGTCGAAACTAGAGCATGTAACGCTTTCCTAATGTTGGGCAAAGTATTATTCATGACTGCTGTAGTTGATAAAGCTTCAGCCTAAAAGCCTCTAGACAAGCCCACCATCAATCTCAAACAACGTGCCATCTCAAGTAGAGTCTGATTCATCCTTCCAACAACCCCATTGGATTGCGGATCTCCTCGTGTAGTGAAATGTCTTTGAATACCATGTTGCTTATAAAAATAGAGGAACTCCTTAGAAATAAATTCACTGCCATTATTAGATCTATGCACTTTCAACTTACAACTAAATTGGTTTTCAACTAGCACTTTCCAAGCTTTAAACTTCTCAAAGCTTTCTGATTTGGCCTTCATTACATACACCTAAACTTTTCATGAAAATTCATCAATAAAGAAAATAAAATACTTCACTCCTCCAAGGGAAGCAGTAACTACTAGTCCCTAAACATCTGTATGCACATAATCAAGCACTCACTTTGATCTATGAAGTCCAACTCCAAAAGATACCCTCATCTGTTTTCCTAGCACACACTCTTGGCAAAATTCTAACTTTTCGAAGCTTCCTCCTTTGATCATCTTTCGACTACAAAGAAACTCTAAGCCCTTCTTCGAAATATGACCCAATCTTAGATGCTAAAGTCTAGTTGCATCCAAAGCACGAGAAATACCCACTCCAACACATGATTCTCCAAAAACTATGGTCCCCTTTAGTAGATACAGATTTCGAAACACATCTCCCTTAATCAAAACAAGTGCACCTCGAGAAACCTTTAACCCATCCTTCTCCATAGTCACGTTGCATCCCATGGATGCCAACTTTCTTAAAGAAATTAATGACTTTCGAAGACCTAGAACATATCAGACACCTGTTAAAGTGCGTATCACTCCATTAAACATCCTAATCCGAACTGTACCCTCTCCTATGGCTTTACAACTAGCATCGTTTCCTATAGAGATTGCACTTCCCTCTTTTCCAACAAAAGAGCTGAAATAATCCTTGTTTGGCATCATATGGAACGATGCCCCCGAGTCAATCACCCAATGGTCTAATACACCAGATACTGTTGCAGTCAATACATCGTCGGATACAGTCTTCTCCACTGCAATCGAGGAAGATCCATCCTCAGCCTTCTTCAAATCCAAACTGTCTCTCTTCTAATGGCCTAGTTTTTTGCTAAAGTGGCACGTTTCATCTAGATTCTCCTCTTCAACCATTTCTGGGCTTCCTAGAATTGGAACGCCCCATAGGATTCTAACTCTTATACACCACTCTTCCTCTCTGAACAAATAACAAATAGACCCTGACTACTACTCGCTTCTCTTCCTTCACCCACCTCCTTCGTCTGATCCCTTAAGTCTTCAAATAGAAGACCTGACTTCACATCATCTACAGTCAAAGTGTCTCTTTTATAAATCGGATTGTTAGCGAACTTTTGTAATACTCCGAAATGGAACATAAAAGAACCATCGCTTTCTGCTCTTCATCTACGTTCAAATCCACAGTCTTCATCTTCATTACAAGATCATCGAAGAAAATAAGAAGCGCCTTTACTGAAGCACTCTCTCTCATCTTCATGGTAAAAAACATCTCCAGCAAAATCAAATGGTTAGTGATTTACTTTTTTCAAATAGAAATTCTCCATGTTGGTCCAAATTCCTTTAGCAGTTGTTTCCATGCTAATTTTCGAGATAACATTTTTTTTCCATGGCTAGCTATAGAGTAGTAAACACCCGTTCTTCCATCTCTTTCTCAGAAACTTCAGTTAGTAACTTCTCGGTGTCAAAAACTACCTGATGAACCATATTTCATTTTAGAATACCCTTCATCCTCCATTGCCACTTTTCGAAGTCTTCATTCCCATTCCACCTTTCTATTTACAATCATGACCTAGATGCAATATAAGAACCTCTGAAATAAGGTTTTATTACAACATGGGTTGCCCCGTCTTCTGCCATACTTCCTTACACCTTCTATATATCTACCTAGACGCTCTGAGACCAAATTGTTGGGGTCTATCTTTCCAAGCTGATATTACCCACAATACAGATGCGTAACAATAGGATTAAATATAGAGTGGCGAAATAATTAAATAAAATTATTGGGGTTATTCTCCTTTAAAGAAAAGGTGAAAATTACCAGTTAATTATAAATGAAAGGGGACTTTTATTAATAATTTAAGAGAGAAGATTACAGAGATTGGTACAATTATTTCTATTACATAGGCTCCTTTATATAGGGTTTTGGAACAAAGGTTTGAACTTATCCCGCGATGTAGGACTAAACAAAATAACAAAATCCAGTATTGTATCACATTTTCAACAAAATTAATACTCTTAACTATAGATGTACACATTTAACAACATATGTTACCTTCCAAACATACATGTATAAGGAAAATTTTAACTTTGCTCATTGGGTGTGATTGTATGTTACCTTCCATATTGTATTACATTTTCAACAAAATCAATACTCTTAACTATAGCCGCATACATTTAACAACATATGTTACCTTCCAAACATACATGTATAAGGAAAAATTTTAACTTTGCTCATTGGGTATGAATGTACCACACTTCCACATTATCAATGAAAAGGCTTCACAACTTGTTTTCGATTGAAAAGATAGTAGATAAATTAATATACAAGAGCTATTTAAATCTCAAATAATAAATGATAAATGACAATCCAAACATCATTTTGGACATTATAATCTTAGATATAACGAGACCAAATTACTTGAAGATCATATTACCTACATTTTATAATTGATTTTGTGATACTCTAGTTTTCTAGTTTGATAAAGGAGCATATAATGGAAGATATCTAGTATTGTACTATTGGTTGCTGTGAATCTAAGGCATATCATGATTTACACATCCATACAAAAATCAAAGCAATGGAATAAAATTCAATTCTCTGTTTGTTGCAACTATTTATTATTATTATGATTGTTATTATTATTATTGAGAAAAATGAGCAATCCTCACATGGAGGAGAGCACTCGTATAATTTTTCTACACTTAAGAAGAAGCTGCCAACAAACCTAGCAGGTAGCAAAAAAAACCCCATACAAATAATAAAAAAAGCCCTCCCAAAAATCTTTGTAACTAAGGTCCATAAAAAATAAACAACAAAACAAAATGTGATAAATACTCAAATCCTCAAGATCGGTAGAATCCATCCAATCTAGTAATTATACATGTAGCTGCTAATAAAACTATACAAATAATGTAAGATCAATACATATAAATATGCACATATATATGTATATATATGTACATATATATATATATATATGCAACATAAAAATAAACTAAACTAATAAAAAAGACATAAGTAGGCAATATTCAAGTTAACACTCAACAAGGAAACCATAGAGAATCATGTGCTTTTTGTCAAAAATGTATGTATCAATTAATGTACGATTACTATTTTATTGGACAAGCTATTTATAACATAGAAAATATTGAATAATGGCCGATTAATTTCAATTCAGCCACTGAATTAGAACAATATGCGTGTGATTTCAGAGTCTATTGAGTCTATCCCCTGATTGAAATTGCATGCTTATTCAACTAAAGTAATTTACACAAAGAATAAAACCAATAATAGCTCAATAATGAATGAATAGAAAGCAAAACTAATCAAAAAAATGAGCAAATACAAAAACTCTCACTATGTTGATAAAACACTCAAATATAAACCAAATCCGTGCAATGTAAAAGCAGCAAACAGAATGAAATACGAGCAAAACATCATTGCATTCATCCATGGACGTCTGCTAGTTTATCATTTTATTTCATTTCAGTCCTCGATATACAAGCAAACATAATGAAATACAAGCAACAACAAACAGAATGAAATA
The DNA here is from genome assembly GCA_030737815.1 of Allium fistulosum. Taxonomy (NCBI): domain Eukaryota; kingdom Viridiplantae; phylum Streptophyta; class Magnoliopsida; order Asparagales; family Amaryllidaceae; genus Allium; species Allium fistulosum. The sequence continues at coordinate 200,396,599 of CM060904.1, forward strand.
TACTCAAACAAATATTTCATTTCAGTTCCATAATACACACTTATTCCCATTTCTCTAACACTTATTAACCCTTAATTCTTTCTATTCCTCATCTGCAACTACAGTTATCTATATAGACAATTAACTTGTAATATTATACATTATATTAACTTGCTTTTAAGACTCAATGTAAAAAATTAAGAAATAATTAACTTACTTGAATAATTTCGCCTGTATTCAAAAAATATTACCCAACCGTCAAATATTAAAACAAAACATTTCTCTATGTTCTATACCTCTCATCATCACTTCAATTATTTATACTTTTCACTATAAAGAGTTTGTGAAACCATGCAAACTGACAATAGTGCTATGCGCATGAATAATAATACACAACAAACAAAAGAAACTATCAAAGTTTACTCAATGGTCAAGGAAGTATTTTGGAACAAATTCAATAAACCTTGTTATAAATGGAGAGATATCTACTTGGAATTCAAGAATTAATTCCAAGTTTGCTATTTTTTTCATTTTTTGGAAATTTATGTGTCCTCATCTATCATGCCATAGTAAAATTTCATACTCAACCAAATAAGAAACAATCAGAATACATAGTTTTATTGCCGACTACGACTACATTTGCCTTAAATAGGCCATCACATAAATAACCCCTTCCTATATAAATTCCAGCCTTATACAAAACTACTTTACCTGACTCGAAGACCATACAGAAGCCTTTCTTTGAGAGCACAGGTCTAGAGATAAGATTCTTGTGGATATCCGGAACATGAAGAACTTCATTTAGTGTCACGGTTTTTTCGGATGTAAATTCGAGGACGACAGTGTTGTTACCTTCGATCATGGAAACTGCAGAATTGTCCATGTAGAGTTTTTCTCCCTGATCGTATTTCTTGTAAGTGGAGAACATAGATATATCAGAACAGACATGACGAGTAGCGCCTATGTCTACCCACCATTGTGCAGGGTCTGTACTAAGTTGCATTCTGAAACAACTCCTGAAAAGTTCATCTCCTCAATGGTTGAACTCAAATTTTCCACTATATTTGCCACCGATTTGTCATTCGTCTTCTCGTGCCTGCAATCTTTAGCTGCGTGCCCAGTCTTTCCACAGACTCAACATTCGCCTTTGAATTTCTTGGTTTGCTTATCTTTGGATTGATTATCTGGTGCCTTTCTCTTTTTCTTTTTGATGTTGAAGTGTCCTTTCTTCTTTGACCCTTCTGTAACAAGTGCCTCTTCACCTTTGGGTTGTGTTATTCCACGATTATCTACCTTAATTTTTAATCTGACAATGACATCTTCTAAGGAAATATCCTTTTTCTTATGTTTCAGATAGTTGCGGTAGTCTCTCCAGGATGGTGATAATTTTCCTGTTATCGCTTCAACAAGGAACGACTCTCCAACTTTATGTCCTTCCGATTCAAGTTCATGAATTATAAGTTGGAGTTCCTGCACTTGACTAGTTACGGATTTGGAATCTACCATCTTGTATTCTGTAAATTTTTCTACTATGAACTTCTTCAAACTGACATTCTGCGTCTTGTATTTATTTGCAAGTGCAGTCCATAGGGATATTACTTTCTGGTGTGGCTGATACACTTTAAACAGTACTTTATCCAAACAATTCAGAATGTAGTTTCGACACAGGAAGTTCGAATGCTTCCATGAGTCAATTTTGAGAAAAACATCTACTTCTTTTTCTCTAGTCCGTCCGTCTTTGGGCTTTTGGTTCATCCTCCTCAATGCACTTTTGCAGCCCTAACGTGGTGAGATAAAACAGCATTTGATTCTGCCATGTCAAGAAGTCATCACCATCTCCTCTAAACGGATCAGGCCTGTTGTGTGTAGCAATTTTTCTGATAGTTCAACTACCGCCATCTCTATTTTAATAAAAACAGGAAAGTCTTAAGATGTTATACGATCAGTATATGAAAACAGAGATCAATCACTTATAAACTTCTCACACAAGTTTACAAATCATATTTCCACTAGTTTGGAATTGTATATCAGTAATTTTGAACAATAACTATTGTTGTAATGAATTAACAACAACAAACTACAGCAATAACAACAACTAAGTGCTACGTTAAACTATAGCAACAAACAATCGTTGTACTACTTCGTAGAAACAACACAACTTCGAAACAAAAAGATGACAGAATGATATGTATATATATAAACAAACAAGAAACCTAACCGGATGAAGAAGGAAATTTCGTCTGAGGCTTTCCGTAACAATTTCCTTAAGACTTTATTCGAAGTCTCCCAAGATACAACAGACGTGATCTGCTCGAGATTGTGGTATGTACGATCGTCTGTGTGATACATAGGACCGTTTGGATTTTAGAGATTTCAGAAACGAGGAGGAAGAGAAGAAAAATTCGAGTTAGAAAATGATCAGGTTTCCTGCTCCTTTTATAGGCGAATTCTGCAACAGCTATATCCGTTGGTAAAAGTCGCATCTCTTCGTTTCATGTCTGTTCAAATCTACAACAGCAATTCGCAATGGTAAGGTCGCACCTCTTCGTTTGCAACGGCTATTTCTGTTTGAAAAGCAGCGTTCGTTCAAACAGTTTGGAATGGCCATTTCCGTTGGTAAAATCCGTGTCCATTCTAATCCAACAGTTGCTTCTGTTTGAATTTAAACAGTAGAAAAATTGTTCACTTTTGTGCAGCAAAAATATTACACGGTTCGCTCTTATTGCCCCCGCACCTGCACCCGGTTTGGTACGAGCGGACGGCGCGTGCGCGCATGTTAGTTCATGGCCATATAGATCCTCCCCCTCGCACAAAATTACCTGACCCTAAGGGCCAATATGGTTTTGAGGAAAGTAGTATATAAGCATGAATATTAACTTATTTTTGGCGATGTATGACAATATCTCATTCACTATAAAGGGCCTCTAACAGAAAATACATACTAGTTTTGAAATACAAAACCAAAATCATCATGTGAGCATGAATAGCATTCCAGAATGTCAAAATGTGCATAACTTGTATTGCAATGAGAATATTTTGAATGACGAATGGGAGAGATTTACTCAAATATAACCCATCTATGAAAACATAGCAATGTCTGCAAATAAAGTCTAATGTAAAATTGAAATATGTATGAAAAATGAAATAATCATCAACTAAAAGCATTTATGCCTAAAACATCTTACTGAAGTAAAAATGAAGTCTTATGTAAAATAAAACTTGTATGAAAATTAAGGGAAGTACACGTCTGAAACTATATAGAATCTACCACCCGGTTACATATCAAAATGTATCAGATATTTACCAACATGCTATACCAAGTATTTACTATGATATTTTAACATAACAAATATATTAAGAATTTACTAAAAACTTAAAACAATAATTATAACTTACATGCATAACGAAGAAGAAAAAATTATGTGGATACAATAATGAAGATTTCTAACAATCGTTAAAATAGTTGATGTATACAAACTTAAAATTGAGATTAAATGCGTGAATACGCTTAAAAGAAATAACTGCCAAGCAATTGAAGTTTAATAACTGCAAGGCTGAAACAATTATATAATTCCAAGTATAACTTGCAAATATAAGTAAAGACATTTAACCAACAGTTCCAATTGCCAAAACTATGAATAAGGTTGTGTTGAGTTTCGGCATTCCCGCGTTCTGTACGCATTCGCTTCACCGTGTCTAGACAGCATCAACGGTCGAAGTCTTCCATGCCGGCGTCCCAATTGAACGTCCCTCCATCGCCTCCCATCGGGCATATAATTTGGTCTTGGCAACACACTGTAACAAAAGAAATCCCCAATGTTACGTGCCACCAATCCTATATATATACCATGATTATTCTGAATATCCTACGATGTGGGACTTTAACCGTTCAATCCACGCACCCACTCCATTTACAATGCGAGCCACACCTAACAATCTCCACCTTGGCGAGCATTGCTCAAGTCACCTTGGAGTTACACCAAAGTCCTCTTTGCAGTTGGGTGAGGCTGTTACTCTGAGTTCTCATAAGCAGGAAGGGGGCGACTACTTAACCATATCTCCACCTTGACGAGCATCCCATGCTCAGCCCCTTAGGAGCCATGCTTCAGTCACGCTGCATCATACTGGTCCCTCGAACCATGGAGCTCTGATACCACGTTGAGTTTCGACATTCCAGCATTCCGTACGCGTTCACTTCACTGTGTCTAGACAGCATCAACGATCGAAGTCTTCCATGCCGACGTCCTGATTGAACGTCCCTTCATCACCTCCCATCAGGCATATAATTTAGTCTTGGCAACACATTGTAACAAAAGGAATCCCTAATGTTACGTGCCATCAATCCCATATATATACCACGATTATTCTAAATATCCTACGATATGGGACTTTAACCGTTCAATCCATGCACCCACTCCATTTACAATTGTTGAATTTGATACCTGAATTCAACTCGAAGGAAGAGGCGAAACCCTAGCTCCAAAGATTTGCCAAATGGAGGAAGAAGAAGCCATGAGAAGCCCTAGGCTGCGAAGGGGAATTTGTTCGTTGATTGGTGGGGAAGTTTTTCGGTGATTTGGTGGGGAAGTTTTTCGGTGGTTTGGTAAAGGTGAAATGAAGATTGCCGAACCAAATTCTTCATTCGGTAAAATAGAGGAGCGGAGAGAAAAGAAAATTGCCGAACAAAATATTTCGTTCGGTATTATGGAGAAGCCGGTCCAAATTTTTCGCTCGGCGTTTTGCCGAACCAAATTATGCCGGACCAGATATGCCGAACCAAAATGAGCTGTTGTGTTTGCCGAACCAAATGTGTGCTGAACCAAATGACGCCGAACCAGATTGCTGAGCTGCTATATAGCAGTTGCCCCTCCTCATTTCTTCACTCTATAAACAGTGGAGCTTCTGGACAACAATGGCAGCCATCCTAGAGAGCTGAAACTCTGTAGAATTTTGTCTGTATTGTAAATTCTTCTTATGTATTGCCTCCAAAAGTGAATCAATCTTGTAACTCTAATCTTTCAGTGATTAACTAAATCTCCTCTCCTCAAGTGGACGTACACTGCCACGCGGTAGTGGAACCACTATAAATACCGATGTTATTTATTTTTCTGCATTGCATTGATCTGTGACTGTCTGTTCTGGTGTTTATCACTATTTGTTTCGTCTCACTACAATCACGATCCAGTTCATTGTTTTTCCGCTACGTTGGGTTTTTTATTCCCTTAGACCGATCATCTGAAGGGATTTTCCCCAACAGTCTGGTATCGAAGTTGCAAGGTTGATTGAGGAGTGTTAGACGCTATGGCAGGAGATGAAGCGACTCTAGTTGTTACAAGCCCCTATACTAAAGGGATGTATATCGCGTCAGGATCACAGTTGGCAATTGAGAAATGCAATAGGGATAAAGACTTCGAGAAGTAGAAATGGAGGATGAAGGCTTTTCTAATGAGGAATGAAGTCCATCCAGTAGTGTTTGCCCTTGAGGAGTTGACGGCCGACATCTCAGTCGTGGAAAGGAAGGAGATGGAGAAATGGGCATTTACTACTTTACAACTAGCTATGGGAGAGAATGTTATCTCAGAGATTAGCAGTAAGACCACTGCCAGGAGCATTTGGACCAAGCTAGAACATCTCCACTTGAAGAAATCTCTGAGTAACAGTCTGATATTACTGAAGACATTTTTCACCATGCGGATTAGAGAGGGTACTTCAGTGAATAAACATCTTAATTTCTTTGATTATCTCGTAATGAAGATGAAGACTGTTGACTTAAAGATGGATGAGGAGCAAATGGCAATGATTCTTTTGTGTTCTCTTCCGAAGCAATACACAAGTTTCGCTAACAGCCTTATCTTCGCTAGAGACATGTCAACAATGGAAGATGTGAAGTCAGGCCTTCTATCTGAGGGCTTGAGAGATCAGATGAAGGAGATAAGTGAAGGAAGTAGAGGTGGAAGTAGTAGTTACGGTCTGTTTGTTGAAAGAGGTAGAGAAGATAAGAAGAATTGGCACTCTAGAGGGCGTTCCAAGTCCATGAAGCCCAGTAATGGTAGGAGAGGAAAGTCTAAGGACGGGAAGTGCTTTATCTACAAGAAACCTGGTCATTGAAAAAAGGATTGTCTAGATTTGAAGAAGAAGGAAGAAGATGGATCTTTATCATTTGCAGTGGAGAAGTCTGTATTTGACGATGTGTTGTTTGCAGCAGTATCAAATGTCTCAGACCATTGGGTTCTAGACTCGAGGGCGTCTTTCCATATGATGCCTGATAAGGATTACTTCATTTCTTTCGTTGGACGAGAGAAGCTCTATTCTGATGGGTAATGATGCTAGCTGTAGAGCAATGGGCGAAAGTACAGTGAGGATCAGGATGTTTGACGGAGTGATACGCACTCTGACAGGTGTCCGCTATGTTCCAGGTCTTCGAAAGTCCTTTATTTTAGTAGGACAATTGGCATCGTTGTGATGCAAGGTAACTATCGAGAAGGATAGTCTAAAGGTTTCGAGAGGTGCACTAGTTCTTATGAAAGGAGATATGTTCCGAAATCTGTATTTGCTGAAAGGAACCACAGTCCTTGGAGAGTCGTGTGTTGGAGTAAAAAGTTCTCGTGCATTGGATGCCACAAAGCTTTGGCATCTCAGGTTGGGTCATATTTCAGAGAAGGGCTTAGTGTTGCTTCAAAGATGGAAGATGATCAAAGGAGAAAGCTTTAACAAGATGGAATTTTACCAAGAGTGTGTGTTAGGCAAGAAAACTAAAGTATCTTTTGGAGTTGGACTCCAGGCGAGTACTTGAGTACGTGCATACAGATGTTTGGGGACCGGTTGCTACTCCTTCTCTTGGAGGAGCAAAGTATTTTATCTCTTTCATTGATGACTTTTATTGGAAAGTATGGGTGTATGTGATGAAGGCCAAATTAGAAAGTTTTGAGAAGTTCAAAGACTGGAAAGCGCTTGTTGAGAATCAATCTGGTTCTAGGTTGAAGGTGCTGATATCTGATAATGGCGGTGAATTTGTCTCTAGGGAGTTCCTCGATTTCTAAAGATATCATGGCATTAAGAGACATTTCACTACACCCGGCGATCCGCAATCCAATGGGGTTGCAGAAAGGATGAACAAGACTCTACTGGAGAAGGCTCGTTGCTTGCGATTGACGGCGGGCTTGTCTAAAGGCTTTTGGGCTATGGCATTATCAACTGCGGCGCATATCATAAATCGAATTCCATGCTCAACCATTGATGGGAAGATTCCAGAGGAAAAGTGGAGAGGTAAAGCAGTGTATCTTGGTAACTTCTGAATTTTTGGTTGTCTTGTGTACGTTCACCATATAGGTGATGACAAGTTCGAGGCTAGAGCATACAAGGGCATACTAATGGGATACACCTATGGTATCAAAGGGTATCGAATTTGGAACCCTGTTGATTGAAAGATTGTTCATTCCAGATATGTTACTTTTAATGACTCTGCTATGTTCAATCCAAAGGAGAAGCTACCTACCACATCAGAAGATTCTGATAGGCCTAAGGAGATGGAAGAAGTTCCCGTGTTCCAGTCAAATAGTAGAGTTGTTGTTGATGCTGTCGAGGAAAATGCAGTTGATGAAACATCACAGGATAGTCCACAGGTGCCTTCTAGTAGTGCTGGTGATGTGCATGAATCTAGAGGAAGTTTAGTTCAAGGTGGAGCTGAAAGGAGTTTAGGCAAAGCAGTACCTACCTGGGTCAGTCGTAGGACTATTAGGCCACCCGAAAGGTATGGTGATTGGCAGTTTGTGAACCTTAGCCTTGGTGATCTGTTTGATTATGCCCTACATGTGGTTCATGAGGAGCCGCTTGACCTTGATGAAGCTTTGAAGTCATGTGATAGTTCGAAGTGGATGTGCGCTATAGAAGAGGAGTTAGAGTCATTGAAGAAGAATAAGACTTGGAATTTGGTACCACCTCCTCAAGGAAGCTGAGCCATAGGTTGCAAGTGGGTGTTCAAATTGAAGGATCATTGGAGATACAAGGCTAGACTAGTTGCTAAAGGGTTTTCACGAATAAAGGGATTGGAGTATGATGAGATATTCTCTCCAGTAGTGAGGCATATGTCCATCCGCATTTTGCTTGCTATCGTCACAGCTCATGACTTGGAGTTGGAGCAACTGGACGTGAAAACTGCTTTCTTGCACGGAGACTTGGATAAGACCATCTACATGAAGCAGCCAGAAGGATTTGTTGTAGATGGGAAAGAGAATTGGGTTTGCAAATTGAAGAAGTCTTTGCATGGACTTAAGCAGTCGCCTAGACAATGGTACAAGAGGTTTGACTCTTTTATGCTTTCACTTGGTTTTGATCGTAGCATCAAAGACGCTTGTGTGCACTTCAAGCATTTAAAGAATGGTAGATGGGTGTACCTACTCTTGTATGTGGATGATATGTTGATTGCTTCAAAGGATAAAGCTGAAATTGATAGTTTGAAGCTAAAGTTAAAAGTGGAATTTGAAATGAAGGACCTTGGAGAAGCAAAGAAAATTTTGGGTATGGAAATCCAAAGGGATAGAAAGCTAGGACTTTTGAACCTCACTCAAAAGGAGTACATTCGAAAGGTGCTTGATCGGTTGAGCATGGAAGGGGCAAAGGCAATCAGCACACCCATGCCTTTGCACGTACAGCTTTCTAGTAAAGGCTCTCCGATCTCGGAAAAGGACAAGGCTTATATGATGAAGGTCCCATATGCGAGTGCAGTTGGCAGCTTGATGTATGCCATGGTTTGCACTAGGCCTGACATTGCACAGGCGGTTGGATTGGTGAGTAGATTCATGGCAAATCAAGGAAAGACGCATTGGGAAGCAATGTAGTGTATCTTCAGATAACTTAGAGGAACTCCAAACCATGGACTTGTCTTTGGCGGCAGAGGAAGAGATTTCAGTTTGGTTGGATTTTGCGATTCCGACTATGCCGGTGATAGAGATCGAAGGAAGTCAACCTCCAGATATGTGTTCACCATTGGTGGGACAACGATTAGTTGGAGAGCGAGGTTGCAGACGTTTGTGGCTTTGTCTACTACAGAGGCAGAGCTCATAGCTGCGATTGAAGCAGCTAAGGAGGCACTTTATTTGAGGCGACTGTTGTGTGATTTGGGCTTCGCATACGAAGGAGTGAATGTGTACTGTGATAGTCAGAGTGCAATTCACTTAGTTGAAAATCTAGCGTTCAGCTCGAGGACGAAGCATATTGAGGTGAGAGAGTTGTTCCTTGTCTCGATGAGTGAAGAGAAGCTAGTTCGCCTTCAGAAAGTTCACACAAAGGAGAATGCAGCAGACATGTTTACAAAGTCATTGCCTATTGCCAAGTTCGAGCCTTTCTCGAAATTGATTCTCTTAATGAAATGCTAGGTGCCACGGGGTGGCACGGGGGGAGAGTTGAGATGGTTCATGGAGACATTTGTTTTCATGGTGGAGATTGATAGGTTCTACAGGGACTGGTACTTTGAACACTTTGTTGACAGGCGGTGGCCTTGCCGGAGTTCGTTGACAGAGTGTAATGGGTGATGGCATTGCCGAAGCTTATTGGGTAAGTATCCGATGCTTGGAGCATGAAGGTATATATGAAGTTGAAAGGCTTGATTGGAATTCGGTATCAAGGTGGAGATTGCTGAATTTGATACCTGAATTCAACTCGAAGGAAGAAGAGAAACCCTAGCTCCAAAGATTTGACGAATGGACGAAGAAGAAGCCATGAGAAGCCCTAGGATGTGAAGGGGAAGTTGTTCGACGATTTGGTGGGAAAGTTGTTCGGTGATTTGGTGAAGGTGAAATGAAGATAGCTGAACCAAATTCTTTGTACGGTAAAATAAAGGAGCGGAGAGAAAAGAAAACTTCCGAACGAAAAATGTCGTTCGGTGAAATATTTTGTTCGGTGGTTCGCCGAATGAAATATTTCGTTCTGTATTTTGGTGATGCCGGTCCAAATTTTTCGCTCGGTGTTTTGCCAAACCAAATTAGCCGGACCAGATATGCCGAACCAAAATGAGCTTCTGTGTTTGCCGAACCAAATGTGTGCCGAACGAAATGACACCGAACCAGATTGTTGAGCTGCTATATAGCAGTTGCCTCTCCTCATTTCTTCACTTTATAAATAGTGGAGACTCTGGACAACAATGAAAGCCATCCTAAAGAGCTGAAACTCTGTAGAATTTTGTCTGTATTGTAAATTCTTCTTATGTATAGCCTCCAAAAGTGAATCAATCTTGTAACTCTAATCTTTCAGTGATTAATAAAATCTCGTCTCCCCAAGTGGACGTACGCTGCCTCGCGGTAGTGGAACCACTACAAATACTGGTGTTATTTATTTTTCTACAATGCATTGATCTGTGACTCTCTGTTCTGGTGTTTATCCCTGTTTGTTTCGTCTCACTACAATCACGATCCAGTTCCTTTTTTTTCCACTGCGTTGGGTTTTTTACTCCCTTAGACTGATCATCTAAAGGGATTTTCCCCAACAGATTGTATCTAAAAAAATATGATAGCAGTGAAACATACTGTCTAGACATGGCTATAAAAAAATGAGTTTTTGGTTTCACAAATTAGACTAATTAAAATTTCGTGAATAGAACAGCAATTTAAGGGCATCAATTGTAATGAACAATGTACTATAAGCTAATATAACAGATGTAAACTCAATTTACACATTAGGCTTAATACCCATTTTAAATAATAGAAGTCTCGTTAGTCATTTTAAATAACATTGATTTGAGAATTCATTTAGTGTGTTATGGAGATACATGTATAAGGTTACTAGGTCTATGTTGATTAGATGTAAGCTTAATATGATCTCATATGAATTAAAAATTTAAAAGTTTAACTAATAACTATAGGATTCAGTTCACCTAGAATACTCTGCACTAAGCGACTTACTGCTCTGTTCAGCTAGGTAAAGCCTGACACTGGAGATCATGTTTTAGCACCAAATCACATAAGTGCTTTCCATCCCAAGAAATATACTTAAAGCCTAAAACAATCATACATTGTAAGTACCCAATGCATGCTAAGATATAGATTTTTCAATAATACTAATCATCAATTAACCAACGAATAGAACCACACTTGAACATGCTTTGGAATAGAAAGGTAAACGCTATCTTACTCCTATTTTTGAAAAGCTATTAAACCTAGTGATGAAAGAAAAACTTCCATCAATCATTGGATACAATCCCACACACTTGCATTGAATATACTAAAATCTAAAAAACATATTAATTAATAGTTAATATAGAGTTCATGTTTAGTTAGCAATAGATTATTTTCTTTTAATACTGTATAGTTAATATACTGAAGAAATTAACAAACAATATAAATCAAACATAAAATATAAAAGTCTGGTAAAGGCAAATATCGTACTAAAGAGTATACAAATACCATTGTACAAGTAAAATAACAAAGAAAACTAACTACAAGAATAATATCCTAATAAAGACAAAACACTAAATGTATTCCTAGATTGATTATCTAAGAAATCTAAACTTAGTTTTATATTATTATTACTATTATTTGGAATGTTTTTGTTTAAAAAAAATCAATACGAGATTTTTTAAGAAACTCTTTTAAATTTAAATTTTATTTAATTTATAGCTAAAATTTGAAATCCAATTAAAACTAAATAGAGAAATAACATATATTAAGTTATCCAAGACTAAATTAATATTATTAAAAAATCGTTGGTTCCTTTCAAACCAAATTTACCAACATGTAATTGTGTAAATGGTGTCTGATAAAAATCTATTGCGATCCTTATATAAGATATAATATTATTCCAATAACTTACAATTAATATGTGTATAATTTATATTAAAATCAAATAAATTTAATGTTTTTACAAGGATAGATCTAGTGATATTGCATTTAAAATATAATTGCATAATATCTTCCATTTTATTATTACAAAAATAACATTTTTATCGTTAAATAAGTTTATCATTTCTAAAAATTCTATAGTATTCAACTTCTTGTGTAAAATTAACCACATGTACACCTTAGCTTTAGGTGGAGCACTATTTTTCTAAATGTATTTAAATATTTTCAATTTAATTCCCAAAAAATTAATGAACTTATAAAATGAATTAAATGTGTATTTCTTTCTAATGTCCCAAAACCATGTTTTAATATCTTTTTCATTATCGATGGTATATAATTCTAATTTAGCGTACAATAAAGCAAATTGTGCAAAAATATTTCCCGTTAACGTACGATTAAAACTAAATTCCTAAGGAAAGTTTAAATTAGGTCTATAAATATCATAAATTATTACCAGAATTTAAATTCCACTTTAAGGGGAATATCTGATAACCAACATTCATGCCAAAATGAGGTGTTATAACCAGAATATACAACATTATTAATTCCTAAATTATATACATCAAAATTTAAGATTATTAATTTCCAGAAGCGTGATATGTTGTTTGTATTATTTGTAGATGAATGAAATAAATTAAAAGTACCTTCATACCATTAGTTTGATATAACAAATTTTTATTACTATCACTAAATTTTCATATTCATTTTCCTAAAAGGGATATATTTAAGTTATGCAAATTTATATTTCCTAAACCTCCCTCATTTTTAGACTTACAAAAAAATTCCCAATTTACAAGACATTTAGAGCTACTATATGGATTATCATCACTCCATAAAAAGCCTCTCCTCATTTTATCAATTTTGTCTATTACCCATTTAGGGAAACAATAAACGACATCCAATAAATGGGTAATGCAGATAAAACTAAATTAATAAGAATAATCCAAACTGATCTCGGTAAGAATTTACCATTTCATTGGACAATGGGGAAAATATTTTAAAGGACAAATTATCCTAATAATTTAAGCATAAAGACATCCCTTTATTATTTTTTCTACAAGGGCAGGCCCAAAGCCCATCTTTAAAGTGCTAACTTCTCAAATCCATCTATCGATCGATCTTTGCTTTTCAACTTCTGCTGCACTTTCCTCTTCCAGATCTTCGCTACGCTTTCCTACTCTTCTCCATCTCTATATCTCCTCTACGCTTTCCTTCTCTTCTCCCATTCACCTTCATAATCAAAGTTTTGCACCATCGCGTTTTTCCTATACGCATCGATTTGGAAAGTCACGTCGCTATTACCGAAAAATGAGAGCTGCTGCTAACACCGTCGAAGTATTGTTACCTCGATATAGAGTCTCATTCTCCTTAGTGTTAGAGTTTTGATGGTGCTTGAGTTGCTCGAGTTTGAAACCTGAACAGATATGAATATCGCTTCTTGCTTTTGTGAAGGTAGTCACATTGTGAAGCCGAAGTTAACCTGAATCTAATTGTATGTCATTGCCTGAGGATGCTTGAGTTCTGAAATTTTCTAGGCGTCAGACGACTGTTAAACCTAGTAAACTAACACTAAAAAATGAACAGTTAAACAAGAAGAATAATAGAGGCGAGAGAAAAGAACTAAGAGAAGACATGAACAACGAATAGAAGATGAAACTCAATCAAAAATAGAAACAAAACATAGAAGACAAAGTATTGATACTATGATTTACATCAAAATTCAATCAACTATCAACTTAAAAACCGATGTCTGAAAACTGCTACCGATAACTAAAAACTGATACGTAAGAACTGCTACCATAACTAAATTCTGATACTATACATTAAAACATTTTAAAATTATGATACCTAAAACTGATAATAAGCACTAATCTAATACACACCAAAGCTAAAACAAAAACTTTACAATATATCAGTTACCGAAACTAAAAATAACAAAAAATCAACTAAAAATGATACTAATAAAAGGATACTACAAAATAATTATATGCATCATATCATTGAACAAAAATCAAATACTGGTCAAAATAAAACCTGAACAAATGTTGCAAACAAGAGCAAATCACTACTAAAATTTAGCTAAGTTCATGTCAACACTGGAATAAGAAGAAAACATCAGCAAAAAATGTTTTGTTCAGACTGTCATTTTATTCTAGTACAGTAATTACCTTTATAAAACAAAAACTAAAAAATAAAACAACTTTTACAAAAATGATATATACTGTCAATAAAACAGCTACTTAAAAATTGATTCTCAAATTAATAATAAAACTGATACTTAAACAAAATTCATTAAATATTTGATACCAACGAAACACTAATTCAACTCAATGATCATCATATTTACTCTGTGACAACTTCATTTTTTTATATACTCAAACAAACAAAACGGTAAAAAACTTTCACACTGCATATTGCAAAAAATGATACCTAAAAAGTGATCCTCACTAAACTCAACACAGCATTACATTATCAATTAAACCAATATGAATGCAAAAAAACAAAACAGCAAATAAAAACCGTTTTCTTCAAAATGTGAATTTATTATAGTATAATAATTTTTTTATACAATAAAAATCACAAACTCAAAAATAGCATGTTCTATTACACCTAAAATTGATACTGATGCTAATATAATGAAAAACCAATATCGTGTTCTATTATACCTGAAACTGATAGCATGCAAAAATTGATATTATATTTTGTACTACCTAAAACTGATACTAGCAGCATGCAAAAACTAATACCACATTTTTACATGCCTGAAACTGATACTAATAGTATCAAAAACTAATACTGAACAATTATTATTGAATAAACGAACCAACATCACCACATAGCCTACAAACAAATAATAAAACTGATAATAGTATTACTGCAAATTAAACTGATACTTAAAATGAAACTTGAAATGTTACTATATACCTAAAACAAATAAATAATAAAACTGATACTGATTATACTACAAAACCGATACCGTAAATGAAACTATAAATGATACTATATAACCAAGTTCAATTACAAAGAGCAAACTAACGACAGATTTAAAATGTGCTAAACCAATAAATAGTTTTGAGCAGTTATTATGCATTTAATGCATATAATATAAACTTCTAACTCCATAAAATCATAAATAAATATCGTTCACTATACTAAAATACACATAATTTAAACTATAATATTGAAAAATACCGGACGGATAATTTTTGGATGCGGATGTCTTCATATCCGCATCTGTTTTTCCGGATATCGGATATTTATCCGCTTTTCAGTTGCGCATGCGAACGGATTTCGGATTTTTCGGGTATCCATTGACAGCCCTAGCAAACACACCACCAACCTGCATCCTATAGTGCGCCTTCAGCGCTCTAATCCTAGCACCAGCAATAACGATCCCATCTTCCCCATCACCAAGCAACCTGAAACCACAACCGTCTTCAACCCGCAACTAACTCCATCTCCTCAAACTTCAACATCCTTAATCACAACCAAAATTTGCCCAAAATTGCATACATTCAACTATTGCTCCAAACCTCCATCATCCAAACCGACTAAGCAACCTTCCGCTGCCTATCACAAAAAGCACATTGTGACGCCCCACCTCTATGCTCATAATAACAAAGAGTATTAAAAGAAATACTGTCTATTATTACGAAGAATAAGGCTGGATAGGAGCGACCATCCGTAATTGGCCTTACACTAATATTGGTTATCTCGGTAGGAGTGGTATATACTTTTTATTTTTCATCTATTATTTATTTACTCCCATCGACATATCCAATTATCAGTATAAAACAAACTACGATAGTTCATAATAGTTTAGGACATTAGATATAACAATAACACAGATAATATAAATGCGGAACACAGATTAACAAAAATCTCATATATATATAACCGATGTCAGTTACAATATAGTTGACACGATACATATGATACAACTACAACTGCCGACTCTAGAAGTTATATATACAAGTACATTATCGACTAATATACATGAATACATATCGTTCTATACAATGACACGACTACTACAAAATGACACTGACAACTTCAGAAGATGTGAAAAGTCTTCAAATCCCAAACAGCAACTCAAAGAAGGAAATCTACAACCTGAAATAACTCGGGTCTGACCCGAGTATTACGTTCAAAAGAAAATAATACACGGGTCAGTCTAATTCAAACTCAGTTATTAGTGCATAGCAGCAATAATAATCAGATAGTCAAATAGACGACAGTCAAAGAAATCTCGTATATCCAACTCTCGATACGAGAATTGGATAACGGCATATATAACACTAAATAGTGTTAAACAACAAATCAGCAATCTAAATCAGAATATAACTCCAAAACATTGAAATTCACCAACGAAACAATTCAACAAATCGAAACATCAATTTAAAACTGTCAAATCTGATAGGGCTGCAGTACACGCCTGCAGTACACACACGCGTGTACTGCCTCGCCACTATCGCAAGAGATACGCAAAAGCTCAGTGAAAGTCACAAATGATCACCAGGTCAAACCCCGAAATCGGGTTCAACACAAGTGTAATAACAACGCAAATGAAACTGTACGACATAACAGTGCAAACTCCAAAAAGACATGAAGATTACACGACTACGGGTCGGGAACAAACATATGCACATCAACAAGTGACGAGCGCAAGAGTGCACCCACCCTCAACTTCTAATGAACAGCCTATATCAATACCAACAAGATTAGAGGCAACAAGTGAAACAAATTCAAACGAACAGAGACAACAAACTCCAATTATAAAGTGACAGTGCGTATGTGTATTTACCCAGCATGCTACGTAGATGAACGAGACTTAACCATGCCAAGACCAATGACAAACTTTAAAGCCATGTATAAAGCAGTGTCGGTGAATAATGCAAGCAAATTAACAACTACATATACTATAGTGCAGCATATAACAAGTGAAGGCTAGCACAACAAGGAGCAGCCAAATGATGAAATTCCAAATCACAAAGGTTCAGTGACTCGGAGGTCAAATTATACTCAAGGCATGTTTGAACAATTACAAATAAGAGCCATGATTGCCCGAGAATTCGAACAAGTCAAAATGCTCAAAATTAAACTCAAGAACAAAGGCTACAAAATGATCAAGAAATAAATATGGCGGCATGGATCGACAGACCAACAAGTGCAGGGTGACACAAATAGTTGAAATGAACAAGTGCTTGAAACAATTCCAAGTTGAACAAATTACAGCGAAGCTAGTGACTCAACTTCAAAGAACAACACATTTAAACTCAAGTACAGTACTCACATGAGTAAGGTCAACAGCGTATATGATCGACTGTCTACACAAGTGCACGACAACTCAGTGATATCAATGCTCCAAAGACCAGTAAACAACATGCTCGATGCAGACAACACCAAGTTTAAATGGAACAATGATTCAAGTAAATGCAAATACAATGAAGCAGTGCAGTACAATAAAATTGTCCATAGTCAATATCACTAATACTACAATTATCTATATCGACCAGAAAGCAGCATGATAGTGAAACAGGGCATCTACACATCAAGTGAAGATTACAAGAATGCATGGTTAACCTGAATGAAGACATGAGTGCTAAACTGGAATGCACACCATGTCAAAATAAGGCCAAAGTCCAGAAAAACATCAAACAGCTGCATATGTATGAAAATCAAAGAATTCAAAGCCATGGAAATCACCAAATCATATATATATATATATATATATATATATATCAAGCGACCGAAGTCAATGCAAGCCGGCCGAGATTATGAAACCAACATGCCCGTAGTTCATCAAAGAAAGCCAGACCAAAGCCAACAATGCGATTAAAAATCAAAGGATTAACAAATTCTCAGATTCGAACACAAGCAAGAAAACATAAAAGCAAAACCCCAAGTTAATTTCTATCTCGAACCAATAACGAGGTAAAAATCGAACTGCCGAAACAATAAGCTGGGCATGAATTGAGATGTGAGTGAGAGAATCACTCACCTTTGCTAATCGGAGGGAAGCTCGTAGCCGATGCTAAGCAGAATCGGAAGCCCTAGCTCCTTTTCGAACGAACGAGCTAAAGTTTGGAAGCCGCCATTGTTGTTTACTACTCGAATATTGACCAACTTGCTAGCCAAGTGGAAGAAGGCGCGGTGAAGAGACATCGATCAACAGAGCGTTGACGCCATCGATTCCCAGAAGCCCTGATTTGGGGAACGAACGAAGGAGAGACGAGCCGCCATTATCGTTCGTATGCTTTCATTTTAGGTTTAGGGTAAAACGAATGAAGTCCCTCCGATGAAAAGAGAAATGAGCACACCTTATCTCAACAAGGCAACGGGTTGGACGAAGTAAAAAGGGAACGGATCCGATTAATGAAGATAGAAGAGAGTGTTAGTGGGCCAAGATTCAGTTGAAAGCCCGCATAACCGTTCAATAAATTTTAAAGCCCGCCTTACCTTTCACATAATTTAAGCCCGATAACAAACTCCCATAATTATTAACAACCAATAAAATCGTCATTTGACGATGACTGATTGTTATAAAACTCCGGGTTGTTACACACATCAAACCCGTGACGTGAACTGCAACTCCAGCAAATCCGACACGATAGAACTCGATTCAAGCCGCTTCATTTTCTTTTATTTGAATTCGAATTCGATTCGCATCTGCCCTTGTTTCTTTTTTCGTTTTTTTTTCCGATTTGAATTCGAGATCAGAGAAGAAAAGAGAAAGCACCGTGGGTAGGGCTTTTTAAACTATTTTAACGTTTGGTCTTTAAGAATAAAATATTGATGGGCTGTCCTAGGTAATAAAAAGCCTATAAAATTGTTCTTGACAATATTTTCCTGTTGGACTATCTTATATTAATTTTGTCTATAAGGTATCCAATCATCATTTTTAAGTTTTTGTGGCCTAATTAGAAACCCTAAGTATTCTATAGGAAATTTCATTGTTTTACAGTTCAATGTGTGTACAATTTGATTTCGAAATATTGTCTTTATCATTTAATACTAAAGCTGAGCTTTTGTCGAAATTAACCTTTCAGCCAGAAAGAAGTTCAAAACTATATAAAATAAAATTTAAGTGTAATAATATGTTTAGGAAAATGGGATGTAAAAATCATAGTATCATCTGCATATTGTAAAACAGAAAGGCATTACTAGTAATCTCATTCCCTATACTATCTAGTATTGTATTACTAGTAGCTAATTTGATAATTCTAGGGAAAACATTAGTAGCTAAATTAAATAATAAATGTGACAATGGATCCTCTTATCCAAGTCCTGTTTTGATGAATTTTATTTCCTAGTATTCCATTAACCATAGTACTAGAATTACCCGTTTTAAGCAATGACATAATCCATCCTATCCACCTAACACTAAAACCCTTAGCCTTTAATACATTTTTGAGAAAAATCTAATCAATTGAATCGAAAGCTTTAGTAAAATCAAGTTTTAAAGGTGCACAAGTGATATTATTTTTACAACAGTAATTAATATATTCTTGAACTACTGCTGCACCATCTATGATATTCCTACTCTTAATGAAAGCTGTTTGAGTATTATATATTAACGCATTCATTTTAGTATTTAATCCGTTAGCTAAAACCTTAGAAATGATTTTAAAAGAAATTAGTAATTGAAATAGGTCTAAAATCTTTTAACTGATTATCACCTAATTTCTTATGTAATAGGATTACATTTGTGAAATTAAATCTACCTAACTATAGTGAACCATCATGAAATTCATTGAACATTTTTATTATATCTTCTTTTAGCACATTCCAAAAAGTTTCATAAAATAAAATAGGAAATCCATCTGGACCCGAAGCTTTATCTTTAGTCATATCCTTCATAGCCTTTACAATTTCCTCCTCCATGAATGGATCATCTAACCCTACTAAGTAAACCTTAGTATCTTCCGTGTAAAACTTATCCCAATTAGCTTTAATTCTATGTTTATTTGTAGTTCCAAAAATGTCTCTATAATAATTAGTAAACTCATTGTTAAGTTCTGTTTGATCAAAAATCTCAACATCAATAATTAAAATGGAATTAATGTGTTTTTTACCATTAGCCATTCTATGAAAAAATTTAGTATTCATATCACCTCATCCGTCCATTGAACTCTAGATCTTTGTTTCCACATTATTTCTTCTTGAATAATAATTTCATTTAATCCTTCTTTTAAATTACAAAGCATATTTTTTCTAAAAGGTCTAAATTTCTTATTTCTTCAATTTTATTTAACTTTAGGATTTCGTTCATTAGCTTTTCCTTTTTAATTCTAATGTTACCAAAAACATCTTTACTCCATTTTTTGAGAAATAATCCTAAATCTCTAAGTTTTCTAACCAATACTTTTGCTATGTTACTTGGAAATATGCGATTGTAATTATTCATGGAAAACTATTTATTTTCAACTAAATTCTTAAAATTATTTGTTAACAACCACATTTTTTCAAATCTGAAATTTTTATTCCCAAAATTAGTATTAGTACAATATAGGATTATTGGACAATGGTCCGAATAAATATTTGAAAGCCCTACAATTTTAAAAGAAGGAAATTTGTCCTCTATTTCATCATTTATAAAAAACCTGTCTAACAAAGCCATCGATGGAATAGTATTTGACCAAGTAAATTGTCTATTACTTAATTTTATCTCTATTAAATTACAATTAATAATAAATTGGTCAAGTTCTTCCATTGCACCAAAATAACTTTCTCTAGGGGATCTTTCACCCAAAAAAATAGTTACATTAAAATCACCCCCCATAATCCATGGTCTAAGAGCGAGTGTTCTAAAATCTAAACATTCGTTCCATAAAACCTTACGATCTATTTTTGAATTTGACCCATAAACATTTGTAATATTAAGAATAGAATAATCATTAGTGTTAGAAAATATCAAATGCATCGAGTGATCTTTAATAATAGATTGTAAAAGTCACACGGTTATCTTTCCAACCTAACATAAGACCATCTGCACTACCCCTAGCAGGAAGATAAGCCCAATGATCAAAATAATGAACCCCCTAGACACCTAAAAGTATGATAATCAGGACACTTAATTTTAGTTTTTGAAGTAAAACTATATCAATATTATTATCTTTGAAAATATATTTAATTTTACTACATTTCCGTTAATCATGTAAACCCCTTACATTCCAACTAATTAATCTCATATTCCAAACGATCTAATCCTTTCTAATTCCTTACTTTTAATATAGTCAAATTCTAACTGAATATCATCAAAAATAAGTCCTGAATTTTTAGCTAAGAAATGCATATCACTAGTGGTCAGATTATTTAAAGAACATGAACAATAATTACTACCCATAAGACAGTCCATACCTGAGCAAGAGCTACCACAAACTCTTGTCTCACCTCTACGAAGACGAGCACTCCTCTTCACTGATCTATGCTCCAATTAACTAAAACCAATCTATGCTCTAATAAACTAGAACCAACCTCTAGATTAACTCACTAATCCCGGAACAAGTCACTGCCCTTTTCTTCCTTTTCAAGCTACTGCCTAAATGACGCAGCGGAAATAACACTTGACGACGAAATGAAGATTTCGTGTCAAACTAATCGATGAAACGATTAGATGAAACAATATGAATCGACGAATTAATGATACCAAACGCCCAAATCCGTTGATCACGAAGATACCGGACTTTAGCTATCTTCGACACGTTGATCGCGCACGATGCTGTAACGACCCGTGAATTTCGTTAACTAAGTTTGTCATAATTTCCATAATTTATAGTAAAATGAATGTTGGGAATTAGATGTAGCAATTGTAATTAAAAGTTAACTAAAAAATATATTTAAAATGAAATTCCAATTCAATAAAATAATGTAAATGTTATGATTTGATTTTTAAATAAAATATGAGAAACAAGAGTAAGTATTGAATAATATGTTATTTATTTATGGTATTGAATAAAAATTGGTAAGCCAATTGTAATTAATGGTAATAATGTGATATAAGCTAATAAATTAGTTTTCAATGCAACACCCATTAATGAATGTAATTGAAATGGAATTTAGGTAAATGTACACTAGGTTATAAATCAAATAGAAGGAAACAAACATATATATCGAATTGATTAATGAATAAATATACATTGAATAGTAATTAAATGTACAGTTAGTGGAAATTGTGTAAAATCAATAATGATAATTAGATGTGCCTTATTGATAATTAATTCCATAACGGAAAGAGTAAATGTATTCATTTGAATATAAAATTGCAATTGGGTAGGGATTGTTAAGTAACAACGTTAATGCAAGGTAAGTGATGCTAAATTAAAGTCAATAATAATGAATAGTGACTAATTCAAAATTTGTAACATATATTTTAAAATTACCTGCTTATTTGTTAATGGAATTAGAATTTGTAATAAGTGATAATAAAATAAATGAAGGTTACACTAATGGGAAATGAAATAACGTTCATTAAATGTTGAGTAATCATAGGGTCATATTTATTAAAAGCGTTACTTTAATAATGTGGATTAATTGAGAAATTAATACTAGAAGCAGGTAAAGTAATAACTAAAAGGGAAATATGTTATGAATTGATTTTACCTAAACTTAAGTGTAAGATAAAGGTTGAATTTGGAACTTATCCATTTAATTTGAAACTTATTAGGATAAAATGGGATTCAATTTATAATGAGGGTTTATTTTAAGAAATCGAAATAAATTCTTTAATGAGAGAATTAAGCTACTTTAAACTGACGGGAATTTGTTTAAAGAATTACAAATTTATTTATAAATTTTATAAGATGAAATTAATACTAATCCTATTTAGATTATGACAATTGGCTAATCTACAGAATAGGAAGCTATATTTATTTATTTAATTGGAAAATTTAATTACTTTCTTTGAAATTATTGTGAATAAATGAAATATAACAGTTAAATGTTAACGTTGAAGGAAGTATAGAGGAAATCTAAGAAAATAAATGTAAACAATAGTGAGCCAATGTAAATTGCATCTTTTTGATAATAGTAGACTGAATAATAGAATGAAAGGTAATTAAATGAAATTTTGAAAATTTAATTTACAATTTCTAAATTCAATAAATTGAGATAAACACGAAAATTGATAAATTTATCAATTTTTGAATTTAATTTTAATTTGTTTAAAACATTGTAATTTACTAAGCAATATAAAAGGGTTAAAATCGGTAAATTATAAGATTTAAATTAAAAGTTGGATTTTAATAATTTATTTAATTGATGGAAAAATAGTCATTTTGGCCACTGACTCGGATTTCGATGAAATAAGTTTCATCAGATCCGTAACGGTGAATTATAATAGTGTTTCAAGTTTCGTAACAATCAGATTTGTCATTTGATCGTACGGACTCGAAACGCCTTGAAATAAATGCATTTGTAATCAATTGAAATCAGTTTGAAATTTTTGATTTTAGCATAACTTTTTCATACGATGGAATTTGGACTTGAAACCTTTTCCATTGCGTTTAAAATATTTTAAAACACCTATTTTGATATATGGGTTTACCCAATTCCGTTCCGGAGACAGAACGTGCTTTTTGGACCACTTTGGCGTTAGCGCGTAAATCTATCTTATCCATCCATTCAAATGTCAACCCTACCTATATAAACCCAGTTATAAACCCTAGCCTCCCTAATCTTCATTTGTCTGTACGTACAATTCATCTTCTTCTTAGCTCCTCATTCCAATGGCAGACAAAACCTAATTCCCAAATTCCAAAATATAATTTCAAATAAAATAAAAATAAAAATAAAAATAATTTTTTTTTTGAGATTTACGCGCGTCGGGTCGCGCTTGGGGTTTCGGGGGGAAAAACCCTGGAGCTACTTCGAGTCAGGAAGAAAACTACTCGGGTCTTCGGGTCGATTTGGCAAAAACTCCAAGCAAGCACCGGGTATTTGAGGCGGCGGACCGGGTTGAACTCGAAGTCGACTCAGCACCAGAATTTACCAAGCTTCAAATTTTCATAACTTTTGCATACAGACTCGGATTTGGACGCGGTTTCTTTTGTTAGGATCGTATCGAAATTCCGGACACTTTGATGCTGGTTTGGACGAATTCTGAGACGGTCAAATTTTTGGGTTTAAATTGAATTTAAATTCAATTTAAATTCAAAAGGTGAGTGTTTTAACCCACTCACAACTTCTAAGATTTCTTATGTTTTTTTAAATTAAATTTTGATATGATTTAAAATTTATCTATGATTGTTTGGACATATATTTAATCATCATCTCAGTTAGATAACATTTAGTTAAATTTAATTGTTATTTAATTTTATTATTGCATAAAATTTGCGAGTTAAATTTATTTATTATTGCATATAAACTGCCAGTTGAACAGTTATTAATTTTTATTGAATATAAACTATTTTTTGATGCCTGTTATATTTTATATGCTTTATATTGATGTTTAGTTTAAATTGGATGATGATTGTAATAAATGGTTGTTTATTGATATTTGGATGAATGGATGCTATATTTTATATTGTATAAACTGCAAGTTATTATGCATTTTTATTTTATTCGGGATTGCGATTTGAAATGATATATAACCGTAATTTTATTTTAAATTGCGGATTGAAATGATAAATATCCGTATCACTTGACCATAGGATAGAAAATTATATACAGGCACCGTGGTCTATATATAAAATATTTTAAGGGATTTTCTATGGTTTGGAAAGAAATATATGGTTTAATAAATATTAAATTTTGATATTATATAAATATTATTTTATATATGGTTAAATTCTAAAATTTAAGCTATGTATGACTTGATGATGTTTTATGTTTGATTTACGAATATTTCAAGTTGAACTTTATTTAAGTGATATTGAATTTATTTAATAAATATTTCTAAACTAAATAATAGTAAACTAAATTAAGGTATATATAAGATTGTCATATTTGGTTGGGAATTTTGGAATATTTAAAGACTTGAAATATATCAAAATTGAAATGTTTTATTGAAATTAAGGTATTATGGTTTTTCCAAGTATTTGTTTTCGAAATTGTTATAACTTTGAAAGTAATATGGTTTGAAAATGAATTTATTTGAAATAGAATTTATTTAAGAATTATCTTTAAATATATTGATTTGAAACCGATTGAAATTTTGAGATTAAGAATATGACTACATTATGTGATTTGGGTTTAAGATGGTTTTAAAGAATATTTCAAGTTTTATAATTAAAAGTAAGAATAGTGATTGAAAATTTGGATTTTATTTAAATAATATATTATTGAATTTGGTTATTAAGTATATACTATTTCGAAGTAAATGATATGTTTTGAAATAGCAATAATAATTTGGTTTTAAAGTATATACTATTTTGAAGTAAAGGATATTGTTTGAAATGGCAATAATATTTTGGTTTTTGATGATATACTATTTTGAAATAAAGAATATGTTTTGAAAGGGAAATGATTGTGTTTTTTTAAAAGTATATATATTTTTAAAATGACCACGGTGTTATAATAACGATTGGTTGTTAAAGAGACCGGGATCGGATATGGACATACTCTCTATCGATACCGAAAACCACTTTGACAACTGTGTACGCGGTGGAGTTTCCAGAATGAAGTAGGATGGTGGCGACGATCCTAAGGTATATACGTGGACCCAACTCCCGTGAGTTGGCATAAGGTGGCTAAAACAGGAGCGATCTCGGACCAGTGAGGTAGCACCTCTTATCGGACACACTTCTTCGATTCCATTCTATTACTTTGTGATTTTCGGTGGCCACCCTTCGATTTGGGAGTGTTGTTCGAGGTGGACGGTAGTGGCTGCTATGCGCTCCATCAGTCCGTGTGCGTAATTGGTATATCTACCCTGGCATTGCCTAGTTGTGCCGTGTCACCTACCATATCGAGCTTTACTACGAGTTTCTATTTGTGTCGTACCTATGGAGTATCTTCTCGTAGCCTCTCGGGGTATGCAGGTACTGTATAGACTATTGGCATTATTTTGTGTTAAGGGCTATATGGGTAACCCCTTAACGCTATTTAAAAGTATGTTTATTTTATATTAGACATTATTATAATAGCGAATATTACTACATAGTAAATAGTTTAACGGATCCTTAGGGGATGTGAATCCCGAGCATCTCTTAAGTTACTGCACTCACGTTAGACACTGGATAGGAGATGTCAAACCCCGTAAACATCTCTGACGCCGTTTACACTCATATTTATTTCATTAATTTAACTTACGTAAGATCTTTTAGTTCTGACTCGAGTGTTTTGTCTTTTCAATTCGCTCGGGTCAGCCTGAGCATTTCAGGATTTGAAGGCCTATTTCTGAAGGACGAAGGCGAAGATTTTATTATTACTATTTGTTCTATATTCCACTACACCATTGTATTCCGCTGCATAATTATCATTCTCTGGTATGTGTAACTCTGATATGTATTGTATAAGTATAATCAAATGTTTTGTAAAACAGCTTCATGAACTGTTATTTGATTATTATATTTTATCGTTTCGCTGCAAGATTCTATTTTGTTTCTTTTATTTCTCCACTTTTTCTTATTTACCCCATAACAATCCACCCTTCTGTATGGTTTAAGTTGGCACGTGTGTCTGCTTAAGCATACAGAAAGGTGGGATGTTACATTTGGTATCAGAGATTTGGTTTAGCGATAAACCTTAGCTTTGTGGGGTCTGACTCTTTATTAATAGGGTAGTAATACCCTATGGGAGTCGTTGAGCGTATATATATGAGAGAGTGTATTTGTTAGTGTTATAAAAATGTTTTAATATTGTGTTAATCTGTTCCGTTTTGTATTTATAAATTCTGGTTGGCGCATGGGACGCTATGACATCAATAGGGATTTCTAAACACTTAATAGGATAGACCGACATAATATTTTTCTTAATATAGGTGAATGAAATAACTTTGCCTATTATATTTTCTATATATAAAAATATTTTATAAAGATATATATGTGGTTGCTATAGATTGGGTGTTAGGTAATGAAAAATAAATAATAGTTGAAACTAAGTTGAAAATAAAATAAATGAAAACTGGAAATTTAGAGCTTAAGTTCCGGGGTTTTTGAAGATTTCTTTCAATTGATTTTGGAATATAATAATAATATTGTTAGAAGTATTTTCTGATATAAATATTTCAACATAATTTGAAAGAATTGTTTTAAAGAAAATTTTGGGAAGAGATAAGTTCTGTACTCCCCTCTCTGTCGCTGGAAAATAATTTCGGTGATGAGTGCACGCATCATCGACGTTCATTTTCGAGTTTCGAAGTGGGAAGACCACTGTAGTAGTTTTACTACAGATTTATTTTTGATAAACAAATAAATATTTTAAATTGTTTTAAATATAATTGGATATATAAACGGTAAGTATATACATTTATTTATTATTTTAAAATGATTTAAAATTTAACCTGGTATTTAGTTCTTAAGTTTCCGTTAATTAATAGTTTCAATTAGTGTAGTGAAATGGAATGGAACTAATTAATAAGTGGAACCTCTAATTTAAAATAAGGATTTAATGCTAGGTTATAAATAAAATTAAAAGAAAAGCCGAAATATGTAACCTAAGATATGTTTATTGAGCATTAAATTAACTAAAAGAAATGAGAAAACTTGTATAACTTTCAATTTCATTCTTTAAAAGCATAAATATAACTTACCAAAAAAATTATAAAAAGTTGAAAATGTTTAATAAGAAAATGTATAGTAAATTTTACAAGTAAACTTATGTAATGGAAATGTTCTATAAATTGCTCTTATTAATAAGAATTAAGGTTATAATTGTTATGCCAAGTAACTGAACTTAACATGAATATTATTAATAAATGAATGAAATCAAGTCATGAATGAATAAATATAATGCAATAAGA
Organism: Allium fistulosum; assembly: GCA_030737815.1. Classification (NCBI taxonomy): domain Eukaryota; kingdom Viridiplantae; phylum Streptophyta; class Magnoliopsida; order Asparagales; family Amaryllidaceae; genus Allium; species Allium fistulosum. Next base: position 200,424,310 of record CM060904.1, read on the forward strand.
AGAGAATTGACATGATGTGAATAAATTAAATAAAGATGAGTATAAATTGAATGAAGAGGAAATCAAGCAACAATATATGGAATGAAATTGATGATAATGAACTTGATCTATTGTTTGAATTTGTTGTTTGTTTAATTTATGGTTGTTTGGGCAAGGATACTTTACAATTGTTTGGATGAATAAATAATCTATTCAGTTCGCCTAAGATTGTTGAGTAAAAGAGTACACTTAGTAGTTTATTTTCATTCCATACAAATTGAAGTTTTAAACCCAAACAACTATTTATTGTGTTTGATATGAATGAATGATTGATGTGTGTTGACTTATGTGATGGTTGTTTGCTCATTGCAAGTGATGGTTGCTATGTTGATTGTTGTTATTGATTTAAGCAACTCCAAATATTTCATTTTATATAATGATTAACCCTTTTAGATTATATAAGTGAAATGTAGGTTATGGAAGCAAATTGCTACTGCTTTTGGTTCCATAAATAAGCGTTAATTGCCCAACAAATAGGTACGTTTTCGGATTACAGTTTATAGCGCTATTATATTGTTTTCCCGTATTGGGATATTAAATTTTGGATATTATAAGTGATATTTTGTTATATTTAATATTATATTTTCTCCCGAGCCTCTCCGTACAAGGGAGACTCCGCCGAAATTTTTCGAAATTTTTGGACTTAGAAAATTATTTTGAATTGTTTTCCAAAACTTTATTCATTTAAGTATAAAAAGATATAATGATTAAAATGGGTATATTTTATATAAAGTAATAAATTTTGTAAATTAGTGTTTATAAGTTAATATTTTTAATAAGATGTATTGTTTATCTAATTCTTCCTTCTCCCTTCTTTTTTCTTTTCGGGGACGAAAAGCTTTGAGTGGGGGAGAGTGTAACGACCCGTGAATTTCGTTAACTAAGTTTGTCATAATTTCCATAATTTATAGTAAAATGAATGTTGGGAATTAGATGTAGCAATTGTAATTAAAAGTTAACTAAAAAAATATTTAAAATGAAATTCCAATTCAATAAAATAATGTAAATGTTATGATTTGATTTTTAAATAAAATATGAGAAACAAGAGTAAGTATTGAATAATATGTTATTTATTTATGGTATTGAATAAAAATTGGTAAGCCAATTGTAATTAATGGTAATAATGTGATATAAGCTAATAAATTAGTTTTCAATGCAACACCCATTAATGAATGTAATTGAAATGGAATTTAGGTAAATGTACACTAGGTTATAAATCAAATAGAAGGAAACAAACATATATATCGAATTGATTAATGAATAAATATACATTGAATAGTAATTAAATGTACAGTTAGTGGAAATTGTGTAAAATCAATAATGATAATTAGATGTGCCTTATTGATAATTAATTCCATAACGGAAAGAGTAAATGTATTCATTTGAATATAAAATTGCAATTGGGTAGGGATTGTTAAGTAACAACGTTAATGCAAGGTAAGTGATGCTAAATTAAAGTCAATAATAATGAATAGTGACTAATTCAAAATTTGTAACATATATTTTAAAATTACCTGCTTATTTGTTAATGGAATTAGAATTTGTAATAAGTGATAATAAAATAAATGAAGGTTACACTAATGGGAAATGAAATAATGTTCATTAAATGTTGAGTAATCATAGGGTCATATTTATTAAAAGCGTTACTTTAATAATGTGGATTAATTGAGAAATTAATACTAGAAGCAGGTAAAGTAATAACTAAAAGGGAAATATGTTATGAATTGATTTTACCTATACTTAAGTGTAAGATAAAGGTTGAATTTGGAACTTATCCATTTAATTTGAAACTTATTAGGATAAAATGGGATTCAATTTATAATGAGGGTTTATTTTAAGAAATCGAAATAAATTCTTTAATGAGAGAATTAAGCTACTTTAAACTGACGGGAATTTGTTTAAAGAATTACAAATTTATTTATAAATTTTATAAGACGAAATTAATACTAATCCTATTTAGATTATGACAATTGGCTAATCTACAGAATAGGAAGCTATATTTATTTATTTAATTGGAAAATTTAATTACTTTCTTTGAAATTATTGTGAATAAATGAAATATAACAGTTAAATGTTAACGTTGAAGGAAGTATAGAGGAAATCCAAGAAAATAAATGTAAACAATAGTGAGCCAATGTAAATTGCATCTTTTTGATAATAGTAGACTGAATAATAGAATGAAAGGTAATTAAATGAAATTTTGAAAATTTAATTTACAATTTCTAAATTCAATAAATTGAGATAAACACGGAAATTGATAAATTTATCAAATTTTGAATTTAATTTTAATTTGTTTAAAACATTGTAATTTACTAAGCAATATAAAAGGGTTAAAATCGGTAAATTATAAGATTTAAATTAAAAGTTGGATTTTAATAATTTATTTAATGGAAAAATAGTCATTTTAGCCACTGACTCGGATTCCTATGAAATAAGTTTCATCAGATCCGTAACGGTGAATTATAATAGTGTTTCAAGTTTCGTAACAATCAGATTTGTCATTTGATCGTACGGACTCGAAATGCCTTGAAATAAATGCATTTGTAATCAATTGAAATCAGTTTGAAATTTTTGATTTTAGCATAACTTTTTCATACGATGGAATTTGGACTTGAAACCTTTTCCATTGCGTTTAAAATATTTTAAAACACCTATTTTGATATATGGGTTTACCCAATTCCGTTCCGGAGACAGAACGTGCTTTTTGGACCACTTTGGCGTTAGCGCGTAAATCTATCTTATCCATCCATTCAAATGTCAACCCTACCTATATAAACCCAGTTATAAACCCTAGCCTCCCTAATCTTCATTTGTCTGTACGTACAATTCATCTTCTTCTTAGCTCCTCATTCCAATGGCAGACAAAACCTAATTCCCAAATTCCAAAATATAATTTCAAATAAAATAAAAATAAAAATAAAAATAATTTTTTTTTTTAGATTTACGCGCGTCGGGTCGCGCTTGGGGTTTCGGGGGGAAAAACCCTGGAGCTACTTCGAGTCAGGAAGAAAACTACTCGGGTCTTCGGGTCGATTTGGCAAAAACTCCAAGCAAGCACCGGGTATTTGAGGCGGCGGACCGGGTTGAACTCGAAGTCGACTCAGCACCAGAATTTACCAAGCTTCAAATTTTCATAACTTTTGCATACAGACTCGGATTTGGACGCGGTTTCTTTTGTTAGGATCGTATCGAAATTCCGGACACTTTGATGCTGGTTTGGACGAATTCTGAGACGGTCAAATTTTTGGGTTTAAATTGAATTTAAATTCAATTTAAATTCAAAAGGTGAGTGTTTTAACCCACTCACAACTTCTAAGATTTCTTATGTTTTTTTAAATTAAATTTTGATATGATTTAAAATTTATCTATGATTGTTTGGACATATATTTAATCATCATCTCAGTTAGATAACATTTAGTTAAATTTAATTGTTATTTAATTTTATTATTGCATAAAATTTGCGAGTTAAATTTATTTATTATTGCATATAAACTACCAGTTGAACAGTTATTAATTTTTATTGAATATAAACTATTTGTTGATGCCTGTTATATTTTATATGCTTTATATTGATGTTTAGTTTAAATTGGATGATGATTGTAATAAATGGTTGTTTATTGATATTTGGATGAATGGATGCTATATTTTATATTGTATAAACTGCAAGTTATTATGCATTTTTATTTTATTCGGGATTGCGGTTTGAAATGATATATAACCGTAATTTTATTTTAAATTGCGGATTGAAATGATAAATATCCGTATCACTTGACCATAGGATAGAAAATTATATACAGGCACCGTGGTCTATATATAAAATATTTTAAGGGATTTTCTATGGTTTGGAAAGAAATATATGGTTTAATAAATATTAAATTTTGATATTATATAAATATTATTTTATATATGGTTAAATTCTAAAATTTAAGCTATGTATGACTTGATGATGTTTTAAGTTTGATTTACGAATATTTCAAGTTGAGCTTTATTTAAGTGATATTGAATTTATTTAATAAATATTTCTAAACTAAATAATAGTAAACTAAATTAAGGTATATATAAGATTGTCATATTTGGTTGGGAATTTTGGAATATTTAAAGACTTGAAATATATCAAAATTGAAATGTTTTATTGAAATTAAGGTATTATGGTTTTTCCAAGTATTTGTTTTCGAAATTGTTATAACTTTGAAAGTAATATGGTTTGAAAATGAATTTATTTGAAATAGAATTTATTTAAGAATTATCTTTAAATATATTGATTTGAAACCGATTGAAATTTTGAGATTAAGAATATGACTACATTATGTGATTTAGGTTTAAGATGGTTTTAAAGAATATTTCAAGTTTTATAATTAAAAGTAAGAATAGTGATTGAAAATTTGGATTTTATTTAAATAATATATTATTGAATTTGGTTATTAAGTATATACTATTTCGAAGTAAATGATATGTTTTGAAATAGCAATAATAATTTGGTTTTAAAGTATATACTATTTTGAAGTAAAGGATATTGTTTGAAATGGCAATAATATTTTGGTTTTTGATGATATACTATTTTGAAATAAAGAATATGTTTTGAAAGGGAAATGATTGTGTTTTTTTAAAAGTATATATATTTTTAAAATGACCACGGTGTTATAATAACGATTGCTTGTTAAAGAGACCGGGATCGGATATGGACATACTCTCTGTCGATACCAAAAACCACTTTGACAACTGTGTACGCGGTGGAGTTTCCAGAATGAAGTAGGATGGTGGCGACGATCCTAAGGTATATACGTGGACCCAACTCCCGTGAGTTGGCATAAGGTGGCTAAAACAGGAGCGATCTCAGACCAGTGAGGTAGCACCTTTTATCGAACACACTTCTTCGATTCCATTCTATTACTTTGTGATTTTCGATGGCCACCCTTCGATTTGGGAGTGTTGTTCGAGGTGGACGGTAGTGGCTGCTATGCGCTCCATCAGTCCATGTGCGTAATTGGTATATCTACCCTGGCATTGCCTAGTTGTGCCGTGTCACCTACCATATCGAGCTTTACTACGAGTTTCTATTTGTGTCGTACCTATGGAGTATCTTCTCGTAGCCTCTCGGGGTATGCAAGTACTGTATAGACTATTGGCATTATTTTGTGTTAAGGGCTATATGGGTAACCCTTAACGCTATTTAAAAGTATGTTTATTTTATATTAGACATTATTATAATAGCGAATATTACTACATAGTAAATAGTTTAACGGATCCTTAGGGGATGTGAATCCCGAGCATCTCTTAAGTTACTACACTCACGTTAGACACTGGATAGGAGATGTCAAACCCCGTAAACATCTCTGACGCCGTTTACACTCATATTTATTTCATTAATTTAACTTACGTAAGATCTTTTAGTTCTGACTCGAGTGTTTTGTCTTTTCAATTCGCTCGGGTCAGCCTGAGCATTTCAGGATTTGAAGGCCTATTTCTGAAGGACGAAGACGAAGATTTTATTATTACTATTTGTTCTATATTCCACTACACCATTGTATTCCGCTGCATAATTATCATTCTCTAGTATGTGTAACTCTGATATGTATTGTATAAGTATAATCAAATGTTTTGTAAAACAGCTTCATGAACTATTATTTGATTATTATATTTTATCGTTCCGCTGCAAGATTCTATTTTGTTTCTTTTATTTCTCCACTTTTTCTTATTTACCCCATAACAATCCACCCTTCTGTATGGTTTAAGTTGGCACGTGTGTCTGCTTAAGCATACAAAAAGGTAGGATGTTACAGATGCCGTGAGAGAAGATCTACAATTCTTCGACGTTGATCAAGCGCACTTTATTCCGTGAATTGGCTTCAACAATCGTTGATTCGAGCGCACTCGAATGCCGAAGGTGGAGATAGGAGATAACACTCAACTACCAATTTTAATGGTGGCAAAAAAGCACACAAAAGAAATTTTATTCAAATTCAACAACCTTTTACAAATGACCAACATCCCTATTTATAGGGTTACAACACAACACACACTTAAGAAAATTACAACACAATGACCTAAAGTACAACTCACGCGACTTAGCATACAGCCGACCCAGAAACACACGGGACCTAAAATATCAAAAGAAAACAACAGTAACAACAAAAAAAGTCTCGCGACCTAACAATGATCTTCCATAGGTCGTTCGCGACCTAAGCATTTGCCGCAACTCAAGAATTAATCGGCAATCAATCAGCGACCTAAGGTAGGTCGTTCACGACCTAAAAACAATGAATGACCTAAAGACTTCGCTGCACAAGAAACTCGCGACTCACAGTAGTTTGGCGACCTACTAGGGTTTCGCGACTTAGAGAGGAGCGACTCAGGCGGATCGATTTGAGGTGGTGCGATTGTGCAAAGGTCGGTCGCGAGTTAGGAATGGTCGTTCGCGACCTAGCGATGGTCGTTTGCGACCTAGCGAGTTGATTTAGGTCGTTGGGTGGTGATTTAGGTCGTTGAGCTGTAGCATGAAGTAATTTAGGTCGTTGGCTTGCTTCGGTTAGGTCGTAGAATTGTGGAGATAGGTCGCGTTGATGGTTTAGGTCGCTGGAGTTAGGTCGCTCGTCTTTGTCTTCGCAATTGCGGATTGAGGTATGTGCTGCATCATCCTCCCCAGGTTGAGAAAAATTCGTCCTCGAATTTAAAAGTTCCTCCCCATTGGGTTGTTCATCTCCGTAATAAGGTATAAGATGTTTAACATTAAACACATCAGAAGTGTAAACATCCTCTGGTAGATTCAACTTATAAGCATTTTCATTGATCCGTTTTATAATTTCTACTGGACCAATCTTTCGGGCTTTCAACTTGTTATAAGCACCAACTGGGAAACGATCCTTCGTTAACACAGCATACACCCAATCACCCTCGTTGAACTCCACAGTTCTTCTCTTTTTATCTGCAGCTCGTTTATACTTCTCATTCGTTTTCTCCAAACGTTCCTGAACGATTCTATGACAATATTTCAACTCATCAACGAAATCTGACGCCCGCTTAATCACTCCTTTCGGTTGTGGCACTACCGTTAAATCCAACGGCCCCTTTGGCAAGCTTGAATATACAACTTGAAATGGACTGAAACCAGTGCTTCGGTTAACTGCATGGTTATGAGCAAACTCTGCCTAACACAACTTCATATCCCAACTTTTCAAATTATCCTGCACAAGACATCGCAACAAATTTCCCAATGATCTATTCACAACTTCAGTTTGCCCATCCGTCTGAGGATGATATGCACTACTAAAATTCAGCTTCGTCCCAACCATCTTCCACAGATTCAACCAAAAGTGACTCAGAAATCGAGTATCTCGGTCAGAAACAATAGATTCCGGTAACCCATGTAAACGATATATTTCTTTAAAGAATAACTGAGCAACACGGACGGCATCTGCTGTCTTCTTACATGCTATGAAATGTGCCATTTTTGAAAACCGGTCAACCACAACAAATATAGAATCATTTCCCCTTTAAGTTCTTGGCAAACCCAAAACAAAATCCATGCTCACATCAACCCACGGTCTAGTCGGCACAGGTAACGGCATATATAACCCAGCATTTGTAGCGGTTCCCTTAGAAACTTGACAGATATGACATCTCTCCACAAATCTCTCAACTTCTTTTCTCATTGACGGCCAAAAATAAGATTGAGAAATCAACTGCAATGTATGATCTCTGCCCACGTGACCCTCTTCATGCAATTCTTTGACAATCTTCAACCTCAAGCTACAATCTGGAATACACAATCGGTTTCCTTTGAACAAGAACCCATCTTTCATCACAAAATCATCAGAACTCCCTTCCTGCATCTGATCCAGCACTTTCGCAAAATAAGAATCTGAAGTAAGCAACTCTGGTAACGAATCAAATCCCACTACTTCCACTCGCATAGTTGTCAGCAAATGATTTCTACGACTCAATGCATCGGCAACTCGGTTAGTAACTCCTGATTTGTGTTTCACAACGAAAGTAAACTGCTGTAAATAAGCAACCCACGAAGCATGCCTTGCTGATATTTTATCTTGCCCCTGCAAATGTTTCAAAGCTTCATGGTCAGTGTATAGCACAAATTCTTTATGAAATAGATAGTGTCTCCAATGCTTTATGGCTTGGACTATAGCATTGAATTCCAAGTCATAAGTACTGTATCTCATTTTAGCTCCCGTCAGTTTCTCACTAAAATAGGCAATAGGATGACCCTTTTGACTCAACGTTCCCCCAATTCCAACCTTGGACGCATCAGTATTTAGTTCAAAGAGTAACTGAAAATCCGGGTATCTAAGAATGGGCGTTGTGGTCAAGAGTGTCTTGATTCTCTGAAAAGCAGAATCAGCCTCTTCAGTCCAAACAAACTTCTTTCCTTTCATACATTCCGTAACTGGTGCCATCACGCTACTGAAGAGTGGAATGAATCTTCGGTAGAATGATGCTAATCCATGAAAACTCCTCACTTCTGTTATTGTCTTAGGCTGTGGCCAATTTCGAATAGCTTCCAGTTTACCCTGATCAACTTGAATACCATCCTTCGACACAATATAGCCCAAGAATAGAATACTTGTAGTCATGAAGGTACACTTCTTCGTTGCAGCATAAAATTCCTCATGTCGTAAAACCAACAACACTTCCCGCAAATGTTGTAAATGTTCTTCAGTGCTTCCACTGTAAATCAAGATGTCATCAAAATACACCACTACGAACTTCCCGATAAATGGACGAAAAATCTGGTTCATGACTCTCATGAATGTACTCGGAGCATTTGACAAGCCAAACGGCATCACCAACCATTCGTACAGACCCTCCCGAGTTTTAAAAGCAGTCTTCCACTCATCACCCGGTCTAATACGAATCTGATGGTATCCACTTTTCAAGTCAATCTTCGAAAACACAACAGCACCGCTCAACTGATCCAACAGATCATCCAGTCTCGGCATAGGAAATCGATATCTCACCATAATCTTATTCAATGCTCCACTATCTGTGCACATTCTCCACGTTCCATCCTTCTTCGGCACCAACAAAGCTGGCACTGCACAAGGACTCAAACTCTCCTGAACACGCCCATGTTCCAGTAATTCCTCCACCTGTCTTCTCAACTCCTCGTGTTCTTTTGGACTCATCTGATAGTGCGGTCTATGAGGCAATGCAGCACCTGGCACCAAGTCAATCTGATGCTGTATGTCTCTAAGCGGTGGTAACTCCTTCGGCTACTCCTCTGGAAACACATCTTTGAATTCCTCCATAACTGGCTTCACTTCCTCTGGAACTTCAGTAACTTCACTACTTTCATGCCCAATCAGCATAAAAACTTCAGGACTCTCACCTACCTCTTCCACGAACTCCTTCAAGGACAACAAAGTCTTCAATTCCTCAATCTCCTCCAGCTTGTTCTCATTCTACTGTCGCTTCTTCGGAACTAAAGTGATTTTCGTGCCCCCGAACAAGAAACTGTAGCTATTTGTTCGACCATTATGCTGTACCTCCCGATCGTACTGCCACGGCCTTCCCAACAGTAAATGGCAAACATCCATGTCAACCACGTCACACCAAATCTCATCTTTGTATTTCTTTCCAATAGAAAACGGAACATGAGCTCACCTCTCTACCTTCACTTCTCCTCCTTTCCTCAACCAAGCAAGTTTATAAGGACTAGGATGTTTCTCCATTTTCAACTTCAACTTCCTCACAGCTTCCGTTGAAATGATATTATCACAACTCCCAGCGTCAATGACAAATTTACAGACCTTCCCCAAAATAGTGCACGTTGACTGAAAAATGTTACTCCTCAACCAACTCGACTCCTCTTCCTGCTTCGGGGTTAAACAAGATCTTCGTAGCATCAGATTACATCCCTCGTCTCCCGACACCTCTTCTTCCTCCTCATCACGGTGTGAATTGAGATCTTCTTCTACATCCTCATCTTCCACTTCAGCAATCATAGTTCTCTTCTTTGGTTTCGGACATTCGTTGCTCTTGTGACCCACTTCCTGGCAATTATAACATTTGAAATTGGTGTTGAATTTTGGTTTAGCCACTTCATGAACAACCGGCTTACTCGATGCTTTAAGAACATTAGAACTACTACCCGCTCCTTTGTTCTGCCCCATAAAACTTGGAAACACACCTCCCCTACGTCTACTTTGTCTCTCCCAAGCCAACGCCTTTTGATGTGCTTCTGCCACAGATCTAGGGTCGAACATGTTCACCATATCCTAGATCTGTGTTCTAAATCCACCAACAAACCTAGCGGTCAACTGTTCTTCTGTCTCCATAATGTCATTTCGAGCAATCAACTGGTAGAACTCATCTGCATAATCAGTAACAGCCTTCGTCCCTTGCCTTAGGTTCTGTAAGCTCTGATACCAAATGACGCAGCAGAAATAACACTTGACGACGAAATGAAGATTTCGTGTCAAACTAATCGATGAAACGATTAGATGAAACAATATGAATCGATGAATTAATGATACCAAACGCCCAAATCCGTTGATCACGAAGATACCGGACTTTAGCTATCTTCGACACGTTGATCGCGCACGATGCCGTGAGAGAAGATCTACAATTCTTCGACGTTGATCAAGCGCACTTAATTCCGTGAATTGGCTTCAACAATCGTTGATTCGAGCGCACTCGAATGCCGAAGGTGGAGATAGGAGATAACACTCAACTACCAATTTTAATGGTGGCACAAAAGCACACAAAAGAAATTTTATTCAAATTCAACAACCTTTTACAAATGACCAACATCCCTATTTATAGGGTTACAACACAACACACACTTAAGAAAATTACAACACAATGACCTAAAGTACAACTCACGCGACTTAGCATACAGCCGACCCAGAAACACACGCGACCTAAAATATCAAAAGAAAACAACAGTAACAACAAAAAAAGTCTCGCGACCTAACAATGATCTTCCATAGGTCATTCGCGACCTAAGCATTTGCCGCGACTCAAGAATTAATCGGCAATCAATCAGCGACCTAAGGTAGGTCGTTCACGACCTAAAATCAATGAATGACCTAAAGACTTCGCCGTACAGGAAACTCGCGACTCACAGTAGTTTGGCGAACTACTAGGGTTTCGCGACTTAGAGAGGAGCGACTCACGCGGATCGATTTGAGGTGGTGCGATTGTGCGAAGGTCGGTCGCGAGTTAGGAATGGTCGTTCGCGACCTAGCGATGGTCGTTTACGACCTATCGAGTTGATTTAGGTCGTTGGGTGGTGATTTAGGTCGTTGAGCTGTAGCATGAAGTAATTTAGGTCGTTGGCTTGCTTCGGTTAGGTCGTAGAATTGTGGAGATAGGTCGCATTGATGGTTTAGGTCGCTGGAGTTAGGTCGCTCGTCTTTGTCTTCGCAATTGCGGATTGAGGTATGTGCTGCATCACTAAATTAGTTTTATGAACTGTTTGTCTACAATTGCTTTTCTATGCCTGAATCTGAATTGGATTTCGTTGAGCATTTGTTTTTTTTATGACCAAAAAGACCACATTTAAAACATCTAATAGGATCACGACAATCTCTAGCCAAATGCGAATAATCAATGAAAACAGATCCGCTTCCCATTTCTAGAATCAATCCAGTTCTTGAAACTCGAATTCTGACTTATGTTTTTAGTAGGAGAAACATATGTGTCTTTCACTACCTAGGCATATGAACGATAGTGATTTCTAAACGAATTTGGAATTGAGAGGTTAGAGGAGGGATTGGAATAAAAAAAGGAACAGAATTGAATGGGCGAGAGAAAGAAGCAGGCATGAACGAACGAGGATGGGACGACATTACTTTTTATTAATGGACTTTTTGGAAGATATTCGCCCTATTTTTATTATTATAAAAACTCTATTAGTATCAAAGTTCTTTCTTTTAATACTTTGTTCACCATTTCCATCTATAAGATATAAAATCAACACTTAACAATCACATCTATTCCAACATTGTTCAAAAGCAAAAAAAAAGAGAAATGTAAAAGAAAAACAACACTTAAAGAAAAATTTCCAAGTATAAAGAGTAGGTGGACACAAAAAATGTTATCCTAAATAGATTACAGTTAGAACTCACAACTTGAAGAAAATCATCATGGCGTTTAGTCATTAGGGTTTTTTTTAATATTACTCTTGAATAGCTTAGCAAGTATACTGAGCCTAAATTTATGATGCATAAATTTCAAATATAAATGAAATACTGGGAATCCACCATATCAAATGTAGAATATAAATCCAAACTAATATTATCATATTAATAAAATTAATGAAAATGTTGATCTAATGTCATAATACACTACACCAAAACAGTCATTTGGCAACACTTTCTTTTTTCATTTGCTAACGCTTATATGTGTTGCATTTTAGTCTCACTAGAAAGCGTCACAATTCATCAAATGTGTGACTAAAAGTAAACATTTACAATTTTAAATACCCCAACGCTTGTTGGCGTTAGAAGCCCAGGTTGAATTGAAATTAATTAGCATGTGCTAGGGCAAAACAATAAATGAGTAACTAACTTACGCATGCCCTAACCACGCTTCCCAATTCAGTCATTTCCGATTTTTCGCTCTTCCCTATCCTCCGAAATTTCGATCTCCCCTCCATATTTTCGACTTCAACTTCAGGCAGGCAAGCACTCGCTCTCGACTTCGACTTCAAGCAGACTTCGACTTCAGGCGCTTCCTCTGCCCTCTCTTTCTTTTAACACATCCAAACTTATATTTCGCAATCACCATCGCTAACTCCGTACTCGCGGATGTTTATTGACGAAGCTAAGCAATTATCTTGAAGCAGTCACTTTCTGGCTGTAAAGAAAACCATAAGACTAGGCTATCTCAATTGATTTAAAGGTTAGATTTTAACGTATTCGCTCTTTCATTTTTTATCATCCTTTTTAGTTTATATTCCTGAATGGATGAACGTTGCTTTTCCCTTTGATATTTTGTTCAGGTTGATTTCACTTGTATAAAGCTCTGATTCTAGGGTTTATGCTATTATGTTTGATCTATTTCGATTTTATTTTGTTTCCCACTTTCTTTGACAGAGCTGGCTAGCTGCCTTAAAATAATGTGTATGCGTGTTTTTCTGAATTTTAAATTCCATCAATTTGATTTTTGCTGGAAAACTAGTTATATTTGGTTAGTAGAAGTTGCTTTAGGGTTTCGTGCTGTCAATTTTGTAATTTGGGGTATAAGTTTTGTGGGGATTATCCTAATATGTGATTATTTTATATTGAAATCTACCTTCTTAATCCCATTTATTTTCTACCAATTTAAGAGTCCTGTTATTGTAGCATACTACCTGCATCTCATGTTTGAGAAAGCTACTTAAATAACAAGTTGTATAGTTTATGGCTCTGCTATCATTGCAGCAGCTGGCATTTATGTTTCTTTGTCTAATTGATGATGCTCATGTGTAAATTATAGTGGATGTGCTCCTCTTATTGTCTTCAGAGGGAAATCATTTTTCTTCTGTAAAAAAAAGTGGGTTCCGAATTGATTTGATAACAGGGAAATTTGTCGTTTTCATATTGAGAGTTGTTATCTTTACTAGTTAGCAATAAGAACTCCTAAGCTAAAGCGTCATGCATGAGCAAAAGCTTTAATATCGTATACGTAGAAATTTGCTCATTTGGCTGTCTTGTATCTTTACTAGTTAGTTATTATTATCTCTAGATGGATTATTTGCTTAAACATAGACATCTCAAGTTGAGATTCTCAACAGTAACAATACTAGTTTTCGACTATTTAAGTGAAACCCAGTTCAAAAAATTGAAGAAACAAGTGCTACATATAGGTACTCTTGCAGGTTAAATAAACATTTAAACTCTTATTTTTAAAGCTTTTTAGGAAAGAAATTTTTGAGAAATTTATTTATCATATATGTAAAGGTTAAATGGATACTACTGGGTAAAACCTTGATGACCCCAAGGCTTAATACCTTTAATTATTCGAGTATGTTTAGAACCCACTTATTCAATCCATTTTCAGTTTTAACTTGCTTCTTTGAACAAGAATTCGAGAACTACTTTTTTGTATTTATATTGGTTTTTATAGCAATGAGAAGTAAATTTACATAAATTAAAATTACAGTAAGTTGCTAGACATGGTCTTGGTCCCTGATTGTCATCAGTACCATGGTAATTATTTTGTCGCAAATTGCATCAATGAAGGACCAGGTTATATCAGAAATTCTACATGAATGCCTGTACGAAGATTTAGAATAGACATATAGCTAAGCACACTCTCTTCTAGGAAGCGCGTGCTTAGCATTACACTGTACGTTAAACTTGCTAAAGATAGAAATATTTCCTTCTATCTTGCTAACAAATTGGAAGATAATATTGGGTCATGGAATGATAATCTTGGAGTCGATGGGTACAAATGTGTGGAGAATGTGGAGCAGGTTGTGCCAGGTGATGCTATCTTGGTCTATCAGAGTTTTACTGTTGTTGATGAAGGGAGTGGTCATTCCCCAAGGTCTATTCTCCATAGCTTCGATGAGTATGAAGTTGACGAGAAGAAAGTGAAGGGAGGTGAAGTGGTTTGAGGTGTATCGGTCTTTGTTTGTTGTTGTTCTTTTGGTTCATTGGGAAGCAGCAAAGCCAGAAAAACCTATCTATGCTACTTTTATTATCGTTGTTTTTTAAAATAAATGGCCTTTAGCGTGGAAGCCGAGACTTTGTTTTTTATTGTGGGATTTATTGTCTGTTAAACCTTTGATGATTGCAGTGTTATTTCGTTTTGGCCAAATTTTGTTGGCTTCAGTAATGTAGTCTTTGAAATGGTATATGTTGCTTACAGGTCAGGTTTATGGTTTCTTTTGAAATTTGCAAGTTGTTTTTTCTAAAAAAAAAGTTGAAGTAGAGGTGAAGGCATTGTCCCGTATACATATTCCTCTTGTAGTGTCATATTGCTAAGTTTAGTTTAATTAATAAACTAATTCAGTTACATATTTTCATTCAGTCACTGACAGCTACGTTTACTATATGTTAGTACTAGAAATAGTTTTATCACATGTATTTTGCTCTTATCCTATTTTCATTCAGTCACTCCTATGTTTCACTTGATATAAATTTAAGACAAGCTTGAGTGCCTAATCTTATGCACAAGACAATTATGTTAGGATCTAGAAAAACACCATCATACAATCTACACTTCCTTCCCAAAATTTATGTTCACAGAAGATGGTTCCTAAGCCCTGAACCTACATCCATTAGCATATTAGTTTATTTTGTTTTGATGTAAAACCTGTAAATTGGGATATATAGTCGTACAAACTTAACGTAGAAATTTTAGCTATTATATATTATCTTAGCATTATGTATGTGAAGATTGAAAAGATATCAAAATGCGTTCTAGTTCTGCCCCTACTATCCATTATAACTTATGTTCATGACTTGGAAAACTGTTTCACGAGAATGACATAATGCATTGAACCTATACCCTAGTACAACATTACATGCTGCACAGTAAACAAAACTTTATGTTGGTAATAAAACAAACTTATATATATGTTCTAAATTATTCTTGCATGACTGATTATTCTAAATCCTTAGAGATTTTTTTGGCCCCGTCTAACAAGTGTTGTATATGATCGTTATATAGATATTCGTTTTTTCATAGAACGGACATCTATATTCATCTGATACAATATTTGTTGGATTTGTCCCAGTATTGGACAAGTTACAAACACAATAAAATAATCATATTTTATAAATCATTTCAGGTTGAATGGTTCACAAAATTTCGATGGCACTTCCTTTTTGTTCCCTGTGTACACGTATTTGTGTACGATACAGGGAATAAAGGGAAGTGCTGCCGAAATTTTGTTGAATCGTTTAACCCGAAATGGTTTATAAAATGTGATTACGTTATTGTGTTTGTAATGGGAAGTAGGATGACCGACCTTCAAAGTTATTGTAATGGAACTTTAAAATGAAATGAACACTATATTTTTGTCTAACAGGTTCAAAAGGTAAAACTTGAAATTTATGTCTAACTCAAGTTCAAGAGAGTGGATTAAAAGTCCATACAGAAATACTGAAGAATATAAGCAAGGCGTTCGAGACTTCATTAGTTTTGTGAAGAATCACTCATCCCCCGATGTCGAAATATGCACTTGCCCTTATATCAAGTGCAAGAACTCTAAAAAGCTCTCATTGGAAAGCGTTGAGAAACATTTAATCATTCATGGTATGATTAAAACATATAATAGATGGTTTTTCCATGGAGAGATGAACAAGAATAACACGGGGGTGAATCATACGCAAAATATTATTCAAGATTCTCATATCCAAGATCAAATTCAAACCGACCATTGTGTAGAAGGAGCTCTTAGAAATCTCATAGACGATGCTTTTGGAGTGCATAATATGCCCCAAAGTAGCCGTGAAGAGGATGTTCAAGAGATAAATATAGACAATTCTCATTCGTACCACGGAGAAAAGCACAAAAAATATACAAACAAAGCAAACGAAAAACTTTATTCTTCTTGTGAAGATGGGCTTACAACATTAGGCGTAATTGTTGAGCTTCATAACCTTAAAAAAGAATTTAATTGGTCGGGAAACAGTATGACTGAGTTGTTGAAGCGATTAAAACGTTGGCTTCCAAAGGAAAATAATTTACCTGACTAGTATCCCACAATGAAGAAAATATTAAAGGATCTGGGAATGGAGGTGAAGTGCATACATGCTTGTGAAAATGATTGCATATTATTTTGGAAAGAAAATGTTGATGCGAAAGAATGTCCTCAGTGCCATACACCAAGGTATAAAACTAAAAAAACAGTGTTAGGGGATGTCAAATTAACGAAAGAACCAAGAAAAGTTTTAAGATACTTTCCTATAATTCCGAGATTAAGTAGGTTATACACTATACCATGGATAGCTCGTAAAATGCAATGGCACAAGAAAGCCACACCCTCTTGGAATTCCATGCGACATCCTATGGATTCAGCTGAATGGAGATCAATCAAAAGTCGATGGCCATAATTTGCTAATGAAGGACGCAATGTGTGGCTTGGTATTGCTACCGATGGGTTTAACCCAAATGGCGTTCTCTCTAATAGTTATAGTTGTTGGTCTGTTTATATGATACCTTATAACCTACCCCCTTCGTTGTGTATGAAATCACAATTTCAAATGTTGACTCTTTTAATTCCTGGACCAAGAGCACCAAGTCAGGACATTGATGCATACTTGGAACCTCTTATATATGATTTAAAACATCTTTGGGATGAAGGAGTGTCTGTTTTTGATGCGGATAAACAAGAAATTTTCAATATGAAAGCAATATTATTATGGGGAATTCATGATTTACCAGCATTTGGTAACTTATCTGGTTGTGTGACTCACGGTTATAAAGCGTGTCCTGTCTGTGCTATCGAGACGGAATCAGAGCACATCGGCAACAAGATCGTCTATCCAAAATATAGAAGGTTTTTGAAGGATGATCATCCATATAGAGCATTAAAACACGGATGGTATAAGGATATTGAATATAAAGAGCCTCCGACTCGGCTAAGGGGCTCGTCTCTTTTAGAAAAGCTTGATCGTATCAGGATATTGAAGGCATTGTACTTGTTATGAAGTAGTTGACATTGTTATGAAGTAGTTGACTATGAAATTTATGTTGTTATTTGATCATGAATATTGTAAATTTTGGGTTCCTATTGAATGTAGTATAATAATGCTGTTAAAGCGTTATAAGCGTTGGCAATTAAAATATACCGACGCTTATAAGCGTTAGCATAGAAAATTAAACAATGTTGGATGGTTAATTTGCCAACGTTTATAAGCGTTGCTAAATAATATACGCCAACGTTTATAAGCGTTGGCGAATACAACCTTCCAACGCTTATAAGCGTTGCGAAATAATATACACCAACGCTTATAAGCGTTGGCGAATACAACCTTCTAACGCTTATACGCGTTGGCAATAAATTGCGACGCCCCTACAACGACGCTAATAAGCGTTGCTGAAACTGTTTGCGACAGTTATACTCGTTGGGAATCACCTGTTTTGGTGTAGTGATATGAAGAAAATTGGAACAAAAGTAAACATAAACAACATGACTGAATTCTTCATATACGCTTGAGCAAGAAGTTATTTAAAGGCACCCGCCATGGCCTCTACGATGGAATCAGATCTTAAAAATGAAGAACCGCTACATCCTAATTACAAGTTTTGCAAAGTAAGGAAAGAGAGGGAAGAAAAACATAAAGGGAGGTTTAGAAAAGAATGGTCAACCTGATGCTTCATCCATCTAATTGAAGTGAAAGAGCATCGATCATGCCTTGAAGACGGTTCCAGTGGCAGAGCAGTTCTAGTGATCATCTACCATTAGCAGAGATGATTTTAGCATTCATTCCTTAAATTGACATGACTTTCGACGTCTGTGACATTGTCAAGTTAGTTAACCCAAAAAATAAGGGAAGATTTCCTAATTTTATATTTTGCGTTTGATTACGAGAGAGAGAAAAAAAAGGAAATGGCTCAACACGTGCGAACGTGGCATTGAAGGTAATATGGGTGCGTTCTTATGCATTGAAAAGTCTCAATTGGTCCCACCACTTCGTTCTAAATTACAAAAATAACCCAACTAATAAAAAAATTAATGAATAAGTAAATAATAAAAATTGACATTTCGGAAAATCAAAAAAGGCTTTATTTTGATAGGTTTGACTGAGTATTTGCTTTATGTGTAAAATATTTGGCTGAAATATACTTTGCTTGAAAAAGTCAAAAGGATATTGATCTAAATTATTTTCACTAAGTAAAATATTTTATAAGAACAAAAATTTATGTAGAAATAAAAAAAATATATATATTTTAAATATATAAATCCGATTAGATTTGTTTATGTGTGTGTATTAAAACAAAATTCCTGCATATGTTCGAAAACTAGCAATTAAGAAATATTAATTTTTTTATAAATAATATATATATTTTAAATGTAAAAATATTTTCAGACTTAAAAATTGTTTTTTCAAGTTCAAATAAAAATACTACAGTTCTTTATTATTGCCAAAAATAATTTGATCACATATATATATATATATATGTTTGAAGTATTTAACTATAATATATATATATTCAAAAAAATGATTTTTTTTGCCGATTGTATTATATATTATAGTATTAAAATAAATATACACGATGGTTATAACATTAAATAAAAGAGATTAGAAAGATATCCCTCTCTTAGAATTGATCAAGCCAAGAGAAGATAGGTCGTTTATTGAATACTTTCTCTTGGTGTCTCCTCCTCCTCAACGGTTTATAAAGCTAAGATTAGCTCCAATTAATGGTAGAAATACGGCAGACCATAGGTAGGTAGAAGCAAAAGAAAAGGATCAAAAAAAGTGTGGGATGGCTATCCCATTTATAGCCTTGAGCCAGCACCTTTTTCCTCTTTCAAATGCTCTGGATCCGAAGACCTAGATCAAATAATTTGAACCCCTCTTTTGGTGCCAGCCCTAAGGAGAGATATTTGCCTAGTTAAATACTCCTTTAACCCCTAGTTGAATTCTTTTTTAATTGATTAATTCCAACTCATTTAACGAGCAAACTATCGTATAACTTTTATACATTATTCTGCCTAATTTTTAGCTCTGAATAAATAATTAATAAAAAAATTTATTAATTTATTTTATAATTTATAACAATTATAAATTAATTTTACCAATTAGTCAAATTCGAAAATAGCAAACAACGCGGTTGTTCAACACTTCGGTGTGGAGTTAATCCATAGTCAATATTTAAACAATTTAAATATTGAAGTCTGTACGGACTTTGCTGAAGCATAATATACGGTCAAGTTCAATGCTTATAGATCATTTAGGAGAAATCACATTTTTGATCCAATATAAGCTCACCAGTAACAACAGTTTGTGCACGTATTTTTTTCATCATCACTATATCACTTAGATATCTGGAGTTTGGTCTAAGGTCAAAATTTCTATTGATATCCTTATTAATTGAGTAGGTCAAATTTAAAGTCCCCTGTTCAATCTGATAACATTAATCGATTAATTGTTTTTCTCTACCTAGAGACTTTAACTTTAATTTGACTTGCAAATTATGGTGGTACTAACCTTCTGTTACGAAGGAGACGAATCCTCACTTAAGTAGTGTATCACTTCATGTGTTTCAATGAGTACCCAAATCTGGTTGTAACATGGTCGTTATGCCATGTAGGTGCCCATGATAAAAGTACCATTTACTTTGGGATCTTCTATTTTGATTAAGTTATATAACCTATAAAAGACTCTTGTTGAGTTGGTTTGTTATTATTCCAAACAATCTAAAGATCGTAACCCCTGACGCCCTTAACGGTCACGAGTAAATCACCATCCATCTTATGGAGAGCGTTACATATACTAGTCTCAACAAATGTATCAATATCTTTTTCTCGATACTTCTCGACTAGAAACAATTAAGTAATTGTGTTTTTGTCTGTATCGATTCATTTCTAATGGTTATGAACATTTCATAACTGCAATTGATAAAACACTATTCCAAAATATTTTCTATATATATATATATGTTTAATATTTATTTTTACTTTACTTATATCACAATATAATGAACACATATAATAGTTATTAAAACCAAAATCATATTTTACGTCGAACAAGATCATTTACAGAATTAGGATTATATAATATAAAATTACATAATTTCCCCTATGACATACTCCTAATTATATCAGATATACTAGAAAGCAAGAAGTATAGTGCAAAAAAGTAAATGACACATATAATATTTATAGTGATTCAGAAATCTCTGGCATACATCCAATTTAGATCCTTTGTTACGATGATCGATTTATAATTGTTACAACGCTTGCTAAATCTTTTTGGATCCGTTACAACAATTGTCGGTCGTTAGATCTTGGGGTTGATCCGCCACAACTCGATGTTGGATGGTGGATTGAATGATTAAAGGTGATTGAATAAGATTTGGATAATTCTTGTTGTCCAAAAGTGCAGCAATAATTCAGTTCGGGAGTTCTAGTGCTCCAAACTTGTATTTTATTATATTTCATCCATGGGGTATTTATAGGTGTAAGGATGTGAAGGAGTACATATGACTTAGTCGGTTCGATTCAGTAAGGGTTGGTCCATTTTGGTAGAAATTAGTTCGGAAACAAACTACCAGACCGTTTTTATTGTCCGGTACTAATTCCTTACCGGATCGTTCTTGATGTTCGATACCAAATCAATCTTCTTTATGTTATAGCTTCTTTGTTTTAAGTCAGAATTGAGTGAAACTTGGACCCAATAGCTTCATATCTTCAAACAGAATACTACAATGCCCTTGGATGTTCAGTTTGTGTTAGTAGTTGTCCAAGGTGGAGCCCTAATCAGTTAGGTAGTGGACCGATTTTAAGATGACCATATCATTCAATTTGTAGCTCGAATTGAGATGTGGTTTCGACTAAAGGCATTTCCTAACTTTACGCATAATTTATAACTGGTTTGAGTTGTTCCGAGACTGTGCCAAATTTGAACCTAACACTTTGCCCCGAAAGTATACTTTGTGGATATGAAGCTTGCTTTGTTGGAGATTCAATCGCAATGGGAGAATGGTTCGATCGAGGCAGAATTTCGTACTGCTCAGAATGTGGCGATTCATCTAGCCTGTAAAGTAAAAGCTCCATCCAATCCTTAGGGCTTAAGAACATCGGTCATTGCCCAATCATTAGTATTCGTCCCTCTCCCATGGGTTTTTCATATTCGAGTGGCAAGGAAATATTATGCCCTCGTGTATTCCTGGAAAATATTAGTTATGTTAGAACCTCCAGTTTATGTTTCAATGACAACAACTATACAATCATATATATATATATATATTAAAGTTTATGTTTCAATGACAACAACTGTACAATCATAAATATACACACATTTTAAGATTACAGGTATATACTACAAGAAGACATCATGCTCGAAGATATTTAGACTCGAAGACAAACGATGATCTATCGACCATACTATAGTTAGTAATATACACACATATATACATATAAGTTGCATTATTTATAAAGATCCTATAGACGTTCAATTAGTATCAGAGCAAGGTTATTTCAATTATAGTAACACGTAATTGAAAAAATCATTAAAATGGCAAGCACATTTCAAGAAGGTCAATCAACTGCTCGTCATCCACTATTACTGGCTCTAATTATGCTTATTGGTCAACACGTATGCGAATTTTTATGGAAGCCAATGGCTTAGAAATATGGCCAGCAACTCAAAACAAATATGAAGCACCTAATACCGATATTAGCACATGGACTGATGCACAAAAAGCAGAGGCATCTAACAATGCCAAAGCTATGAATGTATTGTTTTACTCACTTAACAAAAATGAGTTTTCACGTGTCATGCTCTGCAAGACTGCATATGACATATGGTGCAATTTACAAGTCATACATGAAGGCACAAATAAACTCAAGCAAACTAAAATTTCGATTTTAAAAAACCAATTCTCATTTTTTAAAATGAAAACAAGTGAATCAATTATTGATATATATGCTAGATTTCAAAACATTTAACACGATCTCATGGCACTTGGAGTCAAATTCATAGATTTTGATTTAGTCATGTGAGTTTTAAACTCTTTGACAAATGACTGGGAAAAAAAAGTTTTAGCCATCGAAGAAGCTAATGATCTTTCTCAACTTAAAGTCAAAGAGCCAATAGGAAATTTAATGTCATACGAAGCTAACTTGCGGGCTAGAAAGGATCAAAATCATGAAAAGAAAAACATAGCATTCCAAGCAAGTAATGAAGATTCAGACTCAGATGAAGAGGAGATTGTCTTTATTGCCAAAAACTACAATAAATTCAAGAAGTTCAAGAAGATGACCAAATTTCAAAATGGCGGCAAACCAAACTCTTCAAATCAAACATCGATTAAATGCTATGAATATGAAAATTTTGGCCACATGAAGAAGGATTGTCCACGACTCAATAACGACAAAAAGAAAAGCAAATTCAAGAAATTCAAGAAAAGAAAAGAGCTTTTCAAGTAACATGGGATGATTTGGATTCGCCTTCTTCTTCAGATAGTTATAGTAAAAGCGACTCGGCACAAGCAAATGTGTGTTTTACGGCTAACACTGATGAGGTATGTTCTGAATTTACTTATGATGAAATAATGGAAATAAGTATTGAATTAGATGATAAATATAGAGAATCAAAAAAATTAAATAAGGAATATGTAGGAAAGTTAGATAGATCAAAATTAGAAATCAGATTATTAAAAGATGAAAAAATTATCTTAGAAGAAGAATTAGAAATTGTTCAGAAGATATATGCAACACTATTATCTTGAAATGACAAATTATTAAATAATTTAGAAAATTATAAGTTAGAAAAGGTTAATCTGGAAAAAGAAAAACTAGAATTACAAGCAAATTTAGATTCTAGAAACATTGAAATTTTTGATCTTAAAAGTAAATTTGAAAAAATAACAAACAATGTGACAAAATTCAACAAAGGAAAACAAAATTCAGAAAATTTGATTACGATATCTAAACCATCTGGAAATCGAAATGGATTAGGTTTTAAAAACTAACAAAATCCAAAGAAATATAGCACAGTATAAAAATTCAAAAAGCCAAAGTTAGAAACTAAGTTTAAGAATTCATATACAAATATGGTCAAAATATGGATTCCAAAAACAAATAATAAACTAATTAGACAAAAATATATTGATGAATATTTACAAAAAATTGTATATATCAAAATTAATATTTCTAAGGGAACCAATATTGGTATTTCTAATTCTCCTATAACTACTAATGTTTTTTTGGTAGAAAATTTAAAACATAACTTATTAAGTATAAGTCAATTATGTGATAAAGGATTAAAAATTGATTTCAGGAGAAATAAATACAAGATTTTTGATCAAAATGAAATTTTAATTTTTGAAGGATTTAGAAATCGAAACATATATGTCTTAAACATAAATGTTAAAAACAATACAAATTTATGCTTAGCCGTGAATCATGATGATCCTTGGTTATGGCATAAACGTTTTTGTCATATAAATTTTAAAAATATCAACAAACTAGCTAAAAATGAATCAGTTAGTGGATTACCTAAAATCAACTACAAGGTTCTAAAATCAACTACAAGGTTAAAAAACCTATGTGATGCTTGTCAATTTGGTAAATTAAAGAAAAACCCCTTTAAATCTAAAAAGGAAATTTCCACAAAAAAACCTCTCGAATTACTCAATCTAGATTTATTCAGACCAACTCAAGTATGTTCAATAAATCATAATAAATACTTTTTTGTAATTATTGATGATTTTTCAAGATATACTTGGAAATTATTATATTTTTAGAACATAAAAGTGACACTTTTGAGATGTTCAAAATTTTTGCTGGACAAATAAAAAATTTAATGAATTTAAAAATAAAAAATATACGAAGTGATCACAGAGGTGAATTTGAAAATGAACTATTTACCAACTTTTGTAACAAAAAGGCAATTAGTCATAATTTTTCGTTTCCTCAAACACCATAACAAAACGGTGTTGTAGAAAGGAAAAATCGAACTTTACAAGAATGTGCACGAACTCTACTAAATAGTAGTAACTTACCAAAGAATTTTGGGCCAAAGCTGTTGCTACTGCTTGTTATGTATTAAATGGTATAACACTTAGACCGATGACTAAAAACACATGCTACGAAATATTTTAACAAAAAATCGAAAGTGCCATATTTTCATGTATTTGGGTCAAAATGCTTCATATTAAACACTAAAGATAATCTAGAAAAATTTGATTCTAAAGTTGGAAGGAATTTTTGTTGGCTATTTAGATCGAAGCAAAGCATATAAAATCTTTAATAAACGAACTAATATTATAGAAGAAAGTCTTCATGTCTCATGTGATGGAAATTTTAACGAAAATAAATATGACGATGATGAAGAATTAATAAATAAAACTAATATACCTATACATGAAAATAATAATAATAATAATATCAATAACAATAATAATAATAATAATAACATCATCACCTAGAATATTAAGAGACCATCTTATTAATAATATTATTGGAGATTTAAATACAAGAGTATCAACCCAAAAACAGTTAAATCAAATGAGTTATGTTACATTTATATCAAATTTTGAACCGAAAATTATAAAGAAGCATCAAAAGATGATTTTTGGATTATTGCAACGCAAGAAGAACTTAATCAATTTGAAAGAAATGATGTTTGGGAACTTGTACCAAGACCAGACAACCAATCTGTAATTGGAACGAAATGAATTTTTTAAAATAAAGCAGATGAAAATGGAAATATTGTATGAAATAAAGCAAGATTAGTAGCTCAAGTATATAATCAAGAAGAAGGAATTGATTATGACGAAACATTTTCTCTTGTAGCACGTCTCGAAGCAATACGAACATTACTGGCTTTTGCACGTCATCATAATTTTAAACCATTTCAAATGGACGTAAAAAGTGTATTTTTAAACGGATTTATAAAAGAAAAGTGTATGCTGAACAATCTCCTTTATTTGTTCACGAAAAATATCTCGGTCATGTATTTAAACTTAAAAAGACCATATATGGATTAAAACAAGCACACTGTGCTTGGTATGAAAGATTAAAAACTCATTTACAAAGTTCTAATTTTCGAATTGGTAAAATTGATTCTACTTTATTCATAAACAAGAAAATAATAATATTTTAGTCGTACAAATATATGTTGATGACATTATATTTGGATCCACTGACGAAAAATTATGCACTGAATTGTATAAAATAATGAAAGATGAATTTGGAATGTCACATATGGGAGAATTAAACTATTTCTTAGGATTACAAATAAGACAATTAGAAAATGGAATTTTTATAAATCAAGAAAAATACTGTCAAGATTTATTAAAACGTTTTAGAATGGAAAATATATCAAGTAAACCAACTCCATTGAGTACTATTTTACATTTAGATAAAGATGAAATGGAAAAGATTTTAACCAAAAATTATATCAAAGTATGATAGGATCTCTGTTATACTTAATAGCTAGTAGAGCAGATATTATGATGAATGTATGTTTATGTGCTCGGTTTCAAGCATGGCCAAAAGAATCACATCATCGAGCGGTAAAACGAATCTTAAGATATTTAACAAACACTAGAGATTACGAACTTTTTTACCCAAAAGTAAGCTCATTCGAACTTGTGTCATATAGCGATGCTGATTTCGGAAGTTGTAAAATGGATAGAAAACGCACAAGTGGGACATGTCATTTTATTGGTCAGTCTCTAGTTTCATGATTTATTAAAAAGCAAAACTGTGTTTCGTTCTCGACATGTGAAGCCGAATACATTTCAGTAGCTTTAGCATGTGCACAAGTAATCTATATGCAACAGACTCTTCTACATTTCGGTAAAACCATAAAAAAAATCACCTATATATTGTGATAATACTAGTGCCATAAATTTATCAAAAAATCATATTAACCATTCTCGAACAAAATATATTGATATCGTCA
Source organism: Allium fistulosum (assembly GCA_030737815.1). Classification (NCBI taxonomy): domain Eukaryota; kingdom Viridiplantae; phylum Streptophyta; class Magnoliopsida; order Asparagales; family Amaryllidaceae; genus Allium; species Allium fistulosum. The sequence continues at coordinate 200,450,883 of CM060904.1, forward strand.
CCATTTTCTATGAGATAATGTGGAAAAAGGAATTATATCATCGGAAGTAAATACCGAAAATCAAATAGCTGATATTTTTACTAAACCATTAAGTGAACTAACTTTTATTCAATTAAGACGAGATCTAGGAATATGTTCATACAATGAATTGATTAACTAAATTTGTAGGATTAGTTTTTGTAAATGTAAATTTTTTTGAAGAAAAACTCATATAAAACTACACAGAATAAAATTTATATACTTAGATTGATAAAAACCACATAAAATCTAAACTAATACTAACCATATAAATCCTAACTACTCTCTGTTAAAAGTTATATGGTTGAACTTCTTTTCCTCAACCAATTCTCTAAGTATGGTAAAAACTTCATCTTATAAATCAAACTTATTTTCTTCCTAAAAACAAATAGTTTATTAAGACAAATATTACTCAAAAAATGTCTTCCGATCACGACTCTACCTATTCAACTATCGACTATAAATCACCCTCATCAGATAGCACTTACGTTTCACCAACTAAATCTACACCTACATTAATTCGCTCAGTATCTCTAAACATTGTTGCATCACCTACGTACCACACTGGATTTTCCCCTAAAAAAAGAAAGCTAAACGGTCAATTGATCTACAATCAACATCTCTCACCGACAAAGTCGATGAAATATATCACTATCAACAAGAAATGATAGGAGTTCGATGGGAAATGTATTACGAGCAATGACGTCAAGGATCTCATCTAAATTTTCTCGAAAAGTGTATTCTAGAAATTTGTGGTCATTCACCAACAAAAAATTGCATACATCAAAAATCTTCTCGTACAAGAAACTCCTATAAAAGCGTAAAACATTACTCTGAGAATCTATGCAAACCAAGACCATCAAACCAAGCTTGGATTGACTCTCCAGCTCGTCCGAGTTGGTCTCCACTAAAGCCGTAATTGACGACACAAAAGTTGAACCAAATTAATGGGATATACACAGATCAAAAATTCTAAATTCTTCAAGAAAAAATAAACTTATGCTACGATTCATATAAAATAAGTTTTTTTCTTAATTTTTGGTATGTATATTGTTTTATTGTATAGATATTTCAATAAAAATTGATTGATATTTAACTTCTTCCCATTGTTTCAGAAAAATACATACTGCAGACGTCTGTCAAAAGTTACGGGAAAACAATTTCCTGTAACCTCAAACGTCTGTGGGAACTCACTGACGTCTGTTATTTGTTTATTCTTTCTGCAACCACAGACGTCTGTGGAAACATCAAAGACATCCGTCGTAACTTTTTGTTTAATTTTAACTAAAATCACAGACGTATGTGCTCCACCCACAGACGTCTGTCGCTGTTCCGAAACTCTACCTCCAACGGCCATATATAAATAAGTTTTCCCTAATTTTACCTCCTACCTCAAATTTACTTCCAAAATCTAAAACCCTAGCCTCCATTCAATCTCTATTTGCTTACTAACGGCTCCCAAACCAAAAACTCCATTTAACAAACGAGCCAAGAAGGGTCAATCATCCTCTTCTTACAATCCCGTAGTTAACGATGCTCTTATTCAAGAATGGCTTCGTAATACACAATTGCCAACAAGCGATTCGACGAGCTAAAACAAAAGAAGCTTCATTCAGGGCCTTTCTATAGATTATGCAAGTTTGGAGAATATAGCATTCAAGAACTCACCGTCGTCTCCGAATGTCGAGATTTAATTAATTTCGATGAAAATGAGATACAAATCGACCAGTTAGCTATCTTTCTTTTCTACGCAAATTTATGTAGTAGTGATATTTGGAATCCTGAGAATGATGAAGGATGGTTATGGACGACTGTGTGCGGACGTGTTTTAAAAATTAACGTCAACACCATTGGACGTATATTTAATTGTTTTTCATCCGGGATCGATTTGGAAGAAATTCCCGACCATAGAGACTTTCCATGGGACAAAATAACTCATTTTATTTGGAAAGATAGGATGCCCCAGTGGAAATCCATCTACTTACGACCAAAAGCTAGATTGTTAAATCGTATGATCATAAATACAATAATCCCACGTCTAGGTAGTCATGAACAAATCTACGATAATGATCACAAAGCCCTTTATGCTATCTTCGGTGGAATACAAATAAATTAGGCTAAATTCATCCATGGTGAAATTAAAAGCTTTTGGTCTCATCATCGACGCACTATTATCTATGCTCCATACATTATGCGTCTCTTAAAAGCTTTTGGGGTACCCTTATATATCTCTCATTTTGAAGAAATCCCCGTTAAAGAAAGTGGTATACGATTTTTATCGTTGATGCACCTTCCTCCACGACTACCCCCAATAATCTCACTTGAACAATGGAGATTACAACAACAACAAGAGCATCATGGTACTCCTTCCACTACTGCTCCTCAGCAAACTTACTCACCTCATCCTTCATAACAACCTACATCCTCTAGTCACGCTGCCGAATATTATTCGAATTCTAAAATACAAGAAGCTCGCGTTGAACCCATGCAAACACTACTAGAAAAACAGTATATTCCAACGCCTCTGTTCCAACGGCCGCCAACGGCTATTCCAATGGCCCGTTAATTTTTTACGTAGTCGTTGGAAGCCGTTTGAATCCATTGAAAATAAGCCGTTTGCGGCCGTTGGTAGCCGTTGGAAATTTTCCTGAGATATCAACCCGAGACCAGACCTGCAATTCATTATCTCTTCCCCAAATAACATTTTCACCAAATTCCCCCATTCCACCACCTCCTAACCAGCTGCTGCCGCCCCAAACACCATCCCAACAACCTCCGACGCCATCTAGAAGCTGCTCCGGCCAATCTCCACCCTTCTAGCTCTCCAAATCGGTAATTTTCCTAAAGCTAATATTTAGGTTTTTTTAGATTTAGGGTTTAATTCGAATGTTGATTGATTCCTAATTGTTAGTGTATGCATATTACATTATGTTATCCCCTAATTGCAACTATTATAACATAATGAACAAGTTATTATAATTGATTGAAAATTTTGTAATTTAAGATATTGCATTAGTTTATGTTTATTTGGTTATAAGTATATTAAACGTATGTGTGTGATAGAGTTTATTGCATTTGGAAGCCGTTAGAACGGATATTGCATTTGTGCGAACACGAGCTTTGTATTTGTGCGAACACGCGAATTGATTTAGTTTATAAATGAATTTTGTGTACAAATTTTGTGTATAAATGAATTTAGTATATTATGTAATAAAACGGTTAAATGTAAACCAATATTAATTAAACGAGTTATATATTCAAATTTAATATAAACAAATATTTAAATCCTTAGATATTATTCGGCCCCGTCTGACAAGTGTTGTATATGATCGTTTTAGGGATATTCGTTTTTTCCACAAAACGGACAACTCTATTCATCTGATACATCATTTGTCGGATTTGTCCCAGTATTGGACAAGTTACAAACACTATAAAGTAATTATATTCCGTCAATCATCACTTTAAACGGTTCACAAAATTTCGACGGCATTTCCTTTACGTTCCTTGTGTACACGCATTTGTGTACGATACAAGGAACACGGGGGAAATGCTGCCGAAATTTTGTGAATCGTTTAAAATGATATGATTTACGGAATACGTTTCTGTACTTGGTTTTCGAAATACGTTTCTGATCCCACAAATAATGTGCTCGATAAAGGACTGAAACATTTGGCGTTTGGACCGAAAAGAAAAGTTAATACGTATCCAATATTTTTTGTTAATGGATATAAATTCAACACCAAAGAATACGGTGCTGAAAAATTAACAAACAATACTGGTGTATTTGTTAAAGGTAGTGATGACCCTAATAATCATATAAATGATTTTTATGGCGTGTTAACTCAGATATTGCAGTTGACATATTTTACAAGACCCGTGGAGGATGTTTATTTGTTTAGATGCAACTGGTTCAGCAATGTTTCAGGTTCTGGTATTAACGTGCATCCACAATATAATCTTATAGAAATTAAACATATCTCGCGTTATCAAAAGTACGACCCATTTATACTAGCCAAACAAGCCCTACAAGCTTATTATGCCCCTTATCCATCTCTAAAAAGGGATAAAGCAGATTGGTCTGCGGTTTTTAAAACCAAAGCAAGATTTACATTCGATGGACAAAATATTCCAAACGAACAAGCCTAGTAAGCAGATCTGGAGGAAAATGCTGAAATAGCAATTACAGACGATCAAACTGATTTTGGACCTTTAAATGATGAGACAAATGTATTAGTCGAAGCATTTGAGAGTGTAGAGGAAAACGACATAGAGCACGAAACCGAGTCTGAATCAGAAAACGATGAGGACGACTGAGTAATATCCGGTAATTTTTAAAAGTATTCACATTACATTGATCTTTGATTAATAATGCATTTATCCAATTTATACAATTTTAATGACAATAAGTGTATTACATTTTTTAATGGTTCATCATATCATGATTATTATGAATTGTATATGTATGTATATATGGCAGGTATATATATTATGTCCGGTTCTGGTTCTGGGTCTCGGCGACGTGGCTCTTCACGTCATATTGGAGAGGGTAGTGGTGAGCAACCAGCTCGGCCACTTGTTTACTTGCAGCCTAAGGCTGATGAGACGTAAGTATCATAATTAGCAAGCATAGCATTTTAATTTTTTAATTGTACATGATATATCTATAATTGTCTAAAGTTCAATTTTATATTTAACGCAGTGGATTTGAGTTGGAGCCAGCCAAAGTGGTTCTGAACATTTCGAAGCAGGCGTACATGGCTAGGATGACCGATTGCTGGCCTAAGTGGGGCAAGATCCCCGACGATGTGAGAGAGACGATTTGGCAAGATTTTCTGGTAAGTTTATACCGCTTTACAAGATGATTAATTAAATACAAATAAATAATTAGTAATATTTTCTCATTGTACAGGGCGCCATAGATTTGCAAGAGCCTGACGTCAATTAGTTCAGCGACACTGGAACTCCAGGATCGCGAAGAACTATAGGGAGACTATGTCGGAGACTAAAAAAGTAGGAAAGAAGCCTAAGTGGATGAGCGCGACTGTATGGGAGAAGTGGGTTGAGTGGTGGAACTCTGAGGAGTTCAAGGTAAATCTACAATAAATCTCAGCAATTTTTTACCGTTTAATAAATAATTAATCATTGTAAATTTGCAGGAGGAGTCAGCTAGGAACTCGGCAAACAGGAGCAGGAATCCTGTATCACACCGTGGAGGCTCCAAATCTTTCCAGCATCACCGCGAAGATTTGGCAAATTTATCTATTATCATATTTGTATATTGATCAGTTCAGTAATTAGTTATGTATAGTTAAATTATCCAAATTATCAATTGCAGGAACATGCTTGTGGAGGCTCTGTTGGCTTAGTGGACGTGTTTGCTCACACCCACGCGTCTAGGCAAGTAGATGAGGCTGGCAATATCATATATCAGTGGGGTGATCAAGATAGGGCGACCGAGGCATATGTATGCATTTTTAAATTTCTAATACTTACACCGATAAGTTTATTAATTTCTAGCTATGCAAAATAATTACATGCTACTATTTTTCAACTAATTTTTTTTTCCATTATAGTCGAGGTTGCAGGAGGCACAGGCTAATGCGCTTCAGCAGTCAGGTCGTGATGCGCTGACACAGGAGGAGCAGGATAACATTTTTACCGTTGTTATGGATCCGACGCAACGGAGTAGACGTTTTGGCTTCGGGAACCTAACGGTAATTAATCCTTTTACATATTTACAAAAAATCAGCGTTTAGATATATAATGTTATAATATTTTATATGCTAAGACAACCCTTTTGCTATTATTTCTATTTGCAGGCTCGACAAGCTCAAAAAGACCAAGACAAAGAAGAAATCAAGGAGCTTAGAGCTATGGTTGAGCAGCTACGGGAGGAGAATCGTCTACGAGCCATCCAGGTGGAGCAGTTGGATCAAAAGCTTGCGCAGTATTTGTAGAATCATGGTACCCTTCCTTCGTCGTCTGGTGCTTCGGGAGGCGACGAGGATCCTTGAGGAGGTATGTTTTTGAGTATTTGTGTTTGAACAATGTATATATTGACTTGGAGATGTTTTTATGTTGATGGTGATGTTGTATATATTGGTACGGAGTGGGTGAGAAATATTTTGATGGCATGTACATGGTTTATTGACATTTGTTGATGGTATGTACGTTGATGGTATATTTTGTGATGTTTGATCGGTTTGGTTTGTTTATATTGGTGTTTTATTGATTTATGTGTGTTGTTTGTATTGATATTGATATATATGTGTGGAATTGATTGGAAATGGAATGGAAATTGAATGGATTGGAAATGGTGTGGGTGGAAGGTAAATAGGCCTGCTGTTTTACAGCAAAATAAACCAAGTATTTCCAACGGCTTCCAACGGCTTATTGGTCATTTTATTGTAACGGTTTCTAACGGATTCCAACGGCTCCAAGCCGTTAGCGGCCGTTGGAAATTCCGTTGGAAATGGTCCGTTGGATCCGTTGGAAAGCATTGGAAGGCGTGAGATTTATTCCAACGGCTATTCCAACAGCTTCCAACGGCCGCCAACGGCTAGGAGCCGTTGGAATAGCCGTATTATCTTGTAGTGAAAACGAATCTCTTCGTGATTTAGCACTTAAAAACCAAAAGCTAATCACGGCCAACCCAAGAGCTTTGAATAAAAAGATGACTGGATTGGAACGTTCCTTTTCTACAAGAATGACTAAAATGAAAAAAACGTTAGAGAAGGCTGTTTCAACATTAGGAAAAGTTATGAGGAAGGCCCATGGCAGATCATCCTCTCGCTCATCATCTTCGCCATCACCGACACCACCCCCTCAAGCACAAACACCAGTTTATCGTGCTCATACTTCTCCCAAAGGATCTACTCACGACAGAGGAAAGACTCCTATGCAAAAACAACTCGAGGAGGAAGAAGAAGATAGTGATGATATGTACGTGTCTGATACTCCGCATTTCCAACACCAAATCGTACATGGCATTCCAATGCCTCTCCATCCAAGAAGATGAGGAGTACAATGACCAAACACAGTGGCCACGCACATACAAACATGATCCTTCATCTTATTGGAAATACTATGAGAATTATGGAGGCCCGTCTTACTCTTCAAACCAGTACAATTAGCATTTTATTTTTGTTATCTTTTTACTATTTTTCCATCATTTATGCTTATGCTTGTCTGTTTAACTATTTAACTCCTGTTACATTAGTTTCTGTTTCTATTTGAACTTCCTTGTTTAGTTTTAAATATTCATGATCTTATATATAACATGCTATTAAATGTCTATTTAACATTTATGGTTATATCTTATGTCATTCCTTCCATTTTGATAATGACTAAGGGGAAGGAGTTTATGCATAATCATGGAAAGAGACATATATAATAATTCTTCTATTTTTATTGTATAGTTGTTATGGTCAAAAAGGGGAGGATTGTTAGAACCTTCAGTTTATGTTTCAATGACAATAACTATACAATCATATACACACACTTTAAGATTACACGTATATACTACAAGAAGACATCATGCTCAAAAATATTGAGACTCAAAGACAAACGCCGATCTATCGACCATACTACAGTTAGTAATACACACATATATACATATAAGTTGCATTATTTATAAAGATCCTATAGACTTTCAAGTTAGAATTTATTAATAAAACTAAGTCATACATTTCCAGCACAATCCCCGTAATCCATGAGGATATTCGATCTTTAAAATATCATACTTCATACATAGATGAAGTTGACTTTATCTCTGAGACTTTATGGAAAATTTACACTTCGCTGTCTCCAGTGGAGTTGGGTCCTATCTTTAGGACGGGTCAAAATTAAACTTCACTGTCTCTGATGTAGTTGTACCTTGTCTCTAAGATTAAGCAAAAATATACTCCGTTGTCTCGGTTGGAATTGAACCCCATCTCCATTTGAAAATGCACCATCTTATACTTTAGGGTCAAAACAAACCTATATATACATTTTGTAACAGATCTAAATTTGCTAAAAGTTTGAAAAGGATAAATTAATAAACGTTCCTTTTTAACCAACAATCGTCCATCCACAACCGAGAAAACATAGTCTATTTATAATACACAAACGGTTTCTTTCAAAAAAAAAAAAAAAAAACTTTTGGTAATTTCTTTCAAAAAAAAAAATAATACACAAACGGAAGAGGAAGAGGCCACCATATAGTCGAAATAAAAGAAAACATTTCTTTGGTCACAACAATCCGAAATAGTCGTTAAACAAAAGAAAAGGCAAAGCTAAGCCAGTATTTGTTACTCCAAAGCAATACTTAAGTTCAATCAACTAACCTAAATACAGATGTAATATGAAAAAAAAATTACTTCTTTTTGTTGCCTTTAGACTGAATGGTTTTCTTCTGAGGGTTTCTTTTCCTTGTGAGAGCAAACTCTCCGAACTTATGACCAACCATTCCTTCAGTGATCTTACGCCGAACATGCGCTTTTCCATTATGAATCAGTACGGAGCAATTCACGAATTCTGGCAAAATAGTAGATCTACGCGACCAAATTTTCCCATTAAAAACACCTTCTTTGTTCTTCAATTTCAATAGGAATGCATCAATGAAGGATCCTTTCCATAGCGATCGTCTAGGCATGACCAAAGTTCTGAAATTTGTAAAGAAATTAGTAGGAAATTATCGATGATTTCACTATTTTCAACTGTACATGCTAGAAAAATATCGCAATGCAGATGTTAGAAACCTATTGATACGTACAAATCTTGTCCAGGAAATACATTTATTACTATTTGTTTTTAAGAAAAAAAACAATACATATGCAAATGAAAAAGAATATATAAATATTTAATGATCATTATCCAGTAAAACTTTAAATCCAAAATTCTACCATTTATATCCAGTAAAATTTCAGGTTGTGCATTGCCTGGCACAATCTAATGATTTCTTCATTTCAAACATCTCTTATCTATGTACTTTGAATGCGTATATGCATGTGCAATGCTGAAAGACGAAAAATAACACATAGCACTTCATTCAGCCATAGAAAGAATAATACAAGTTGAGCTTCAGCTTCCTCGTGCATCTTCAGACAACTTTTCTCAGACTATTTTATGCTATCTAATATACATGGGCATAGTTACATATAGATCACTGTGTATACACTAAGGGTGCATTCTTGACAAAGCAAAAGGAGATGGGGAAAATGAGAATTTTAAAGGAGTTGGAAGGAAGAATTTTCAGTGAAAGAAGCATTTGCTTTTTTGTTTTGAAAGGAGAATGGTTTTTTGTATTTTGTTAGTTTTGATTTTAAAGATTTTTAAAATTTGTGTCATTACTTCAATTTAAATAAACTAGTACTATTATGAAAATTAATTCAATTAGTATTTAGCTTAAAAAAGTTTGAACATGGCTAACTGACGCCAACGGGATTCGATTCCACCACCTCTAGACATGCAATCAAGAGAACATAGTTAATACATCTTTCTTACAACTTTTTATTTTTAGGCTGAAAGATGGATTGCTAGTTATAGCTAGCATTATATTCAATTTTTTCACAATACAAAATGCTAGTTATAACTAAGGTTTTAAATCTCCTTCATCTCACCCGAGATATCAACCCAAGATTTTCTTGGAAATCCGAGATTTGACCACATGGTCAGTTATCGGAGTTTTAAATCTTCTTCATTTCAACCGAGATATCAATCCGAGATTTTCTTCAAAATACGAGATTTGAAACCTTGGTTATAACTAGCATAGTGCAAAATACTAGCATTATTCAATTTTACACTATGCTAGTTATAACTAACATTGTCCTTCACCTCAAAAAAAATCTTGTTGTCCTTCAATTTGTTTTTTTCCTCAAAAGTTGTCCTTGTGCCTATTTTTCTGAAGAAAAAAAATGTATCAAGGTGGGGATGCGAAGACGACACCCGTTCGAATGGCGATTGACCTAGCAATTATGAAGGATAATTTTTTGATTTTTCTTCATTCCCACATGTAATGCATCACACACATCTGATGCAGGAACGAGGAATTTTGCGAACATGACTCGCAAATGCGCCTTAAATAACAACTTACTCAGAAAACTACAGGTAATACTTGTGAAACTGCTTTAGATAGCTAATGTTGATATAGTTATTACACAAATCACAATACTGCAGTTGTCTAGTGTTATTGCTCATACTTCATAGTAGTTCATAGAGCCAAAGAGTTGCATTAGTGCATGCATTCATACATATATACAGATCCACCAAATAATGAAATAACAATGTCAATAAATGTCAGTTATATTCTAGATAGTGTCTTGAACATCATGATTTCTTATCTGAAATTCATCTTTTCAGGGGTTTTCTAGCATATAATGATTGACATAAATACATTATCAATGCCAATGATACAAGTGGTATAATTAAAGATAAAACAGTTGCACCATCCTATCTTTTTTTCAAAAAAAAAGAAGATATTATATGCCCTTACATCTTATGTCACGGGATACAGTTTTTAGAAGATAAGAAACAATTTGCAAGCACAAGTTTTAGTAGTAGTAAAGCATTCGATGGAATTATGAATCGAACAGTCCCATCTCATGAATACTGTATTTACACTAGACACAATAATACAACATCACATTGGTTAACTACATCACGACAAAAACATAACATTTCATTGCATCAATTATATTCAACTGGTCGTAGCGGAGGACATATTAAAAAAAAAAACGTTAAGAAAATGAATATCACATATAGAGCTTTAATTATCTTTAAATTATATTATTACTGATCATCAATGTTCATATAATAGGTGTATCTGGTAGAAATAAATACTATATGTAGAAACCGTATTTTGGGAGCAAGCAGATAGAGAGTCTAAGAGATATAGACAAGCAATTAATTTCAAAATCATCAATTTGGTTCCTAGGGTTCCGTGGATTTGATAGATGAAGAAGAAGAAATCAGAAAGAAACTGAATTTAAGTTCTATTGATCTGTAGAAGAAGACAATCAGTAAATAAGAGGAGATCGGATGAAGAATAAGATCCACAAACTGTGTTTCAGAGAAACTAGCTTAGAAAAAAAGATGGAAAATTTTCATTGTTCTCGTTGTGGCGACAAATATCCTTGTTCAGCGCTTAAGGGCTTCACACGGTTATAAGTTAATATTCACTTCTCAAACAGTAATAAAAACCTCCATGCCAATCAATTTGATTTATACATAAAAAATAGGTATTTTTTTAATTTTATTTACTAACGCCATATAGCCATACAACCTTGTAGAAATCACCACGCAGACGCTAGGCCGTAGGCTTGAGCTAAGGAATAATCATCTAGGTGGAATTAATTGCCATCTAGGCGATTTTGATAAGATCAAGTATTTTGATTAATTTTGGATATTATATATAAAATTCTATAGTATATTCTAGTTAACAATAGGGATTGTATTTTTCAAGTCTGAAGACCACCTAAAACGATATTTATAACATGGTATTTATTTGTCGGCTGAATTTTGTGGGCCTTAAGTGAAAATTTGGCCTTTTTTTAAGTGGAAATTAGGGAGGCATCCCTATCATACTTTCATATTGTAAAGCGGGTCCCTGTCAAAGTTTCATTGTAAAACGGGTCCCTGTTTTTTGGAAACGAAGAAAAATTATTGCTGAAATGTCAGCAACTTTTATAAATAAGTGCTGATATTTCAGCAACTATCTGTATCAAAGTTTTATTGTAAAAACAAAGAAAAATTATTGCTGAAATGTTAGCAACTTTTATAAATAAGTGCTGATATTTCAGCAACTATCCGTGTCAAAGTTTTATTGTAAAAACAAAGAAAAATTATTGCTGAAATGTCAGCAACTTTTATAAATAAGTGCTGATATTTCAGCAACTTTCATAAACTGTGTTCACAGTGTACATAAATGTTGCTGAAATATCAGCAACTTTTATAAATAAGTGTTGATATTTCAGCAACTTTCATACACTATGTTCACAGTGTACAGAAATATTGCGGAAATGTCAGCAACTTTTATGAAATGTTGCATCATGCTCTGCAATAATCGTGAATAAAAAACAGGGACCTAATTTACACTGAAATTTAGTGAAGGACTTTTCGTGAATTTTGAAACTTAATAAGGACATGTGCCAAAAGTACCCTTTTTTAATTAATTTTGATTTTGCTAGTCATATGATGAACTGGGCACCACTTAGGTGGTCTAGCCACCTAGAACCAACACCAAGGCGATAGGGCGAAACCTCGCCTAGTGCCTAGGTACTGCCTAGGACCACATGTCGATTCTTGCAACCCCACTACTGCAAATAAATTTTGCAATGACTTAACGAAAGAAACATGAGAAAGCAAATGAGTTGCAGTCTGAACCTTACTGAAGTACTATTGTTAATTCGTTATGTAGTAACAGGGCAAAAGAGTGACTGACAAAATAAATGTTAGAAAATCAATGTCTTGATGTGTACTGTGTGATCTGACCCATAATATCAATGATGCACAACGCATGCATTCAAGGGATGCATAATGCTAATTATACTACATGTGAAGCTAATGGCTGTGTTTTGCTATTAAAAACTTCATATGCCAACTTAAGCTTTAGGTGTGTTTTGGTCTATAAGCTTTAATTATTAAGCATTAGGATAACTGATGAAATTAATTTTGACCTAAACAAAAGTTCAGCAAAAGACTACGGGCTTGGTTCCCCTGCTCCAATTGAGTAGAGTTACGCCGATCAATCATGTTGCTCAATTCTATCGAGCAAATCAGAGCTATTCATTGGTAAAGGGTTGTGATTTGTTTTACAATACATTTTCGATTCTATTGGAATAGATCAAACGATCATTTAAGATCTAGCTTTGGTCTTCTCCTCAAAATTCAGCCATCGTAAAACGTCTAATACATGTTAACCCTCCTTTTTTTTCTTTTGGAAAAGAGCTTCATAAGCTGAACAGTCAAACGTCACCTAAACTGTTCAGATGCACACAATTGAAGTGCTTAAGGTTTCAATACATTCAAACTGTACTAAGAAAGCGCAATGGACAGAAAACAAATCCCACAATAGAAACTCAGCTGAGATGAATCACCATGGTTAAAATGAAAACACTCCAGGTTTAAAAATCGAAATCAAAAGGTCCGAAACAAGGAAAGAGAAATTAAAATCAAGAGTTGATTCAGAATAAATTACCTGATAACTTTTAGTTCGCGATTGCAATGAGAAGAGAACGGCTTCTGCGGTTTTCTGAGAGTGAGCACGGAAAATGGAAATGCTAGGCAGCGGTTGGTTTGTGGAAGGGCTGCTGTTATGGACCGTACCGGTTTCTACTGCTAAATCAAAAATAAATACGTTATTATACCGTTAGCTAACGGTAATGCAGTCGCTGTTCTATTGTTAGATGATGGACAATGGTAAATATGAACATCCATATTTCGGAAGGTTTAAATCGACAATAATCGATACATGTTCAATTCAAACAATCTGAAACACAGATAATCAATGAGGTTAATTAAAAAAATTAAAAAAAGAAGAACACAAATACAGAATCTCGCAACGGAATGACAAAATATAACAATCAAATAAACAGTTCATGAAGCTGTTTATACTATACATTGATTATACTTTTACAATATCTATCAGAGTTAGACACACACACACACAAACACATCGGAACAAAATAAACAATGCAGCAGAACAACATGATGCACGGAATAATATTAGTAATAATAATATACCAAGTCTTCGTCTTCGCCCTCCAGAATAATAATCTTCAATGCGCTGAAAACTCAGGGTTAACCCGAGCATAAAGTAAAACAATACACTCGAGTCAGAACTAAAATATCCTTATGTGAGTCAAATCAATCACATATAACATGAGCGTAATGGCGTCAGAGATGTTTACGGGATTTTACATCTCATATCCAGTGTGCGTGCAATAACTCAAGAGATGTTATGGGATTTTCCACCTCTTAAGAATCCGTCAAAATATTTATATATAGTAGAATACCTTATATATGTAATGTCTAATTAGTAAAATAAATATTTTTCTTAGCGTTAAGGCTTTACATTAATCCTCCTCAACGCGTTTTTAAGCATTGTCGTGCAGTTAGCATATAACGTCCCAGTAGCACGTCGGGGGATAGGGATGCGCTGTGATACGACAACACTAAACCAAACTCGTAATGGTCTCGTATAAGGATAAAAGTATGGCAAGACACATGAAGCAATGTCCAAGGTAGGTACTAGTTCGGGTCGTAGGGCTGGTGGTAACGCATCGTAGTCACGATCCCCCACCGCGTCCATACATCCTATATCGAGTCAAAGGGAGGTTATCCCAAATCAAGGTGCACCAATCGAAACCAACATCAAAACTAATAGTATAGACCAAGTCCAAGAAGAAAATCGAAGAACGGATGTCCGCTAGGGGTAGCTAGCCCACTTGGTCCTTTCAAGCCGTCCTGTTTTAGTCATTTCAAATTTGCATTAGTGTCGAGGTCTATCCATCATCATTCTCTTTCTTCAAATCCAGCAACGTACACCAAATCCAACCACTTCATTCTTAAGTCTCCTCCGCGTACACAGTTGTTAAAGTGGTTCCAATATTGATAGAGAGTATGCCAATAAGTGGTCCCGGTCTCTTTAACAACCAAACGTTGTTTTACACGCCGGTTGGTTCTTTTACATTTTAAAAACGATTCATACTTGATATCAAAATATCATACTCGCTTCAAAACATCGTTCATTTCAAAATTATCATATTCACTGCGAATTCATATTTACTTAAAATATGCTATTTCACTTCAAGAATCATTTCGAATTTCAACTTAGGTTATGTTGACAATAAAACTTGTCAACACCTCAAATTGAAGATTAAGATGTGAATGATGCTTTCAAAACATCTTTTCGAATAGGTGGATATTGCTAAAGCTTTTTAGATAGGTAAAAGTGATCTAAAACTCGTGTCCGATACCTTTCGAAAGGGTAATCTCTCTCTCAGTGATACTTTCGAATGGGTTGACTAGGCACCTTGTCGAAACCACCTTTCGACGCAGGCAAGGAAGCTTGGGTTAGAATCCTAACGATCACTGATAATAGCGTAGTTGAATTGGTTTCGACCCTGTCGAAATGGGTGACACTTACAATCTAATTTATTAGAGCTTAAGATTCAAAGAAATAAGTATACTAGGGGTTTCGACTTTGTCGGAAGGGTTCCTTTCGACCATCTCGACTGCAGGTTGACTCATTCATGAAAAATATGGAAATTTGAGCTACTAAGTAAATGCAATTATCACAATCCTTTTTTATTGAACTAAACTGAACAAATTGACCAAATTCTCAATCTGATTAGAGAATTAGGGATTACTAGTTTAAGAAAAATACAAGTGAGAAGGAAAAGAAATCTGACCCCCTATAACTGACCCCTGGTGTCATATTTATAGGTGCGAGTTGGGATCTTTCGACTCCAAGCTTTCGACTCGGTCGAAAGGTCAGTCTTTCTGCTTTCATGAAGGTCTCCTAAGCCATACTTTTCGACTTGGTCAAAAGGGTTTTAGTTATTCTTCTGTCGCCGCTTGAAGCTGGGCTTCTCTCTTGCTTTATTTCCTTTCGACTTCATCAATAAGTGTTGCTTGATAGCTTTCAACCCCATCGAAAGGTCTACTGATGCGCTTTTGTCTTGAATGTTGATGTGCTGCATAAGTTGACTTGGGTACTAGCCTTCGATGCTGTCGAAACATGTCCTCCTTTGGCTTCGAATGAGTCGAAACACCTAAAAAGGCTTTGTTGCACATGGACTCTTTTAGAAGTCTATCCCCTATCTAATTCGGAATCTTATGCCTTTATGGTAATGGATGTGTAATTCTTATCTCTTAGGTGAGGGTGGCCCTAACCATTTCGAAAGGCTATATATGCTTTCGAAAGGGTCGAATTGGTTGAATACTTCTCTGGCGGAAGTGAATGAAGGCGAAACCAAGACGTTTCGAATGGTTTAGCGCAAAATGTAGAGTGTTT
The DNA here is from genome assembly GCA_030737815.1 of Allium fistulosum. Classification (NCBI taxonomy): domain Eukaryota; kingdom Viridiplantae; phylum Streptophyta; class Magnoliopsida; order Asparagales; family Amaryllidaceae; genus Allium; species Allium fistulosum. The sequence goes on from CM060904.1 coordinate 200,466,898, forward strand.
GCTATCCATTTCCTTCGAGAGGTGTCCTTTTGAGTGATTTGGATGCTGTTAACATGCTTGCTACCGCCTTTGAAAGGTAGCCTCCGACCTTGTCGAAAGCTCTCCTTTGACACAGTCGAAACATCCTTTATCCTACCCGAAAGGTACTGTTGGTGCTGCTACATCCTTATCGAAATCTATGTTTAACTAGACCATCTTGGTGCTTTTTGATTCTTATCAACGCTCTCGTGTTCCTTCTTTCATACTTTAATTTCTGAGAATATTTTATGGATAACATTTATCCCCTCCCCCTTGTATGAAAGAAGCTTTTGTTCTTTAGGACAAAAACTCCAAGGAAATTCCTTCTTCATTTCCTGTGATATAGATAATAACCTCTATTAAGATTGTAACCTTGTTATGAGACCTTAATGAGTACTCTTAAACTTATGTAGTTAATGTTCAAGATGTCGTTTAGTAGCATTTTTGAATAAAGTATTCTAAAATATACACGATTAAACTCCTTTTATTGAAAATGTGGAATTATATCACCTGATTTGCAGACGTTGACTCAAATATATTGACCTTTGGAGAAAGTCTATCATGTACTATAGGCAGTTCTTCTCCTTGAGTTGAGCCTCCTTCAACCTGTGGATATCAAATTTGTGCTTTCGGTGACCTTACCTCCCTTTAAGATAACTTTATTTTCATCATTATGCTATTGGTTAGTAATTCCCATTTAGTGAAAGAGTAGTAAGTAGTTTAATAATGACGCCACTTGGTGATATGCAGATTTGGCACTAAAACCTAATTTCAAATTCAATGAAAAATTCACAAATCACCATAAAATTCAATAGTAGAATATAGAATTCTCAAAATTAGGAGTTCGGTAAGAGTCCAATAAGGAAATCAAAAATAAGGAATCTGTAAATTGTTTTCAAATTCCACATAGAAGTTTAAGATCCATAAAATTTGGAAACTAACATGAGATCATCTAAAATCCAATAAGGAAATTATGCATACTAAATCCACAAATCATCATTGAAACTCACAGGGAGATTTTAGAACTCGCTAAACCAGAAGTTCAATAAGGGTTCATCAAGAATTTCAATTTATAAATCAGAAATATGAAATTCACAAATCGTCATGAAAATGAAATAGGAAATTCATGATTCATAAAACCAAAGATCCAAAGATCTAATAAGGCAGTCGGGAATATGAAAACCATAAATCATCATCAAAATCCATAAGGAAGTGTAGGGTTCATCGAATAAGAAAATGAGCAGTGGACCACCAAAATCCAAACAAGGAAATGAGGCGCATAAAATTCATCAATAATTATAAAAGCCAGCAATATAATTTAAAGTTCATTATACCAGAAATTCAATAGGAGATTATCTCAAATCCATTGAAGTAACTAACAATGCAAAATTCACAAATTATCATAAAGATCTATAAGGGAATTTGGAATTCACTAAATTAGGAATCTCATAAGGGATTATCAAACACCCAATAAAGGAAGCAGAAATTCATAAACCGTCATGAAAATCAAATTGTAATTTCAGAATTCTTCGAGTCAAAAACCCAACAAAGGATCATCAAAAATCAAAATAAGGAAATCAAAAAATGTGGAATTTATCAATCACCACAGGAATCAGCAAGGAAACCTGAATTCCATTGAACTGGGAGATTTTTATAAAATGGGAGTTCAAAAATTCAAGAATCCAAAATGTTATTAGAAATCCGTCCATTTTAACTCAAAATTAGAAAATCAATAGGAAATCCATAAATCATCATGCAAACTCACTAAAGGGAGCTAAGAAATCATGAACTCATAAAACAAGTGATCAATCATGAAAATTCAATAGGGAATTGCAATATGTAAAATTTATGAATTGTCACAAAGGTCAATGAGGAAATTGAAAATTCACGAAACCAATAACTTAGTTAGAAATCACTATGGAAATTCACCGGTGGAATTACAAAGGCGAAATCAATAAATCATTATAAAGTCAATGTAGGAGTTTAGGATTGACTAAATCCAAAATAGAATTTTCAAGAAAAGGAATTAAAAGTCCACGTAATCAGGAATTTAACCAAAATCTTGTCAGGATCTCATCTGACAAATAGATTATTAGAAATTCATCCAATACCGAAATTATAAATTTGCCTGGCCATAGTAAATTCAATAAATCCAAACAAAAAATTCCAAGACCTATGGCTTAGTAGAGTCTTTTCTATATTGGAGTTGGGTTGTATCTGTAAAACCTTGCATCCATTTGGAATTGTGGTTCCTCATTTAATATATTGTTTCTTTTATCCTACGGGATTTCCCTATTTCTGAGGATTCAAGAGTGGTGTATTCAATCCATTCCTCAAGCGAGGTCACTTTTAGTCTTTGTAGCAAAATTTGTTATCTATTCCATTCCTTTAGATCTTGTATAGATCCTTGCTTTTGGCATCATGTTATGGATCCCTTTTACCCATTATTTTGTCTTATGTGATCTCTTAGGATGCATGTTTCTTAGTCTTTTGATGTAGAAATTACTTCTCAAACATTGGATGTTCCTAGATTTGTTATTCCATATTTTGTCCCTTTTGGATATGATTTTGGACTCTTTGTCTATTTTCGATTATAGTATTGGACATCTTTGTCCTATTGCCTCCATATGCATCCTTCTTTAGGATTTCAACTTTGTCCCAGTTGATAGATAGATTTCTTTCTTTAACCCTTTATTCTCTTGGGTTTTGACTTTTTGTTTTAAGTTGTAGACATCTTTGTCTTTCTTCTTTTGTTTGGTGCCTCCTCTTGGCTTGGACATCTTAGTCCATTGTTTGATGAGCCTCTTTTAGGGCTTGGACATCTTAGTACATTGTTCAATGAGCCTCCACTTGGGCTTCCCTTGTCTCAAAGGGATATTGTGCATGTTGAGCTGACCTTCCTCCAGAAGGTTGCCAATCGGTGCTATCCTGACCCATTCCCTAAGAGGTGGTTTTGACGTTAGGGGTTCTATCTCTCCCTCTAGGAGATGCTACGGAATAGTGTCGTAGGCTTCTGTCCCTCCCTCTAAGAGGTACCATGGAATAGCGTCGTGGGCTTACATCCCTCCCTCTAGGAGGAGCTATGGAATAACATTGTAGGCTTGAGTATTATATATAAAAATAATTTTTGGTCAATTAAAATGGAGTCTCCTTTGAGAGAAAGAATATTATAATTAACCTCTCTTAGTATATTGAGGGGTTATCTTTTGAAAAATAGTTTGAACTCATGAATCCTTTTGATAAAAGAATTTTTCTCAATGTGGTCTTTTGCATAAACTTTCATGCTATTCTCATAATAGAGACACGGATCTCAAACAGGAGACTGGGAAGTCATGATTCATGAACCAAAAGTCTTTTAGTTGAGAATAGGATTCTCTAATCTGAGTTTCAATAAACTTTTGACAATTTCAAAATCTTTCTTGAAAAAGTATGAATAGGCTTTTCTCTGCCTATAATTTTTAGAAAACTTTGAAATATTGAAATTGATCAGTTTGAAGTCTTTGGTATGCATTCACTAATGTTATATAATATCTCAAATAGGTTGCATAAACCAACTTTTAGGGCGAATAGGTATTTGTTTTCTCCCAAGAATGAGGTAATTGAAAATAGTTTTCTTAAGAAGATATGTTTGAGAAATTTCTTTTAAAATTAATTGCTAAAAATAGAGTTGGCATACATGGACTTTCCCCTAAATTGATGTTGGATTTGATGGTGATCTGCTATTTCTTGGAGGATAGCCTTTGTGTTGTGCTGAATGAAGTATTGATAATCACCTCGTATCTGGCATCTGAGCTGTCCCTTTCAAGTAGCCATGAGTGCATTGTGCTCTAAGAATATGTTGAATGCTTTGCTCTGATTTTGTTTTACCTTTTATAGCACTTGATTTTTAATCAGTATATAGTCAATGCACAACACAAATCTAAGTATGAATGAAAATACAAATTGAGTTAAAAAGATAAGAAAAGAGAAGGAGAAAGTTCATAGTTGAACTAATGCCACGAGTCCTCATGACTTGGTAAAAATTTTCATTTGAAAGTTGTTGAGTTTTTTTCCTCTCAGTCTGAATAAGATGACCTTCAGGTTTCTTTGACGAGCTCTTGTAAGAATCCTGACTTGATCATGCCTTGAACTTTCTCTGCTAAGACGCGGCATCCATCAGTTTCGTGTCTATATGCTTTATGGTATTCACAGTAACTTCCTCCTTTATTTGACTCTGGAGCGCTTCGAACCTTATTAGAGCAGTAAAATTCTCATTTCCTTTCATTTTGGAGAATATGTGGGACAGGGGTTTGTTTAAGACTGCATAATTTGTTTTGAAATTTTTTCTTCGACTTCCCTTTGGGTTTTCACTTTCCCTTGGTCTCTTGTCATGACGCCTAAAATCAGATTTCTCTTCCTTGGATTCTCGGTGGAATTCTTTCTTAACATGGTGCATCTTGTCCAATTGAATAAACTTCTCAGCCCGGAGGAAGAAATATTGTAGATCTTTGCATCCATTGATATAAAGGTCTTTCCAGAATGGAGTTTGTTCCATTAGCCCTGATCGAACTGGCATAAGCTTTTCTCTATCGGTTGTACTTTCTTCCCTTAATGCTTCTGCGCTGAATCTGTTTAAATATTTGCTAGGTAGTTCCCCTAGCTTTTTTATGACGGTTGCTAGCAAGCTAAAGTCCTTAGTTGTATCTCTAAATATAGAAAATTAGGCCATGAAGTCACAAGTAATTTGTTCCCAAGAATAGATGGTTTACATTCGGTAACTACTATACTATTTGATAACTGATCCCTGAAAATGGGAAAAAGTTTACACTGAACTGCCTCTGGAGCATTGTATAAGTTCATTTACTTTCCAAAGACTACAAGATGATCATCTGGATCAGTTGTTCCATCATATTTTAGTGAAGGAATTTGGATGTGTGGGGGGAGATTTACTGCCATTATTTCTTCTGAAAAGGGAGCCTTTTGCAGGATAACATATTCTTTTGGATCATAAATCCCTTTTTCTCTAAGCGTATTCATCATTATTTGGTGTAAGACATTTTCTTGGTCAGTTTCATTTCTTTGGCTACTTTTGTTGTTTTCTTGGACTGGGCTATTTGATTGCTCGAGAGACCTTTTTAGTTGACTTTCTCGGTTTAACTCTTGATCCTCTACCTCATTTGGAAGTCGCACTTCATCCTCTATTTCCATAATTCTTATTGATTCCCAGGATGGAGCTCTTTCAGGATATTCTTGTATTGCCATCATTTGTTGCCATTGATTCTGGACCTTGATCATATTGTTTTTCAATTTTGTTAGGATCGAGGGTTGTCTAACTTTTGTATTTACTAGGTTAGAGTTTCAGACCATGTGATCTTTCAAGGTTGACTGTGAAGCAGTCTCTTCACTTGGATTACTGTTATTACTCCTTGCTCTTACCATTTTTCTTCTTTTAAATGACTAACTTTATGCAATTAATCTAAAATAAAAGTTGTCAGGGATCGGAGGTTCAAGCCCTCCTTCTAGCGCCAAAAATGTTAACAAGAAAACTTGTCAACACCCCAAATTGAAGATTAGGATGTGAATGATGCTTTCAAAACCTCTTTTCAAATAGGTGGAGATTGCTAAAGCTTTTTAGATAGGTAAAAGTGATCTAAAACTCGTCTCTGATACCTTTCGACTCAGTCGAAAGGGTAATCTCTCTCTTAGTGACACTTTCGAATGGGTTGATTAGGCACCTTGTCGAAACCACCTTTCGACGCAGGCAAGGAAGCTTGGGTTAGAATCCTACCGATCACTGGTAATAGTGGATTTGAATTGGTTTGGACCCTATCGAAAGGGTGACACTTACAATCTAATTGATTTGAGCTTAAGATTCAAAAGAAATAAGTATACTAGGGGTTTCAACTTTGCCGGAAGGGTTCCATTCGACCATCTCGACTGCAGGTTGACTCATTCATGAAAAATATGGAAATTTGAGCTACTAAGTAAAATGCAATTATCACAATCCTTTTTTATTGAACTCAACAGAACAAATTGACCAAATTCCCAATCAGATTTGAGAATTAGGGTTTACTAGTTTAAGAAAAATGCAAGTGAGAAGGAAAAGAAATCCGACCACCCATAACTGACCCCTGGGGTCATATTTATAGGTGCGGGTTGGGACCTTTCGACTCCAAGCTTTCGACTCGGTCGAAAGGTCAGTATTTCTGATTTCGTGAATGTCTCCTGAGCCATACCTTTCGACTTGGTCGAATGGATTTTAGTTATTCTTCTATTTTCGCTTGAAGCTGTGCTTCTCTCTTGCTTTATTTCCTTTCGACTTCATCGATAGGTGCTGCTTGATAGCTTTAAACTCCATCGAAAGGTCTACTAATGCGCTTTTGTCTTGAATGTTGATGTGTTTCATAAGTTGACTTGGGTGCTAGCTTTTACGCTGTCGAAACAAGTCCTCCTTTGGCTCCAAATGAGTTGAAACACCTAAAAAGGCTTTTTTGCACATGGACTTTTCGGAAGCCTCTCCCCCATCTAATTCGGAATCTTATGCCTTTATGGTAATTGATGTGTAATTCTTCTCTCTTAGGTGAGGGTGGCCCTAACCATTTCAAAAGGCTATATATGCTTTCAAAACTGTCGAATTGGTTGAATACTTCTCTGACAGAAGTGAATGAAGGCGAAACCAAGACGTTTCGAATGGTTTGGCGCAAAATGTAGAGTGTCTGTGTAACAACCCGCATATTTGTCGATTTTATATTTAAATATTTTATTTAAATATTTCATCGTTAGTCGGATTTTAGTCCGAAAAGCTACTTTTTGCAAACAGTCGAATTAGGACTCGAGACCACTTCCATTGAGTTCAAAATGCCGTTTGCGACCTTTTTAAGTATAAGCTTCGATATGTTTGGAGAAAGTCGAATTTTGCTATTTTCTATTGGACTTTGGGTTTGGGTTTGGATTCAGCCCACTTGCCCAAATCTGGTTATATCATTACCCCTCTCCACTCCACTTCTCTTCATTCATTCCTCATTTCTTAACACCCTCAAGCTCAAGAGAATAATGGGGGAAGAGATTGGAAATGGAAATTCCTAAGCCCTAGCTTCAATTGCAAATTCAAGCTTCTACCTCCAAATCCAAGTTGAAGCCATTGGTAAGCATCCTCTTCTCCTTCTCCAACTCTTTCTCCTTTCAATCTCAGAAATTTCCTAAACCTAAATTCGGGAAATGTTTCTCTTTTAGCTTAGATTCAAGCTTGTTAAGTTGGAATTGAAGAGTGATTGCTCTTGCCATTTCTTCAAAGCTCCTTCTTCATTGATTTTGTGAAAAGGTGAGATTTTTATCTCACATCTAAGTCAATAATTATCTTCGATTGTTAGGTATGAATTCCTAACACTTATCCTTGTGAAATTCCTGAGTCGTTGTGGCTCGACCGATCGTTATCGATGTCGTTTGGCCATTTTTTTGGCCTAGGTTCAGGGAATGCCCTGAATAACAGTTTCAGCCGTCTGAACGTATGGTTCAGACGTCTGAATGGAATACTGGGAATTTTCTTCTCCCAGCATTCAGACGTCTGAATCAAAATTTCAGACATCTGAATTGGTTCGTTTTGAACCAGAAAAGGAATAGGCTAAAAAGTGCCTATTTCAGACGTCTGAAATCTAGGATTCAGACGTCTGAATTCTGTTCTGGAAAATAGTTATTTTCCAGATTCAGACGTCTGAATTCTTGATCTCAGACGTCTGAATCTGCTGTGTTTTGCCTAGTTGTTTTTTTAGCTTGAATATCCAACTCTAATCAAATCGGGTTGATTCCCTTTTTGTTGTTATCATTTATTATCGGCCACTTTGTTAAGTCGCCCGCCTTTTTAAACTTAGGTCGCTTGTCTTCACTAAGTCGTACCGTTTAACCGAATTACTCTGCGTAGGCAATCTTATCCGAAAGCCATTTAACCGAACTTCTTACTTTGATGGTTTTGAGAATTGATTTCTTTGGATTTTATTCACGTCTTCGAATGTGAACTTTTATGATTGATTGTTTCTACAATCACTTCTATGATTTGTCACTTCAAAATATAAAGGTTTTCTATACTAGTATTAAATATCAAAACTCTTTCATTAAAACGATTTCAACTCTATTTTCAATATCAAAGCTCGTTTCTTAAAACAGTTTTCCAATCTATTAGTATATACAAACCTTTACCTCATTCGTATGAGAAAATCTAATTAAACGGCTTAGCAAAACAAGTGGTATGAAACGCTTGCGTTTACTTCGTCGGTTAATTTATGGACTTGTTCGATTGAAACTCTTGTGACAGTTTTCTAGTGCAGATCTACAATTTGTTCGTAAATATTTGAGTTAAGCAAGTGGTTATGGGACATGAAGCTAAACTCTTATATTTACTAGCTTAGTGTAATCGACACTTCCTTATGATCATGATGATCATTCTTGTGATTTAGACTAGCGATTGAGCGATGTCTCTTTGTCCATGTGAAGGACTGTACTTCATTTTATTGAGCTTCGACTCAATCAGGAGGAGCTTCGGCTCAAAGTCCGCAATGGGGGACTATACCCAGTCAGGAGGAGCTTCGGCTCAATCAGGAGGAGCTTCGGCTCAAAGTCCGCAATGGGGGACTATACCCAGTCAGGAGGAGCTTCGGCTCAATCAGGAGGAGCTTCGGCTCAAAGTCCGCAATGGGGGACTATACCCAGTCAGGAGGAGCTTCGGCTCAAAGTCCGCAATGGGGGACTATACCCAGTCAGGAGGAGCTTCGGCTCATCAGGAGGAGCTTCGGCTCAAAGTCCGCAATGGGGGACTATACCCAGTCAGGAGGAGCTCCGGCTCATTTTTATAGGATTGGCCATCCTCTTTCTTGTGATTTCTGGATTTCTAATTATTGATTTCTGGAATTTTATGTTTCACCAGCTTTTACCATTGACATTGATGAGTATGTCATTTTATTGTGGCTTGGTGAATTAAATTAAGAATATGACATTCTTTTCTCTGTTTTGAGATTATTGAGATATTGTATGACTTTTGTGGGATTTCTAATGTATACTTTTTATAGTATGACACCTTTTTGTTATCATACGTTCTATTATCATATCTCATATTCTATCTCATTTTATCTGATAATTATAGCTAGACTGATCCGTTTATTATTTTCTTTTTAAATAATACTCGGGTCAGACTGAGATTTTACAGGTGCTTCCTCATGACTTCCTATCTAGAGCCATCATCCGACTTTTTGGCTAACTACTCTAGTTTAGTAGTTTTTGTCGTATACATTTGAGATTGAGACTCCTTGATGTATACATATTCTGTTGTCTTGCACTTGTATCTTTTATTTTGTGTTATTGTGGATCTTATTTGACCACTACTCTGATGTACACTTCCATGTGTTATATTTATATCTATTTCCGCCTCTGTGATATGAATTGTCTGTGACTGATTTATGTTACATTTATTTCTATGTTTGTTTCCGAAGATTATATATAGCCACCGTGTGATAGCTTTGTGTTTGTATCGGTATGTCAGATTTCCTCCTTAAAAGATATGCATTCTATTTTATCTGACATATCGGTGCTCGCACAAAGAAATTACATGGATGGTCGCTCCTCAACAGCCTTATTCTCCGTGCTAATTGACAGCACTACACCGTAGTGTTCTTGGTTAGCGTGGGTATAGAGGTGGGGCGTCACAGTCTGCTATCTATTGCCTTCGAGTGGTGTCCTTTTGAGTGATTTGGATGCCGTTAACATGCTTGCTACCGCCTTCGAAAGGTAGCCTCCGACCTTGTCGTAAGCTCTCCTTTGACACAGCCGAAACATCCCTCTGTCCTACCCGAAAGGTATTGCTGGCGCTGCTACATCCTTGTCGAAAGCTATGTTCAAGTAGACCATCTTGTTGCTTTCTGATTTTTATCAACGCTCTTGTGTTCCTTCTTTCATACTTTTATTCCTGAGAATATTTTATGGATAACAAGTTAAAACTTTATTTTGACCACATTCATATTTAAATCAACGATTTAAATATAAACAGTTCCCACTCTAACCAGTTCGAATTTTTAGAAAATAGTTTGAATAGTTTTAAATAGTTTAAAAAGGTAAAATAGTTTAAATAGTTTAGATATTAAAATAGATTATATATTAAATGATTTGAAAATTTAAATAACTTGGAAATTTAAAAAGATGAATTTTAAAACAGTTTATAGGAAAATAGTTTATAGTGAAAATAACTTCAAATTCAAAACCGTTTCTTTCCATTTCCAATAAATCTGGACTCAGGTCCAAATTTCAATCAAACTGATTCAATTTCAAATCTTCCACTTCAAATTATCTTTAAGCTCAAATCAATTCAAATCGACTCAATTTTTATTTAAATTCAAATCAACTCAATTTCGATTTCAATTCAAATTAACTTCAATTTCGAAACATTTCATATTAACTTCAAATTCGATTCAACAGTTCGATTTAATGGTTTAAATTTCAATTCAATTCTTATTTTTAAACCATTTTAATTTATATCAATTTCGAGTTCGATTTCAAAATATCGATTTAAATCACTTAAATCAAATTAAACTTCATTATTCAATTTAGATTCAAATCTTCAAAATAATTCAATTCATCCCAAATTTAAATATCGATTTATATCACTTTTACTTAAATAACTTCGAAGTTCAAGTAAAAGTTCAAACCTTTTAAACAATTCAATTTCTATAATTCAAGTTATAATTCAATCATAACTTCAAATTCCAAATTAAATTCTTTAAAACAATTTCCTTTAACAATTATAATTTCCACATTTCAAGCTCGAGTTCAAAATAATCCAATTCCCATATTTCGATTCAATTTTATTTTTATAAAACAAAATCATTTGAATAAGTTTAATCCAAGAATTTAAAATCATTTAATTTAACCAATCCGGTATCCATATATAACTTTCTATCCTATGGCCAAGTGATCAGTTATTTCAATTGAATTTCAGGGATGGATATATATCATTTCAATCAAAAATAAATGTCTTAGGTATATATCATTTCAATCTATTTCTTAATTTATTCGAATATAATTCAAATAACAGTTTATATGCTGTCAATAATATATAGGGTGATAACAGGGATATATGAAATAATAAACACCCAAATCATCCAATACATCAACCAATAGGCATCCATCACAATCAACATCCAAAAAATTAAAATATCACAACAATTAACTAGTTATCAATAATGGGTGTCTAACTGTCAATTTAATTTGAATTTCAAATTTAACTGTCAGTTTAAATTTCTATCAGTTCAAACCATATATCAATTTAAATATCAATTAAATTACCAAATGACGGTCAATAAAATTAAATTAATTCATGATATCAATTTAACGAACATCAGAAATATTTTAGTACTTCGTGAGCATTTTCACACACTCACCTTCATTCGAATCTGAAAATTCAAATGAAGCGAGTTGCATCAAATTTCACTCCATAGCGTAGACAATGTCAATACGAATCCAACGCAAAAGACGGCACTGGAATCCTACCTCGTATGAACGATATACGAATAATTAGCAAAACGGATAATTAAAATAAAATTAACTAAACTAATTACAATTAAAACAAACCCTACACTAACCTCACGCGCTCTGCCTTCATTCCCAGGCCAATGTGATGCTCATCTTCTTCCCAGGTCGTCTCGCGACCTTTATTTTTTTAATTGAACGAACATGCTCACGCCGATAGCTGACCACCCTTGCCGCGACCGCCGCCTTCATTGCACGCCGCTGCCCTCAATGCCAAGCGCATACGCGATAACCGTGACTTAGAAAAACCCAAACACAGCAGCGTCTTCGTGGGTCAATCCTGGCGATTTCGAGTCACTCTGCCTTGATCCAACCGTCCAAAGTGTAGAGGAGATCGAGCTCTCCATTTTTTTCTTTTGGTGGCAATCGATTTCGATGAGTGGATGATGAGAAATCAAGGAGAGAAGGACGATGATTTCCGGCCATTGAAATGTTGGAGGGAAGCGACTGTAAAAGATGGGTTAGGATTTGACAAAAATGAACGTAGCCTTATATAAGTTTCTGACCCGATTCACCCATGAAAATTCCAAACTCCAAACGAAGCATGCCGCCTGACGTTCTATATGTTATACCCTCATTCTGAACATAATGGAATACGTATCGAGAGCCAATTCCATCATATTCAGAAGATAGCTTTTCAAAATCAAATTATTTTAATTAAAGTTCTGAATATAAATTCTACGCGTTTCAAGCTCACATGGCCAAACGACAAGTCCAATCGCTACGAAACTTGAAATGCTACAATAATTCGCTATTACGGATCTGATGAAACTGGTATCGTTGAAATTCGAGACAGTGCCCAAAAAGGCTATTTTTACACGTAAATTAAAATAAAAAATTTCCAAAATCAATTTAATCACCTTAAATTCAATTTTAAAAGTTAACTATCTTCATTCTTATTTATATAAAATTTAAATCAACTTTGACATCATTTTCATCCATATTAAATTCAAGATTCAATTATTTAAATAATTTCCAAAATTAAATTTAAATAATTTAATTATCCAGTAAATTACATTATACTTGAAATATAAGTTATTTAACTTATAAAATTTAACTTTTAAAACGAATTCAAATAATAAAACAACTACTACACTTAGTTCCACTTCTTTATTTAAAGTATTCCAATAACCCAATTTCAATGAATTCTAATATTAGAATTCCAATAAATCTTAATATTAGATTTCAAATGAATCTTAGTTATCAAACAATTATTTTATTTACATCTAAATAATTCAACATTTATTATTCAATCCCAACTATTGATTATAAACATACAATATATTGAACTTCATTCTAATACAAATAATTTCCTTAAATCTTATTGAAATTGTTATTTTAAAATTTCATTCAAGTTCATATTAAATAAATTACATAAATAAACATTAAATTTTTATTTCTAACCATTTTTGTTCAATAATTATATTAAATTTGATAATTTAAAATAGTTAACAATATGGGCCGTTATAGCAAATTTACCAATACACATAAACATCAAAAATGTATTGTATTATTTCTTTGATAATGATCAAAACTAAGCGTGTACCATGTGAGTGTGTGTATAACATTGATTTTATTAGTTGACATCAAGAAATTATTTGATTCATCACAATTTATTTATGGCTACATGAAAGAATAGTTTGGTTCATCTTAAAAATCAAAGTTGAAAAAAAATCTAAATTAGAAGAAATATCATAAATTAGACGACAAACATCGATGTAAAGTTTGATAAACTTCAACAAGTGCCCAGTTTTTGGATTAACTTTATAATAAATAGCAGGACTAAAACAAACGGTAAATTTACCGTTACCACCGGTTTTTGTGAGAAATGCGGATTACGGATCTTAAAGCTGGAATAACACTAGAGGGGGGGGGGTGAATAGTGTTTTATGGATTTTTTAAATCTTTTTTAATTTTATTCAATTTAAACACCAACAAATGCAATTCACAAATACAGATATAATCACAGAATCAGACACAGATGCAAATATTAAATAAAAGTAGTAAAGGAAAGAACATACCAGGATTTTATACTGGTTCGGAGTTACCCTACATCCAGTCCCGTACAATCGTACGGATTTCTTATCAAAATAATCTCCCAGATTACACCCTCGGTTTCAAGGCTACGTGGTACACCTTCCTGTATTCGATTATAGGGCAAACTCTCTTGATTTAACCAGGCTACAAGGTCACCAAATTAATTTCCGGGGTTACAATCACACCCAATTGATTTCAAGGCTCAACCGCACCTTTTACTTAAAAGTTTGATTTACAAAAGATTCTATAACTCTGAATAGCACTGAGATCTTATGGAGAGAGTGGCAGAGAATCAAACAAGAGATAATCAAGTTTGATTCACTTGGTATTTCGGCAGAGTATAGTTTAGGATTTTTTAGAATAAATGTGGAAGATGAAGAGGAGAGAAAATAAATGAAATCTAATAAAAATTCGTTTAGAACTTATTGGTATTTATAGTAGAGCAACAACCATATCTATTCGTGAAAGGATACGACGAATAGACACTTCTTTTGAAAATTGAAATTTGAAAATAACAGACACCATGTCGACATGGGTGTTGAGGGATGTCGACATGCTCAAGGCAAAATTGATGTTTTGATTTTCTTATTAAAATTGGTTTCTATAATTTGTCAAAACAATTTCTAAACTTTGTAAATATATTTGAATATATTTTAAACATATAAAAGAGTTTAGAAAATAATTTTTAATATATATAATCTTAATCTACAAAGTGATTAAAAATCTGAGTATATAAATATTTTAAAGCTAAATATTTAAAACAAGAGATGGTTTAAAAACAAGGACAATTTTGAAATCAAAATATTAAAAATGATAAAAATAGTTTTGAGGCTAAAATATTTCAAACAAGAGAGATGTCTTTTTGAAAAGAAAGTTTTGAAAACATTTTTTTAAAGAAGAGATATATTTTTGAAAAACATTTTTATAAAATTAGTGGATATCAAAATAGGACCACTATATGTTCCACTAGATATTGTCGTGGGTTCCATCCCACTAGGGTTCCATCCCTTTAACAGGCTCGAAGTGGATTCCATTCCACGAATAAATTTCGAATAAAGATGTAAGTGCTTTCAAGAAGTTTTAACATAATTCTAGACTAACTACATTATCTTGAACTCTTGATAACTTGATTTCTTGATACTCGTGAGTCTTCAATCTCGATATCTTCGATCTTTAAATTCATCAGTCTTGTATCTCTATACTGTACAGTCTTCATTCTTGGTACCTGCATGTTTATATTCTGCATATACATATATATCTAAACCATAACGTTAGTATTTATATTTTATAACAAGTCCTAAGGTTGTTGTCATCAAAACAATCATCTCAAGGACTAACAATCTCCCCATTTTTGATGATGACAACCTATGTTTATAAAATATACTTCACCTTCACTATAACTCCCCTTAAAACTAATAACTCCCCCTTAATCTATGCCAAACTACTCTATTTTATACTTCTCCCCCTTTGTCATTAACAAAAACTAATTCCTTCAAATATAATATTTGAATTATTATCTTCGATGTGACACTTATCTTTTTCAAATTTAATTTTGTATCCTTTATTGCAAAGTTGACTAATGCTAAGCACATTGTGTTTCAGATTCTTAACTAATAAAACATTAGAAATAGTAGGAGTTTTAGAGTTACCGACATTGCCGATGCCAATCACATATCCTTTTGAGTTGTCTCCAAAATTAACCAATCCTCCATCTTTATAGATAATATCATTCAGCAAATCTGGATTACCAGTCAAGTGTCTTGAACATCCACTTATTCTTCTTGATTTGCACAATTTTTCCATTGAGTGTGGATTCTTCAAAGGCCATATAACATTTTTCTTTCTGCACAGAATACAAACTCGGTAGATAACTTGATTTTTTATAATAACTATATGCAGACTTATGAGACAATGATGATTTGAACAGTTTTAAACTAGTGTTAACAAAATCCCAAAAGTATGCATTTTTAAAACTTTTTTCAAAATTCAGATTACGAAAACTTTGAAAATCTTGCTCTGATACCAAATGTGAGAAATGCGGATTACGGATCTTAAGGCTGGAATAATACTAGGGGGGTAAATAGTGTTTTATGGATTTTTTAAATCTTTTTGAATTTTATTCAATTTAAACACCAACAAATGCAATTCACAAACACAGATATAATCACAGAATCAGACACAGATGCAAATACTAAATAAAAGCAGTAAAGGAAAGAACACACTAGGATTTTAACTGGTTCGGAGTTACCCTACATCCAGTCTCGTACAATCGTACAGATTTCTTATCAAAATAATCTCCCAGATTACACCTCGTTTCAAGGCTATGAGGTACACCCTTCTGTATTTGAGTCTAGGACAAACTCTCTTGATTTAACCAGGCTACAAGTTCACCTAATTGAATTCCGGGGCTACCATCACACCCAATTGATTTCAAGGCTCAACCGCACCTTTTACTCGACAGTTTGATTTACAAAAGATTATATAACTATGAATAGCACTGAGATCTTATGGAGGGAGTGGCAGAGAATCAAACAAGAGATAATCAAGTTTGATTCACTTGGTATTTCGGTAGAGTATAGTTTAGGATTCTTTAGAATAAATGTGGAAGATGAAGAGGAGAGAAAATAAATGAAATCTGATAAAAATTCATTTAGAACTTACTAGTATTTATAGTAGAGCAACAACCATATCTATTCGTGAAAGGATACGAGGAATAGACATTTCTTTTGAAAATTGAAATTTGAAAATAACGGACACCATGTCGACATGGGGGGTTGAGGGATGTCGACATGCTCAAGGCAAAATTGAGGTTCTGATTTTCTTATTAAAATTGGTTTCTATAATTTGTCAAAACAATTTTTAAACTTTGTAAATATATCTGAAACTTTTACTAAATTTAATAATTAATTTAATAATAAATTTCAAATTTAATTTATAGTTTAAACATATAAAAGAGTTTAGAAAATAATTTTTAATATATATAATCTTAATATATAAAGTGATTTAAAATCTGAGTATATATAAGCTAAATATTAAAAACAAGAGATGGTTTAAAAACAAGGACAATTTTGAAATCAAAATATTAAAAATGATAAAAATAGTTTTGAGGCTACAATATTTCAAACAAGAGAGATGTCTTTTTGAAAAGAATGTTTTGAAAACATTTTTCTAAAAAAACAAGAGATATATTTTTGAAAAACATTTTTATAAAATTAGTGGATATCAAAATAGGACCACTATATGTTCCACTAGATATTGTCGTGGGTTCCATCCCACTAGGGTTCCATCCCTTTAACAGGCTCGAAGTGGATTCCATTCCACGAATAAATTTCGAATAAAGATGTAAGTGCTTTCAAGAAGTTTTAACATAATTCTAGACTAACTACATTATCTTGTACTGTTTGAAATCTTGATAACTTGATTTCTTGATACTCATGAGTCTTCAATCTTGATATCTTCGATCTTTAAATTCATCAATCTTGTATCTCTATGCCGTACAGTCTTCATTCTTGGTACCTGCATGTTTATATTCTGCATATACATATATATCTAAACCATAACATTAGTATTTATATTTTATAACAAGTCCTAAGGTTGTTGTCATCAAAACCATCATCTCAAGGACTAACAATCTCCCCCTTTTTGATGATGACAACCTATGTTTATAAAATATACTTCACCTCACTATAACTCCCCCTAAAACTAATAACTCCCCCTTAATCTATGTCTAACTACTCTTTTTTATACTTCTCCTCCTTTGTCATCAACAAAAACTAATTCCTTCAAATATAATATTTGAATTATTATCTTCGATGTGACACTTATCTTTTTCAAATTTAATTTTTTATTCTTTATCGCAAAGTTGACTAATGCTAAGCAGATTGTGTTTCAGATTCTTAACTAATAAAACATTAGAAATAGTATGAGTTTTAGAGTTATCGACATTGCCGATGCCAATCACATATCCTTTTGAGTTGTCTGCAAAGTTAACCAATCCTCCATCTTTATAGATAATATCATTTAGCAACTCTGGATTACCAGTCATGTGTCTTGAACATCCACTATCAAGTATCCACTTATTCTTCTTGATTTGCACAATTTGTCCATTGAGTGTTGATTCTTCAAAGGCCATATAACATTTTTCTTTCTGCACAAAACAAACTCGGTAGATAACTTGATTTTCTATAATAACTATATGCAGACTTATGAGACAATGATGATTTGAACAGTTTTAAACTAGTGTTAACAAAATCCCCAAAATAGCCATTTAAAAACTTTTTTTCAAAATTCAGATTACGAAAACTTTGAAAACCTTGCTCTGATACCAAATGTGAGAAATGCGGATTACGGATCTTAAGGCCGGAATAACACTAGAGGGGGGGTGGGGTGAATAGTGATTTATGGATTTTTTAAATCTTTTTTAATTTTATTTAATTTAAACACCAACAAATGCAATTCACAAACACATATATAATCATAGAATCAGACATAGATGCAAATACTAAATAAAAGCAGTAAAGGAAAGAACACACCAGGATTTTATACTGGTTCGGAGTTACCCTACATCCAGTCCCATACAATCGTACGGATTTCTTTTCAAAATAATCTCCCAGATTACAGCCTCGGTTTCAAGGCTACGAGGTACACCCTCCTGTATTCGAGTCTAGGGAAAACTCTCTTGATTTAACCAGGCTACAAGATCACCTAATTGATTTCCAGGGCTACCATCACACCCAATTGATTTCAAGGCTCAACCTCACCTTTTACTCAACAGTTTGATTTACAAAAGATTCTATAACTCTGAATAGCACTGAGATCTTATGGAGAGAGTGACAGAGAATCAAACAAGAGATAATCAAGTTCGATTCACTTGGTATTTCGGCAGAGTATAGTTTAGGATTCTTTAGAATAAATGTGCAAGATGAAGAGGAGAGAAAATAAATGAAATTTGATAAAAATTCGTTTAGAACTTATTGGTATTTATAGTAGAGCAACATCCATATCTATTCGTGAAAGGATACGACGAATAGACACTTCTTTTGAAAATTGAAATTTGAAAATAACGGACACCATGTCGACATGGGGGGTTGAGGGATGTCGGCATGCTCAACGCAAAATTGATGTTTTGATTTTCTTATTAAAATTGGTTTCTATAATTTATCAAAATAATTTCTAAACTTTGTAAATATATTTGAATATAGTTTAAACATATAAAAGAGTTTAGAAAATAATTTTTAATATATATAATCTTAATCTATAAAGTGATTTAAAATTTGAGTATATAAATATTTTAAAGCTAAATATTTAAAACAAGAGATGGTTTAAAAACAAGGACAATTTTGAAATCAAAATATTAAAAATGATAAAAATAGTTTTGAGGCTAAAATATTTCAAACAAGAGAGATGACTTTTTGGAAAGAAAGTTTTGAAAACATTTTTTTTAAAGAAGATATATATTTTTGAAAAACATTTTTATAACATTAGTGGATATCAAAATAGGACCACTATATGTTCCACTAGATATTGTCGTGGGTTCCATCCCACTAGGGTTCCATCCCTTTAACAGGCTCGAAGTGGATTCCATTCCACGAATAAATTTCGAATAAAGATGTAAGTGCTTTCAAGAAATTTTAACATAATTCTAGACTAACTACATTATCTTGTACTGTTTGAAATCTTAAACTCTTGATAACTTGATTGCTTGATACTCATGAGTCTTCAATCTTGATATCTTCGATCTTTAAATTCATCAGTCTTGTATCTCTATACCATATAGTCTTCATTCTTGGTACCTGCATGTTTATATTCTGCATATACATATATATTTAAACCATAACGTTAGTATTTATATTTTATAACAAGTCATAAGGTTGTTATCATCAAAACCATCATCTCAAGGACTAACAGTTTTGACATCTTACCATTGAATTTACCATTATCATTAGTAAACTTACCATTACCATACCTATAATGCTGGTATACCGATAAACCTTACTATTGGTTACCAAGTGTTTGGTAATGGTAGTATCTACTATAACAGCCCTAAACTTATGCATGGTTTACACACACACATAAGGTGTGGTCATTTCACAAAAAAATATAAGGTGTGTTGCCAAAGGCACACATTTTTCTCTCTTAATTCCATAAAAAATAATAAACACAATAAAATTTGTATGCTTTGTAATACCATATATTTTTACACGAGCATTAACCGCCGTGTAAAATATTTTTACAAGGCCCTTAATCATGTACCAAACATTCTAGCACAACCATCAACCACCGTCCAAAACATTCATGCATGATCGCCAACCATCAACCATCAAACTATCATTTTTTCACACAAACTCGTCTACACGGCTATCAACCACCATCTGAAATATGTTTCCACGACTATCCACCGCCAAGCTACCATTTTTTCATAACACCCGATCCATACATCCAACATATGCTGAAAGAAACATTTTTGTATGGCTGTAGATAGCTAAACCAGACCTTTGGTAACCCATTGAAGAATATGGTATTTGGAAGAGAAGTGAACAAAATTTTCTCCTATTTTTTTTGCAATTGTATTAGGAAACATTTTTGACAGTGCCCTTACCACCATACAAAAAAACAAGTTTGTGGAAAAAGATTGAAGCATAGATATTTATCAAAAATAATGTATATAACTTTCATATATATATGTATGCGTGTGTGTGTGTAAGTATGTGTATTTGTGTGCATATATATGTGTAAAAGTTTTTAAATCTAGAAACGTGATGGTTAACCATAATAAATTGTAACAATAGCAATTAGAATAATTTTATACCACCAATAACGACAGCGGTTGCAATTAGAAGCAACAACTACGGTTACTGCAACCGTAACACACTTAGTTTGCTGTTTTCAGTTTTGGGTTTCCTTCAAAGAAAAATATACGTAGGGCATGTGTTTTAGGAAAAGCTGATTTGAAAAACTAAATTAACATACATAATAGAAATCAAAATTTTTTTCTTTTCATGTTTTGAAAAGTAACAAAAACATCGGAAACAATCCACTCCCTCTGCCATCCCTCCATCCCCTCTGTCGGCCCCTCCGTCATCGTAAGAATTTTTAATCTTCTCTCCTAATCTCCTCATATTTTGTAATTAATGTTGAAAATGCAAAACTCAAAATGAGAACAGAAAATTCCACTTCCCAGGCCTCTTGTCTATTGCTCGTGAGTAAAGACCTTGTCCTCTCTTGCTCCTCTAACCAACCCTTCCATGAGGCCGCTGGGCAAGTTCTTCCTGTCGTCTTCTCCCCGTGTCTCCTCCACCCACTCCATTTCGGTTATTGTTCCTCCAACTGCCATGCCGTCTAACCCTACTTTGATCACTTCACCTATCCCTTCTACTCCATCTTCTCCTTTTCACGACTTGAGGTCCCCCACTATGCCTCCTGCCATTGACTCACCTATTACTTCTCTTGGCAAATGCCTTGTCAATGCCATTTGGTCTGACCCTCCTAGTGTTGAGCGGTTAGCTTTAGAGCTAGCTGATAAGTTCTCCGAATGAACCCCTCTTGGCTGGTCTCAGAAAGGTGGGACCTGGACTCATTTGGATAGTGATCTTTGTTACCATACTGGAAGATCTTTTTAAAATGGATTTCATATAAGTAAGAAGATGAACGAGAATTATACTATAGACTTATGAATAATGAGCTGGTCCTATCCAATGATGGAGAGTTTAGAGCAAACAACGAGGAAATATTGGCTGTTGGTGATTGGGACAAAGAGTATATCTTCTCATTTCGCTCTCCTGGTTTCTACCCATACACTGCACCAAGATTTGGTTTCCTTGCTTTGGCGCACTATCAAATGTTGGAATTCCTATGCATATTTGTCATATTGCTACACTATGTTTGTGACATTCGGTATGGCTTTGCTTGCTATTGTATTTGTATTTTGCATTGCTATCAAGCATGTTGATATACACATATACACATATACACACATACATACATACATACATACATACATACATACATACATACATACATACATACATACATACATACATACATATAGTACGGTTGTGTGATCCTAGGATTATACATCCTTTATATCAAAAAATTTGAGAACGAACATGCCCTTGGGGTTCATTTAGGAAAAAAATAGAAAAGTATTTTGAATAGAAAAGTAGTTTTTTTATTGCTAATGCTATATAAAATTTGATAAAATTGAATATAAATTGATTAGGTTGAATATAAAATTTACTAATTCTATTACCACCCCTACTTTTGTTTTTTCTACCCACTTAAAATTAAAATAATATAATAACTATTATATCTTAATATATAACTTTAGATTTCTAACCTACCCGTCATTTCATACTTTCATGTTTTGGGAAAAAAATCGTTGGAACAAAATCAAAATAGTAAAGACGATGACGATTGTGTTTATTCTAATTTTCAGGTATATATTATTTTTTCTTGATGTCCATTTGTTAAAGATGTTGAAGTGTTGTTTTTGTTCGGTTTTCTCCCCTAATGGTGCATACTTTTCTTAGTATATAAGGGAAATGTTTTCGTAATTACTAAACGTTGATTGAAACCTAGTTAACCAAATGCTTGGAACCAACCCAAACGTACTGCACTGATAGCTTTGATTGATGAAAAACCTAGCATGAAATGCATTAGGATTTAGTCCAAAACTAGTATGGGATGATTTATGTTTGTATAAAAACCTAGTGCACTCAATTACAAACTTATTTTCTTTTGGAATTTTACGAGATTACATCTGGATGAATTTGTGGAAAGAGGAAGAAATAATCATGAATAAAGAGATTGAATGAATTTAATAAAATGGGGAACTTGTGGAATATTATGGGATAGTGAAAGGAAAAACGTGGTATAATATTTATTTTGTAGAATCTAGCGTACAAAAGGCAGAATAAGGGGGCTAATAGAATTACTCTGTAAAAGAATTTAATAACAAGAATGGTACTTAATTCAAACATATATGTCTTAGTGGTAAGAACTCATGACCTCCAGAATCACTGTCTATAGCGCTACACCATTAATCTAGTGGTCTTTAGCAGTTAGTCTATAAAACAGTTTCTTGTCATTGCCTTTTTTTATATTTTTTCCACTCAGTAGGAAACCACTAATTAGTGATAAACTATCATTAGAATTGATCAGGAGTCATGTTTAAACCATCATGTGGCATTGTACAACTATAGCACATAAGTTTACGTGTCACTAAATCAATGTTACGTAAAAATGTCTTCTTATTTGAAATATGGTATCCCCATCAATTTTGATATTAAGAAGTCAATAGTGTATTAAGTAGTCAAAAGCGAATTTTGATGGTACTTTTTAGAGTTAATAACATACAGTGTAAATCCATGTGCCTTTAACAACAATCCTTTTTTCGGTCCTACTAAGTGCACTCCTATTTACTCTAATTTACTCATTCTTTGATTTACACTATTTTCTTTTGTCAAAAAATATATTTTATCATTACTATGCTACTTAACACAATAAACCTTTGTTTTATAAAAAAACAAATTCCCGTATTCAAATAAAGTTCCGCCATGGGCGTAGAAGATGGCTCATAGATAAAAGATTACGGTTACAAAATCCAAGAAAGCAAGTATAATTTTTTTTTTCAATTGAATTATCAGATGATAATTATGATAGTACAAATCTACCGCTACTTTTTATTACCATAGAAACCATTTTATGGTTGTCAATTTTTGATAGCTAATAAATTTTGTCTTTATAAAACGAGTTAAGTTTTAAAAGAAAAAAATTAACCGTAGTATGAATCTATTTTTGTAGTTGATATTTTGAAGTTAAAATCGTACGAAGCAGGTAAACTCTACATTCTAACATTTTAACGTAGAATCTATTTAGCAGCTGATAATTTTGTGAGCTAAAAAATTTCGATTATATAATCTCAAGTTAAGTTTTTAAATGGAAAAAATGATTTATAGAAAATTATTGTGTTGTTTTTTAATGTTATACTACCGTCCTATTTTAAATTATCGTTTTCTCCTTTATTTTTTTACTGTGTTTTTTCAAACACTACCGGCTGAATATTATGTTTTTTACCTGATTTGGTAAAAATTTAACTTGTTTCAAAATTCTATAAGTCCTAAAGTGATATGTGTTTGGACTAACCGAGTTAAATGTGGACGTTATTGGAACTTTAATCAAAACCAAATTATATAAGTCCTAAATTGATATAGTATTGATGAAGAGAATTGTTGTAATAATCGTTACTATCGGATATCACTTAAAATAGTAAAATTGGAATTTACCGAAAAGATATTTAAGCGAAAATTCGGCTAAACTGTCACAGTACTATCTAAGGTGATATGTGAATGTTAATATTCGAATTGTTCAATATTAATCGCTGATTGAATTTACACTTTTGAATCCCACAACCATAATGTTGAATATTCCAAAATATCATACGATTTAATTAATTTATAATTATTATAAATTAATTAATATTTATGAAATATCAATTATTAAATTTTATTTGATTTTTGGATGCCACTAGTATTTAATTAAATGTACATATAAAAGTTATATACTTATGTACCTATATACCATATCGATGGAAATTTAAGTTTGACTTAAAACAATAATTTTGTAAATGAATGTAGGACTTTTTTAAGGCTCGCATGG
Source organism: Allium fistulosum (assembly GCA_030737815.1). Classification (NCBI taxonomy): domain Eukaryota; kingdom Viridiplantae; phylum Streptophyta; class Magnoliopsida; order Asparagales; family Amaryllidaceae; genus Allium; species Allium fistulosum. The sequence continues at coordinate 200,491,156 of CM060904.1, forward strand.
GCACTTCCTTGGCTTTCCATAATGTGTGGAGGAGAGTGGTATTAAGATTTTCGAATTTGATTTGAAATGGCAAGAAAAGAATGAGTAAGATTAGGTACAAAATATCCCCACTCTTACCTCGTCTTAATACATTTACAATACTCACCACCTTTATCAGTTTTTTCTCCATCCTCCTTCATTTTTTATTATGAGTTTCATGATATATAACCAAAAAAATTATGCAAAGAAATCCAAAAACAATCTAATAACTAAAGCATGTTCATCTCTACATCGTTGTAAATCCAAATGCTAATTCAATTCAATCTCCAGGATATTTAATCATTCAAAGTTTATATCTTAGGCTACTTCTTAATGTAATTACCTAATCTCAATTTTGATTATATACTATATCATGATAGTATAGTTTAGACCTTTTATATTATATAACTAATTTATGTATGTCTGTATTGTTAAATCAATTGCATGCTAATTATTTCAGGAATTGATATTTAATAAAAAAAATCAAAACAATATCATAATAAAAATTATAATTCGACCATAATTTTTATACAAATAAAGTAATTTGGATTTTAAAATTATTTTTTATTTAAAACAATTTTATAACATACTAAATACATAAATACATGTATATTACATTTATTAAATATTTAAAATTATTTTATCATCGTATTTATTTTTGGCTTTAAACAAAAAAATTAATTTTTTAATATTGATTTCCATAAATTATTAGTTATAAATAATTCCAAAATCATTTTTAAATATATGAATGTAGATATATATATATATATATGTATGTATGTATGTATGTATGTATGTATGTTTAATAAAATACATTTTTTTAGGAACCTTATGCCTGATTATATATATATGCATGTATGTATATTTTATTTTAATATGTATATTTATTTTACTAATATTATTATTTAAATAAATTTAATTGAATAAAATTAAAGATAAACATAATATATATATATATATATATGAATATAAAATTAAATTTCATATATATATATATAATTATATTTAATTCATGCATGAAAATATTATTTTCTAATGGCGAATTATACAACCCTAGTGGTGAATTACCTTCAGCTGTTGAAGATGACGATATCAAAGATGATGGATGGCAAGAGGTTAGAAGAAATAAAGGAAAGAAGACGCGATCTGTGGATCCTACAATATCCATACAGAATAATACGAACTTCGAAAGATCTGAACAAACTAAGCGGCCCCAGCATGTTTTCAAATCGGGTACTTGCACGTGGGCATAAGCCCTAGTTGGCAATACCAAAATTAAATGAGGCGTTGAAAAATTTGAAGGGGTCAAAGATGATGAGGGGGAATTTGCTGATTTGGACGATCTAGTTTTCGAAGTAGCAGCTAATTTATGGCATAATTCTGTTTACATATATTTAGCAGGTAAAAGGCTATATTATGTTCATCTAAATGCATATATCAGAAGGGAATGGAAGTTTTTAGGTCAATGGGATGTATTTGCTAGAGAGAATGGGTTTTACCTGATAAAATTTGAGAATGAGTGTGATTGTAAAAATGTCTTAGACGAAGGGCCTTGGTTTATGGATAACAAACTTATTTTTATTGAAAAATGGGAACCTAACCTTTGATTGGAACGTGATATGCTTGAAACACACCCAGTTTGAGTGAGAATGATGAATTTAGATTTAGCTCTGTGGAATGAAAGGGGAATTAATAAATTAGCAAGTTTGATTGGTAATCCCCTAGACATGGATGATTACACTAGAAATTTAAAACGTCTAAACTATGTTAGAGTTCTCATAGAAATTAGTGCTACAGACCCATTGAAAAAGCAAATTAGAGCCAAAGATAAATGTGGTAATATTTATATCTAGGATATTGAATATGAATACGTACCACCGAGATGCAAGCAGTGTAATTGTTTTGGTCATATGGAAGAACAACGCTCCTCCATAATTGCCCCTTTTGAAACAAGTCTGGAGAAAGAAGGAAACACAAACACAAGGAAATGATACACTTATAGAAGGCAACCACTTATTTACAACAACAAGTGTTCAAGACAACCCAAAATTCCTCATGAGGAGGACCCAGCACCCTTAGATACCCATATATATACATAAGTAATACACACGTCATATACTAATATGCCTATCAGCCAAATGGAGATCCATCAGCAATTGGAGCCATCATCTGATATAACGGAAAGCACTGATAAAAGGAAGAATTTGGATCCTTTGGTAACTCCAAGATAGAGGGTTGGGGGGAACTGGAGGCTCCTGTGTTAAAAGAAGATATTGGCAATATTAGTATTACTGAAGTAGATTCAGAAGCAGAGGATAATACAATTCATCATAATATCTATACCAAACCAAATTCGGAGTATGGTAAACAATTCAAGAAAGACAAAGAATTAATTAAGGCATCAAGAATGCAAGGGAATCCTCCTATGCAACTGAGGAGTCGGAACCCTAATTCTAAATGTCTATAATCAGCTGGAACATGAGAGGTCTGCATACCGATACCCATAGGCTTGACCTCTATAATCTTAGAAGGAAATTTTTTCCTTCTATTTTGGGTATTTTGGAGAATAAATTAAATACTTATAATTTGAATATGTTTGTTACTGAAATAGGAGATGAATGGCAACATGAACATAATAATGATCAAGGGAGTAAGGGAAGAATTCTTTGTCTATGGAATAAAACTGTCTGGCAATCTACAACTATGGATAAACATGAGCAGCATGTGACATTACATTTGACAACTAGAGGAGGAGTCCGTATACATTTAACCGTGGTATATGCCAGTAAAAGTTTTAATTCCAGATCAGAGTTGTGGTGCAAAATTAAAAATATGTCAAACAATATTAAAAGGGCATGGATAGTGATGGGTGATTTTAATTCACTGTTGAAAGTAGAAGATAAAGTTGGAGGACTTAAAGTTAGAGTATCTCAACTAGCAGAGTTTAATTCTTGTGTTGTTGGAGTAGGATTACTAGAACCAATCCACTATGGGCTGAAATACACATGGAGAAGTGGTGAAAGTAGGAAAATTTCATGTAAACTTGACAGGGTTTTGATTAATGCAGTTTGCATTAGTAAATTTAAAGATATTAAAGTCAAGATCCTTCCTAACTCGACCATCGATCATTTTCCACTTCTTATACATTTAACTGAAGGGATAGCTTCAAATAAAGGCAAACCACTCAGATATGCCAATGATTGGCACTTACAAGAAGGATACAATGAGGCGTTGAAACCAGAACTTTGTCCATTTGTTGAAGGGTGTCAGATTTTCAAGTTACTATTCAAACTCAAATATGCCAAAAGAGAAATTGAAAGAGTGGAACAAAACAAGGGGAAAAAGGAGGATCTTATTTGTCACGTACCGAAATTTTTCGACTTTCGAAAATTCGACATCGATACTCCCTTTATCGACTGCCGATAAATCGAGTGCCGGAAACTCCAATAGTGAGGGTTTTAAGAAAGAAGAAAAAGGCAGAAGAAGAAGGAAAGAGGAAAAAGGAAGAAGAAGGAAAACAAAGAAGAGAATAGAGAAGAAGAACAGAACAACAACAGAACAATATCAGAAACAGAAACAATATCAGAATCTCACATTCGCAGCGGAACAATATATAATAGATAAATGAATAATCTTTAAAACAAAGAACTATATCATTTTATACATACATCAATCATCAGAGTCAATATACAACAATGGACAGTTTTATAAACTTGTCCTCATACAGAATACACAGCGGAATAAATACTATCAGATACAAATACTACGTCTCGTCATCCAGCTTATCTCCAAAGCTCCAGAATATTCAGAATATCCTGATAACATAACTCTAGGCTGCCCGTGTGGAAATTGGTGGGCACCCAGAGTTTAGAAGGGAACAATAAACTCCGAGTCAGTTATGGTGACTGGTGTGAGATCGTAAAACAGTTATTTTTCACAAAGAAAATAAAATTTATTCGCAATGCTTTTGGAAAATGAAACTACCATAAGACCTCCCACCACACACACAATGCAAACGCAGAATTGGAGGAGATTTCTTCTTATGATAGTCAAAGATGCTTACTACGCAAAATCAAATCATTTTTGATATTATTATTAGTGCATAGTGTAGAAAACATTTCGAAAGTAGAATATAAATCTTAGCCAGCATAGACATTTCGAACTATGCCTACTATAGCTACCATCCAAACAGTGGGGTGCCACCATAAGTGAATGATAGGTTCTACAACTAAATCCGTACAAGGCTCGTATTGTTTCTTTGGATTTCCAACAAATGGTCAGGCTAAGGAACTTCCTATCCACGATGGGTACGTCCCTGGAATAGACGACCCAAGAACCTAACCGGATCTCTGCCAACACAAGGCCGGGTTACCTCTGCAAAAATAGGTAACTACTGACACGCGTATGCCATCCCCCGATCGTAACCGATCTTCCCGTGGATCCCCGATTTCCAACAAACCACATAGATAATAATGCAGCAACCACATAGGTTAAGTATCTGGGCTCCATACCATGATACCACCTCTATCCAGAAGGAATGACATACACTAAGGGGCGCTACTCCCTAAAACCTTGCTGCATCCTTCCTGTTTCGACCATTTCCGGGGTGTGAGGCTCGACGAAGTCTCGTCCACAAAGCTACGCTTCTCAAAAAGCCATGCTTCGGGTCAAACAAATGATCAACCTATGATCACAAAGATATAAGATCAAACAAATGATCATATCACAAATGATCAAACACTGATCATTTCACAGCAACACTTAGTATGCCACGTTACCAAATTGGGAGTATATCGCTGATAAATTTCAACTACATAACCTCTGAGCTCGTACGTCTCAGAGAAGGGTGTTAAGCTAAGAGAATAAATTCTCCGCCACCAACAGATATGTATTTGAAAGAAATCAGCTTTATATCTCAAGTTGTAACGTTAAACACACAATCCATACAAGTTTGTTTCGGGATCGAACAGAACCGAAGGCACTTCTCACGAAGCCCTTGCACATCCGGATAAATTTCTAATCACGTCCGGACTTCCCGTCACTAAGGGTGATAAAACCTCTAAATCGGAGATCAGCCGATGTAGAGTAACTCGACGATAATCCTTCCGTTTTCAAAAATATCCGGTCTTCAACACCGGTCTTCGAATGCAATTCATAACGACGTATCACATATTCGGAATGGGTTATACGACCCCATGGTCCTTTCCCGGCTAACCCGAATAGTGAGCGATTATTCAAAAATAAGTGTGGCATTCAAATTCATCCAATTCACAACAAATACCTATCTAAAGGTAATTATTGATAGCCGGTTATTTAACTATCAATAAAGATGCGCAACATCATCAGATTCCAAATTATTTTCCAAATTATTTTGTTTCCAAAATATCCTTACTAGATATAAAATTTCCACACTTCACCGTTTGAAAACAATTTCAAATCAATTTCCACATTTCATTTTATCTTTGAAGATAAAATCTCAAAACAGTTCATTTCATATTGGAAAAGCATTTCCATACTTATTTAATAATAAGTAATTCACAAATCTATTCATTTTCAACATTTGAAAATATTCGATATACTTAAAATCAAAATTAAGTATAATTTCATTCTTTAAGGAAAACATTTACTATAACATCTATTTGAGTCAAAACGAATGTTACGTAAAACATCGTTACGACGACTCAAAATCACTAGTATAGGGATTCGAAATTTAGATAGATATATAAATCCCAATACTATATAAAACATTTCCTTTCGGAAATCATTTACTATAACAACAGTGTTATAGTCCATCATTTCCTTATTTCTCGAAAACGTCTATTTCAACAATGAATGTTGAAATCTATAATTTCGATAGTTCACACATTTTAAAACATCTTTTAAAACAATTAACTTCATTTATAATATCGCTTTCCCAAACATACTATTTTTTTTCAATAATATATTCACTGTCCAAAATCGTGAATATACTTCAATAACCAAATTTCAATCTTTTTTTACACATTTATTTCAAGAATTATCCACTGTCCAAAATCGCGGATAAAATTCCCTTAATAATCTCTATATTTAAAATCAATCAAATTTGATTTATTTTCGAATTTATAAAAACAACGTTTATAATTTCTATTTCCATTTTATAACAACTTCGATTTATACATCTTCTTTAATGACCCATTCAATTTATAAGTTAATATAACTTATAATTCATTTATTTTAAAAGAAATCGTTCTTTTAAACTCTACAAAATTTAAAGCTTTCAGATTCCATTAACTTATGAAATCCCATTTACACTTCATTTTAACACTTATAGAAACTTGTATTATAATCCCAATATTTCAAATTTATAAATATCCATTTTTGTACATCTTTTAAATAAACCGTTTATAATACTAGAAATCCCAATTTAAACCATTTCATAAATTTCTTAACTTTTATTTCAAAAATCACACTTTGATTTTATTTCACAAAAATCTTAACTTTTATAACTTTAAAATTTTAGACGTTTATTTATTTGAAATAAATCAATTCAAAGTTTCCATAAAACGTATATTTTCAAAAATCACTTTAAAAGTCCTTTTTAAAGTAAAAGTCGTCATTTTTAAATTTCAAAACTTGAATCCGATGATGCAACAGCACCATTTAGTCAATCACAACATCAAACATCATATATCAACATATGATAACAGAATATACATCAATATCTGTAAATAAATAAATACTGGTGAGGAATCCAGTTGGATCCCTCCAACCTGTTTCCCTGCATCCACAGATGTTAGCACAATACCAATTCCACTTCGAGGTGGAATATCGCGGTATATGGGTTTTTATAATATATCCGCTTACTAATGGCGCAATAGGGTCTCATCCGCTATACGAGGTGGGAAATCAATCAATCCAATATATACATATGCCAATATGTATATATTGCTATATATATAGATATATCCTACTATATCTAATATCACATCCAAACAATCAATCAATCAATAACTGCAAAATAAAATTTCCTTCGAGTGAGAAAATCTCACCTTTGCATTTTATTTGCAATCCATTTTATTCCAGATTGTTTTTCTCCAAATTTTGACCTTGTATAAAACAATTTATACAACTCATTAATATTCGAAATAATCGAATGATCAAATTTTTTAATGGGATAATTTTAATTAACCGATGATTTTAAAATAAAAATTCGATTCGAAACAACAAAATATTTTCTTTTCTTTTGAAATCACATATACACTTTCAAAAATAACCTATAAAGACCAAATCTTTATATAAATCTCTATGGTTTTCAAAATCCTATATATTCATATATTTACTGTAAGTTTTATACAAACTGAAAATGTCTAAACTATATATATATATTTTCTTCTACTGAGATTTTATTTACTGTCATAATAGGATTACCAAAACTTTGCTTATTGTTTCAGAAAGCTTAAATCTGCTTAACATCAATCTTCATTTTCATTTTTTTTCTTTGTTGTATACAACCAGCAGTAATTCTCTACTGTTTTTAAAAAAAACCTTTTTTTTAACATTTACATATATATATTTTAGATTTAAACTTGAAATAAATTTGAAAATATACCACACTATCGTTACCTGAGAGCAACATCGCCACATCCCTAACTTTACTGACTCGCGACTATGACTTCGAACAGGGGCAATTGGATTGCGAACAACCCCATGCCGTGCTTCCACGAACCTCCCATGCCCTAACCCTAGCTCTACCTCGCGAATCCCACGGCAGTGTCGAGCCCACGAATTCGCCTCGCTACTCGCCTAGATGTCAGATATCCCCAAGCCACGGCATCGACGACAAGGACCACCCCGATCCCAATCCCCAATCGAATCGCCTCCTCGGTTAAATTAGCAGTGGAAGTAAAAAGAGACAGTAGCCGGTCTTCAAATCAGTAGTAGAAAGTATCGCGTAGGAGGAGGATGAGTTCGACGATGGCTGGTAGAACAGCGAGTATGCCGCGATGATTATTATGAAGGCGTTGATTTTCGAAACCCTAGTTTCTCTCGGGCTCAAGCATCGCGACATGGAGATTGCTATTGAACTGTACTTCGAACGAAATTGTTAGTCGCCATTTTTTTTATTTTCTCGTTCGAGATTTGAAAAGAGGAGAGGGATGTTTAAAATTGAACGAGAGGAAGATTTTCATTTTCTTCTATCGGCCATAATTATTTCTGAACGAAATGATTTCGCTTTGTTCCTTGCGTTTAAAGAAATAGGAGACAAAGGAACGTGATTAAGCAGAGGGCATGTCTGCTTGCTCAGAAGTAGGGTGGCTGAGTTGAAAGGAATTTGACTAGATTTAAAATTTAAATTGAATTTGATTTAATTTCAATGCGTTTACTCTCCGTACGGTCACGTATTAACTCCGAAAAATATGAAAATTGAAATCCGACAATAGTACAATATTCCGGATCTAATGGAACTGGTTTCGTCGAATTCCGAGACTGTGCCTCGGACGGCTATTTTCCAATATCAATTCGAACGATTAAATTTCAAAATTGAACAAATCGTTTTCAAACTCAATTCTGAAGCCTCTGTTATCTTCAGTGTTATCAATATAAATTTTACAAGCGTTTCGAAATATTTTTCTTCGGCTTACAATTGAAGATTTAAATTTTTATCCAATTTACAATAGATTAAATTTTATAATTTAATCGCCAAATTCAAAGTTATATCGAGGATTCAAATTAAATCATCGTTCAAATATTTAAAATTAATTAAATATTTTCAATTTAATTTGTTCGAAATTCTGGGTCGTTACAGACTTCCCCCCTTAAAAGAATTTCGTCCTCGAAATTACAAGTTAGAAAAAAAAGTCCTTAACTCGTCTACTATTTTTCACAATCCAATAGTTTTATCAAATTTTCAAAACAAATCTTTCTACTAAAGATTCGTTATCAATTCAACTAACTTTCTAACTTCAATTATAAGTTTCAAACAACTTTGTTTACTTAACAATTCAAATTTAAGTTTAAATTCAAATTTTAAACTTCCAAATTTTCTCAAAATTTTTCTAACACCCGAAATTTTCGAAAAATTTTGCCAGCGTCTCTTTTGCACGGCTAATACGGTACGACTACAAAACGTCCCTATGGACTCTCAGATTTCAAAAAGAAAAAGAAAAAGCCAAGCGGCTAGAGAAGAAATCAGCAAATCTCATATTGAAATTCAAATACGTACCTTTTGTCGAGCAATTAAAATTTATCTTTGAAAGTCAAAATTTCCAACTCCTTTATACACCTGTATATCCTACTAGCCATAATATCTAGTTACAATATTCAAACCATTTTGCAAATTCTATTACAAATTTTTCAATATATGCTTCTTATACATATTTACTTCACTATTGAAGCTACATATCTATTTTTCATTCAATTTTACATTCCAAATTCATTTGAATTCAATTCCAACATTTAATTCAATTTGGATTCAGTTTATCTTATGAATATTGAATTTTATCGATTATCTTTAGTTCACTTCAAACTAATCTTGAAACTTCATTTAATTTCGCACAATTCACATTTGTTTTCAACATTCAGTTTCAATTTCAGTTTTATTCTTTTGTTCATTCTCAAAATTTGTTTTCAATTCACTATTTTGGTTTATCACCACTTATATTATACTGAATTTCTAATTCCATATGAATTTTAATTTCTCTTTCAATTCACATTTATAATTATTCAATTCAATTCTATTGCTTACAACTTCAAAATGAATTTCAATTTTCAATTTCACTTTCATTTATTCAAATTTATTCACTTATACTTTCTTTAATTTAACTCCATCTTTTAAGTTAAATTTATTCTATCACAATTCAAATTGTTTAAATTATCAACTTATTTCTTATTTCATAAATATAGCATTCCAGAGTCTTACCAACCTTTTCAAAGCCATTTTTGAAAACAATTCAAATCATTCTTTGAATTTCAAAAACCAAACCCACTTTTCCAAACAACTTTCATTAAAAATAATTGGCAGCAATTCCTCTTTTGGAAACCCGAAAATGAACACCCATGATGCCGCGGTCATCATCGAAGTTATTTTCCAGCGATCGAAAAGAGTTTAGAGCTTTTCATTCCTTCAAAATACTTTTCAAATCCTTTGAAATTCATTTTCAAATCAAAAGGAATTTAAACTTTCCAAATCTCCAAAATTTTCAAATTCTTTTCAAAACATTTCCAAATACTTCTCTGGAATTCTGTTTCAAATTACAAATCACATTTATAATTTACATTCTTTAATTTCATTTGTATATGGATTTATTTCTTGGTTCTTTGTTTTAATTCCAATTTCATATACAATTTCCACATATATATTAATGAGGATAATTAACATCATTACTTCCTAACAACCGTGCATCCATATATCATAATAATTTACAGAAAATTATTTCTTTTCTATACAAAAATAGTTTTGGGCAAAATTATTTCATTCACCCTATTTAAAACAATACTGTGTCGGTTTATCTTGTTTAAGAGTTTAGAAACCCCTATCGATTACAGCTAGCTAGACTGCACCGACCAGAATCCATAAACAATCAACCGATAAGTCAACACAATACAAAACAAATTTTTATATTCAATAACAAATACGCGCTCATATCTATTATTACACTCAACTCATTCTAGAGTACTACTGACTCTATCTTTAATGAGTAACACCCAACAGAGCAGGGTTGTCGCTGAACCATATGCTCTGATACCACGCTGTCACGTACCGAAATTTTTCGACTTTCGAAAATTCGACATCGATACTCCCTTTATCGACTGCCGAGAAATCGAGTGCCGGAAACTCCAATAGTGAGGGTTTTAAGAAAGAAGAAAAAGGCAGAAGAAGAAGAAAAGAGGAAAAAGGAAGAAGAAGAAAAACAAAGAAGAGAATAGAGAAGAAGAACAGAACAACAACAGAACAATATCAGAAACAGAAACAATATCAGAATCTCACATTCGCAGCGGAACAATATATAATAGATAAATGAATAATCTTTAAAACAAAGAACTATATCATTTTATACATACATCAATCATCAGAGTCAATATACAACAATGGACAGTTTTATAAACTTGTCCTCATACAGAATACACAACGGAATAAATACTATCAGATACAAATACTACGTCTCGTCATCCAGCTTATCTCCAAAGCTCCAGAATATCCAGAATATCCTGATAACATAACTCTAGGCTGCCCGTGTGGAAATTGGTGGGCACCCAGAGTTTAGAAGGGAACAATAAACTCCGAGTCAGTCATGGTGACTGGTGTGAGATCGTAAAACAGTTATTTTTCACAAAGAAAATAAAATTTATTCGCAATGCTTTTGGAAAATGAAACTACCATAAGACCTCCCACCACACACACAATGCAAACGCAGAATTGGAGGAGATTTCTTCTTATGATAGTCAAAGATGCTTACTACGCAAAATCAAATCATTTTTGATATTATTATTAGTGCATAGTGTAGAAAACATTTCGAAAGTAGAATATAAATCTTAGCCAGCATAGACATTTCGAACTATGCCTACTATAGCTACCATCCAAACAGTGGGGCGCCACCATAAGTGAATGATAGGTTCTACAACTAAATCCGTACAAGGCTCGTATTGTTTCTTTGGATTTCCAACAAATGGTCAGGCTAAGGAACTTCCTATCCACGATGGGTACGTCCTTGGAATAGACGACCCGAGAACCTAACCGGATCTCTGCCAACACAAGGCCGGGTTACCTCTGCAAAAATAGGTAACTACTGACACGCGTATGCCATCCCCCGATCGTAACCGATCTTCCCGAGGATCCCCGATTTCCAACAAACCACATAGATAATAATGCAGCAACCACATAGGTTAAGTATCTGGGCTCCATACCATGATACCACCTCTATCCAAAAGGAATGACATACACTAAGGGGCGCTACTCCCTAGAACCTTGCTGCATCCTTCCTGTTTCGACCATTTCCGGGGTGTGAGGCTCGACGAAGTCTCGTCCACAAAGCTTCGCTTCTCAAAAAGCCATGCTTCGGGTCAAACAAATGATCAACCTATGATCACAAAAATATAAGATCAAACAAATGATCATATCACAAATGATCAAACACTGATCATTTCACAGTAACACTTAGTATGCCACGTTACCAAATTGGGAGTATATCGCTGATAAATTTCAACTACATAACCTCTGAGCTCGTACGTCTCAGAGAAGGGTGTTAAGCTAAGAGAATAAATTCTCCGCCACCAACAGATATATATTTGAAAGAAATCAGCTTTATATCTCGAGTTGTAACGTCAGACACACAATCCATACAAGTCTGTTCCGGGATCGAACAGAACCGAAGGCACTTCTCACGAAGCCCTTGCACATCCGGATAAATTTCTAATCACGTCCGGACTTCCCGTCACTAAGGGTGATAAAACCTCTAAATCGGAGATCAACCGATGTAGAGTAACTCGACGGTAATCCTTCCGTTTTCAAAAATATCCGGTCTTCAACACCGGTCTTCGAATGCAATTCATAACGACGTATCACATATTCGGAATGGGTTATACGACCCCATGGTCCTTTCCCGGCTAATCCGAATAGTGAGCGATTATTCAAAAATAAGTGTGGCATTCAAATTCATCAAATTCACAACAAATACCTATCTAAAGGTAATTATTGATAGTCGGTTATTTAACTATCAATAAAGATGCGCAACATCATCAGATTCCAAATTATTTTCCAAATTATTTTATTTCCAAAATATCCTTACTAGATATAAAATTTCCACACTTCACCGTTTGAAAACAATTTCAAATCAATTTCCACATTTCATTTTATCTTTGAAGATAAAATCTCAAAACAGTTCATTTCATATTGGAAAAGCATTTCCATACTTATTTAATAATAAGTAATTCACAAATCTATTCATTTTCAACATTTGAAAATATTCGATATACTTAAAATCAAAATTAAGTATAATTTCATTCTTTAAGGAAAACATTTACTATAACATCTATTTGAGTCAAAACGAATGTTACGTAAAACATCGTTACGACGACTCAAAATCACTAGTATATGGATTCGAAATTTAGATAGATATATAAATCCCAATACTATATAAAACATTTCCTTTCGGAAATCATTTACTATAACAACAGTGTTATAGTCCATCATTTCCTTATTTCTTGAAAACGTCTATTTCAACAATGAATGTTGAAATCTATGATTTCGATAGTTCACACGTTTTAAAACATCTTTTAAAACAATTAACTTCATTTATAATATCGCTTTCCCAAACATACTATTTTTTTTCAATAATATATTCACTGTCCAAAATCGTGAATATACTTCAATAACCAAATTTCAATCTTTTTTTACACATTTATTTCAAGAATTATCCACTGTCCAAAATCACGGATAAAATTCCCTTAATAATCTCTATATTTAAAATCAATCAAATTTGATTTATTTTCGAATTTATAAAAACAACGTTTATAATTTCTATTTCCATTTTATAACAACTTCGATTTATACATCTTCTTTAATGACCCATTCAATTTATAAGTTAATATAACTTATAATTCATTTATTTTAAAAGAAATCGTTCTTTTAAACTCTACAAAATTTAAAGCTTTCAGATTCCATTAACTTATGAAATCCCATTTACACTTCATTTTAACACTTATAGAAACTTGTCTTATAATCCCAATATTTCAAATTTATAAATATCCATTTTTGTACATCTTTTAAATAAACCGTTTATAATACTAGAAATCCCAATTTAAACCATTTCATAAATTTCTTAACTTTTATTTCAAAAATCACACTTTGATTTTATTTCACAAAAATCTTAACTTTTATAACTTTAAAATTTTAGACGTTTATTTATTTGAAATAAATCAATTCAAAGTTTCCATAAAACGTATATTTTCAAAAATCACTTTAAAAGTCCTTTTTAAAGTAAAAGTCGTCATTTTTAAATTTCAAAACTTGAATCCGATGATGCAACAGCACCAATTAGTCAATCACAACATCAAACATCATATATCAACATATGATAACAGAATATACATCAATATCTGTAAATAAATAAATACTGGTGAGGAATCCAGTTGGATCCCTCCAACCTGTTTCCCTGCATCCACAGATGTTAGCACAATACCAATTCCACTTCGAGGTGGAATATCGTGGTATATGGGTTTTTATAATATATCCGCTTACTAACGGCGCAATAGGGTCTCATCCGCTATACGAGGCGGGAAATCAATCAATCCAATATATACATATGCCAATATGTATATATTGCTATATATATAGATATATCCTACTATATCTAATATCACATCCAAACAATCAATCAATCAATAACTGCAAAATAAAATTTCCTTCGAGTGAGAAAATCTCACCTTTGCATTTTATTTGCAATCCATTTTATTCCAGATTGTTTTTCTCCAAATTTTGACCTTGTATAAAACAATTTATACAACTCATTAATATTCGAAATAATCGAATGATCAAATTTTTTAATGGGATAATTTTAATTAACCGATGATTTTAAAATAAAAATTCGATTCGGAACAACAAAATATTTTCTTTTCTTTTGAAATCACATATACACTTTCAAAAATAACCTATAAAGACCAAATCTTTATATAAATCTCTATGGTTTTCAAAATCCTATATATTCATATATTTACTGTAAGTTTTGTACAAACTGAAAATGTCTAAACTATATATATATATTTTCTTCTACTGAGATTTTATTTACTGTCATAATAGGATTACCAAAACTTTGCTTATTGTTTCAGAAAGCTTAAATCTGCTTAACATCAATCTTCATTTTCATTTTTTTTCTTTGTTGTATACAACCAGCAGTAATTCTCTACTGTTTTTAAAAAAAACCTTTTTTTTAACATTTACATATATATATATATTAGATTTAAACTTGAAATAAATTTGAAAATATACCACACTATCGTTACCTGAGAGCAACATCGCCACATCCCTAACTTTACTGACTCGCGACTATGACTTCGAACAGGGGCAATTGGATTGCGAACAACCCCATGCCGTGCTTCCACGAACCTCCCATGCCCTAACCCTAGCTCTACCTCGCGAATCCCACGGCAGTGTCGAGCCTACGAATTCGCCTCGCTACTCGCCTAGATGTCAGATATCCCCAAGCCACGGCATCGACGATAAGGACCACCCCGATCCCAATCCCCAATCGAATCGCCTCCTCGGTTAAATTAGCAGTGGAAGTAAAAAAAGACAGTAGCCGGTCTTCAAATCAGTAGTAGAAAGTATCGCGTAGGAGGAGGATGAGTTCGACGATGGCTGGTAGAACAGCGAGTATGCCGCGATGATTATTATGAAGGCGTTGATTTTCGAAACCCTAGTTTCTCTCGGGCTCAAGCATCGCGACATGGAGATTGCTATTGAACTGTACTTCGAACGAAATTGTTAGTCGCCATTTTTTTTTATTTTCTCGTTCGAGATTTGAAAAGAGGAGAGGGATGTTTAAAATTGAACGAGAGGAAGATTTTCATTTTCTTCTATCGGGCCATAATTATTTCTGAACGAAACGATTTCGCTTTGTTCCTTGCGTTTAAAGAAATGGGAGACAAAGGAACGTGATTAAGCAGAGGGCATGTCTGCTTGCTCAGAAGTAGGGTGGCTGAGTTGAAAGGAATTTGACTAGATTTAAAATTTAAATTGAATTTGATTTAATTTCAATGCGTTTACTCTCCGTACGGTCACGTATTAACTTCGAAAAATATGAAAATTGAAATCCGACAATAATACAATATTCCGGATCCAATGGAACTGGTTTCGTCGAATTCCGAGACTGTGCCTCGGACGGCTATTTTCCAATATCAATTCGAACGATTAAATTTCAAAATTGAACAAATCATTTTCAAACTCAATTCTGAAGCCTCTGTTATCTTCAGTGTTATCAATATAAATTTTACAAGCGTTTTGAAATATTTTTCTTCGGCTTACAATTGAAGATTTAAATTTTTATCCAATTTACAATAGATTAAATTTTATAATTTAATCGCCAAATTCAAAGTTATATCGGAGATTCAAATTAAATCCTCGTTCAAATATTTAAAATTAATTAAATATTTTCAATTTAATTTGTTTGAAATTCTGGGTCGTTACATTATTCAACAAATGCAGACTGAATGTGAAGTCCTATTTCAAAACATTGACGCAGGTGATGATTTAGAAGACACATGGAGATCGCATTATCAGAAGCAGAACATGTTCAAAGATGCACTCAAATCTAAAGCTGTGGAACTTAAACAAAAAGAAAAAAGAAAAATGGATTGCTAAAGGGGATGAATGTACCAAATTTTTTTACACCAAAATGTCTATCAAAAGGCATATCAATACCAAATTTCAGACTATAGATGACAAGGGAGATATCATTGACCAGACTGATGAAATGGAAAGCCAGGCTATATAGTACTACTCTGATCTGTATAATGGTACCTGTAAAACTGAATTACCTCGTATTATTTGTAGGAGGACAATCAATTCCAGAGGGAGGAGTTTGCTGACTAAGTGTGTCACTACCGAGGAAATCTGGGATGCTTTGATCAATATTCACAAAGATTCCAGTCCCAACCCCGATGGCCTGAATTCCAGTTTCTTCAAAAGGCATTGGCAGAACCTGCGAAATCAGATACTCTTAGCTGCTCAAGAAGCTTTTGACTCGGGTAAAATAATAAAAGAAATTAATCATACTTTCTTATGTCTAATTCCTAAGGTTGAAAATCCTGCCAGAATTGAGGAATTTAGACCTATTGCATGTTGTAATGTCATATACAAAATCCTTTCTAAAGTCATTTGCAATAGAATGAAGAAATTATTACCAGATTTGATTGTAGAATGTCAAAGTGCATTTATCAAAGGTAGAAGCATATCTGATAATTCCCTTATGGCACACAAAGTTGTAAGAAATTTTTTAAAAAAAGGGGCTGATATATTTTGTCTCAAAGTGGATCTCCACAAAGCATATGATAAAATTAACAGACACTTTATTTTGCATATGCTTAAGAATATGAGATTCCCACTAAAAAATATGGATTTGATTGAAGAATGTATTACCACTCCCACCTTCTCTATTCTGATCAATGGCATACCCAGAGGACCATTGGTAGCAATCGACCCACTGTCTCCTTATCTATTTGCTATTGCTATGGAATATTTCTCTCTACAAATGGAGTTAGCAGAACACAATGGTAGAATTCAGACCATTCATAATTTTCAACCAAAGGTTAGTCACTTCCTATATGCTGATGACCTGATAATTTGCATAAAATCAATAATGAAGCTGCTATTGCTATTAAAGACATATTTAAACAATTGGAGAAATATGTGGGTCTTAAAATGAATGAGAATAATACGAAATGTTATTTTAACAAGTTGTGTGAAAGGAGAGGGCATATCCTTGATATTTTGGGTGTTATAGAGGGGGAGCTACCTGTTAAATATTTAGGAGTACCGCTGTCATCTAATAAAATTACTGATCGTGAATGTGCTGAGCTGATTAGCAAAATTAGAGACAAACTTCAGGGTAGAGTTCCAAGTTGCTATCATTGGCGGGTAGGATAAAATTGGTACACACTGTCATTGCTGTAAAAGTTAATTTCTAGCTTCAGACATTTCAACTTCCTGATGCATCTATAGAAAAGATTGAAAAGGTTTGTGCGGATTTTATCTAGAATGGGGAATTACATAAAACATAATTTCAAGATTTATGCAAGCCTAAAGATGAAGGTGGTGTGGGGAAAAGAAATTTGAGAGACATGAGGGATGTTTTCATATTGAAGCAAGGATGGAAAGTTATAAGCTCCAATTGTTTATGGGAGAGATAGATGAGACAAAGGTATATTAAGGATAATTTCTGGCAAATGGTTACTGATAATAATGCTTCTTCTACTTGGAAGGCTATCCTTCGAATGCGTCATAAACTGGCATAAAATTGCTCTAAAGAATTTGCGAGGGGTAGAGAAACAGATTTTTGGAGAGACCCTTGGATAAATGGAAAGACCTTAATAGATTTAGTGGGATGGGATACTTATTCTGCATATGGATGTCCAATTCGAAAAGTAGAGGATATTATACGAAATGCCACATGGGACTATGATTCTTTGCCTTGTAAGAGAGAATGCAAACAAACTATTGTCTCCATATCTCTATACTCTGCACGAGATTCAGACCTATGGAGATGGAAACACACTGGAGAAGAATTCAGCACTAAAACTGCATGGGGCAGTGTGAGGAAGAAATATCAAAAGGTAGAATGGAGCAGACTGATTTCGAACCATGCTAATTGTCCTAAGATGGCATTAACAATTTACAAAGCAATTAAAGGCATATTATCTACTAAATACCATCTTTTTAAATGGGGAATTATTTCTGATACTAAGTGTGTACTTTGTGGCACAGTAGAAGAAATGCACTCGCACTTATTTTTCGAATGTCCTTACGCTACTGAAATCTGGAAACATTGTAACAAAGAAGCTAATCTAAACATCAATCAACACAAATTAGAGGAGATAACTGATTACCTGCTGAGAAGGAGTCATCAAATACACGCCAAAACCCAAATGCACTGCATAGCCTTGACAGTTGCTACTTGGAGCATATGGAAGGAAAGGAACAGATGAATTTTTCAAAACAAAGAGCGAAGCACACATGCATTAAGTAAGCTTGTAGAAATTGAGATGAAAATTATGAACAAACGAATTAGAAAAAGGGGAAATCGTACCAGAGAGATGGAACAAACTGTAGACAGATACCCATCAATGGATTTGAGGAGTTCAGATGCTGAAATCCGAGATACACGAAATTGAATTCGGTCGCCATGATTATTCTCGAGCTGAGGAAGAGGATGCGAGTTGTTCCTGGAATGTTTTAGTTGTATTAAGTTTAAGTGGTAATTGCTTATTTTAATAAGGATATTTGGGTTGTTTTATACGGTGTATCTTCGGGTGTGTTGTATCAGTTTACTTTGGGCTGAAACCGCCTAATAAAATTTTACCCATTTTCAAAAAATAATAATAATAATTATTATATTTAATTCAAAATTTAAAAGGACATTTTGTTTAAAATTTTAGATCTGATTTTTAATTTTTCTAAGATAAAAGCATATTTTTATGATATTAATTTTAAGGCATATGGATTTTGAATCGGTCAAAATTATTTATAATTAAAAATATACCCAGTTATTATCTTCTTATAGTTTCAAGACCAATTAAAATTTATATATATATATATATGAATGTATGTATATATTTTAAATAATAACTAGGGACAACAAAGGCATATATAAAAGGCGAATGTGTCCGTTGCAGTGTGAATCACAACATATATAAATGTACACAATTTATATATTACGCATGCAATATACATATATGAGTGTATTTGATATACTTATAATAATATAACTAATATTAATAAAACAAAACCCTTTTTAAACAAATTAAATTAAACAAAAATTTAAAAACAATTTTAGATTGGAACTAAAATCTATTACACTTAATAGGTTCGATAAAGGTCAAAATTGGAATTTTTTTAATTCATCTATTTAACCCGTTGTGACCCAGCCCTATTCTAACAATGGTATCAGCGTCCGATAGCATATGTGGTCGAAATTAGTAATATTAGGGCTAACTTTTTAAAGGCTACCCATTTAGTAGGGTGTCTAGAAAGGTAATGTCAAAGTTTGAGTTTGGATAATCAAGTACTTTTCCTTATTTGGCTACTAGCCTAACCCGAAAGATAAAATAAGCCCAAAGGTTATCCCAGATATAAAGGTCCGAATTGATTTTGGGCCTTGGGCTAATTGTTCAAAAAAGTTTAAAATTTAAATTATGTATTAAATTTAAAAGTTAAGTTTAAAATATATAAAAAATTATAAATGTTATAGAATTTTTCATAATTACTTTAAAAACTAATAAATTGTTATCAAAATATTATTTTATTTAGTTGGGTTAAATAAATAAACAATTACTTAAAAACTGATTAATTAAATTAAAACATATATAATGATATATGTGTATTTATCTTAAAATGTTTAAGGTAAATAATAATAATAATTAAAAAAATTAAAAAATTGTATTTTAATTATGTTTTATTTAATTAAATTAATTAAAAGTTAATTAATATTATATACATGTATAATGAAATCTTTATATATAGTAACCATAAATGTTATTGTCAATATTCATCTTAAATTGTTTAGGATGAATAAAATAAAATTTTGAATTTTTAAATAATTTACATAATTAGTTAATTAAATAATAAATTAAAATTAACTAAATATTATTTAATTAATAATACATATAAGAATAATATTTAAATTAATTAAATTGTAAATAGTTATAAATAAATTAAACTTATATAATACGAATGTATAAAACTTAAGTGGAACTATAAGAAACCAAACTTAGGTTTAATGAATAAATACATATGTATAGTAAGTATGCCGTGATTTCAGATATGTCTGACCCTTGAACCATAAGGGTATTTCATAAGAAATACATCATTCCCTAAATCGATGTCACTCAAAAATATATATTAAAGATTGTGAATCTCCAGTATAAATGTTGTCATATACCATTTATATATATATATATATATATATATTACTTGCATACTCTCTAGCTATTAGGCAAACTCAAGCTAGAGATGTTATGTGTAGAATTATTAATATACCGATAGATGTGGTAAGATACTATATGTATTTGTTGAGCAAAGGTACATACACTATCATTAGGCCATCGTGAAATGGTAGGCACAATAAATAATCTCTTTCAACTTTTTGAGCAAACACAAGGTTGAGATGGGATTAGGCAAAGATCACGAGTTAGGATTTATATAAAATATAACCAATAATGTGTTATCCATCGCTTGTGGGCTTATTATTTGTTATGCAAACTCAATATTAGAATCCTAAGGCAAGCGAGTCCTAATACTCGCTAAAGAAGTTGAAATACATCTATGTTTTCCTTAAGGCTTTTATAAGCAAAAAAATCTGGTGCGAGCCTTATTAGAAAAATGAAATAAATGAAATAAACATTTCTAACATTGTAAGAATATATGCTATACAAGTTAAAATAATCTACTTGATAAATTTATGCAACTAATATAATTGATAATTTTTTTAATCGCTTAAGATAATTAAAATGAAATAAACTAAGATTGACATAGAAATATTAATGTAAACTTACCGATAAATCTTTTCACATGTTGTGAATTTGACCCATCTAAGAGCTAAATTATAACTATAATTACATTCATAACTTGGTCACTTAGATGTTTACTTTTCCTAGAATGTGCATTGTCTTCTATGAGTTTTTGAATTCTTAAGCAATACAAGAATATGGATATTTGCTCCATATTCAGTCACATATAAATGCTATACAAGAAACATTCACGATTGTAATGTACGAAACCTCGATGAAATTATTTCAATCGAAATAAGCAAGTAAAACATGATGTGAAATTATATATTCAATATGATTAATTGCAATATGGATCTTATTGTGTTAAATGTTGCACTAGACCAAGAACTACAAGATGAACATAAAACCCAATTACTAAAATGTCAGTTTGATCATATACAACATTTAGTTTATTTGATATCCTTAAATGTTAAGGATGATCGAATGCATTTTTTATGAGTTCGTTATGCTCTTGTAGTAAGGATTTTCTTTTAGATGGTTGAACCATTTTGAAAGAAAAGAGAATGTCGGCGAGAAGATATTACTTAGGCATAATTGGGGTAAAGAGAGTGAATGGTCACCTCTATTTCACCCAGAGGCATTGGAAATAAGAATTGTATGAAATAGTAAAAGATACTTAATATGAAATGACAAATGTGATTTCTGTTCCAAATGTATTTTGATTGTTTTTTATGAAAGTTATGTCTTCGAGTTCAAGGTATTTGATCTGAAACTCTTGCTGTATATATGAAATAAAATTCCTTATTAAGTGACTGAATGGAGCTTCATATTTTATAAGCTAACATAGTACTGGCAAAAATAGGTGGAGCATATCATATAACACTTTTTAGTGGATGCATCAAGTTACAAAAATTGCTTTCATAAATATACCAAATATTATTTATGAAATATTACATGTTTTAGTATTAACTGAAACAGACACGGTTTTATTTCAATATGATTATTCATTATAAGATATGCTTTAAGATTAATATATGTTTTTCTAACGAAAATGATGCATAAGAAAATACAGAAGTATCTGAAGTATTTATAATTATTTTGGAATTATGGACAGAGCCATAGTTTTGAAAAATAATTCTTTAATCATATGGTTACAAATTGTATGGTACATGTGAATTGTATCTCAAATAATTAAAGGAAAAGCAGCCATTTAGTGGAAGCAACATAAGAGTTGCTAAAATCTTTGGATTGATACGTAGAGATGTATTTAGTCGAAACTCTAATGATACCAAAATGGATCCACTCACTTCGTTTAATTCACATATGAAGTATCATAGAAATGGACATGTGTATTTGATACACAAGTTATGTATTTACAATAAGTTTATTGAATAAAAAAGTAACTAGAAAATATAACATGCAAAGGAGATACAAAAATTTGATATAATCAAATAGCTAAGTGTATTGGAAAGGGTTTCAAAAATACCTAAACTTGAATAAGATTCTATCCCAAAAGTCACTTATCCCTATAATGCATAATGATGTATCATAAGGAGTAATCAGACTTTGTTGGAGAAGGTACAACTGACGATGAGTATAGTTGATATAAATTCTTTATGTAAAGATGTCTACTTTAGAGTATGTATATAAGGTTAAATTTAATTCATCTAAAGCATAGTTTACAAGATCATACAAGACAAGAGTTGATAAGAAACTCCTATATATCTTAGCTCAAGGAGTTGACATGTTATGTGAGTTGATAGACAACACATAATATTTGCTTGTATGGGATCTTGTGTAGATCACACAAACAAGTTTGGGACTAACCATTATTGATTGATCAACTTATGTTATGAACATAAGTTTCATAAACTTAAACCAAATTAGTTATATATATATAAAAGTAGGTCATAAAATGTCTATGAATACATATTCCATTGGATTAAGAAACAATTGTTTTAAGAAACGCTAACTTCATAATGAAGGAATTTATTTTAGAAATTATTGGTAGTAAAATGGGTTTGGATACGATCTAAAGGCAAAAATGATTATAGAGGATGAAATGAAATTAACCCAGTCTAAATGGACACAATTAATTAGAACGTCTAATAAGAATTCTCGCATATTGAAGAGAAACTATGAGTTTCTTATCAGCGTCGAAAAAAGAGTCCCATAGTTATCAACAAGCCATTAGAAGTATTGACTGCCATATGGCACAGTGCACAAATTCGAAATGGATTCCAAGTACAATATCGAAATACGATTTTGATAGTTACACCCGAAGTAATATAATACATCGGCTGCAAATGTGACTTCGAGAAGAAGACCAATATTTTTGGCACATTAATATCGAAACAAGTTTGTCATTCAATATGCTTAAGTTAATTTAGATTTTACTCGCATAATTTACGATCGATATGATTTTAAGTATTGGCACATTAATGTTGAAACAAAATTTTAAATAATGAATAAGAATAGATTGTTTACATATAACAACCAAAGTGCCTCGAAGTCAGCGGGAGCAATTTTGAGTTTGTGGGTTTCAGATATGATCTAAGGAATGATACAAAAGTATCATTAGATAAGCATCAGATTTGAACAAGTATTTTGATAGAAATATCATATCATTTTATTTTTAGTCAAAATGAAGAGGAAGCATGTATTTGTAAGAAATAACATTATAAGGTACTAATATATTTTTAAGCTATAAGTGACAACAAATTTATCTTTATTAATGATATACCAATGTTAAAGTCATTTTAGTTTGGCTGTTTGATACTCACATTTGGTTTGAAAATGACATCTATTATAATATGTATAAAAGGATGTTGGGATTGTCCCAAATAATTAAACAACCATCTTATTAAAATGTTTGGGAATTATCATGTATGTTATGCAGCATACTTATCGCTTATGTAAATAGTACATTGAGTGAGTATCAAATCAAATAAAAATAACTAAACAGTAGTTAAATGTATTCTTGAGTATTTATGAAATGCTAGAGAGTTGTTTATAGAAATAATGAATTCCTTATGAAGGAGTACATGGACTCAAACTTCTTAAGTGATATCGAGTGTAGTATGTCAATCAAAATTTCAAGTTCAATTTTAGGTAAGGATCTTTAAGTTGGAATTATTCTAAATGAAATGTTATGGCTTATTGAACCAAAAGGCTAAGTACATCACCTTGAATAGCACCACAATGTAAGAAAATTTAAATAAATGAATAAATTTATAACTGAGCTAGAGGTAATTCCAAAAGTTGAAAATTGTTATATGATAATAATGCCATAACATAGATCATGAAAGAACCTAAATCTCACTAGAAGTTGAGATAGCACTCCCAAAAATTCAACGTGATGAAGGCAGTTTATCCACATCAGAAAGAGTAGACTTATAACGATGCACCTTTTCGATCCTTAGAAATTGACACTAATACATCCACGGTATTAATGTCGAATATCCAAGTGCCGGAAAGACAGATTATTTGGGGAAAAGAAAACGAAAACAACAGAACTAAATCTCATAACGTGCAAAAATATATAAAATATTCTAATTTCATTTTTACAAAAGGAAATCCTTTATACACAAACAACATCAGAGTCTAACCTATCTTCAGCCTAGACAGTTATAACGGTCCATCCTTACAATTGCTGATAAATACACATAAGAAAAAAACAACAGAAATACAAATACAGAAATACGTTGTAACGACTCGTAATTTTACCACTTCGGAAATTGGATATTTAATTGATTTTAAATATTCAAATATTGATTTTTTATACTTAAATAATCATATTTCATGTGATAAATAAGAATGGGAAACTTATTTCTAGAAGTGAATTAAGATTTGGAACTTTAATCGCAAAATTAACAAAATTAACAAAAGCCGAATCTCGGTAAAATTTAATTTACATTTGAAAATTTATTGCAAACGGTAAATAACTCTTTTTAATGGTTAAATGATGATATGATAATAATAGAAATTTGATTTATAATTATTTTATAAACATATAAACTTGTTTTATAAAAATTAACAAATTTTGTCGCAAGTTGACAAATCAACGTCGTATTTTTTTAATTAGATTTTAATATTTTTAAATATGGTTTTATAACTCAAATGAACTTCTTTTAATTAATTAAATATGATAACAAACTTATTTTCCAGTTTGGTTTACATAAATGAATAGTTTAACAAAAACGTCAAAATATGACCGTAAAATATTTTATCGAAAATCAACGTTTCGATTGATATAAGTTGTGTAAACGTTTTGCAACCTGAATAGTATTTTATAAACATATTAACAAAAAAAATAAATATCTCTCTTATATTAATCAAGGATTAATTAACTTAAGTATTTATTTAAAGTTAAATAAAGCACAAAATGACAAAGTAAGTTTACTTTTGCAAAATCAAATCAAATCTCACACAAATCAAATCATACATCTCTTCTTCATTAATGCTAATG
Organism: Allium fistulosum; assembly: GCA_030737815.1. Lineage (NCBI taxonomy): Eukaryota > Viridiplantae > Streptophyta > Magnoliopsida > Asparagales > Amaryllidaceae > Allium > Allium fistulosum. Next base: position 200,516,837 of record CM060904.1, read on the forward strand.
TACTTGGCCATCAAATCATGCATGGAAAAGGAGCATCTTATTTTTATAAATTTTGCTAATAAAAAGGAAAATGCAAAATCATTACATTTTAGTACAAAATCAAATACACCATCCTTTCACTTCCTTTCCACATCTTTTCCACATTAATGACAAATTAAATCATGTCTTGAAAAGTGTGTGAAGGGAGACAAAAATTGATTTGATATAAAGGTATTTAAGCCTTTTTGGTTAAGGGTAATAAAGTAATTTGTGTAGCAAACTTCAACTATAAATAGACCACTATCCTTCCACTTTCTTTCATAGATTTCTACATCTTCTTCTTTCTTTCTCAAGCTTTCTAAAAGCTTCTTTAATTCCTTCCATGCCTTAGGAAAATAATGAAAAAATATTAGAAAAAAAGAAAGTAAAGAAAAATATAGTATTTCACTTCAAAATCAAGTACAAACCACCTCCTTTTCCACCTATAACTCACGGCCACCACCCCAAGCCAAGGCCGAGCTCCTCTAACCTCCCCAAGTTAGGTAGTTTGCATCTCCCTCCTCCACAAGTCCAAGTCGAGCCCATTTAGAGGAATGCAAGCAAGTTCGGAAACCTCGGAGATAGAAAAAGAGAAGGAAGTGCTGCCAGAATTAAAAGGAAAGTCTACGAAAAATATTGGAGTATTGGAACTAATTGTGAGTACTCATATTTTGAAGTTACTAATTTCTAAAAATATTTCAAGTTAATTACAAGAAAAGTTTGGTATATGTTGGATGATTTAATGAATGATAACTAGGTTGATATTATGATCGATTATATGTTTGTGATATGGATGATAACTTGGTTTGATAAATGATAAGAGAAATAGTTAGTAAGTATAGTTAATTCAATAAAAATAAAATCCATATATATATGTGTAAGGAAATTATTTAGCCTCTTAATTATTTCAAAAAATCTAAAAAAATTGAAAATAATATTATAATAATATAATATGAAATGAAATGAAAAATGATTTTGAAATGATGGCAATATTGTTTTAAATAAGGTAAAATAGTTTAAATATGGTTTAAAACAAATTTGAAGTGTTTCGGACAAGTTCTGAAGCAATTCACAAAATTGGTCAAAATCGAGCTCGTCGCGTAGCGGTAGTTCGTAAATTTCGACCCGTAACTTCAAATTAACGTAGACAATGATTTGGAAGTCGGATTTCATCGAAATAAAAATTCTTTGGTTCACAATGATAATAGTTTTCAAATGAAAAAAGAAAATTAAGATTTCATTAAGTAGATTTTAAAATATGTCCAAAACAATTTTCTAAAAACATCGTAGTTTTGCCGTTCGGAATCCAAAAAAGGATTTCCTTAAAAATGATATTTTAAATGTTTTAAAAATATGAAATAAATTCTAAAAACCTTTTAAAATATTTTAAAAGAGATTTAAGTTGAATAGATGGATTTTTACATGATATAAAAGTCGTTTTGAAGAATATACCTTTTAAAACACTATTTGCAACACTTTTCGCAACGCTTTTCGCAGCAGTTTTAAATAACCTTTGAAGTGTAGTTTTAAATATAACAATCCTTTTCCAAAATTTTTGTGAATGATTTTAAAGAATAATTAAGTAATTAAAAGATTATTTGGAAGTTTTAATAAGAGTTTGAATAAATGGTTTACAGGAATCGTTTATACCACTTAAACAAAAAGTGAAGAATATTGAATGTAATAACAAACTGAGTATGCGAAAATGACTAGTACATTTGTCCTGTCTGTGAGATCTGGGAAGATAAAACAAGGTGTTTAACTAACATTAGGAATGGAGCAACCAGTGCCCAGAACTTACCTAGCCTATGTTTTCTCTTTTTAGACGAGGGGTGGAACAGATCGAAAGGAAAGCCCGGATGCTCTAAAAGATCATATTTAAGTTTTCCAAGATAAAAAAAACAAATTGTAGAATATTAATTAACTAATTAAAATCTTTTTATGATGATTAACAGGAAGGAACCGAGATCGGATATGGGAGATTCCTATCCGAAAAATCGGGATCAGATCTAGTTAGTGAGGTTCGTGAATGATAGAGGGTTCTCGCTTTGTGAACAGTGATGAAGCTTATACTCTTACCCCTACATGCCCCTGAGATCGAGTATCGAAGGGTTGGTTGATAGTCTAAAGGCTTGTCGTAAAAGCAGATCCGAGGTACCACTTGTAGTCACCTCCATGTTGAAAAGCAGGAGTGCCCCCATGTTGAAAAGTAGAAGGGTAGCGGGATGGTTGAAAAGCCTACTGGGGCAGATCCGAAAAACCTGTTCATTACATTTGGTATCAGAGCTGAAGGTTAAACGAGAACCTTGGCTTTGGTGAGGTAAAGACTCATCAGAGATAGGGCCAGTAATACCCTAGGATGAGTAACTCATTAGAGATAGGGTTAGTAGCACCCTAGAATGAGTTTGAGTGTATCACATATATATAAGTGCGTATTTGTTATTTGATAAAAAAATATTTTGTGTTGATTTATCGGTTGAGCGGTTTATAAATTCTGGTCGATATGGGAGTACAACTGTATTGATATGTGTTTCTAAACTCTTAACAAGGCATATCGACACACTGTTTTGAAATGATTTTATTTTACATATAAAGGATAAGATCTTAATTCTCTAGTGATGATTAAAATAATCTTATAAGTATCAATCATATGTTGGGTTGGGCAAACAGAATTGAACACTTGGTAAATTATCCTTCTTATCATTGGAGGATGAAGGCAAGTTAAAATCCAAACAAGTTGAATTAAGTATTTGGATAAAATATGTTTGAATAAAATGAAATGGAAATGGTATAAACAATTATAATCTTGGAATATCACTTGGGGGTAGAATGGCTTGTTATATGTCGAGTGATGAGTTTTGGATGACTCCAAATCAAGCTCAAAGAGCAAGTGCACAAAAAGAAGTATAATAAAAAGAAAAACTAGGACCCTTTGCTGACATTGACTGTTAATATTGCGGTGAGAAAAGGCATTATGCAGTTATGTGTGAAAGAAAGAGAAGGAAGAAGAAGAGGATGGAAAATAAAAATTCCGATCGGGTTGACATAGTCTGTTTCAAGTGTAAAGAGAGAGGACATTTTCTACATAAATGTCCTAAAACCAAGAAGAAACCTAGAACTAAAAAGAAGAAAATGGGCTGCTACCGATGTAGGAACCTAAGACTTGAAGTCAAAGATTGCCCTCAACGAACTTGTATTGGGTGCTTTCAAGGGAAACACTTAATGAAGGACTGTCCAAGGATGAAAGTGGTTAACTTAGGCCCCCAAGACAAAACACCATCCACCTCAAAAGGAATTTAAGAATAGTATATAGTAGTATGATTACCAATATAATGGTAGTGTGCGATAGGCTGTATTCCCTAGGGGAGTTATCTCTAAAAGTTTGTAATACCAGTTAGGGTTAGAATTGGATGTATCAATATGATGTTAATTAATAAACTTCCTTTTGATTATCCTCTCGATGTACTTCTTCTATCTTATCTTTGATCAAATCTAATAAGATGTTCAGAAGTAAAAAGGTTCAAAAGAATATCATAAAAAAATAGCTGAATAGAAAAAAAGGTATTTATAATCTGTTTATTTAAGAATATATCTTGAAAAAGTATATTTAAGATAAAGTAAAGGATAAATTTATAATATATGGAAAATTTTAGCATAGTCTTTAAAGGAAGTTTAAGGCGATAAAGGGAAGCTCTTTAAACATGAGACAATTTTGGAGATAAAAATTATAATAAGATGTATTAACAAAGAAAATTCAAAAAGAGCTTTGAAATAAAGTTTTAATGATGTCTTCCAAATAAAAGATAATTAATTTCTTTGGAAAAGAAGATATAACTATTTTGCATAAATGTTTTGAAAGATAGAAATGTGTTATACTAAAAGATGAAAAATAAACAAATTTCGGAATGGAATGTTCACTTTTAAAAGGAGAAATATTTGGAAATTTATGAAATGTTTTCATAAAATATTTTTGGAAGATAAATAAGTAGGTATGAGATATGCAGATCATTTCCTCACACAATTGTGATCTAAGATTCGAGTTCGGGATTTTGAAGTGTTTACACCAGTCCGAAAAAGAATTTATCACTCGATTCCTGACGGCGAATAGTGATTAGGGTTTATGGTTGGGTACTTGAGTTTTCTATCATAGTTGAGAGCTATGCAAGGAAAGCAAAGGCTTCTGAGCAAAGTGCTTGATTAGAGTCCGTAGTAGAGGATCGAGGGATCGATATTAGTTCGGAAAAAAGTTGTGGATTCGAATGGAAGATCGAGTAGGATATTTCATATAAATAACCTATGTATATCATACAGAATTGTGTTTGTAAAATAATGTTTTGGGTAAACTCTTTTGAATTTTAGGTTCGGGGTAATTTCGGGGACGAAATTCTTTTAAGGGGGGAAGTATGTAACGACCCGTAATTTTAACACTTTGGAAATTGGATATTTAATTGATTTTAAATATTCAAATATAGAATTCTTATACTTAAATAATCAAATTTCATGTGATAAATAAGAATGGCAAACTTATTTCTAGAAGTGAATTAAGATTTGGAACTTTTATCGTAGAATTAACAAAATTGACAAAAGCCGGATTTCGATAAAATTTAATATACATTTGAAAATTTGTTGTGAATGGTAAATAACTCTTTTTAATGGTTAAATAATGATATGATAATAATAGAAATTTGATTTATAATGATTTTATAAACGTATAAACTTGTTTTATAAAAATTGACAAATTTTGTCGCAAGTTGACAAATCAACGTCATATTTTTTAAAACTAGATTTTAATATTATTAAATATGATTTCATAACTCAAATGAACTTTTTTTAATTAATTAATATGATACTAAACTTATTTTCAAGTTTGGTTTACATAAATGAATAGTTTAACAAAAGCGTCAAAATATGGCTGTAAGATATTTTGTCGAAAATCAACGTTTTGATCGATATAAGTTGTGCAAACGTTTTGCAACTTGAATAGTATTTTATAAACACATTAAAAAAAAATAAACGTCTCTTATATTAATCAAGGATTAATTAACTTAAGTATTTATTTAAAGTTAAATAAACACAAAATGACAAAGTAAGTTTAATTTTCCAAAATCAAATCAAATCTCACACAAATCAAAGCATACATCTCTTCTTCATTAATGCTAATATACTTGGCCATCAAATCATGCATGGAAAATGAGCATTTTATTTTTATAAATTTTGTTAATAAAAAGGAAAATGCAAAATCATTATATTTTAGTACAAAATCAAATCCATCCATCCTTTCACTTCTTTTCCACATTACTGACAAATTAAATCATGTCTTGAAATGTGTGTTAAGGGAGACAAAAATTGATTTGATATAAAGGGTATTTTGGTCTTTTTGATTAAGGGTAATAAGGTAATTTGTATGGCATACTTCAACTATAAATAGACCACCATCCTTCCACTTTCTTTCACATATTTCTACATCTTCTTCTTCCTTTCTCAAGCTTTCTAAAAGCTTCTTTAATGGCTTCCATGCCTTAGGAAAATAATGGAAAAATATTAAAAAAAATAAAGTAAAGAAAAATATAGTATTCCACTTCAAAATCAAGTGCAAACCACCTCTTTTCCACCTACAACTCACGGCCACCACCCCCAAGCCTAGGCCGAGCTCCTCCAACCTCCCCAAGCTAGGCCGTGTGCACCTCCCTCCTCCACAAGTCCAAGCCGAGCCCATTTAGAGGAAAGCAAGCAAGTTCGGAAACCTCGGAGCTAAAAAAAGAGAAGGAAGTGCTGCCAGAATCAAAAGGAAAGTCTACGAAAAAGATTGGAGGAGTGGAACTAATTGTGAGTACTCATATTTTAAAGTTACTAATTTCTAAAAATATTTCAAGTTAATTACATGAAAAGTTTGGTATATGTTGGATGATTTAATGGATGATAACTTAGTTGATATTATGGTTGATTATATGTTTGTGATATGGATGATAACTTGTTTTGATAAATTATAAGAGAAATAGTTAGTAAGTAAAGTTAATTCAATGGAAATTAAATCCATATAAATATGTGTATGGAAATTATTTAGCCTCTTAATGATTTCAAAAAATCTAAAAAGATTGAGAATACTATTATATGATATAACATTGTAATATGAAATGAAAAATGATTTTGAAATGACGAAAATACTGTTTTAAATAAATTAAAATAGTTTAAATATGGTTTAAAACAAATTTGAAGTGTTTCGGACAAGTTCCAAAGCAATTCACAAAATTGGTCAAAATCGAGCTCGTCGCGTAGCGGCAGTTTGTAAATTTCGACCCGTAACTTCAAATTAATGTAGAGAATGATTTGTAAGTCGGATTTCATTGAAATATAAATTCTTTGGTTCACAATGATAATAGTTTTCAAATGAAGAAAGAAAATCAAGATTTTATTACGTAGATTTTAAAATATGTCCAAATCAATTTTCTAAAAACATCGCGGTTTTGCAGATCGAAATCCAAAAAGGGATTTCTTTAAAATGATATTTTAAATGTTTTAAAAATATGAAATAAATTCTAAAAATATTTTAAATATTTTAAAAGAGATTTAAGTTGAAAAGATGGATTTTTAAATGATATAAAAGTCGTTTTGAAGAATATACCTTTTAAAACACTATTTGCAACACTTTTCGCAACGATTTTCGCAGCAATTTTAAATAACCTTTGAAGTGTAGTTTTAAACATAACAATTCTTTTCCAAAAAATTTGTGAATAATTTTAAAAGAATAATTAAGTAATTTGAAGATGATTTGGAAGTTTTAATAAGAGTTTGAATAAATGGTTAGGAGGAATTGTTTATACCACTTAAACAACAAGTGAAGAATATTTAATGTAATAACAAACTGAGTATGCGGAAACAACTAGTACATTTGTCATGCCTGTGAGATCCGGGAAGATAAAACAAGGTGTTTAACTATGTTTAGGAATGGAGCAACCAGTGCCCTGAACATACCTAGCCTATGTTTTCTCTTTTTAGACGAGAGGTGGAACAGATCGAAAGGAAACCCTGGATGCTCTAAAAGATCATATATAAGTTTTTCCAAGACAAAAAATGAATTTTAGAATATTAATTAACTAATTAACATTTTTTATCGATGATTAGCACGAAGGAACCGTGATTAGATTTGGGTGATTTCTATCTGAAAAACCGGTATCGGATCTGGTTAGTGAGGTTCATGCATGATAGGGGGTTCTCGCTTTGTGAACAGTGATGTAGCTTAGACTCTTACCTCTACATGTGCCCGAGATCGAGTATCGAAGGGTTGGTTGATAGTCGAGAGGCTTGCCGTAAAAGCAGATCCGAGGTACCACTTGTAGTCACCTCCATGTTGAAAAGCAGGAGTGTCCCCATGTTGAAAAGTAGAAGGCTAGCGGGATGGTTGAAAAGCCTACCGGGGTGGGTCCGAAAAACCCATTTCTTACATTTGGTATCAGAGCTGAAGGTTAAGCGAGAACCTTGGCTTTGGTGGGGTAAAGACTCATCAGAGATAGGGCTAGTAATACCCTAGGATGAGTAACTCATTAGAGATAGGGTTAGTAGCACCCTAGAATGAGTTTGAGTGTATCATATATATATGAGTGCGCATTTGTTATTTGATATAAAAATGTTTTGTGTTGATTTATCGGTTGAGCGGCTTATAAATTCTGGTCGATATGGGAGTACAACTGTATTGATAGGTGTTTCTAAACTCTTAACTAGGCATATCGACACATTGTTTTGAAAAGAGTATATTTTACATATAAAGGAGTGTCTTTCAAAAGATATAAAATTTTGTGTAGTTAGGGAAATTTTTTAAGATACTTTCCCTTAGGGAAGTCCCATGGATAAGGTCTTAATTCGTCTAGTGATGATTAAAATAATCTTCTAAGTATCAATCATATGTTGACTTGGGCAAACATAATTGAACACTTGGTAAATTATTCTTCTTATCATTAGAGGATGAAGGCAAGTTCAAATCCAAACAAGTTGAATTAAGTATTTGGATAAATGATGTATGAATAAAATGAAATGGAAATGGTATAAACAATTATAATCTTGGAATATCACTTAGGGGTAGAATGGCTTACTATATGTTGAGTGATGAGTTTTGGATGCCTCCAAAACAAGCTTGAAGAGAAAGTGCACAAAAAGAAGCAGAATAAAAAGCAAAACTAGGACCCTTTGCTTACATCGACTGTTACTATTGCATTGAGAAAGGGCATTATGCGGTTATGTGTGAAACAAAGAGAAGGAAGAAGTAGAGGAGAGAAAACAAAAATTCTGATCGGGATAATATAGTCTATTTCAAGTGTAAAGAGAGAAAACATTTTCTACATAAATGTCCCAAAAACAAGAAGAAAAAGAAGAAAATGGTCTGCTACCGATGCAAGAACCAAAGACATGAAGTCAAAGATTTCCCCCAATGAACTTGTATTTGGTACTTTCAAAGGAAACACTTAATGAAGGACCGTCCAAGGATGAAAGTGGTTAACTTAGGCCCCCAAGACAAAACACCGTCTACCTCAAAAGGAATTTAAGAATAGTATATAGTAGTCTAAGTATGTTAAGATCCTAAACTCGGCCTTCGAAAATCGGCACCTGTACTTCACTTGTACTCAAAATGCCGCAGATTCAAACGCCGAATCTGGCTCTCCGGAGCTTATAACACAGTAAGTATAACAACACAGCGGAATAAAGAAAACAATGATATCATATACAACTCCAATGAATACAATATCCAGAATGATATACAACAATGATATCAATATGATATAACAATATCAGAGACAAATAATAATGTTACAGCGGAAACAACAGAACTGATAACTCCAAATGATCTGAAAAAAAGAATGAGTCCAACAACTCCAACATCCAGCTCGAACCCCCATAACGTTGCACCAAGATAAGCAACGATAGTCAGTGAACTCCAAAAACTGAACTAGCTCCAGATAATCTACTAAACCTGACTATTTGAAAAGAAACCGAACTCTAGACTGCCCGTGTGAAAAATTATGGGCACCCAAAGTTTAGGAAGGGAACAATAAACTCCGGGTCGGTCATGGGACTGGTATGAGTAAACAAAAACAATTTATCTTTAAAACAAACAACAAAAGAATTTTAAACATTGAAATCCGCAATGCTTTCTGGAAAATGAAACTACCATAAGGCCTCCCGGCACACACACAATGCAATCACACACATGGGGGAGATTTCTCCTTATGATAGTAAAAATTGCTTACTAGGAAAAATCATTCGATATTATTACTATTAGTGCATAGTGTAGAAAACTATTTCGAAAGTACAATATTAATCTTAGCCAGCATAGGTACCATTATATTATGCCTGCTATAGCTACAATTTTAAATGGCAGGTTCTTCAACTAAAACCATACAAGGCACATATTGTTTCTTTGGATTTTCCAACAAATGGTCAGGCTAAGGAACTTCCTAGGCCACATGGGAACGCCTCTGGAGGGACGCCTCGAGAGGCAACTGCTCTCTGCCAAAACAAGGCCGGTTACCCCCTTCCCGGGTAGTAAACCTCAGATATGCCACCCCCGGTCGTTTGCGACCTTTATCCGAGACGTCTCGATCACAAAGCAACAATCACACAGAGTAAATGAGATTGGAGCAACCACACAGGTAAATATCTGGGCTCCATACCATGATACCACCTTTTTCCTGAAGGAATGGACATACCCTAGGGGAGCTACCCGTGAAACCTTGCCGCACTTTCCTGTTTCGACCATTTCCAGTTTGTGAGGCCCGATGAGGTCTCGTCCACAAAGCTACGCTTTACACGAAAGCCATGCTTTGATCAACAAATGATCACCAACACACAGCATCACTCAGCATGCCACACTACGAAATTGGGAGTATATCACTGATAACCTTCAACTACATAACCTCTGAGCTCGTACGTCTCAGAGAAGGGTGTTAAGCTAAGAGAATAAATTCTCCGCCACCAAACAGAAATGCATTTGAAAGAAATCAGCTTTATATCTCAAAGTGTAGTGTCAGACATACAACCATACAAGTCTGTTCCGGGTTCGAACAGAACCGAAGGCACTTCTAAAGAAGCCCTTGCAAATCCGGAAAATTTCTAATCACGTCCGGACTTCCCATCACAAAGGGTGCTAAAAATCTCTATACCGAGGATCAGCCATTGCAGAGAAAATCAATGGTAATCCTTTTGTTTTCGAAAGTATCCGGTCTTCAAATGCTATCCATATACGTCGTATCATTATTCGGTTATATGACACAAAGGTCCTCTCCCGGCTAAACCGAATAACGAGCGCATATTTAAAAACATATGGATAATGGAATTTCAATTAAGTCACAACTAAACAAATTTCCATTTCAATCTTTTAAACAAAAAGATTCATTTCACTAAGTTCACCCAGTTTCACAAAGATTCTTCATAGTTCTCAAAACTATTTCGATTTCCAAATCTTTTATACAAAAGATATACTTTTCCAATTTCAAAACAAAGTTTAACGATCTTCCACAAAGGTTCAATTTATAGCTTTTCAAACCAATTCAATTTCAAATTGAATTAACCCATTCAATCTTCAAACCAAAGATTTAATTGATAGCTTTCAAAACAATTCACAATTCAAATCTTTTAAAAGATACACCATTTTAAAATACTCTTTTTTCCCGTTTTCAAAACACAATTTAATCATCGTCACAAAGGTTAATTCATAGTTTCCTCAAACGATTTACAATTTCATTTCAACTTGAAATGTTTCAATACAAATTGGAAACCCTTTCCTTTATGAAAGCTAATATTACTTGAAACAACTAGTTTTCGTTTTCGAAAAACTGATTATAATTACATAGGTTAAAGCCATCCAAGTATAAAACTTGGATTTAAATTTAGATTTCCAAAACACACCTTTTAATGGTTAAAAACCCCATATGAACACCTTTTATAACTTGTACAGTCCTTTGGACCATAGTTCCAAAATCATTGAATTCAATTTCAAATATTGAATTCAAATTTAAATCAAATTTCAAAACTAAATAAAGTTATTCAAAAATAACTTTAATCTTTGAAATCCCTTTTCAAAAGCTTTTCACTTTAAGATCGATCTATTTTCAAAACCATTTGGATTCAAAAATTCAATTTTTTAAAACTATTTCAAAAATCTGTGACTTAATCGATTTCCTCGTGCAATCCATATTTGTGGGTGTATGGTGTAGTCCAGGGGTTTCGCACACAATAGTGCAACATCATTCAATCATCACAGATTCAAATACAGTAATATATTTGATAAGCGATATAAACTATAACGCTTATCTTTTAGTCAGAGATTACAGATATATAGATATACAAATGTATCACAACAAATGAATAAATTATACACAGCTCAATCCACAGAACAGAATATCACAAATCAGATAGAACAATCAATTCAAGGCATCTCATACAATACAATCATTCATCAGTAAGGTCAAGGACTCAAAATCATTTATAAGTAGGATTAATTAATTGTTTAATTCTAATTAATTCAATTTATTTCCAATTGAATTAGTTATTTATGAATTAGTTATCCAACCCTGATTAATTAATTACAAGTCATTTAATATAAATTAATTAATCAATCACCTTAATTAATTAAATTATTCTTAATTAATCTCATTTATTAATATTTAATTAATCTCCATTTGATTAATTATCCTTAATTAATCACAATCAGTAATTATCCCTAATTATTTAATTAACTCTAACCATTAATTAATTTCTTTTAACTAAGTAATTATCTTAATCATTTTCATTAGTTAATTAACCTTTAACTTAAATTAATCAAATTAAACTCAATTAATTACAGTGAGCAATTAGTTCCTTAATTACTTACATAAAGTAATTGCACTTACACAATTTTATAAATGATTATCATTAATTGATCAATCTAATTAATTGTTAAAATTAATCACGTTAATTATTTATTTAAATAATCTTAGTTAATGACCTTCATTAACTAATAACAATTCTTTAATTACTAATAATTTAGACACTTAATTAATTAATCAATTAATCAATCTTTAATTTCAAATTTATAAATCTCAACTCACTTAGTTAATTACAATTATCAATTAATTAACATTCTTAATTAACTTTTCTAACAATTAATTAATTAATAATTATTTATCTTAACTAACATTTAAAATTCTTCCTTAATAACTTTGAAATCAAATTATTACTAACTTGAAAAGCTTTAAATGTTAATTAAATTTAAAACTTATCTTAGATTAACTACTTAATTACAATATTAACTAAGATTAAAAAAACATTCTTAAGTGTTAACTTAAATAATTAAAACTTATAATAAATTTTTAACTTAAATTTGTCAAACGCCAACTAAAACATCAATATTTAAAATTTGATTAAGATGATATAACTTAAATTCCATTATACCAAGCATTTGTAAGCCCGGCCCGAGAATATCCCCAGGTTACTCGAGTGAACACTCGAGTCTCTCCTCCTATTTCCCGAGTCAAAACGCTGCTACCCCGAGTCCCTACTCGAGTCAAAACCACTACCCAAACAACTGACACCACCCAACCCCTGTGCACATGCACCGGCCACCGCCGATGATCCAGCCTCCAAGATCACCTCCGACACGTCGCTTTCTACCCACACTTGCCACCTGACCGCCCAAAAATGCAAATCACCCTTGAAGACGAAATCGAGCTATTCGATTACCTGGAACCCAAAACTTGATGATCGAAAACGCCTCGTGCCGACCGATCCCGCTCACTAGAATTCACGCCGCCACGTCCAACCCTTCGTCAAAGACCCACGCTTCGATTCCCCCTGCTCCTATCAAGTCCGATGTATTGATGACGACGAACTGGCCTCCAATTCAACGTTGACCAAAACCAGTCCTTAAACCCTACTATTGCCTCGTCGTGCCACCACGTCAAAAGATAACCCCTCCGACCATTTTTGCCAAGCTCCTCGACCTATAAGCCTGCTTCAGCAACAAGCTCGACACTTCCAGCACCTTTGATCATCGGCAAATGCCCGAAAGCCAATTAACGTTCATCCCTTGATTTCTCTCGATTAACAACCTTAAAAATCAAGATTTTATTTTTAAAAATCCTAGATTTCGATGACGAATCAGATTATATAACTGAAACAAACAATTATTATGATCGAAATTTCGATATGTTTTCAAATCTACTATTCTTCTTCCTTCTTGTTAAAATTAGTTTCAGATTTAACTTGAAAATATTTTTAAATTTGATCTCTTGTTATAACAAACCAATTTTGTTTATATATTGAAGTCTAGCGAGATTCAGGGAAGAAGATTTGAATTTTCTTCAAATTTTAAAGCCCGAACAACAAGAACAGGGCCAACAGTTTTGTATATAGACATGCACACCCATATATTCAGATATATGTTCATATAATTCATATCATGTAAACAATTATTACATTAGACTTTAAATTTTTTATTTCATGCATCCAGATTTAAGACAGAATAAAGTTTAGTTTACTCATAGTGTTTTCCAGGAGAAGAAAACAGAGTTGCTTTTCTTTTGAACCAAGCTTTGAACTTCCAGTTGAAATCTTCTTGTTTGTATTGATTTGTATTGTAGTTTTGTTTGAGTTTTGAATGATATTACTTCAGATTCTTCTTAGTTTTAAATGGAACGAACTGATGGAAAGAATTGATATATGGAAATGAGGTAGACAGGGTAATATTTTATTTTGTTGTAAAGGGTGATGTATAAATTAGTACAAGATTTTCTTTGTATTTGGTCAGGGATTTTTATTCAAATGGTGGCTGATGAGATATATGGTGTACTAGAGATATTAATTGTCATACTTATCCATATTTGCTCCTCTTATACAAGCTAATACATATATATATATATTGTTTCTTTTATAAGTGTATATACTTGAATGTATATATATTCCTTTGCAAGCTTATAGATATTTATATCTTTATTTTGTTCATATTTGAATGTATTTTATTTACACACTTTGTTTGTTCATAAATAGTTATATTTGTTTATCTTGCTTGATAACATAAATGAATTTCTATTTTAACATGTTGCTATATTCTAACTAAGTTGTATTTTTGCTTTTATTTATTTCTATTTTTATTTTCTTTTCCTTAGTCTTATTATTTTATAATATAGATAATTTCTATTTGAAATATGTTATTAAAATTTTATTTAAGTGTATTACTTGATATTTTTATAATTTATCTTATATTTATTTCTTTTTCTAGTTTAAATATTTATTATTATTATTTTACTTTAATATTTATTGTCTTATATTTATTTTATAAATTCAAATCATTATTAACCATCATTTTTAAGTTTAAATCATTTATTTATTTCCTTGTGTCCAAATCTATATTTTTATATTTATTTCTAACCCATTTATTTAAGATTTAAATTCAAATTCAATGTATATATATATACAAATTTAAATTTACTCATATATGCCCATATACATATATGCCCATATACATATATGCCCATATACATTATTTTCAAAACAATTTTAATTCAAAAATTCAATTAATTATCAATTTATATATATATAAAATCCGGGGTCATTACAACCTTCCCCCCTTAAGAAATTTCGTCCTCGAAATTTGCCAAAGAGACACAAGGATAGATAAAGAATCAAATCAAACCGAGCATTTATTCTGCATTTGGCTTACCAAATCAAAATATCAATAATAGATACGAAAACGAATCTTTTTAATTTTTTTCCACAAGATACTTGGGTTATCCAGATCTACGAAATATGTAGTGGCATTAGTTAGTTCAAAAGGATAACTAACCATTCGTAGAATATACTGGGACTCAAATTGTATAGATATATAGATACAATTTCAAAACTTTTAAATTTAGAAACTAAAGTATACCTATCAATCATAGCAAACAAAGCAACAAGGAAACCAATACATCCAAGCAAACAATTCTGGCCCATCTGGAGTTTATGTCCTATATTAATATATCAAATCTCCTTCCTGGATCTACCAGGAATCATTAAAGAATTGAGAAAAGATGTTGAACAAAAGAGATTGATAGAGAAAAGATTGTTTCCTTGTTGTTACAGGGTATTGACCAATTCGTGGTGGTATTCCCCTGTCCCCTATCTCATCCTCTTCTTGCACTCATGCTTACTATCAGTGAATAGTAAGAGAATTTACTGAGGCGTACGAACAGATATCTTAGGAATACTCATTCTAGGGTATACTTCACCCTATCTCTAATGAGCTACTTAGTGTTATACTCCTGAGCTAAAATTTAACCTTAGCTCTGATACCAAATGTGAAGATCCTGAACTCGGCCTTCGAAAATCGGCAACCGTACTTCACTTGTACTCAAAATGCCGCAGATTCAAATGCCGAATCTGGCTCTCCGGAGCTTATAACACAGTAAGTATAACAACACAGCGGAATAAAGAAAACAATGATATCATATACAACTCCAATGAATACAATATCCAGAATGATATACAACAATGATATCAATATGATACAACAATATCAGAGACAAATAATAATGTTACAACAGAAACAACAGAACTGATAACTCCAAATGATCTGAAAAAAAGAATGAGTCCAACAACTCCAACATCCAGCTCGAACTCCAAAAACTGAACTAGCTCCAGATAATCTACTAAACCTGACTATCTGAAAAGAAACCCAACTCTAGACTGCCCGTGTGGAAAATTATGGGCACCCAGAGTTTAGGAAGGGAACAATAAACACCGGGTCAGTCATGGGACTGGTATGAGTAAACAAAAACAGTTTATCTTTAAAACAAACAACAAAAGAATTTTAAACATTGAAATCCGCAATGCTTTCTGGAAAATGAAACTACCATAACGCCTCCCGGCACACACACAATGCAATCGCACACATGGGGGAGATTTCTCCTTATGATAGTAAAAAATGCTTACTACGCAAAATCATTCGATATTATTACTATTAGTGCATAGTGTAGAAAACCATTTCGAAAGTATAATATTAATCTTAGCCAACATAGGTACCATTATATTATGCCTTCTATAGCTACCATTTTAAATGGCAGATTCTACAACTAAAACCGTACAAGGCACATATTGTTTCTTTGGATTTTCCAACAAATGGTCAGGCTAAGGAACTTCCTATGCCACATGGGAACGCCTTTGGAGGGACGCCCCGAGAGACAACTGCTCTCTGCCAAAACAAGGCCGGTTACCCCCTTCCCAGGTAGTAAACCTGAGATATGCCACCCCTGGTCGTTTGCGACCTTTATCCGATACGTCTCGATCACAAAGCAACAATCACATAGAGTAAATGAGATTGGAGCAACCACACAGGTAAATATCTGGACTCTATACCATGATACCACCTTTTTCCAGAAGGAATGGACATACCCTAGGGGAGCTACTCCTGAAACCTTGCCGCACTTTCCTGTTTCGACCATTTCCGGTTTGTGAGGCCCGATGAGTTCTCGTCCACAAAGCTACGCTTTACACGAAAGCCATGCTTTGATCAACAAATGATCACCAACACACAGCAGCACTCAGCATGCCACACTACCAAATTGAAAGTATATCACTGATAACCTTCAACTACATAACCTCTGAGCTCGTACGTCTCAGGGAAGAGTGTTAAGCTAAGAGAATAAATTCTCTGCCACTAAACAGAAATGTATTTGAAAGAAATCAGCTTTATATCTCAAAGTGTAGTGTCAGACATACAACCATACAAGTCTGTTCCGGGTTCGAATAGAACCGAAGGCACTTCCAAAGAAGTCCTTGCAAATCCGGATAATTTCTAATCACGTCCGGACTTCCCATTACAAAGGGTGCTAAAAATCTCTATACCGGGGATCAACCGATGCAGAGACAATCAATGGTAATCCTTTCATTTTCGAAAGTATCCGGTCTTCACCACCGGTCTTCAAATGCTATCCATATACGTCGTATCATTATTCGGAATGGGTTATATGACACAAAGGTCCTCTCCCGGCTAAACCGAATAACGAGCGCATATTTAAAAACATATGGATAATGGAATTTCAATTTAGTCACAACTAAACAAATTTCCATTTCAATCTTTTAAACAAAAAGATTCATTTCACTAAGTTCACCCAGTTTCACAAAGATTCTTCATAGTTCTCAAAACTATTTCGATTTCCAAATCTTTTATACAAAAGATATACTTTTCCAATTTCAAAACAAAGTTTAACGATCTTCCACAAAGGTTCAAATTATAGCTTTTCAAACCAATTCAATTTCAAATTGAATTAACCCATTCAATCTTCAAACCAAAGATTTAATTGATAGCTTTCAAAACAATTCACAATTCAAATCTTTTAAAAGATACACCATTTTAAAATCCTCTTTTTTTCCCGTTTTCAAGACACAATTTAATCATCGTCACAAAGGTTAATTCATAGTTTCCTCAAACGATTTACAATTTCATTTCAACTTGAAATGTTTCAATACAAATTGGAAACCCTTTCCTTTATGAAAGCTGTTATTACTTGAAACAACTAGTTTTCGTTTTGGAAAAACTGATTATAATTACATAGGTTAAAGCCATCCATGTATAAAACTTGGATTTAAATTTAGATTTCCAAAACACACATTTTAATGGTTAAAAAACCCATATGAACACCTTTTATAACTTGTACAATCCTTTGGACCATAGTTCCAAAATCATTGAATTCAATTTCAATATTGAATTCAAATTTAAATCAAATTTCAAAACTAAATCAAGTTATTCAAAACTAAATTTAATCTTTGAAATCCCTTTTCAAAAGCTTTTCACTTTAAGACCGATCTATTTTCAAAACCATTTGGATTCAAAAATTCAATTTTTTAAAACTATTTCAAAAATCTGTGACTTAAACGATTTCCTCGTGCAATCCATATTTATGGGTGTATGGTGTAGTCCAAGGGTTTCACACACAATAGTGCAACATCATTCAATCATCACAAATTCAAATACAGTAATATATTTGATAAGCGGTATAAACTATAATGCTTATCTTTTAGTCACAGATCATAGATATACAGATATACAAATGTATCACAACAAATGAATAAATTATACACAGCTCAATCCACAGAACAGAATATCACAGATCAGATAGAACAATCAATTCAAGGCATCTCATACAATACAATCATTCATCAGTAAGGTCAAGGACTCAAAATCATTTATAAGTAGGATTAATTAATTGTTTAATTCTAATTAATTTAATTTATTTCCAATTGAATTAGTTACTTATGAATTAGTTATCCAACCCTGATTAATTAATTACAAGTCATTTGATATAAATTAATTAATCAATCACCTTAATTAATTAAATTATTCTTAATTAATCTCATTTATTAATTAATCCTTAATTAATCTCCATTTGATTAATTATCCTTAATTAATCATAATAAGTAATTATCCCTAATTACTTAATTAACTCTAACCATTAATTAATTTCTTTTAACTAAGTAATTATCTTAATCATTTTCATTAGTTAATTAACCTTTAACTTAAATTAATCAAATTAAACTCAATTAATTACAATGAGCAATTAGTTCCTTAATTACTTACATAAAGTAATTGCACTTACACAATTTTATAAATGATTATCATTAATTGATCAATCTAATTAATTGTTAAAATTAATCACGTTAATTATTTATTTAAATAATCTTAGTTAATGACCTTCATTAACTAATAACAATTCTTTAATTACTAATAATTTAGACACTTAATTAATTAATCAATCTTTAATTTCAAATTTATAAATCTCAACTCACTTAGTTAATTACAATTATCAATTAATTAACATTCTTAATTAACTTTTCTAACAATTAATTAATTAATAATTATTTATCTTAACTAACATTTAAAATTCTTCCTTAATAACTTTGAAATCAAATTATTACTAACTCGAAAAGCTTTAAATGTTAATTAAATTTAAAACTTATCTTAGATTAACTACTTAATTACAATATTAACTAAGATTAAAAAAACATTCTTAAGTGTTAACTTAAATAATTAAAACTTATAATAAATTTTTAACTTAAATTTGTCAAACGCCAACTAAAACATCAATATTTAAAATTTGATTAAGATGATATAACTTAAATTCCATTATACCAAGCATTTGTAAGCCCGGCCCGAGAATATCCCCAGGTTACTCGAGTGAACACTCGAGTCTCTCCTCCTATTTCCCGAGTCAAAATGCTGCTACCCCGAGTCCCTACTCGAGTCAAAACCACTACCCAGACAACTGACACCACCCAACCCCTGTGCACATGCACCGGCCATCGCCGACGATCCAGCCTCCAAGATCACCTCCGACACGTCGCCTTCTACCCACACTTGCCACCTAACCACCCAAAAATGCAAATCACCCTCGAAGACGAAATCGAGCTATTCGATTACCTGGAACCCAAAACTTGATGATCGAAAACGCCTCGTGCCGACCGATCCCGATCACCAGAATTCACGCCGCCACGTCCAACCCTTCGTCAAAGACCCACGCTTCGATTCCCCCTGCTCCTATCAAGTCTGATGCATTGATGACGACGAACTGGCCTCCAATTCATCTTTGACCAAAACCAGTCCTTAAACCCTACTATTGCCTCGCCGTGCCACCACGTCAAAAGATAACCCCTCCGACCATTTTTGCCAAGCTCCTCGACCTATAAGCCTGCTTCAGCAACAAGCTCGACACTTCAAGCACCTTTGATCATCGGCAAATGCCCGAAACCCAATTAACGTTCATCCCTTGATTTCTCTCGATTAACAACCTTAAAAATCAAGATTTTATTTTTAAAAATCCTAGATTTCGATGACGAATCAGATTATATAACTGAAACAAACAATTATTATGATCGGAATTTCGATATGTTTTCAAATCTACTGTTCTTCTTCCTTTGTTCTTCTTCCTTCTTGTTAAAACTAGTTTCAGATTTAACTTGAAAATATTTTTAAATTTGATCTCTTGTTATAACAAACCAATTTTGTTTATATATTGAAGTCTAGCGAGATTCAGGGAAGAAGATTTGAATTTTCTTCAAATTTTAAAGCCTGAACAACAAGAACAGGGCCAACAGTTTTGTATATAGACATGCACACCCATATATTCAGATATATGTACATACAATTCATATCATGTAAACAATTATTACATCAGACTTTAAAGTTTTTATTTCATGCATCCAGATTTAAGACAGAATAAAGTTTAGTTTACTCATAGTGTTTTCCAGGAGAAGAAAACAGAGTTGCTTTTCTTTTGAACCAAGCTTTGAACTTCCAGTTGAAATCTTCTTGTTTGTATTGATTTGTATTGTAGTTTTGTTTGAGTTTTGAATGATATTACTTCAGATTCTTCTCAGTTTTAAATGGAATGAACTGATGGAAAGAATTGATATATGGAAATGAGGTAGACAGGGTAATATTTTATTTTGTTGTACAGGGTGATGTATAAATTAGTACAAGATTTTCTTTGTATTTGGTCAGGGATTTTTATTCAAATGGTGGCTGATGAGATATATGGTGTACTAGAGATATTAATTGTCATACTTATCCATATTTGCTCCTCTTATACAAGCTAATACATATATATATTTTGTTTCTTTTACAAGTGTATATACTTGAATGTATATATATTCCTTTGCATGCTTATAGATATTTATATCTTTATTTTGTTCATATTTGAATGTATTTTATTTACACACTTTGTTTGTTCATAAATAGTTATATTTGTTTATCTTGCTTGATAACATAAATGAATTTCTATTTTAACATGTTGCTATATTCTAACTAAGTTGTATTTTTGCTTTTATTTATTTCTATTTTTATTTTCTTTTCCTTAGTCTTATTATTTTATAATATAGATAATTTCTATTTTAAATATGTTATTAAAATTTTATTTAAGTGTATTGCTTGATATTTTTATAATTTATCTTATATTTATTTCTATTTCTAGTTTAAATATTTATTATTATTATTTTACTTTAATATATGCCCATATACATATATGCCCATATACATTATTTTCAAAACAATTTTAATTCAAAAATTCAATTAATTATCAATTTAAATATATATAAAATCCAGGGTCGTTACAAAGTACCTATATAATGGTAGTGTGCGATAGGCTGTATTCCCTATTGGAGTTATCTCTAAAAGTTTGTAATGCCAATTAGGGTTAGAAATGGATGTATCAATATGATGTTAATTAATAAACTTTCTTTTGATTTTCCTCTCGATGTACTTCTTCTATCTAATCTTCGATCAAATCTAATAAGATGTTCAGAAGTAAAAAGGTTCAAAGGAATATCATAAAGAAATAGTTTAATATAAAAAAAGGTATTTAATATCTATTTATTTAAGAATATATCTTGAAAAATTATATTTAAGATAAAGTAAAGGATAAATTTAAAATATATGGAAAATTTTAGCATAGTCTTTAAAGGAAGTTTAAGGCGATAAAGGGAAGCTATTTAAACATGAGATAATTTTGGAGATAAAATTTATAATAAGATGTATTAACAAAGATAATTAAAAAAGAGCTTTGAAATAAAGTTTTAATGATGTATTCCAAATAAAAGATAATTGATTTCTTTGGAAAAGAAGATATAACTATTTTGCATAAATGTTTTGAAAAAAAGAAATGTGTTATACTAAAAGATGGAAAAAATATTTTGGGAATAAAATGTTCACTTTTAAAAGGAGAAATTTTAGAAATGTTTTCATAAATTTTATTTGGAAGGTAAATAAGTAGGTATGAGATATGTAGATCTTTTCCACACATAATTGTGATCTAAGGTTCGAGTTCGGGACTTTGAGGTGTTTACACCAGTCCGAAAAAGAATTTATCACTCGATTCCTGACATCGAACAGTGATTAGGGTTTTTGGTTGGGTACTTGAGTTTTCTATCATAGTTGAGAGCTATGCAAGGAAAGCAAAGGCTTTTGAGCAAAGAGCATGATTAGAGCACTAGAGGATCGAGGGATCGATACTAGTTCGGAAAAAAAGTTGTGGATTCGAATAGAAGATCGAGTAGGATATTTCATACAAATAATCTATGTATATCATACATAATTATGTTTTAAAATAATGTTTTGGGCAAACTCTTTTGAATTTTAGGTTCGGGGTAATTTCGGGGATGAAATTCTTTTAAGAGGGGAAGTATGTAACGATCCGTAATTTTACCACTTTGGAAATTAGACATTTAATTGATTTTAAATATTCAAATATAGAATTTTTATACATAAATAATCATATTTCTTATGATAAATAAGAATGGAAAACTTATTTCTAGAAGTGAATTAAGATTTAGAACTTTTATCGCAAAATTAACAAAATTGACAAAAGCCGGACTTAGATAAAATTTAATATACATTTGAAAATTAGTTGTAAATGGTAAATAACTCATTTTATTGGATAAATAATGATATGATAATAATATAAATTTGATTTATAATGATTTTATAAACATATAAACTTGTTTTATAAAAATTGACAAATTTTGTCGCAAGTTGACAAATCAACGTCGTATTTTTTACAACTAAATTTTAATATTATCAAATATGGTTTTATAGCTCAAATGAACTTTTTTTAATTAATTAAATATAATAACAAACTTATTTTCAAGTTTGGTTTATATAAATGAATAGTTTAGCAAAAACGTCAAAATATGACCGTAAAATATTTTGTCGAAAATCAACATTTTGATCGATATAAGTTGTGCAAACGTTTTGTAACTTGAATAGTATTTTATAAACACATTAACAAAAAAATAAACATCTCTCTTATATTAATCAAGGATTAATTAACTTAAGTATTTTTTTAAAGTTAAATAAAGCACAAAATGACAAAGTAAGTTTACTTTTGCAAAATCAAATCAATCTCACACGAATCCAAGCATACATCTCTTCCTCATTAATGCTAATGTACTTGGCCATCAAATCATGCATGGAAAAGGAGCATTTTATTTTTATAAATTTTGTTAATAAAAAGGAAAATGCAAAATCATTACATTTTTGTATAAAATCAAATACATCCATCCTTTCACTTCTTTTCCATATTAATGACAAATTAAATCATGTCTTGAAAAGTGTGTTAAGGGAGACAAAAATTGATTTGATATAAAGGGTATTTTGGTCTTTTTGATTAAGGATAATAAGGTAATTTGTGTAGCAAACTTCAACTATAAATAGACCACCATTCTTCCACTTTCTTTCACACATTTCTACATCTTCTTCTTCCTTTTTCAAGCTTTCTAAAAGCTTCTTTAATGGCTTCCATGCCTTAGAAAAATAATGGAAAAATATTAGAAAAAAAGAAAGTAAAGAAAAATATAGTATTCCACTTCAAAATCAAGTGCAAACCACCTCTTTTTCCACCTACAACTCACGGCCGCCCCCGCTCCCCAAGCCAAGGCCGAGCTCCTCCAACCTCCCCAAGCTAGGCCGTGTGCACCTCCCTGCTCCACAAGTCCAAGCCGAACCCATTTAGAGGAAAGCAAGCAAGTTTGGAAACCTCGGAGCTAGAAAAAGAGAAGGAAGTACTGCCGGAATCAAAAGGAATGTCTACGAAAATGATTGGAGGAGTGGAACTAATTGTGAGTACTCATATTTTAAAGTTACTAATTTCTAAAAATATTTCAAGTTAATTACATGAAAAGTTTGGTATATGTTGGATGATTTAATGGATGATAACTTGGTTTGATAAATGATAAGAGAAATGGTTAGTAAGTATAGTTAATTCAATGAAAATTAAATCAATATAAATATGTGTATGGAAATTATTTAGCCTCTTAATGATTTCAAAAAATCTAAAAAGATTGAAAATGATATGATAATAATATAATATCATAATATGAAATGACAAATGATTTTGAAATGACGACAATATTTTTTTAAGTATGTTAAAATAGCTTAAATATGGTTTAAAACAAATTTGAAATGTTTCGGACAAGTTTCGAAGCAATTCACAAAATTGGTCAAAATCGAGCTCGTCGCGTAGCGGTAGTTCGTAAATTTCGACCCGTAACTTCAAATTAACGTAGAGAATGATTTTTAAGTCGGATTTCATCGAAATAAAATTCTTTGGTTCACAATGATAATAGTTTTCAAACGAAGAAAGAAAATCAAGATTTCATTAAGTATATTTTAAAATATGTTTAAAACAATTTTCTAAAACCATCGCGGTTTTCCAGTTCGGAATCCAAAAAGGGATTTCTTTAAAAATGATATTTTAAATATTTTAAAAATATGAAATAAATTCTAAAAATCTTTTAAAATGTTTTAAAAGAGATTTAAGTTGAAAAGAAGGATTTTTATATGATATAAAAGTCGTTTTGGAAAATATAGCTTTTAAAACACTATTTGCAACACTTTTCGCAGCAGTTTTAAATAACCTTTGAGGTGTAGTTTTAAACTTCACAATTCATTCCCAAAATTTTTGTGAATGATTTTAATAGAATAATTAAGTAATTTAAAGATGATTTGGAAGTTTTAGTAAGAGTTTGAATAAATGGTTAAGAGGAATTGTATATACCACTTAAATAAAAAGTGAAGAATATTGAATGTAATAACAAACCGAGTATGCGGAAACGACTAGCACATTTGTCCCGCCTGTGAGATCAAGGAAGATAAAACAATGTGTTTAACTAAGGTTAGGAATGGAGCAACCAGTGTCCTGAACTTACCTGGCCTATGTCTTCTCTTTTTAGGCGAGGGGTGGAACAGATTGAAAGGAAAGCCCGGAATCTCTAAAAGATCATATTTAAGTTTTTCCAAGATAAAAAAACAAATTTTAAAATATTAATTAACTAATTAACATCTTTTTATCAATGATTAGCACGAAGGAACCGGGATCGGATTTGGGTGATTCCTATCCGAAAAACCGGGATCAGATCTGGTTAGTGAGGTTCGTGCATGATAGGGGGTTCTCGCTTTGTGAACAGTGATGAAGCTTAGACTCTTATCCCTACATGTCCCTGAGATCGAGTATCGAAGGGTTAGTTGATAGTCGAGAGGCTTGCCGTAAAAGCAGATCCAAGGTACTACTTGTAGTCACCTCCATGTTGAAAAGCAGGAGTGCCCCCATGTTGAAAAGCAGAAGTGTAGCGGGATGGTTGGAAAGCCTACCGGGGCGGGTCCGAAAAACCCGATCATTACATTTGGTGTCAGAGCTGAAGGTTAAGTGAGAACCTTGGCTTTGGTGGGGGTAAAGACTCATCAGAGATAGGGTTAGTAGCACCCTAGAATGAGTTTGAGTGTATTATGTATGTGTGTGTGTGTGTGTATATATATATATATATGAGTGTGTATTTTTTATTTGGTATAAAAATGTTTTGTGTTGATTTATCGGTTGAGCGGTTTATAAATTCTGGTCTATATGGGAGTACAACTGTATTGATAGATGTTTCTAAAATCTTAACAAGGCATATCGACACACTGTTTTGAAAAGATTACATTTTACATATAAAGGATTGTCTTTTAAAAGATATAAAATTTTGTGTCATTAGGGAAATTTATAAGATACTTTCCCTTAGGGAAGTCCCTTGGATAAGGTCTTAATTCATCTAGTGATGATTAAAATAATCTTCTAAGTATCAATCATATGTTGGCTTGGGCAAACAGAATTGAACACTTGGTAAATTATTCTTCTTATCATTGGAGGATGAAGGCAAGTTCAAATCCAAACAAGTTGAATTAAGTATTTGGATAAAAGATGTTTGAATAAAATGAAATGGAAATGGTATAAACAATTATAATCTTGGAATATAACTTAGGGGTAGAATGGCTTATTATATGTCGAGTGATGAGTTTTGGATGACTTCAAAGCAAGCTTGAAGAGCAAGTGCACAAAAAGAAGCATGAAGAAAAGCCAAAACTAGGACCATTTGCTGACATAGACTGTTACTATTGTGGTGAGAAAGGGCATTATGTAGTTATGTATGAAACAAAGAGAAGGAAGAATCTATTTAAACATGAGATAATTTTGGAGATAAAATTTATAATAAGATGTATTAACAAAGAAAATTAAAAAAGAGCTTTGAAATAAAGTTTTAATGATGTATTGCAAATAAAAGATAACTGATTTCTTTGGAAAAGAAGATAGAACTATTTTGCATCAATGTTTTGAAAGAAAGAAATGTGTTATACTAAAAGATGAAAACAAAATTGGAATGAAATATTCACTTTTAAAAGGTGAAATATTTGGAAACTTATGAAATGTTTTCATAAAAGATTTTTGGAAGATAAATAAGTAATTATGAGATATGTAAATCATTTCCTCACACAATTGTGATCTAAGATTTGAGTTCGGGACTTTGAGGTGTTTACACCAGTCCGAAAAAGGATTTATCACTCGATTCTTGACGGCGAACATTGATTAGGATTTACGGTTGGGTACTTGAGTTTTCTATCATAATTGAGTGATGTGCAAGGAAAGCAAAGGCTTCTGAGCAAATAGCCCGATTAGAGTCCGCACTAGAGGATCGGCCATCGATACTAGTTCAAAAAAAAGTTATGGATTCGAATAGAAGACCGAGTAGGATATTTCATATAAATAATTTATTTATATCATAGGAAATTATGTTTGAAAATTATATTTTTGGCAAACTCTTTTGAATTTTAGGTTAGGGGTAATTTCGGGGACAAAATTCTTTTAAGGGGGAAGTATGTAACGACCGTAATTTTACCACTTTGGAAATTGGATATTTAATTGATTTTAAATATTCAAATATAGAATTTTTATACTTAAAGAATCATATTTCATGTGATAAATAAGAATGGCAAACTTATTTCTAGAAGTGAATAAAGATTTGGAACTTTTATCGCAAAATTAACAAAATCCGGATTTCGATAAAATTTAATATACATTTAAATATTTGTTGTAAATGGTAAATAACTCTTTTTAATGGTTAAATAATGATATGTTAATAATAGAAATTTGATTTATAATGATTTTATAAACATATAAACTTGTTTTATAAAAATTGATAAATTTTTTCGCAAGTTGACAAATCAACGTCTTATTTTTTTCAATTGGATTTTAATATTATTAAATATGGTTTTATAACTCAAATGAACTTGTTTTAATTGATTAAATATGATAACAAACTTATTTTCAAGTTTGGTTTACATAAATGAATAGTTTAACAAAAACATCAAAATATGACCGTAAAATATTTTATCGAAAATCAATGTTTTGATCGATATAAGTTGTGCAAGCATTTTGCAAGTTGAGTAGTATTTTATAAACACAGTAACAAAAATATAAACACCTCACTTATATTAATCAAGGATTAATTAACTTAAGTATTTATTTAAAGTTAAATAAAGCACAAAATGACAAAGTAAGTTTACTTTTGCAAAATCAAATCAAATCTCACACAAATCAAAACATACATCTCTTCTTCATTAATTCTAATCTACTTGGCCATCAAATCTTGCATGGAAAAAGAGCATTTTATTTTTATAAATTTTGTTAATAAAAAGGAAAATGCAAAATCATTACATTTTAGTACAAAATCAAATCCATCCATCCTTTCACTTCTTTTCCACATTAATGACAAATTAAATCATGTCTTGAAAAGTGTGTTAAGGGGACAAAAATTGATTTGATATAAAGGGTATTTTGGTCTTTTTGGTTAAGGGTAGTAAGGTAATTTGTGTAGCAAACTTCAACTATAAATAGACCACCATCCTTCCACTTTCTTTCACAAATTTCTACATCTTCTTCTTCCTTTCTCAATCTTTCTAAAAGCTTCTTTAATAGCTTCCATGCCTTAGGAAAATAATGGAAAAATATTAGAAAAAATAAAGTAAAGAAAAATATAATATTCCACTTCAAAATCAAGTGCAAACCACCTCTTTTTCCACCTACAACTCATGGCCACCACCCCCAAGCCAAGACCGAGCTCCTCCAACCTCCCCAAGCTAGGCCGTGTGCACCTCCCTTCTCCACAAGTCCAAGCCGAGCCCATTTAGAGGAAAGCAAGCATGTTCGGAAACCTCGGAGCTAGAAAAAGAGAAGGAAGTGCTGCCGGAATTAAAAGGAAAGTCTATGAAAAAGATTGGACTGGAGCTAATTGCGAGTACTCATATTTTAAAGTTACTAATTTCTAAAAATATTTCAAGTTAATTACATGAAAAGTTTGGTATATGTTGGATGATTTAATGGATGATAACTTGGTTGATATTATGGTTGATTATATGTTTGTGATATGGATGATAACCTGGTTTAATAAATGATAAGAGAAATGGTTAGTAAGTATAGTTAATTAAATGGAAATTAAATCCATATAAATATGTGTATGGAAATTATTTAGCCTCTTAATGATTTCAAAAACTCTAAAAAGATTGAAAATGATATTATAATAATATAATATTATAATATGAAATGTATAATGATTTTGGAAATGATGACAAAATTGTTTTAAATAAGTTAAAATAGTTTAAATATGGTTTAAAACAAATTTGAAGTGTTTCGGACAAGTTCCAAAGCAATTCACAAAATTGGTCAAAATCGAGCTCGTCGCGTAGCGGTAGTTCATAAATTTCGACCGGTAACTTCAAATTAACGTAGAGAATGATTTGTAAGTCGGATTTCATCGAAATAAAAGTTCTTTGGTTCATAATGATAATAGTAAATGATGAAAGAAAATCAAGATTTCATTAAGTAGATTTTAAAGTATGTCCAAAACAATTTTCTAAAAACATCGCGGTTTTGCAGTGTGGAATCCAAAAAGGGATTTCTTTAAAATGATATTTTAAATGTTTTAAAAATATGAAATAAATTCTAAAAATATTTTAAAATGTTTTAAAAGAGATTTAAGTTGAAAAGATGGATTTTTAAATGATATAAAAGTCATTTTGAAGAATATACCATTTAAAACACTATTTGCAACACTTTTCGTAACGCTTTTCCCAGCAGTTTCAAATAACCTTTGAAGTGTCGTTATAAACTTAACAATTCTTTTCCAAAATTTTTGTGAATGACTTTAAAAGAATAATTAAGTAATTTAAAGATGATTTGGAAGTTTTAATAAGAGTTTGAATAAATGGTTAAGAGGAATTGTTTATACCACTTAAACAAAAAGTGAAAAATATTGAATGTAATAAAAAAAATGAGTATGCGGAAGCGACTAGTACATTAGTGCCACCTATGAGATCTAGGAAGATAAAACAAGGTGTTTAATTAAGGTTAGGAATGGAGAAACCAGTGCCCTGAACTTACCTGGCCTATGTTTTCTCTTTTTAGATGAGGGGTGGAACAAATCGAAAGGAAAGCCCGGATGCTCTAAAGGATCATATTTAAGTTTTTCCAAGATAAAAAACAAATTTTAGAATATTAATTAACTAATTAACATCTTTTTATCGATGAGTAGCATGAAGGAACCGGGATCGGATTTGGGTGATTCCTATCCGAAAAACCGAGATCGGATCTGGGTGATTCCTATCCGAAAACCCCTTCAAACTAATTTTCAAAATACAATATATTGAAGGCAATGATCATTGATGAAAAAGATCTTCTTGATGTAGGACTATTTGCCACTAGCTCCTGGAGATGAAATTTACCATATCTAAGGTGGTCGTAGTACTCTGTTATGAAAATCTTCAATTTTCAAGAATATGATTTCAAGTTAAGAAAGGTATCTTTGATTAAGATTTAATAAATGATTTGGGAATATTTTCCCTAAGTTAAAAGTTATAACTTGAATATAAGAAATCTTTGATTAAGATTTAATAAATGATTTGGAAAGGTTTTTCCTAAGTGAAAGAGAAAATGATTGGAATTATCTCAAGATCTAAAGAGGTTTAATAAATCAAATGATTAAATAAATAAGGCTTAATGATTCCATATACTCTTGAAAAGAAAATGGAATAAATTGAAAAGAATATATCTAAGAAATATATTTTATAAAAGATGAAGGAATTGATTGATGATTGATATCCACATATGAACTTAACATCTTTTAAATCGATAATTAGCTTCGAAGGAACCGGGGTTGGATTTGGGTGATCCCTATCCGAAAACCACTTCGAACCAATGTATACGTTCGAAAGTGAATACCTGTTAAAGATGCCGATTATTGAAGACCGAGGATCTTCATAGCGTGAGGACTGCTTGTTGACATGCTCTGGGTCGCTCCCATTATTGGGCTTCTCGCCTAGTAATTGCCAAGGAAAGTGCCTTCGGTTTCGTTCAGTCCCAGAAGGAACTTGTATGGACGTTTTTCTGACATTGTATTCTAAATCACATTTGAGTGATTTCTATAAAAGTACATCGGTTGGTGGCAGAGAAGGTAACTTCTTTTAGCTTAACACCCTTTCTGGAGACATACAAGCTCAGGAAGTTATACTTTTCTAGAAATCAGTCATGTGACGTGTAATGACAATATGGCAATCAAAGTGGAACCTGTTATGATCAAAGCGTGATTTTGTATGTAAAGCGTGGCTTAGAAGAAATTAAGCGTAGCCTCACTAGCCTCACATCCCGGAAGATGATATGGGATACTTTGTGGTCAGACAGACACAAATTCGGGATAAGTAAGTATGTATGGTGGTGTCCAATACGTTGGCCCTTTGGGAGAAAACATCCCTTAAGGCATTTATTGCCCCATTTTGATAAAGTGGTTAGCTTGACAAAAGCAGAGAACTACCGGTTATCAGTAGTATAGCAAGTACAGTTCCAAGTGACTTGCTTGAGAAAAGCGATTAAGGCACCGTGGGGACTATGTTTATTATGCGTGGATCGGAGAAAAAGGCCACTAGTTCCCTACCATGTTGGAAATTTAATCCCAATACGAGATTTACGGTTTTGATTGTAGTCCCAAAATAGCTGCAATGCTTTGCAAACATTCCATCTACCCCTTTTTGTATCATATATTACGTTGACACAGTCCGGATATATTCCCTTAGACTTAGTCTGGATATTAATACCTTATTTGAATAAGTTTATTTGAAAGGTGTTTTTAAAAGAATGTCATTAAAGATAATATCAAATGATTTGATATAAAGTGTTTTGCTTATCATAAGGTAAAAATCCGTTCGTGTTTATGTGTGGGCGTGGTCTTATGAGATACCCTTCTTTTCAAAGGTTTTGATAACATCGTCATGATCTATACATTTAAAATTTCGAGTATCTCATGCTGGTTTATCAAGCCTGATCCAGGTATTTTTAATACTCGGGTTAGATCTGAGTAGTTTCAGGTTTAGTTGAAGACGATTGAAGTTTCCAAAGGAGAGCTGGGGATCTTCATTATCGTATGGATGTACTCTATTTTCCGCTGCATCTATTGCATTTGTTTTGATGTTTTCAGCATTTGTAAGGATAGAGGTTTATAACCGTCCATGCTGAATTTAGGTTAGACTCTGATATTTTATTTTTGAATTTTCCACTGTAAAGATTATTATTGAAATAATATATGTTATTCCATTCATGTGAAATTCTGTTCTTTCCTTATTTTCTTTCTACACTTAATGATCCGTCTTTTCACGCAAATTGAGCTAGACGTGTGTGGTTTATTGTTGATTCAAAGGGTATGGAAAAATGGGCCATTACATATGTCTTGGTCATCCAACCCAACTCCTGAAGCTCCAAAGCATCCAAAGCTTTCTCTGGAAAACTACCCGGGTCTAACCCAAGAGTTTGAGAAAAATAGCACCCAGATCAGTTTGGTAAAGCCAGCGTGAGAAACTCAAATCACAAAGAATTTTATTATAGCTCCATTCAAAAATAAAGGTATCTCATAAGATTACGCCCCGCATAAACACGGACGGTTTTTTACCATACGATAACCAAAACATTTTCTATAGAAAATCCAGTGATATTATAATAATGTCTAGGGTTTAAAGTAAATTATGAATATAGCTGAAATGCTTGCGTCTTACGTTCTAGCATAGTTGGGCACACCTAAGTCTATACGGTGCTTATTGAAGAATGTATTCCATACAATGACAAGGCACCAGGTACCGCCTGCCTCGGTACATGTAACGACCCATAATTAATCACGTTAAAATAATGGACATTTTAATATATTTTTAAATAATTAATTAATGGATTTTATAACTCAAAAAAGAATCTTTGAAATAATTATTAGTGATGGTGAAATGTTTTTTAGAATTTGTTTACAAAAATATTTAGTTCGAAGAAAAATCGAAAATGTGGTCAAAAATTGTTTATCGAATTTTTGACTTTTTATCATTTAAAAGTTGTCTGAAATGTCGTGAACACTTTAGTTTACATATAAACAAACATCTGTAAACAAACTATAATTTAAAAATGATAATACATATGTATATAAGTGTTTACTTAAGTTTATAAAAATGTGATGTGACATTTAATGAAAAACTTTAAAATGAAAATTAAAAGAAAACGAAGTGTCACATTATATGAAACATTTAGTACAATAGTCATTAAATACATGTTGGCATATTAGAAAAGAAGGGGGGGACAAGGAAATTTCTAATTTAAATGGAAGGAGACAAGCTTGATGAGGTGGCAATAAAGGAAATGAGGTTATGTACTTTAAGGGTAAATTGATAATTTAATTTATCCCTTTGTATATAAGCAACCTAATACTTTTTCTCATTTTCTTATTTCTATTTCCATTTTATAAACCTTCATACATGTTCTTCTTGAGCTTTCATGGCTTCCTAAGTTTAAAAAATTAAAATATCCACTCTTTTACATTTCTTCCTTAAACAAAAACCACTAAAATTCACTTCACTTTTCAACTACCCATCCTCTTTACCAAAACAAGATCCATATCCACCTAAACTATAATGACCCATATTTTTCGGTCATCAAATTTGAATATTTATTTTATTTAAATATTCTTATTTGAATTTAAATTATAATAAATCTATGTTTCAAATTTAGACTTGATTTTTGATGACGTCATTTTAATTTAATTTATAGAATTTTTCATAATTTTTAATTTGAAAAATAAAAATATTTTCATTGACGCTTTTTGCGGCAAACGTCGGTACTTTTGAAATTTTATAGAATAAGTTAACTTGTCTATTTTATTACCGTTTTGTGATCGCGTAACGTTGTTGTGCGCGATCATATTTTTATTTCGATCATTCGCGGTCCATACGTGAATGTGACATTGTGTAGCCTCGTACCCCAATTTTTAAATATAATAACACAAGTGGAAATTATGTTGAAGGACTTCTATTTTCAGGGTAATAAGTTTTAAGGACAACACTTCTAAATAATTAGTTTTAAGGACAATTTACAGGATAATGATAAATTCATTTATCCTTTTAAGTTATACAGGAAAATGATAAATCTTTTTATCATTATTTCTGTATAACTGAAAATGATAAATTATTTTATCTTTTTCCTGTAAAATGTCCTTAAAACTAATTTTTTAAAAATAGTGTCCTTAAAACTTATTACCTGCACAAATAAGTCCTTGAAGTGAAAATCCCCATAAAACAACATAAAATATCTCTATGCATCATTTAATGATCCTCATGGCTTAACATTAATTATTGGTCCTTGCATTCCTTAGCTCTTAAGGAAATCTTACTTTATATATATTCAACACGCACAGAAGAGAAAAAGGAGGACATGCATGCAACACAAAAATAAATGGACACACTTAGTGTTGTTCCTTATCTGTGAATTAAAATACTCATTTCCATTTTCATTAACAATTCCCATAACTCTCTCTACACTAAATATTAGCCAAAACTTCCAACATGGAAATTGTAAAGGGCGAAGAGAGCTATGTTTTTCATTTTTGTTGCACTTGAAATGGTAGTTTGTGGAGGTCTTAATGGCCGTAAGTGCGAACGTGAAGAAGAGGGGAAGTGTTGAGCAGAAAGGCACGCATGAAACACCAAAGCAAATAGAAAACAGAGCCTTCATTATTTTTTTCATTCCCTAGAATGGTGCACGCAAGAGAAAAAAAAGCATGTGAGTGTGCATATGTGTGTAAAGGTGTATGTGGGTTCATGCCGAAGGAAGTGGGAGGTGTGATAATATGAAGAAGTAGGAAGATGGTGTAGGCATGAGCTTGGATGATAAATAATGAAGGGAGGAAGGTTGGAAGGGTACGTGAGTTACATGGCCGTGAATGGTAGTGTGGGAGCGGGCACGAATGGAACAAGAATGGAAATAAATGCATGCATGCGCGTAAGCTTTGGAAAGAAAGATGGTGGCTTTCTTGTGTTGTGCGGTGGATATTGGGTGAGAGTATTAGTATTAATTATTTTATTTTTTATGTTAAGTAATTTAGTTAATTAATAGATTGACTTAGAAAAATTAATAACTCACCCATAAAAATTCCGTTTAACTCGCGGATTTCGACGTTATATTCGTATTAACGAATAAAACACACTAGTATAGTTTATTGACATATTTAGCAAAATATAAAATATTGATAAAATTTTAGAGACATTTTATTAGCAGAACAAATCCTCATTCTGCTATTATAAACTGTGTAGGTTTATTATTATGCGATAGTTGATCTATTTGATATTGATTGTTAATTATATAATAAATAGATGCATTCCTATTTATTATAATTGTTGATTGGTTATTTGGTTGTATGGATTGCGCTCGACCAGTTTATGAGCACTTATTATTTATCGACTGTTGACTTTGCTTTTATGAGCAATAAATTATCCATATGCATGGGCTGGGTAGAAAACAATTGTCGGCTAATACCTTGTGATTTATTTCACGATTTGACTAAAATGTGTCTAGCGATAATATTGGTTCATTTAATTATTATACTTAATTATAATAATTTGACGTCAGTGGAATTGTTTTCAAAGTTGGTTTTCCTAAATGAAAGTTTATGAAATGTTTAAAGAAATAGAAATATTTAGAAATGAATATTTTGAAGTTATATTATATAAAAGTGATTTATATAAAGAATGGTTTTATAAAAATGTCTTATAAAACGGAAAGAATTTTGAGGGCTAAAACCGATGGTTTTAAGATGATTTTTGAAAGGATTTGGAAATGGAAGTTATTATAGATTTGAAGTATTTGTAATTATTAGTGTAAATGATTTTTCCACTTTAGGATATTGTAACGACCCTTAAATTTCGATAATTAAAAATAGTTGATTAAATAAAGTTTTGTGATTTAATGTTGGAAGAAATGAAAAATTGTGATTAATAAAAAGAATATAACCGGAATAAAATGAAATAGTATTAATTTAGGGTAACTGATAACTGCTTTAAATGTAATTCCAATTAATTAAAAGGATTAAAGAGTTATAATTGATATAGATTGTAAATAAATTATAGTAATGTATGTATTAATGGGTAACTGGATTAAAAGAGAAGTTGATAATTTAAAAGTTGATTGATTAATGAAATAATGTAATGAATTGTAACTGAATAAATTTAGTGTTGTGGTAGTAATTATAACACTTGTTGTGGATAATAAACTTATAAGATGTGACTAAAGGTTAATGATGACAATTACTATATGTTACCTATTTATTTAGCCTGTTAAATTTAATTTGAAATCAATTGCAATTAGTTCACTTAATTAGTGCAATTAATGTAGATTAAATTGATAATTGTAGAATATTAATTCAATAAGATGTAACCAATGTAAATTTTATTCAAAATATGATAATTGATTGAATAAAAAGAATTGAAATCAAGATTGATCAATTTATTGGAATTTAAGCGATAATAAATGGATTTATTGCAATTAAATGTCATTTAATGTTACTTTAATACGAGTTAAGACGATAACTGTAAAAGGTAAATGAAATAAAATGTGTAGGAATGTTAATTATGTTCACAAGGCAATAATTGGATTTATAAAAGAGTAAACCAAAGATAAACAAATTTATTGAGATTTTTAAATTATAATAAAATTGACAAAATTTCATTGTAATTGAATATACTACAACTAATATGGTAAAAGATGACAATTGGAGAATATTAGTGTAATAAGGTATAAACAAATGTGAACTAGGTCTATAAAGTAATAATTGATTGAATAAAAAGATTGAAATCAAATTAAATCAATTTATTTAAATTAAATTTTAAATTAATTGGGTTTAATTACAATTGAAATTGAACACTGTAACTAGTGTAATATTTAACAATGAATTGACATGTAAAATTGATTTAAATTATTGTAAATGTCTAAGTAATAAAAAATGATGAAATTTGCTGGTTATTAAATTTGAAATTTAAAAGTGATTTAATCAATTTAATATTATTTTATTTAATTAATGCGAAAATAGCCGTTTTGGGCACTGTCTCGGATTTCGATGAAACCAGTTTCATCGGATCCGTAACGTTGAATTATTATAAGGTTTCAAGTTTCGTAGCAGTCGGACTTGTCGTTTGATCGTACGGACTCGAAACGCGTAGAAATCGATTTAATTAACTTCAATTGAAATCAATTTGAAATAACCTAATTTTAAGCTAACTTCTTCATACGATGGGATTAGGACTTGAAACCTGTTCCATTGAATTTAGAAATATCAAAAAGATCTATTTTGATATATGGGATGACCCATTTCCGTTTCGGGAACGAAACTGGCTTTTCGGGTCGTTTATCGTTCAACTTTCAAATCGATCTAGCCCATTCATTTATATTTCTGATCTGCCTATAAATAGCCTATTATAAACCCTAACTATTTCTTATTCTACTTGTCTATACATACAACTCTATCTGCTTCTCTCTTTCCAATGGCAGACAAACCAAACCAAATTCCAAATTCAATTGCAAACCAAAATCAAATCGAAAAATCAAACTCCTCCAAACCCTAGCAAATTATATATCGATTTGAAGCTCTCGACGAGCGCAAGTCAAATCTGTAGTTTGTTTTTTGATTTGGGTTTCCGTGTGGCCAGAATTGGGCGATTTGTTCTCGGTTGTCCATTGATCATCGCTTCGTTTAATGGTGGATTTGCGATGAGATGTCGATCAGAGGGTGGCGTTGGGAAGATGTTGTCGAGCAGGTCATATCCATACGGTTCATTTGTGATAAAAGTCAT
The DNA here is from genome assembly GCA_030737815.1 of Allium fistulosum. Lineage (NCBI taxonomy): Eukaryota > Viridiplantae > Streptophyta > Magnoliopsida > Asparagales > Amaryllidaceae > Allium > Allium fistulosum. The sequence goes on from CM060904.1 coordinate 200,553,852, forward strand.
TGAAATCGCCAAAATTGGCCAGGAAACGTGGACGACGGCGGAGCTAATCGTGTGACCGGAGACGGCCGCGTGGTCACTAGAGGGGCGGCCTTGGGTGGTGAGCTCATCGGCGTTCTTCGATCGGGGTGTAGCAAGCCGTAGGGATAGCAATTTGTCGTTGATCAGAGGTGGCGGCCCGTGGTTAGGGTTCGAAGTTTGGGTTCGTATGTTCTGGAAGGAGAGCGTTGGTGGAAATTTATGTATTTACCCTTGATTTGTTTATTTTAATTTTAATTTAAAATTTTATCGTTCTAACTATAATAACTTTTACAAACGAGGTCCGATTTATGCGCGGTTTGTTATGTTGGGATCGTATTGAAATTCTAGACATTTTGACGTCGGTTTGGACGAATTCTGAGACAGTTCAAATTTGGGCCTTATTTTAAATTTCAAATCGATATGAAATTTCAAAGGTGAGTGCTTTAACCCACTCACAACTACTAATTTATCTTATGTTAGTTAAATTAAATTTATGATGTGATTAGAGATTTATTGATCGATGTTTGGTATGTTTAAATTTGTCATTCTAGTCAAATTTGACTTTTATTGCATTTAATCATCGTTTAATTTCATATTGAGTTTAAATTGCCAATTTAATACCCGTTATTGATTATCAGTTATCTATTGATGTTTATTGATTGATTTAGATGTTTAATTGTTGATATTGGATGACTGAATGTTGTATTTTATATTGTTATAACACTGCAAGTTCCCTATGGGTTGAAATGGTACATACCCGAACGATCTATAGATTAGGGAAAAATTGTTATGGGTTGAAATGATAGACTCGAGCGATTTTATGGATTTTATTTAATTCGGGATTGTGGTTAAAATGATATATAACCGTAAAATTTTAAATTGCGGAGTGAAATGATAAATATCCGTGTCACTTAACCATAGAGGGTAGAAAATTATATACGGACACCGGATTGGTTAAATTAAATGATTTTTAAATCTTTAAAATTTTGAATTCAGTTAACTGGTATTTTGAAAATAGAAATTGATTTATATAACTGAATTATTTTCGATAATTCAAGCGTTAATGCTGAAACCGAAATTGATTTAATGAAGTGTTCAAAGGATTTAAATTGGAATTTCAAAGTTGAGTTGTCAAATATAAATGAAACTATCGAAAGTGAGTTATTAAAAATGTTTGGATATAACTTTGAAATCTATTTTAATCTAATTTAAACTATTTTAATCAATTTAAACTATTTTTAATTTATCTTAATCTATTTCAGTATATTTAATCCAATTTAATCTATTTTAAACTAATTTATATTTATTTAATCTATTTTAAACCTATTTAATTTAATTTAAATCTATTTAATTTATTTTAAATTTATTTAATTTATTTTAAATCTACTTAAATCAAATTTAAATCTATTTGATCTATTTTAAATTTATTTAATCTATTTCTAATTTATTTAATCAATTTAAAATCCGTTTAATGTAATTTAAAAATCTTTTTAATCTATTTAAATCCTTGAAAAATCTAATTGAATCAAATTTAAATCTATTTAAACTACTTTACTATTTTGAAACTATTTTAATCTATTTTAAATTTTTTTCAAACTATTAAAAACTATTTGTGACTATCTAAACTATTTTCTAAAAATTTTAGACTGTGTAAAGTTGAAGTGTTTATATCTAAATCTGTGATGTTGATACAACCTAAGTTGGAATTTGGAATTGATACCCTTTTTGTGAAACGACATATTTGAGTAAATATGATGATTTTGGAACTAGGATTTAATTAACTTATCTTATCGATAAATTCAAAAGTGAATATGATTTTGAAAGCGAATACAGTTTTGAAAGCGAATATGATTTTGAAAGAAATATGATTTGGAATCAAATATGATATTTTGATATTAGTTGTGAATTGACTTTTTGAAATGTAAAAGAACCGTCTGGTGTGTAATAAGCGTTTGGTTGTTAAAGAGACCGGGATCAGATATTGTTATACTCTTTGCCAATACCGAAAACCACTTTAACAACTGTGCACGTGGTGGAGATTCCAGAAATGAAGTAAGATGGTTTGGCGAACATTTCTATATAAGGTATTTATGTGACCCTGACTCTCGTGAGTCAGCTTGATGTGGCTAAAACAGGAGCTACGCCGGTCCAAGTGAGGTCATTCCTTCTATCGGACACATTTCTTCGATACTAATCTATTACTCTGTGATTGATTTGGTTGCCACCCTTGATTTTGATTTAGGAGCGTGTTCCAAGGTGGGCGGTAGTAGCTGCTATGCATTACCACCAGTCCGGATCCGCAATTGGTATATCTACCTTGGGCATTGCCTCGAGTGCCTTGTCGCATGCCTTATCGCGCCTTCTATGAGTTTGTTTTGTACCATACCTATGGAGTGCCCTCTGGATAAACCTCACGGAGGAGCGTACGGTACTGTATAGACTATGGGAATCTATAAAATGTGTTAAGGGGGATATGGGTAACGCCTTAATGCTATTTTAATACTTTTACTTTACTGTAGACATATTATAATAGCGTATTGTACTACATAGTAGATAGTTTAAAGGATCCTTAGGAGATGTAAATCCAGAACATCTCTTAAGTTACTACACCCACGTTAGACACTGGATAGGATATGTCAAACCCCGTAAACATCTCTGACGCCGTCACACTCATATTTATTTACTATTGATTTAACTTACATAAGATCTTTTAGTTCTGACTCGAGTGTTTTGTCTTTTCAATTCGCTCGGGTCAGTCTGAGATTTTCAGTTTATCGAAGACTGCTTCCTGGAGGATGAAGACGAAGATTTTGTACTAGTATTATTTATTATATTTATTCTACTGCATCATGTTGTTCCACTGCATTTATTTATTATTTATTCTTGCTGTATGTAACTCTGATCTGTATTTTTAAAGTATAATCAATGTATTTGTAAACAGCTTCATGAAATGTTTATTTGATTATTATATTTTGTCATTCCGCTGCAAGATTCTGTATTTGTTTTTTTTTCTCTGCCTTTTTCTTATTTACCCCATAACAATATTCCCTTTTGAATGGTTTGAGTTGCGCGTGTGTCTACTTAAAACGTCCAAAAAGGCAGGTCGTTACAGTTGGTATCCAAGCTTTGGTTCAGCAATAACCTTAGCTTTGTAGGGTCTGACTCATATAAATAAGGTAGTAATACCCTAGAATGAGTCGTTGAGTGTATATATATGAGAGAGCGTATTTGTTAGTGTTATAAAGGGTTTTTGTATTGTGTTAATTTGTTCCATTTTGTATTTATAAATTCTGGTCAGTGCATAGGACGTTATGACATCGATAGGGATTTCTAAACACTTAATAGGGCAGACCGACACAATACTTGTTTTGAAATATAGGTAAATGAAATAATTTTGCCTATTATATATTTTGTATATAAAATAATAAATTTTGTAAATGATATAGTTGGATATAATATGTTGTTTGTTAGGTAGTGAAATTTATAAATATTGTTTGAAAAATAAGATTTGCAAATAAAACGGATATAAATTGGAAGTTTAGAACTTAAGTTTTGGGATTTTTTAAATTTCTTCCGAAAGATTTTGGAATATAATATTAGCAGTATTTAGAAGTATTTTCTGATATGAATATTTCAATATGATTTGAAAGAAATGTTTTAAAGAATTTTGGAATGAAATAAGTTTGTACTCCCCTCTCTATCGCTAGAAAATAATTTCGGTGATGAGTGCACGCATCATCGACGTTCATTTTCGAGTTTCAAAGTGGGAAGACCGTGGTAGTAATTTTACTGTACATTTGTTTTGATAAACAAAATCTTAATTTTAATTTCTAAATATAACTTGATATATATAAGTTATGAGTATACAGTTATATATATTATTTTAAATGATTGTAATGGAACCTAGTTGTTTAGTTCTTAAGTTTTTGTAAATTAGAAATTTAAATTATTGTAATGAATGGAATCTTAACTATATTAATAATTGGAAACTTCTAAAATGAAAATAAGAAATTTGATGTTAAAATGATTAGTGAAATAGATAAGAAACTGGAATTTTGAAAACTGTAAATAAAAAGGAAATGAAAATAAGAAATGATAACCATTGAACATTTTGTTAACTAAATAAATAAGAGAAACTTGGGTAATACTCAATTTCATTCTTAAGACATTATATATATATAACTTACCAAAATGTAAAAAGTTGTAGTGTTAAATAGGATATGTAGTAGAATATTATACAAGTAAAATCTTGGAAAATGAAAGTGTTCAATGGAATTACTTATATAAATAAGAATTCTAATGTTATAAATTGTTATAAACTGAAGTTAATAGTTTGAAATGCTACTAATTAAATGTAATAAAAGTGAATAATGTAAGAAAAATGATTATAAACTCAGGTAACATTTTAAGCTATTTATAATCAGAATTAATGGTAAAGGTGAATACTGTAAGTAAATAATTATAAACTTGAATTAATATTGAAGCAATTTATAATCAAAATGAGTAGTATATTAATTGAATGATTATGACTTTAGAGAACATTGGAAATGATTTAGAAATGGAGTTAATATTCAATAATACTTTATATGGAAGAATGAATGTGAAAAAGAAATAATCTATAAATGGTGAATTTAATTGTAAAGAAGCTTACCTAATAATGTATAATCCAATAATTGAGATAAAAATAACCTACTTAAGCAATGAATGTAAAGTAATAAAATGAAAGAAAATGGCATTATATGAATAAAGAAGAAACGAACTTTTGTAAGTAATAATGAATGTGAATGTTTGTACCAAAATTGGGCACAACACTCTTCGAAAGTGTTTAAAGAGATAAAATGAAGAAAGTAAATGTAAAAAAAGGATTATCTAACAAACACTCCAAACAATAATCAGAAAAACAATAAAAGAACCCAGAGATTTAGAGTGGTTCGGCGTGTTGCCTACGTCCACTATGAAATGATTGACTTTTATTAACTTTTTCTTGCTGGTTACAACGGTTTACAACAGTAAATTTCGAGTACAACAATGACTTTTGAGTTCAACAATGGTTTCGGCAGAGTCTGGACATCAAAGAGCTAAAAGGATCCTTTTTCTGTAGGTTCTGGGTTGCTATTTATAGGCGTAGGTTGCAAATATCTCGCTCAGATCTCGGAAGACCTCTTTTGGCATGTGGGTGGGCCCACACAATCGATCCCATGCGGTGTGCGCTCGATTTGTGATCGATACGAACGAATTTCGTATCGATCGTATTTTGGTCCAATCGAGTCGAAATCGATCATGAACATTCTTGAGGATGTACACAAGCTCCCGTGAAAATTTGGTGGAATTTGGACTTTTAGATGGTGAGTTATGATCGATGCAAATTCGAATTCATCAAAGGCTATTTTCTTCGTATCGATGCCATTCGCATCGATCTGTTCGTATCGGTTTTTGGGCACGTGCTCACAAGTTGACGTGACGCTTGATTTCTGAATCGATCCACTTTCGACGTCGGATCGACCGAGTTTCCCAATGTTTTATGCCTTGTTCGTATCGTTGCATTTCGACCTTGTTCGTATCGATCAGCTCTGCCGTGTTTGTATCGATTGTCGTCGTTCTGTTCGTATCGATCGCTTAATGGGTTACTTCGTATCGATAGCTAGGGGTCATTTTGTATCGTTCGTTTGATGTTTTTATTCGTATCGATCGTTGATCGATCGATACGAGCTGTGCAATTGGGATCGATACGAATTGATTCCAATTGATGGATACGAAGTTGGGTGTACGTAATGGATACGAACAACAGACAATTGATGGATACGAACAGATGAAGCTAGATGGAGGCGAACAGATGGAGATGAACAGATGGAGGCGAATAGATGGAGACGAACGAATTGATTCCCTTGGCTTGCATCGATCATATCTTGAGCATACGACCTCGGATTGACTTGAAATTTGGAACGTAGGTTTCTATAGCTTTGCATGCCGCGTCATGTCAATTGTAGCTTGATCTGGAATCAGACAAAATTCGTCGATATCCATAGTGAATCTACGTATAATCAATCTTCGGGATGAACTGTCTTTGGTTTCCGTTTAAGTTCTTGGTGTCGCGGCCTTGCCAAAAAGGCGGGATAACAATGAATTAATGAAAATAAACATTATATGAATGAGAAAAGAAAGTAAATGATGAGAAAAAAGGGAAAATCAAACTAAATTGTAAATGTGAAGTAAATTGAAATAAAATGTATACAATGCTTCAATAGTGAATTCATTAATGATTCAAATAATTGAAATGGATATAACTTATGTAAGTAAAGAATGTAAATTAATGAAATGAGCCTTACATGAATGAATGAAAATTAAAATTTTGTAAGTAATGAACGTGAATTAAAGAAAATCATCGTATGAAAAAAAATGAATGATAAATGATGTGACAAAGGTAAATAGAGTAAACTTAAAAAATGTGTTGAATTCCTTGTTTGTTGGCTTATGGATTGGTTGGGAAATGGTACTTCTATTGTGTAGGATGTATAAATAATCTATTGAGTTGTATCTAAGACTGTTGAGTGTATTGTATACTTAGTAGGTTATTTATAATTTTATACAATTAAAAGTTCTGAACCCGAACAGACCATTTGTTTGGTTGGTTGCTATGGATGGATGATTGATTCCTTGGTTGAAATGATGTTGTACTATTTGCTTGCAAATGATTGTTGTTAGGTTGTATTGATTTGTTTTGTAATTAGTTGGAAACAACTTAAATATTTCTCTTTTATATAATTATTAACTCTTTTGGATTATATAAGTGAAATGCAGGCTATGGAAGCAATTGCTACTGCTTTTGATTTCATATAATAAGCGTTGTTTGCCCAACAAATAGGTACGTTCTCGGATTACAGTTTTCTAGCAGTATTATACTATTTTTCCTGTGGTTTGGGATATATTATTTTGAAATATGATATATATATATTGTTATTATTGATATTATTATTTCTCCCAGACCTCTCCGTACAAAGGAGACTCTGTCGAAATTTTCCGTGAATTTTTTACTTAGAAAATTTTGTGAAATGTTTTTTAAACTTTTGTTAACTTAAATATAAAGGATTTAATTGTTATAAATTGATATATTTTATTTAAATTATTTAATTATGTAAATTAATTATTTCTAAATTTACTATTTTGAATAATATATATTGATTTCTTAATTCCTTCTTATCCCTTCTTTTTCCTTTTCGAGGACGAAAAGTTTTGAGTGTGGGAGATTGTAACGGCCCGTAAATTTCGATAATTAAAAGTAGTTGATTAAATAAAGTTTTATGATCTAATGTTGGAAGAAATGAAAAATTGTGATTAATAATAAGAATATAACGAGAACAAAATGAAATAGTATTAATTTAGGGTAACTGATAATTGCTTTAAATGTAATTCCAATTAATTAAAAGGATTAAAGAGTTATAATTGATATAGATTGTAAATAAATTATAGTAATGTATGTATTAATGGATAACTGGATTAAAAGAGAAGTTGATAATTTAAAAGTTGATTGATTAATGAAATAATGTGTAATGAATTGTAACTGAATAAATTTAGTGTTGTGGTAGTAATTATAACACTAGTTGTGGATAATAAATGTGACGCTCCACCTCTATACTCATGCTAGCCAAGGACACTATGGGGTAATGCCGTCGACTAACACGAAGAATAAGGCTGTTGAGGAGCGACCATCTGTGTAATTGCTTTGTGCGAGTACCGATATGTCAGATAATATAACTTACATTTCATTTCAAGAGGAAATCCGACATATCAAATACAAACTCAAAGCTACCACACAGTTGCTACGTGGACTTCGGAAACAAATTTAGAAATAAACATAACACAAATCAGTCACAGATATTCATATCACAAAGGCGGAAACAAATATGAATATAACACATAGAAGTGTACATCAAAGAAGTGGTCAAACTAGATCCACTACATCACAAAAGAATAGATACAAGTGCTAGACAAAAGAATAAGTATACATCAAGGAGTCTCTTTCTCGAATGTATAACAACAAAAACTACTAAGCTAAAGTAGTTAGCCAAAAGTCAGGTGACGAACCCTGATACGAAGTCAAGCAGAAGCACCTGAAATACCTCGGTCTGACCCGAGTATTATTTAAGAAGAAAATAATAAATGGATCAGTCTAGCTATAAATATCATATAAAATGAGATAGGATAAGAGATATGACAAAAACATATGATAACAAAAATGCCATACTGTGACAAGTATACATAAGGCAACAACAAAATCATACAATATCTCAAATCTACTCAAGACTCCAAAAAGAATCGCATTCTTTAAATTATTCACCAAAACACAAATATTGACAAAACATATCAATGCCAATCACAAAAGTCGGTGAAACACAAATTCTAGAAATCATCAACTAGAAATCCTGAAATCACAAAAAGGGGAAGGCCTATCACAAACGGGAGCACGAAAACTCCCCAACACGTGTGTCACAAACGGAACGCTATTCCATGGTCGCTAACCATCAAGTTTGAGCTGAGACTCCACAAACGGTCCGAAGACCATGGGTCGCTACCCCACCAATTTGAGTCGAAGCTCCACAAATGGCCCGAAGACCATGGGTCGCTACCCCACCAAATTGAACCAAAGTTCCACAAACGGGTTTTTAGTCCCTACACAAATAAAGAGACATCGCACATCGCTAGTCTAAATCACAAAATGATCATCATTGATCGACAAGTGTAAATTACACTAAGCTAGTAAATATAAGAGTTTAGTTTCATGTCCCATAACCACTAGCTTAACTTAAATATTTACGAACAAATTGTAGACTTCCACTCGAAAATAAGTGTAAATTACACTAAGCTAGTAAATATAAGAGTGTAGCTTCATGTCCCATAACCACTAGCTTAACTTAAATATTTACGAACAGATTGTACATTTCCACTTGAAAATTGTCACGAGAGTTCAATCGAACAAGTCCAAGAATTAACCGACGAAGTAAATGCAAGCGTTTCATACCACTTGTTTTGCTAAGCCGTTTAATTAGATTTCTCATACGAATGAGGTAAAGGTTTGTATATACTAATAGATTGGAAAACGGTTTTATAAACGAGCTTTGTATTAAGAATAGAGTTGAAATCATCTTTGTGAAAGAGTTTGAATATTTACTACTAGTATAGGAAACCTTTGTATTTTAAAGTGACAAATCACAGAAATGATTGTAGAAACAATCAATCACCAAAATCCACATTCGAAGACATGAATCAAATCCATAGAAATCGATACCGAATCCATCAAAATATATATTCTCCAAAATCCCGAAAAAGAAGTCATCAAAGTCGATAATAAATGATAACGACAAATCGGATTAACACGAATCGATTAAAATTGGAAACCCACGAAAAATAGGCAAGTTAGACTGATACAAGCAGGTCAGTCGACTGAACCAGATGGTTAGTCGGCTGACACAATGCTTGGAAACTTTCGGTTTCCAGGTCAGTCGACTGATACAGGGATAGAATGTTTTCTGCCCTAGTTTAGTCGACTTACCTCCTGGTTCAATCGACTGAACCTACTTCCAAAGCATGTTCAGCCTAGCCCCCAAGTGAGGCAAAATCCTACCGGAACCGATCGATCGAGCAACGGCAACTAGGGTTTATGCCAAGTGACAACCCAACCTAATAGGCTCTTTGATACACCCCGGTAAACATGTTCAAACACCCATAAAAGGATTTTCACAAAATTGGACTTCAAAAACCAAAAATTGGAAAATTCACCAAATCAATACAAATCAAAAACAAATGAACATGAATAGATATTAGGAATTCATACCTAACAACTATCAAAGATATAGACATAGATGTGAGTTCAAAAACTCACCTTTTAAACCCAAACAACAAATGAGAAGCTTTGAAATCTAAAGAAAGATCAATCACACTTCAACTTCAACTCTAGATGCTCCAATCTAAGATTACAACGAATATTCACTAAGTTAGGTCATAGGAAATTTCTGAAATTGGAGAGAGAATGAGATGGAGAAGAAGAAGAGGATGCTTACATAAGCTTCTCTTTGATTTTGTAGCTAGAACTTGAATTTGCAAAGGAAACTAAGGCTTAGGATTTTAGTTTCCAATCTCTTCCCCCATTTTTACTAAAGCTTGAAGTGTTAGGAAAATAATAGAATGAATGAAGAGGAGAGGGGGTGGAGTTAGGATATAAAATGAGTTGGGTTAGTGGGCTGAAACCCAAACCTAAGCCCAAATCCCTAAGTGAAAACATCAAAATTCTACCCAACTCAAAACATATCGATGTTTATACTCAAAAAGGCCGCAAACATCATTTTGGACTCAATGGAAGTGGTCTCGAGTCCCAATTCGACTGTTTGCAAAAAGTGACATTACGGACTTAATTCCGACTAACGATGCTATATTTAAATAAAACATTTAAATATACAATCGTAAAATATGCGGGTTGTTACAGACTCCCTTCCTTAAAGAAATTACGTCCTCGCAATACTTAAGAAGAAAATAAAGAGTAACAACCATAAAAGCATATCAACACAAAAGAAAATTTGAAATAAGAAGTTCACCTTAAAGAGCATGAAAGAGTAAGTCCGGATGTGTTTGCTCGATGAATTCTCAAGATTCCCAAGAGCATTCCTTAGGATTTGAGGACCATTGAACTTTCATAAGAAGAACATCTTTATTTCGAAGGCATTCAACTTTCGAAGTAATGATATGAATAGAATGTTGCTCATAAATCAAATTTGGTGAAACTTCAATTTCTTCAATTACTCCGGGCTCAAGAATAGAATTGGAATCACGAAGGCATTTCCGTAGTTGAGAGACGTGGAATACGTCATGAATAGCATAAAACCGAGCCAGTAATAAAAGTGATAAGCCTCGGAACCAATACGTTCGGTGATGGGAAAAGGACCAACATATCGAGGTGCTAACTTTCCCGATCGACTGAAACGCACAACACCCCTCATAGGTGAAACACAAATGAACTCCAATAAAATCTGGACCTAAAACCAGCTTCTTACCGGTTTCAAGCCAACACGAAGAGAATCGGCATGGCCTTCCGTAGAGGGCCTCGAAAGGTGACATACCCATACTAGATTGGAAGCTATTATGGGATGAAAACCCAAGAAGGGAAATATGATTTTCCCAACTTCCACCAAAATCAAAAACACATGCACGAAGGAGATCTTCAAGAGTTTGATTCACCCGCCCGGTTTGTCCATCGGATTGAGGACGATAAGCGGTGCTTGAATTAAGCTTTTTCCCAAAGCTTTTGAAGACCTTTCCAAAATCCACTAGTTAAATAATGGATCACGATCGCTAACAATAGAAGTAGGAACTCCATGCAATTTAACAATTTCTTTGACATAGAGTTTAGACAAAAGAGGTACGGTCAAAAAGAAAAGGATGAGCCTCAGGGCTACACAAAACAAGAGATGAACATGAATAGGATTCACGATCTCGAATCTCACAAGTGGATAAAATCTCGAGATCATTCCATTCGGATATCAACAAAGAAACATCCGCTTGTTGCTCTTGGCTAAGGCATTGACAACACGATTTCCCTTTCCAGGAGTATAAAGAATACCAAGATCATAAGATGCAAGGAACTCGAGCCAACGTTGTTGACGCAAATTAAGTTTCTTTTGAGAAAGTAAATACTTCAAAGATTTCTGATCAGTGGAGAGAATGAATTTTCTCTCCCAAAAGATAATGGTGCCAAATTCTAAGAGCGAAAACAATGGCCGCGAGCACTAGATCATGTATGGCATATCTAGACTCGACAAGCTTTAATTGTCAAGAAGCATATGTGATAACATGTTCCCTTTTGCAAGAGAATGGCACCCAAACCAATACGACTAGTATCGGCATAAACAATAAAGTCTTGGTTCCCTTCGGGAATCGCAAGAATAAAGGCATCGGAAAAGAGTTCTTTTAATTGATCCTCTTTCCCGAAAAGCTAAGACATTCAAAATCATAATTAACTTTATGTAATCATCTTTTTAGAAAAAATTACTTATTACAAGTCAATTTACTGTGTCTGACTGTCTCATCATAGCGTTTAGGAAATTCCTATCGATAACGTTGATCAAGCGCATCGACCAGAATTCTTAAAGCACTCAATGGGCAAAATAACACAAAATCGTCTTCTATATGATAAACATGCCTCTTATAAAATTTACAAATATTCTTTGCTCGTTTTAAGAACAAAATCCAATCATACTTATAAATATCTTATTAAAAAGATTTGCAAATTTTAAATTGTTGTTTTCATCCATAATTAATAAATACAAGGATAAACTCATCGAGATATTCGTAGAACACTCGATTCATAAGATGGATGAAATAAGGTAGAAGGTTCGTCAAACCAAATGTCATAATGAACCACTCACAAGAATCATAACGAGTGCGGAATGCGGTAAGTGGAATGCTATCCTCCGCAACTCATAGCTGATGAAAACCGGTGGCAAGGTCGAGCTGAAAAGACCTTAGCACCATTCAATAGATTTCTTAGGTGATAATCCTAAGACAAGCTCAAATATACCGGAAAATCCACAAACTACTTGAATGAGAGAAATAACACTTTCCTCATCAAGTGGGTTTAAAGAATAAAATGATGCCACCGAATTTGGAAATCAAAAGCATTAAGAACAATAGAAATCTGCTTAATAGATTGAGAATGTCGAAGATATATAGTCCGCTCAGGACATATGATGTGGGCTTCATAATGATCAAGCCAATCTTTTCCCAAAAATCAATTTTGAAGCCTAAGTAACGCATAACATGCAAATCGGCTTGAAAAGAATAATCACATAAAATAATCTCGACATTTTCACAAAGTAGACTGAGTGTTGCGGATCCACTAATCGGATTCTCAATTCTCAGTGAAGTCATCAAGCCCATAATATTTGAAGAAAAAGAATCAACAAGTTCTTTTGATATAAAAGAGTGGAATGCACCCATATCAAAAGAAATCAAATAAGAAGATCACGAAATAAAATAATTCCATCAAGGATAGAAGGAGAAATACCTTGACCATGAGAAGTGTCAATAGGAGCTTGAATAACATTTAGCTTTCCCTCTTTCTTGTTGGAAGTTTGGGGCATGATGATAAAAGATGACCCAAACCTTTGCAATAGCGACAAGTAAGAGGCTTCGGACACTTAATTGCATAGTGGTCCATAGAACCACAATTGTAGCATCGTCCACGACTACTGGTAGGAGTCTTTGCTACTGAAATTGCCTACTTCCCTTTCTTTTTGGGATTAGGGCTTTTGAACTTAATATGCCTCTTCTTGTTGATGTTGATGTTGAAGTTTTGTTTGGCATCCACAACTTCAACATCACTTTCTTTATCAGCCTTTTCTAATCGAAGAGTGATATCTACAAGCTGATCGAAAGGAACTTCTAGTTTCAGAGGTAAAACCTTTTTGGGGTTTTTACTCAAAGCACAGATAAACCTTTGATTCTTTAAAAGATCCAAAAGTTGTTGGGCATACATGAAAACGCCATCCAGAGAAGGACTACTGGATTGACTAGTGCTTGGACTGCCAGATCTAACCATTTCTCTTCTTTAAGAAAGAAAGAAGAGGAAAACGGTTATTCACAAAATGAATATCAAACAAACTTGATTGATAAAACAAGGCATCACAAAAGAAAATAGGATAGAACGGTACGAAGACTCGAATTAAATCCTATGGCACGATTCCTAAGAAAGACTTAGGACAATGATCCTTGCTAGATTATTCTACATTGTTCCGAAGTTTGGCTTTGATACCATGCTGTGACGCCCGACCTCTATACTCACGCTAGCCAAGGACACTACGGAGTAATGCCGTCGACTAACACGAAGAATAAGGCTGTTGAGGAGCGACCATCTGTGTAATTGCTTTGTGCGAGTACCGATATGTCAGATAATATAACTTACATTTGATTTCAAGAGGAAATACGACATATCAAATACAAATTCAAAGCTACCACACAGTGGCTATGTGGACTTCGGAAACAAATATAGAAATAAACATAACACAAATCAGTCATAGATATTCATATCACAAAGGCGGAAACAGATATGAATATAACACATAGAAGTGTACATCAAAGTAGTGGTCAAACTAGACCCACTACATCACAAAAGAATAGGTACAAGTGCTAGACAAAAGAATAAGTATACATCAAGGAGTCTCTATCTCGAATGTATAATAACAAAAACTACTAAGCTAAAGTAGTTAGCCAAAAGTCAGGTGACGAACCCTGATACGAAGTCAAGCAGAAGCACTTGAAATACATCAGTCTGACCCGAGTATTATTTAAGAAGAAAATAATAAACGGATCAGTCTAGCTATAAATATCATATAAAATGAGATAGGATAAGAGATATGACAAAAACGTATGATAACAAAAATGCCATACTGTGACAAGTATACATAAGGTAACAACAAAATCATACAATATCTCAAATCTACTCAAGACTCCAAAAAGAATCGCGTTCTTTAAATTATTCACCAAAATACAAATATTGACAAAACATATCAATGCCAATCACAAAAGTCGGTGAAACACAAATTCTAGAAATCATCAACTAGAAATCCAGAAATCACAAAAAAAGGAAGGCCTATCACAAACGGGAGCACGAAAACTCCCCAACACGTGTGTCACAAACGGAACACTATTCCATGGTCGCTAACCATCAAGTTTGAGCTGAGACTCCACAAACGGTCCGAAGACCATGGGCCGCTACCCCACCAATTTGAGTCGAAGCTCCACAAACGGCCCGAAGACCATGGGTCGCTACCCCACCAAATTGAACCGAAGTTCCACAAACGGGGTTTTTAGTCCCTACATAAATAAAGAGACATCGCACATCGCTAGTCTAAATCACAAAATGATCATCATTGATCGACAAGTGTAAATTACACTAAGTTAATAAATATGAGTTTAGCTTCATGTCCCATAACCACTAGCTTAACTTAAATATTTACGAACAAATTGTAGACTTCCACTCGAAAATAAGTGTAAATTACACTAAGCTAGTAAATATAAGAGTTTAGCTTCATGTCCCATAACCACTAGCTTAACTTAAATATTTACGAACAGATTGTAAATTTCCACTCTAAAATTGTCACGAGAGTTCAATCGAACAAGTCCAAGAATTAACCGACGAAGTAAACGCAAGCGTTTCATACCACTTGTTTTGCTAAGCCGTTTAATTAGATTTCTCATACGAATGAGGTAAAGGTTTGTATATACTAATAGATTGGAAAACAGTTTTATAAACGAGCTTTGTATTAAGAATAGAGTTGAAATCATCTTTGTGAAAGAGTTTGAATATTTACTACTAGTATAGGAAACCTTTGTATTTTAAAGTGACAAATCACAGAAATGATTGTAGAAACAATCAATCACCAAAATCCACATTCGAAGACGTGAATCAAATCCATAGAAATCGATACCGAATCCATCAAAATAGATATTCTCCAAAATCCCGAAAAAGAAGTCATCAAAGTCGATAATAAATGATAACGACAAATCGGATTAACACGAATCGATTAAAATTGGAAACCCACGAAAAATAGGCAAGTTGGACTGATACAAGCAGGTCAGTCGACTGAACCAGATGGTCAGTCGGCTGACACAATGCCTGGAAACTTTTGGTTTCCAGGTCAGTCGACTGAACCAGGTGGTCAGTCGATTGATACAGGGACAGAATGTTTTCTGCCCCTGGTTGAGTCGACTGACCTCCTGGTTCAGTCGACTGAACCTGCTTCCAAAGCATGATCAGCCTAGCCCCCAAGTGGGGCAAAATCCTACCAGAACCGATCGATCGAGCAACGACGACTAGGGATTTATGCCAAGTGACAACCCAGACTAATAGGCTCTTCGATACATCCTGGTAAACATGTTCAAACACCCATAAAAGGATTTTCACAAAATTGGACTTCAAAAACCAAAAATTGGAAAATTCACCAAATCAATCCAAATAAAAAACAAATGAACATGAATAGAAGTTAGGAATTCATACCTAACAACTATCAAAGATATAGACATAGACGTGAGTTCAAAAACTCACCTTTTAAACCCAAACAACAAATGAGAAGCTTTGAAATCTAAAGAAAGATCAACCACACTTCAACTTCAACTCTAGAAGCTCCAATCTAAGATTACAACGAATATTCCTTAAGTTAGGTCATAGGAAATTTCTGAAATTGGAGAGAGATTGAGATGGAGAAGAAGAAGATGATGCTTACCTAAGCTTCTCTTTGGTTTTGGAGCTAGAACTTCAATTTGCAAAGGAAACTAGGGCTTAGGATTTTAGTTTCCAATCTCTTCCCTCATTTTTACTAAAGCTTGTAGTGTTAGGAAAATAATAGAATGAATGAAGAGGAGAGGGGGTGGAGTTAGGATATAAGATGAGTTGGGTTAGTGGGCTGAAATCCAAACCCAAGCCCAAAGCCCTAAGTGAAAACATCAAAATTCTACCCAACTCAAAACATATCGATGTTTATACTCAAAAAGGTTGAAAACACCATTTTGGACTCAATGGAAGTGGTCTCGAGTCCCAATTCGACTGTTTGCAAAAAGTGACATTTCGGACTTAAATCCGACTAACGATGCTATATTTAAATAAAACATTTAAATATACAATCGTAAAATATGTGGGTTATTACAATGAACTTATAAGATGTGACTAAAGGTTAATGGTGACAATTACTATATGTTACCTATTTATTTAGCCTGTTAAATTTAATTTGAAATCAATTGCAATTAGTTCATTTAATTAGTGCAGTTAATGTAGATTAAATTGATAATTGTAGAATATTAATTCAATAAGATGTAACCAATGTAAATGTATTCATAATATGATAATTGATTGAATAAATAGAATTGAAATCAAGTTTGATCAATTTATTGGAATTTAAACTATAATAAATGGATTTATTGCAATTAAATGTCATTTAATGTTACTTTAATATCAGTTAAGACGATAACTGTAAAAGGTAAATACAATAAAATGTGTAGGAATGTTAATTATGTTCACAAGGCAATAATTAGATTTATAAAACAGTAAAACAAAGATAAAAAATTTATTGAGATTTTTAAATTATAATAAAATTGACAAAAATTCATTGTAATTGAATATACTACAACTAATATGGTAAAAGATGACAATTGGAGAATATTAGTGTAATAAGGTATAAACAAATGTGAACTAGGTCTATAAAGTAATAATTGATTGAATAAAAAGGTTGAAATCAAATTAAATCAATTTATTTAAATTAAATTTTAAATTAATTGGGTTTAATTATAATTGAAATTGAACACTGTAACTATCGTAATATTTAACAATGAATTGACATGTAAAATTGATTTAAATTATTGTAAATGTCTAAGTAATCAAAAATGATGAAATTTGCTAGTTATTAAATTTTAAATTAAAAAGTGATTTAATCAATTTAATATTATTTTATTTAATTAATGCGAAAATAGCTATTTTGGGCACTGTCTTGGATTTCGATGAAACTAGTTTCGTCGGATCCGTAACGGTGAATTATTGTAAGGTTTCAAGTTTCGTACTGATCGGACTTATCGTTTGATCGTACGGACTCGAAACGCGTAGAAATCGATTTAATTAAATTCAATTGAAATCAATTTGAAATAACCTAATTTTAAGCTAACTTCTTCATACGATGGGATTAGGACTTGAAACCTGTTCCATTGAATTTAGAAATATCGAAAACATCTATTTTGATATATGGGATGACCCATTTCCGTTTCGGGAATGAAACAGGCTTTTCGGGTCGTTTATTGTTCAACTTTCAAATCGATATAGCCCATTTATTTTTATTTATGATCTGCCTATAAATAGCCTGTTATAAACCCTAACTATTTCTTATTCCATTTGTCCATACGTACAACTCTATCTGCTTCTCTCTTTCCAATGGCAGACAAACCAAAACAAATTCCAAATTCTATTGCAAACCAAAATCAAATCGAAAAATCAAACTCCTCCAAACCCTAGCAAATTATATATCGATTTGAAGCTCTCTGTGACGCCCCACCTCTATACCCACGCTAACCAAGAACACTACGATGTAGTGCTGTCAATTAGCACGGAGAATGAGGCTGTGGAGGAGCGACCATCCATGTAACTTCTTTGTGCGAGCACCGATACGTCAGATAGTATAGAATGCATATCTTTTAAGGAGGAAATCCGACATACCGATACAAACACAAAGCTATCACACGGTGGCTATATATAATCTTCGGAAACAAACATAGAAATAATCATAACATAAATCAGTCACAGACATCCATATCACAAAGGCGGAAGAAGATATGAATAAATATATAACACATGAAAGTGTACATCAGAGTAGTGGCCAGAAAGATCCACGATAATACAAAAGAATAGCATCACGTGCTATACAAAAGAATAAGTACACAACATAGAGTCTATATCTCAAAGGTGTACATCCAAAAAACTACTAATCTATGTAGTTAGCCAAAAGTCAGAAATATCCTGAAGAGAAGTCAAGCAGAAGCACTTGTAACATCTCGGTCTGACCCGAGTATTATTTATAAGAAAATAATAAACGGATCAGTCTAGCTATAAATATCAGATGATATGGTATAAAGTAAAAGGCATGACATGAACATGAAATAACCATAATGACATACTACTATAAGTAGGTAAATGATAATCAACAAAAGATTAATCAATACCACAAGAATCTTCTCAAAGATAAGGTAGGGTATCATACCCTAAACTTGTATTCATAACAAGTCAATAACACATGAATTCACCAATGCACAAAAACTGATATCATATCAATGAAAATCATGAAAATTGGTGAAGCACAAAATTCCAGAAATCATCATCAGAAATCCAGAAAACACATAAAAAAGGGGGGAGGCCTAACACATGAATGGGAGCATGAAAACTCACCTACGCGTAAACACATGACGAGAAGCTATCCATTAAATTTTCACACAGGAATGGCCTGAAGACCGTAGGGTGCTACCCTAGATATGTGATGGCGAAACATCACATAAACGGGGTATGGTCTCCCACGCAGACAAAGAGACATCGCTCAATCGCTAGTCTAAATCACAAAAATGATCGTCATGATCATAAGGAACTGTCAATCACACCAAGCTAGTAAATATATGAGTTTAGCTTCATGTCCCATAACCACTTGCTTAACTTAAATATTTACGAACAAGCTGTAAATCTTCACTAGGAAATTGTCACAAAAATGGTTCAATCGAACAAGTCCAAGAGCTAACCGACGAAGTGAACGCAAGCGTTTCATACCACTCGTTTTACTAAGTTGTTTAAGTCGATTTCTCATTCGAGTGAAGTAAAGGCTTGTATATACTAGTAGATTGAAAATCGGTTTGAGAAAACGAACTTTTGATATTTAAAATAGTGTTGAAATCGCTTTGATGAAAGAGTTTTGATATTTACTATTAGTATTGAAACCTTCATATATCTTTAAAGTGACAAGTCATAAAACGATTGTAGAAACAAATCAATTCACGTTCGAAGACGTGAGTAAAGTCCAAAGAAGTCAATCCCAAAACCATCAAAGTAGAAATTCTGATAAATGTTTTTCAGAAGAGATTGCCTACGCAGAGTAATACGGGGTTCGACCTAGTGAAGGCAAACTGGTCAAGCGACCTAAGGAAAAGTAGGTCATACGACCTAAGGGAAGGCTGCCGTGCGACCTAGCTGAAGAACAGGTCGAACGACCTAGGAGAAAACAGGTTAAATGACCTAAGTGCTAACTCGCGAACGACCTAAGGTCTGCGACCTAAATGCGAGCGATCTAACGAAGTGCGCGACCTAACAGTGAGGCGCGACCTAAGTGTTCACGACCTAAGAGAATGTGCGACCTAACAGGGTTCGCGACCTAAGATAGGCGAACGACCTAACTGGGTTCGCGACCTAACAAGGTGCGACCTAAGGTCTTGCGACCTAATGGAAAAAGGTCTTCGACCTAACAGTTAAAAGGTCCTACGACCTAGAGGAGAACAAGACCATGCGACCTAAAGTGCCACGCGACTTAGAGGTGAACGACCTAACGAGGTCCAGGGGAAGCGACCTAAAATGCTTCGACTTAAAGGTGCACGACCTAAGGTCTTACGACCTAAGTGCTCACGACCTAACGACTTGACTAGGCATGCGACCTAACGAGTTAGCAAGGCACGCGACCTAACGACTTAAGCTTTGAACGAATCAAGGAGTTAACTCGCGAACGACCTAAGGCGTTAACTCGCGAACGACCTAACACTTAACTCGTAACCGACCTAAGATTTGCCTGGAGATTATAGGTCGGAAACGACCTATGACTTAGCGCCGCGCGACCTGGTAATTCAGAGCGAATTCTTAAGGCTGGAACGACCTATCCCTAGGAGACTTTTCAACGTAGCGACCTAAGGTTTTAACTCGTATACGACCTAGTGAAGGCCAGACGACCTAGAGCCAGAAAATCATCAAAACACCAAAATTGAAGTTTTTCGCCAATCCAATCCAAACCAAATGCAGATATTCATACAAATGCAATAGAGGATCATTCCCAACAGTCCAATGACAATATAGGCAAGATGTGAGATTAAAAATCTCACTTTTTTCACGGAATTTGATGAAGATGGAGGTTTTGAGAGCAAAGCAAGAACACCAACAAGCTTGAATCAATGTTCTTCACGTTAATTTGATGTTGAATCTCGGATTTGCAATAGAATATGTGTTTGGAGTTTTAATTTCCACTTCCCACCACCATTTTTGACAAAGCTTGAAGTGTTTTGATAGAGTGAGGAAGATGGTTGGGCTGAACTAAAGGGGTGCAGTCCAAACCAAAGTCAAAGGCGGGAAAAAGTGTCGAAAATTTCACTATCTCCAAACATATCGAAGTTTACACTCAAAAAGATCGCAAACGTCATTTTAAACTCAATGGAAGTGGTCTCGAGTCCTAATTTGACCGTATGCAAAAAGTAGCATTTCGGACTAACATCCGACTAACGATAAAATATTTAAATAAAATATTTAAATATAAAATCGATAGATATGCGGGTTGTTACACTCTCCATGAGCGCAAGTCAAATCTGCAGTTTTTTTTCAATTTGGGTTTTCGTGTGGCCAGAATTGGGCGATTTGTTCTCGATCGTCCATTGGTCATCGCTTCGTTTAACGGTGGATTTACGACGAGAGGTCGATCAGATAGTGGCGTTGGGAATCTGTTGTCGAGCAGGTCACATCCATATGGTTCGTTTGTGCTAAAAGTCATTGAAATCGCTAAAATTGGCTAGGAAACGTGGACGGTGACGGAGCTAATCGTGTGACCGAAGACTCCATGAGTCCTATTTGCAGTAGAAGAACTACATTGGCTTGATACTGTATCTAATTGGGTACCCAATTAGATAGTGGTCCGTAGGCAGTCACAGGTGGTAGTGATGCAGCCCCAATAATAACATAACATTTTTCTGTTTATTGTTTGTCATATATCGTGTATTGTTATAACTTTTCTACTTACTCTTTTATTCCGCATTCACATTATTTATTAAGTTCGCAGGTAAGGATATTGCTGTCTCTCATCAGAGTTGTGCAGCGATAGATTTATTTCTATTTGTATTTGGTATGTATTTAAGCACACTGTAGAATAAATGATTACTCCGATTTAACTTGTATAATTGAAAATTATATCCTATACATTTAATAGGGTTGAATATTGATCAAATATTATGTATTAAGTTTGTAGTTTTCATTCGTAGTTTTAGAACGGACGGGGTTTTCGACGATTTTTACTGGTCCGAAAATCCGGGTCGTTACATAAACCCTCCGAGGCCAAGCTACCCTAAGCCCTAGGATGAACCATATTGGCCCCTAGCCCACAAAAATCATGTATTTCCAAAAGCAAAACCAATATCTTAGGTCGATCGGAGATTTAGTGAAAATTCGGTTTGATTTAGTGCACATTTCGGTGAGTAAAGCTCGCCTTTTTAACCAAAGTTTTGAAATTTATTTCCTTCACATTATTGTCACTATTTTAGTTACTTGATTATGGATGTTTGGTTGTAATGTTTGTTACTTGGTTTGCAGGTTAAAATGTCGACACCTTTAGTAGTTAGTAAGCAATCAAAACTGTGTAGTTCGAAGTAAATTTGTATAAGTGATGCCTCTCTATATTCATAAATATTGTTTACTTTGTTTATATGCCATGCTTATGTTATGTGATGTGATTCTTGGATGTGAATAAAATGACATGAAATTATTTATAGAAGTGTCCGTAAAGCGACTATCGCTATATCGACACTTTTGAAAAATATCATCTCTTTGAAACCATTTTGTTTAATCTTGTGCTTGGATTTTATTTTATAAAGTTAATTAAGTTTTTGAATAATGATGAGTTTTAAATTAAATAACCATTTTAATAATGATTTTTAAACTTAATTAACCTTTTTAATTAATGAGGATTAAGGTTAATTAATTGTCTTAATAACGATATGTTTAAAATTAATCAATTACTTTGTTAATGATGTTTAAAATTAATTAATAATTTTATCTAATGATGATTAAGTTTAATTAATCTCTTAAATAATGATGGATTAAAGTTAATTAATTATTTAATTAATGGTGTTTAAAATTTATTAACCCTTTTTAATTAATTACTTTTAGAGTTAATTAATTAGTTTAAATCTAATTAGTCACTTTCTTTAATGATGTCTTAAATTAATTAATCATTTTTAATTAATGATATTTAATTTTCTCTATTAATTAATTTAACTAAATGTTTAAATTAATTTAATTTATTTAATTATTGATGTTTTAAAAAGTGATTAACCCCTTTATTTAATGATATTTAAAGTTAATTAACCAAATTAATTAACGAAGTTTTAAAGATAATTAATCATTCTTATTAATGATAGTTAAAGCTAATTAATCTATATATAATGAGAAAACATCCATTTGAAGCTTTTGAAATACCAGAAGTAACCTTTTATAGTCTATTAGACATTAAATAAAAATATGGATAGTCACGTCATTTAACTTGCGCCACTTTCTCCATGTTTACCATGTGATTCCCTTTACCTCTTCTCCTTGAAACTTTCCAGTACACATTCCCTACTCGGCTAAAGAAATGAAACTAAAAAGACGACGATGATCAAGAGTAGAAACGGGGATGAAGAATTTTCTAAAATAAATCTCGACAGCCTCTCTCTCTATTAGGGTTAAGAATAAGGTAAGCCACCTTCTGCGTTTGTCATTAATCGATTATCTATTGAAACTAAGGTACCGTTTTTTTTTCAAAAAGCACTTTTTCAGCTGCTGAATGAAAAAAGCTTAATGCATTCAGGGCTTTTTGGGTGTTTGGTGACATTGTTCATTCAGCAAGAATTGGTCAAATTGGCTGAACAGTAAAAAACAGATATTTTTTGCTTTTTAAACTGCTGATTCCAACTAAAGACTAATTTACATAGATGCATTTCTTCTTTATAAATAACAGCGTTTCCGTTCATTTTTTATCTGCAACATCAGCTTAGCTTTGCAGACTTTATTCACATGAGGTAAGTTCTGTTCGTGCTTTTATTTATAAATATCATATTGCAGCACTTTTTTATTTCTGTTGGCTTCATTTCCAGCGCATAGGTTGTACTTTTGTTAATAAAGCATGCTAAATTTAAATGATAGTGCGATGGAAAATTTATGGCCTCAAGTACTTTACTGTTCATATGTAGTTGTGTCCTGCTTTTGGTACAGAGGCCATGTGTAACTGTTATATTCCATTGAAGTCAAACTTTCTGTCTCCACCAATGAAATTACTGTGTTCTTGAAACCACTTTTATTTTCTCATTTCACATGCTTAGAAGCATCTTACCATTTCTTCTCATTTGCATTATTTTTAGCTTTAGCCTTCATCTACTATGAACTTCTCCTATCACACTCTTGTTTTGACAGTACCCAAGTATTTATATATATGTAAATATTGTTCTCATCCTTTGTTGATATTGACAAACGATAGTAGATCAAAGACACTATAGACCAGTTTGGAATTTAACAAAAAAATGGACAAAAGTCAGGTTGAGGTACTGGTTAATTAACAAAGTAAAAATACTCGGCAATACAGTTAAATAGTTTCAACCTTGCACATATACACGCCTTTGCATTTTGGATGTGATTATCAAGTGAGCATCATTTCCTACAGGGTACAACATGGACATTCATGAACATGATAATTGATAGTTATATATCTGACTTTATTTACTGTAATTTTTACTATCCGTTTACTTAATTCATCGTAATTTTCAAATATTCTAATTTTTATTTTCTCATATATAGTTAGGTGTTAGCAGAAAAAAGGTTATTGGTGATACTAGTTAGATGTTAATGCTATTATACTGTCTTCATATTGCATTGTAGAGCTAATATTTCATAACATATTTAATAACTGTATTTGTCCAAGGAGGAAAATCAATTATTTAGACTATTATATCAACATATAAATTTATGTAAACTTTTTTTCCACTACCAGGAAAATTCATTGCTGTTCATTTTTTTTGTTTGTAATAATATTACAGAAGATATGTAACAATTTTCCATAAAATACAAAACACGTAGGAATGGCATCATGTGGGAACTATAAACGTAAGTATATGGAAAGTGAAATTTCAAATGCATCTTCGAAGAGTAGGCTGAAAATCCCCAAATGGAAAAACACTTCCTTGAGCTATGTGTGAGAGAGGTTAGAAATCATGGTCATAAAGGAGCTTCGCTTACTTTAGATTCGTGGAAAAGATTAGAAAAAGAATTTAATGCAAAGTGGAGTGTCAACTACGAACATAAACAGTTTAAAAATCATTATACTTATTTGAGAGATGATTACGCACTTTGGATAAAAATGATTGGATTATCTGGACATGGATTTAATGCTGAGACGAATACCATACTCTAGCCCCCTGAAAAATGGAATGACGTCATTCAGGAAAGTCCATTGCATATTCTTGAAATAATTAGTAATAACAATTTAGTTAATGTTACTGTATTTGTATATTGATTTATCATCTATACTTTCAATACACATCAACATCCTAAAGCGCGAAAATTTCGAAATAATCCTTTAGAGAACATTGAGATGTTAAAGGTGATTTTTGAAGCTACACTTGCAAAAGGAGAAAATGCATGGTCATCTGCATCAACAGAACCACCCCCTACTGTGGATGATGGCATTCCAACGCCAGCTAATGCAGAAGTAGAAGAAACTCACATACCTGCTTATGTGGATGATGATTTTTTTGATGGGATTGCTGTAAATGAAGAATGTGATAGTCCTTTTAATGGAGAAGTTGGAGATAATGGTCCTTCCAAGTGTACACCTCGTCCCTCAAACAAAAAGAAGCATAAAGGTTCAGAAGGTGAACCGATAGAGAAACAGATTGAAGAACTAGTTGGTGTTATAAAAGAACAAATTAACAAGGAGGAGACTCGTATGGGACCTTCACTAAATGATGTAATTATTGCTTTAAAAGAATTGAAGGACATGAGTGTTTTGTCTCAGCAAGATTATATCAAAGCGAAAGTGTTATTTTGTAAGAAACCAGAATTAAGGATAGCATTCATGGACAAAGAGAGTATAGTTAACAGAATTGAGTTCCTGACTTATGTATTGGGCATGCAATAATATATGATGTTTTATAATAAATGGGAACAAGATGGTGTTGTTAGGTTTAGTTTCTTTAATAAATAATTTGATGGATTACAATAGTTATGTGTAATCAAATAACATGTTATATGTATCAACACTTATTTTGTTAAATAAAATGTGCATTCAATATTTTTCTAGTCTTCGCTGATGTGTGTACTTAATTCAAGTTGTAGTTCCTTTTTAAATACTGCAACATAATTTGTGAATATTCTAACTTTTATTGTCTCAAATTATAGGATGATGTCAAAAAAATGGTTACTAGTGAAATTGCTGTCACTTTTACTATTGCTTCAAACAAAGAACCGTAGAAATATTCGACAAAAAGTTTTAACTTCATCACTTTCTGGAAAAAAGTACATGCAGGAGCTCATGAATGGTTCTTCTATTGTGATGTACGATAAGTTTAGAATGGACAAATCATCCTTTATAAAGTTATGTTCCTACTTTCGAGAAAAGAGT
This sequence comes from Allium fistulosum, assembly GCA_030737815.1. Taxonomy (NCBI): domain Eukaryota; kingdom Viridiplantae; phylum Streptophyta; class Magnoliopsida; order Asparagales; family Amaryllidaceae; genus Allium; species Allium fistulosum. The sequence continues at coordinate 200,580,050 of CM060904.1, forward strand.
TGGCTTCGCGCTAGTAAGCATATAGATGTTGAAGAGAAAATGGCAATGTTCTTAACCATCATAAGTCATAATTGCAGGAACCGTATTGTAAGATATCGTTTTCAACATTCCAGTCAAACGGTTAGTAAGTACTTTCATGAAGTTTTGACATCCATGAGAGATTTTGCTCGAGAAATGATAGTCCCACCTGATTTTGATAAATCTACCGAAAATATACGATCTCATATAGAACTTCGCCAAGGATCTTTTAAGGGTGCGATTGGAGCATTAGATGGCACTTTAGTAGATGCAAATATTCCAATCCATGACCAAATTCCATTTCGGGGCAGGGGTCAAGGTAATTGCTATCAAAATGTCATGGCGGTGTGTGATTTCGATATGAAATTCATATATGTAATGGCGGGATGGGAGTGAATAACTCATGATTCTAGAGTCCTCAATGAAACTGTTCGTAATCCTACGAATAATTTTCCAATTCCTCCCTTTTGTAAGTAAATTCAAATATTTTAGTTACACTGATAATGTCAACATATTGACTTTACTTCTTATTTTAATACAGATATGTACTACCTTTGTGATGCTGCTTATACAAATACTAGAGGATTTTTATCTCCGTATCGCAACACACGTTATTGGTTGAAAAGTTATAAAAATAACGCCGCTACAAATAAGAAAGAAAGATTCAACCATGCACATGCTCTATTAAGAAATGTCATTGAACAAAGTTTTGGGGTACTAAAAATAGATTCCCTATTTTAGTTAAAATGCCTCTGTACAAATTTTCTTATCATAGAGATATTGTGATTGCATGCATGGCGATACACAATTTTCTACGTCGTGTTTCACTTTCTGATAAGCTATTTTTGGAAGCAGAACAAGATGATGACATTGGAAATGTTTTCGATCAAACAAACAGTGGAAATGATAATCAAGAACCGCCACAGGCTCCACCAAGTCATAGTGAAGTGTTTTCAACCGAATCACAGACTTTTATGTCGAATTTACGTTATCAAATTGAGATCTTCTTTAACTTGTTGTAAATTTGTTAGTTTTGGTAATAAAATGAGTGGACAATGTTTTTTTATTTACTTATTTTACAGGACAATTGACTAATTTTTTAGTTTCAATTTATTCGAAAATTATTGCATGGATACACACCGTGAATATTCAAATTATTAATAATGGAGGGCAAAGTTGTCGAAAAAAATACAGTGCAATAAAACAAAATTTTAATAAGCAAACAATCAAACAACATTTCAAATATTCAACATTCAACATTCAGCTTTACTATTCAGCATTCAGCATCCAGCAGTAAGCATTCAGCCATTTTTAACAAACGAAGCCTAAGTCCATACTTCAATTAGGTATAAGTATCAAAATCAATTGCTGCATACAAATACACAAGGCTAATAATTATTTTGATTAATTCACTTAGTTGTCAAAAATCCCTACATTAATAACGGTGGTTAATGTTTTTTGTTGCATTTGTTAGGTTTTGTTCATGATTAAATTTTAAGGATTAGGAGAACTATGAGATCGGATGAACTATAATTTGGTTGACACTTATTGAATTTGCTTTTTTTCTTCATGGATTGAGGAAGATTGACAAAGAGTAGAATTTGTAGATTTAGATTTCTTTTTAGTTTCAAAAAATCAATCCATAACTTATACAACATCGATAGTGCTGTATGCAGCTTTAATGTTTTCATGGTACATTTTTTATGATATCTATTGTGACGCCCCACCTCTATGCTCATAATAACAAAGAGTATTAAAAGAAATACTGTCTATTATTACGAAGAATAAGGCTGGATAGGAGCGACCATCCGTAATTGGCCTTACACTAATATTGGTTATCTCGATAGGAGTGGTACATACTTTTTATTTTTCTTCTATTATTTATTTACTCCCATCGACACACCCAATACTAGTATAAAACGAACTACGACGGTTCATAATAGTTTAGGACATTAGATATAACAATAACACAGATAATATAAATGCGGAACACAGATAAAAACAAAAGTCTCATATATATATAACTGATGTCAGTTAATACATAGTTGACACAATACATATGATACAACTACAACTGTCGACTCTAGAAGTTATATATACAAGTACATTATCGACTAATATACATGAATACATATCGTTCTGTATAATGACACGACTACTACAAAATGTCATTGACAACTTCAGAAGATGTGAAAAGTCTTCATATCCTGAACAACAACTCAAAGAAGAAAATCTACAACCTGAAATAACTCGGGTCTGACCCGAGTATTACATTCAAAAGAAAATAATACACGGGTCAGTCTAATTCAAACTCAGTTATTAATGCACAGAAGCAATAATAATCAAATAGTCAAATAGACGACAGTCACAGAAATCTCGTATACCCGACTCCTCGATAAAAGAATCGGAGAACGGCAGATATAACACTATACATTGTTAAACAACATATCAACAATCCAAATCAATTTAAACAATTGAAATGCCAATTTAAAAACAACAATGCTGATTGGCTGCAGTACACGCTAACGTGTACTGCCTCGCCAATACATTCCACGAAATGCTCATAAGATCAATGAATCCAAAAAGCAACGAATCTAACTCAAATCAGAATGAACCATCTCAAAATACCCTTCAAAATATTAAATTTAACCAACGAAACCATTTAACAATCGAAATATCAACCAAATATGTCAATCCTGCTAGGGCTGCAGTACACGCACGCGTGTACTGCCTCGCCACTACAAAATAACTCAAAGCAATACTAAACAAGATCAGAGACAACACGTGAAACAAGTTCAACATGTCGCAAAGCAAGGCATAGGGAAATAGCTAACTGAAGGCGAGAGCACCAAAGATATGGCACTACAACACTCAACAGAAAAGACGCAGATCAGCCTCATTAGAGAATAAGGTCATCAGTGAAGCAAAATGACAAAATGCAAATGATACAAGGCATCAATGCAATGTATCAGATTCGAGAACAAGGCAGTGCAGCAGCGAAAAACTTCAACTAAGAGAATACGAAATGTGTACACAAGTGATGGTATATATCACAAACTGCACATGGCAAATGAATCAGGTTACAACGGTGAAACAGATCAAGTAACATCAAGTAAAGAACTTGACCAGTGAACAAAGTGACCCAGGGAACTCAAACAATACCAACAAGTATAGAAGTGAAGGTCGAGTGAAAAAAGTAATACAGGGAACTCAAAAGCAACTAATCAGTGACCTGTGATGAACAGAAGCTCAAATGTGCAACTACACCAGAATCAACTACAAGCTACAAGTATGCAGCAGGTCAACAAGTGCACAGGGATGAATAGATGCAAGTGAAGAATGACACATGAATATGTAGTATATACCCAGGTACCACTAAAATAGAAACTGCCAAATTCCAAGAAAAAGGAAATACATCATGTATATAACACGTAATGACCAGTGAAACAGAACTAATGTACATGAGTGGTCAGTGAACCCCAAAGGCTACCCCAAATGCTACGTATAACAAGTATGCAAACTGTCTCGAGTAACGATGCCAGAGACTACAAAGAAACCAAGTGCACGAACCAAGTTTAATAAGAAAACTTTAAATTCAAATACTAGACAAAACAGTGGAGCGACAGTATGCACCACTACAAAGATGATGCAGTTTCAACCCAAAGTGGACAGGTGAAAATCAGGCTACAGATCAAAGATATAAGGACCGAAGTGAGTACACCTAGGGAATGCAAAGTCAATCCAAAAACATATACAATGACCGCGACAATTCTAAACAATGCCAAGGACAATGAATCAAAACGAGTTCAATAATTATGAAACAGCAGCCTCAAGTCTGGACAATGCCAAACCCAAATTATTTTCGCCAAATCAAGTTGCAAATCAAAAAAAACAACTGCAGTGTAACCAAAGTCTTTGAGCAGGAAGACAGTGTCACAGAAGCAAATCAATGCCGAAATCAACTAAAGCAAGTTCGTGTAAACAACAGGGAACAAGACAGAAATCATCAAACAAACAAATTCAGGCAAACAAATATCAAGGATCTCGAATCAATTAGAAATAGTAGCCTGAATTAGATGTGAGCAACTAAAAGTCACTCACTTTATTATGGCGAGCACGATGCGGCCGAGCGGAGCTCCATGAGACGAACAACCGATGAGCTTCACGCAAATCGAAGACTCGAGCCAGCCATCTTCGAATTCACATAAGCCCTAATTCGAAGAAAGACGAGTCGCCATGCCTTTATTTTGTTTTCGTTTTCTTTGATTTAATTAGGGTTCGAAAATATAAAGAGGGGATTGGGCTGGAGCGAATTAAAAAGAAAGGGGATCGAACCAAAAATGATAACAGATCGGGCCAACGTTTTAAAAGGGCTGGCCACTAAAAATAAAGGAATATTTATTTAAGGCCCACAATAATTTCTCAACAATTTAGAAGCTTCCAATAGTAATTAGCCAACAGATTAACCATTTAATGACGATTATAAATCACTGCGAAATCCCGGGTTGTTACATCTATAATAGCTCTACTAAAGTGTTCCTGTTTTATGAAGATGATATATATACTCAATTGAATGGTACAAGTAGTAGCTTTTAAGCTTTTAACTAAGGCATGTTAGTTTCTTTTTTTAATATTCATTTCATGTAAACTAACTTGGATGTAATGGATATAATACAGACGAAGCTCCTTTATTTCATGGATTCTGACCAGGGTAAGTATGAATGAAATGACTCAAGGTATAAGAAATGGTGATGATAAAAAAATGAGGAACCCATTCATTATTTGTTTGTTGTCATCAACTTACCTACTTTTAGTTTCTGTGTTTACTTGCGATTTTGTTGAGTTTGATCTATTTACTGTATTCATGATGTGGCATTGTATTTTATATTGTTTCAAATTAGTTATCAAACATTTAATCACTTTATATGTTCCCTAAAATATGGTTAAACGATCACAAATTTTTTAAAACAGCTACATATTTCATTAAACATTATGTCGTATTGTAAATAAATATTTCTTATATAAGACAACGTAAAAGTTTTTTTGTTTAAGCCATAAAAATATGCAATATCTCATAGTATTATTAGTTTATTTCTTTTATTTTCAATCAAACTTGGAAAATATTTTTATGTTTACGATTTTGGACAGTAAGCATATTAGTATTTCTTATTGTGCATCAAATTCTGTACTGGACAAAATTTCTCAAAAAAATAGTGCATTTGATTGAAGATGTTACCAGTTAGAAGTATTCTTCTTTCTCTTTTTTGTCTCACTTCTTTGGCTGTTATTGAGTTATCAATTTTGTTACAACATATAAAAGAATACCTAATCTTTCCATTTATCCTACTGTGTTTCAACTCATATTTACTTCTATATTATAATGAGAAAACCTCATTTTTAAGCTTTTTAAATTGCACAAATTCCCTTCCATGTTTGACAACTTGCTATTAAATAAAAAGGTACTTCTGTACTTTCCACCATTCAACCACGTCTACCAAAACCACATTACCTGCACATCTCAACTTATCCCAAATTAATGGCCTCTCCATCTTCTTTTATCTTCTTTAATTTATCTAAGGAATAAATCAATTTATAAACTGAAAATTTTCCACCTTCGAAAGTTGTCTCGCTTTTCCCATTTTTAGAGGTAATTTAATATCAGATTTCATTCTCTTATTAGAATTTCATTGGGCATTCAAATAACTTCATATCATAATGAATTAATCTGCTTTCTTAATTATTTATGTGCGGAAAATGATAGATTGGAGTTAGTCTGATGGCTTTTCAACGACCTGGGGGATTTAAGGGCTATTTTCTACGCTACCAGCATTTAACATCAAGTAGATTATGGTCCGTTTTTATAAAATTACCTGCATTTTCTATATTATATTTCTATGGCATAGAATAGGTTTTTCATTGGGCATTTTGGAACTGTTCTAAGCTATAGTTCAAATCGCAGTGACAAACTTTAGGTATTGTCTAAATAGATAACACTGGAAAATGACCACTGCTATTGGTACATTCCATACTTAACATTTCTCACTTATTCTTCTAACTTTTGTGTAGGAAAAATGTTGAGTAAATTAATTGACATCAGGTTCTTCATCTTGAACAAGTTTGCGATGCTCATTTATAGCCATACTTTCATCACTATTTGATGTTACATGACTTTCTTCACCAGTGCAACTAAAAAACGATGTGAACTTAGTGAGTAATCTTACCAATGTAGTTAATACTTTTGGGCATACTAGAAATGCAAGCTTATTCAAAGAGAAGTTGTAGCTCCAAACAACCATGTAAGAGACTCATGGTACTGTGAAGATCAACAACTTCATTTGTTTGTTTTTACAAAGTGAATTTTAGTCAATATTTATCCAAACATTAAGCTGTTAAAATAATTTTCTTTCTTTAAACCTTATGCATGGCTATATACCCTCCCTTGAAATTATTTAAACCCCACCCTTTTAATCGAAAATGCAAAGAAACTTCAGATTTTTTTAACTTTACATTTTTGACATCTTAATATATACATTTTTTAAGGGATCTAAATGGATTTAAAATGAAAAGATATTAATTTTTTTTGTTTTCATAATTAAAGTAAATTAAGTCTCTACGGTAAAGTTTGGAAACTGAGATGAATTTTTAACATGTAAAGTTCACTAAACTGCGCAAGCTGTTGTCTAAGACTTCAGATTTAAGTCTTTATTGATGAAATGAGATGGTATATAATGCCTTATTTTAGTGTAAATTTGGGATTTTTTTAAATAAAAAGTTTTTGTTAAACTTGGGTTTCTTATGTCTAAGATTTTTTTGTCCAATAAAGGACCTAAAAAATTATTGCCAATGAGATTTTTTTTTCTTGATTGGAAGTTTGGAGAAATAGTAGCATCTCAAGAGTCATATTTTATAGAGAATAATTAGATATAAAAAGTAGGATTTTCACTTAGTCGTTGAACTTTCAAGTTCTTTTAATACAACCTTTTCTCATAAGAAATACATTATTCACAGTTGAAAGCAAGGACCCTTCAAGCAAAATGATGCCCATGTTGTTTGAGTTGGACTTTGAAAGCACTATAAGGAAAATAATGAAATATTTCAATAAAATTTCAAAGCTTGCAAATGAGACACTTCATCCTCTAGAGTGGATAATAACAAAGAAGCAAATGCATTTGACAATATGGTTGGGCCATTATTCATGCTTGTCGTGGTTGTAATTGTAAAATAAAATTTAATGGTCAATATCTTAAATGTATGATAGTAATTTTAGCTTCATGCTGATAATGCAATGTTTATCCAATGATGATAAGAAAGATATGATCTAGATATAGGCTTTTGCTCAATTATCGTTAGAGAACGGTCTTATTTGGATGCTTCGAACTATTTTTTTTAGATCCTATTGGTTCCTTTATAAAGTATTAAAGTTGACCATGTCAATGATCAATACATTATTCCTTTCTTTTAACTCGGTTACGTCTTGATTTATAAAAATATTCAAAAACGCTGAACTTACAAAATTAATATTTATAAATTCTTAAAAAATTGATGTGGTTTAGTTGTGGATATGTGGAATCATATTATACCAATGCTCCAATTGATGTATTCTTACACATTGCAATCTTTTGTTAGATATTTTTGTTCGCTACATACTAAGCTATATTTAAATAGAATACCTCCTTTTGAAGCTTTGGAAATTATGTTAATATCCTTACTATATATAAATTAAAATAAAGCAATAGGAGGATGGTTTCGTCATTAACAAAAATAAAACTAATGCACTTTTATCTTTGCAAACGTCCAACGGACGTGCCAAACATACCGGTCATTTTAATAAGGATGTTTTAAGTTATTAAATCCTTTAATAATGCTGGTTTTGAGTTAATGAACCCTTTTAACAAAGATATTTAAGGTTAATACTTGTGAAGTGAAGCCCAAGCATGAATTCAGTTTTAAAAGTAAAATTAGGATTCGTTTATGGAAATGAATTAATTTCCGTAAAGCGATATCACTTATATGGAAAGGATTTAGTTGTATACCTAACACCAAACGTCGAAGACTGAGACTCATCTCTATCCCGAAAGTTAAGAATGTACGTCGAGACATGACTTTGAGGTAACACTACCTTAACTTGTCCGGAATCATTATTACCCAAGGGATAGTACAAGTTTGAAATCGACGAGTGGTGATGGGTATACAGGATTTAATTTCCATATACGATCATTTTGTTATCTTCGATAGTCGATTTGTCGATTATCGGTTATCTCAGCCTTCTATGTTTTTCATCATTCTACGATGATGTGTTGCTTATTTGTGCTTTATTATCCTTTAATGGAAACGACTAAACTTAAAGAGTGAGTGGAAGCCAAGCTATGTGGGTTAGTTCCCATTATGGTATTTTCACATCCACTCTAGATTGAATTCGGTTTTGCGCATTGGGATGTGAAATACTCGGGTACTCGGTAACCGTTGGCGGGGTCTGGCTTGGATGTATCCGAGAGCCATCAAAGTTCTCAAGTATATTTCTAGAGGTATACTTTCGGTTAGGGGGGTGCACCATCCAAGTCATTGTTGAGAAATTCCCTTTTCCCTTGTTGATTCGAACCTTCGAATTTTTTTCTTAATTACATCGGGAAGAGTCTAGGACTCTTCGCGATGTTTAATTATTTGGATCCACTATTTACGTTTGGACGTTGTTCTTGTGAGAGGAAATCCGTTCCACGTTTGGCGGTGTGGTCTCACATGTTGTTGTTTAATTATACCTAATATTTAGAGTTTTAATCATACCAGACATATTGTCTAACCCGAGTTGTTTATTTCCCCGAAATTTTCGGGTACTCATTTTTATTTGAGCAATATTTGAAGACGGCGTCCAAGCAGGAGGCCTTTATCTACCTAGCTATCTATTCCACTTTTACTTAGTTTGTGTATGTGTACTTTGTTTCAGCATGTGTTAAGGCAGGTTGTTATAACTGCCTAAACTGATTGTAGTACTTTTGTGTAACTCTAATAACTCTAAGTTAGGGAGTAACCTTATGTACTATATTACTCTTACGTTCTATTTAATAGTTTCATTATGAGATTTTCTGTTCTGTTCTTTATTTTACCCCATGACAATTCATCTTTCGGATGCTTGTGCAACGACACACAAATACCATGGATGTATTACGTGTCATTCCCAAGGGTCAAAAAGGTAGGTCATCACAGTTGGTGTCAGAGCTTCGGTTTAGTGAACACCTTAGCCTAATTAGAGTACAACTCATTAGAGATAAGGTGAGCAGAGCCCTATAATGAGTTAATCTTTAGATTGTGTTTGCATCATCCATCCTAAAGTCTCGTTTTAGATCCTTTGTTGTTGTTTCCCTTAAATCATTTGACCCCACTTTGTATTCTAATAATACCGATCATTATTTAGGTAATTGAAAATGAGTATAGGAGGAAGAAGGATAAGATCTGGAACCAACACGGCTACAAATGGCAGAGCCACTAGAAATAGGCCAATTGTAGAGCCGATAGAAGAAGTAGTAGTATAAGTTCAACCGCCTTAGAACTTTGCTACTCTGTCCCAAAATTATACTGCTTTGGATGATAAACAATTCTTTAGAACTAAAGATATTTTGGGAGTTCAGATATGGCTCCGCTCTTGTGAAAGGATATTCGAAGGTCTTCAGTTGGAGGATGCAAGGAAGCGATTGTTGGCGTCATGATAGCTCGAAAAGTCAGCAATGGATTGGTGGGATTTAGTGATAGTTAATACGCTATAGGAAGATTTTACTTAAGCTCAATTTAAGGAAGTCTTCGAAGCTCGGTTTATTTCGGAGGTGGGGAGGACTCAATTGTTCAGGAGTTTCATGGATTTGAAGCAGGAAGATATGACTGTAGCGCAGTATGAGCATCGATTCAATGCATTGTCTCACTATGGACCAGGATTGATAGACATACCACTCAAAAAGAATGAGATGTTTGTGGAAAGACTGCAGGCATAATTCCATCATGAGATGACCAATCATGTCAATGGTACCTTTACCAATCTAATTAGCACGGCCTTGAGGTTTGAAGCTTTGGATATTAAGCAAGGAGTTCAAAAAGGCATAGTACTAGCAATTAATGCCAAACCTTTATCAGTTATCCTAAATGCAAACAAGTTGAATTTCAAATGAAATGGAAAGAAGCAGTGGTCAGGAAAGAAACCCGGAGGTGGAACTTCAATTCAACAAGCAGCCCAACTTGGCCAACGTTTTTTGTTTCAAGTGCAGCAAGATGGATCACTTTGCAAATTAGTGTCCAAATGTCTACTGTTACAACTACTGCCGGCTGGGACACATGAAGAATGAGTGCCACTTCCCAAAGAAAAGGTCGCAGGACAAGCTTTTGCTATCAAGGAAATACCATCTACTTCTATGGGTCAAAAGGGAAAGCAAGTGTTGCAAGGTACATTATCCATTTCTGATATTCCTACAAGGGTGTTGTTCGATACGGGTGCTTCCCATAGTTTTATAACCAGATAAACCTTAAGTATGTTATTATAAATAATTCTCATTGTGCGTTGAATCCAATTGGGGGTCCTTCAAACCTTAACGCTATGTGTCTAAATGTGCCTATTTCTTATCAAGGTCAACACTTCTTTTCCGACTTATTCATTCTTGGGTTCATGGGTTTTGGGGTATTGTTGGGTATGGATTGGTTATCTAAGTTTGAATCTGTCTTGGATTATGTTAGAAGGATAGTCATAGTAAAGGATGCAGTAGGAAGAAGCATTGATATTTGCTATAAAGAGCCTAATTTGTTAATGAGCAGTTTTCTCTATTTGCTTGAAGTGGCTAAAGAGGAGTATGAGATATACCGATTGATTCAGATTTTAAGGATATTTTCATTGAAGTCCAACGATTGCCACCTCCTTGTGAAGTGGAGTTCCATATTGATTTGATATCAAGAACCAAACCGATTGTACAACCTCCTTGAAGGTTGGCCCTGAAAGAGAGAAGGTAATTAGAGAAGCAGACGTTTGACTTATTACAAAAGGGTTTAATCTGGCATAGTATATCAAGTTCGAGACCGTCAGTAGTTTTCGTTACAGAGGCGGACGGTTCTCTTAAGTTATATGTAGATTACCGAGAGTTAAATAGGAGGACTATCAAGAATAAGTATCCTTTACCTAAGATCGACGATGTGTTTGACCAGCTCCATGGCGCTCGAGTATTTTCTCAACCTGATCTTGCCACTAGTTTTCACCAATTAAGGGTAGCAGAGGTGAGTGTGCCCTTAATAGCTTTTCGTACCCCTGATAATTTTTACGAGTGGATAGTCATGTCGTTCATACTGACTAACGCACCCGCTTATTTCGTGAACTCAATGAATCGAGTGTTTTGGGATTTTCTTAATAAATTTGTCCTCGTCTTCATTGATGATATTCTTTATTATTATAAGATGGAGGAAGAACACAAGTATCATCTTCGAATCATTCTAAATACTTTAAGAAGTCATGTCTTGAAAGCAAAGTTTTCTAAGTGTCATTTCTAAAAATCCGAAGTTAGGTTTTTAGGGCATGTAGTTTCGAGAGAAGGCATATCAGTAGACCCAGCAAAGTAGTTGCGGTTCAAGGTTGGAAGAGCCTGAAAATACGATAGAGGTCAAAAGTTTCTTGGGATTGGCTGGTTTTTATAGAGGATTCATCAAAGATTTCTCGAAGATTGCTTCTCATATCTGACAAAATTGATGAAGAATGATGCTAAGTTTGTATGGACACTTAAGTGCGATCACGCATTCAATGAATTGAAGGAGAAATTGACCAGTGCTCCTATTTTAACCATTCTAAATGGGAGTAAAGGGTTAACTGTATACACGGATGCTTGCGAAACCAGACTGAGGGTAGTTTGGATGCATAATGGGAAAGTTATTGCATATGCGAGTCGACGGTTGAAACCATATGAGAAGAATTATGCTACACACGATTTGGAACTCTTGGCAGTTGTCGTTGCACTGAAGATGTGGAAGCATTATCTTTTGGATGAAAATTTCGAGTTATATACGGATCACAAGTCATTAAAATACCTCTTTACCCAGAAGGAATTGAACTTGAGACGGCAGAGATGGCTGGAATTTCTCGCTTCTTAAAATCTAGAGATTATTTATACTCCAAGGAAGACAAATGACGTTGCGGATGCGTTGAGTAGAAATGTAGCAACGATTGCAAATTTAGAGGTTATGCCAGTATTAATGTAAAGAGAATTGCATATATCCAAGAAGAAGACCCTATTCTATTCTAGCTCGGCTTAAAAAGGACGTCGAAGAAGGTATTGTTTCAAGCTTTCAGATTGATTCCAGAGGCATTTTGAGGATGAATGGATGGATTTGTGTGCCGGATGTTAATGTGAATAAGGAAGAAGTGCCGAGTGAATGCCACTGATCAAAGTTATCTATCCATCTAGGAGTAACGAAAATGTTCCAAAACATGAAGAAAACCTTTTAGTGGAAAGGAATAAAGAAAGATATTTCAATCTTCATAAGCCAATGCGAAAACTTTTAACGGGTCAAGAGTGACCAGCAAAAGACTGCTGGGTTACTTCAACCATTGGAAATTCCAAATTGGAAGTGGGAGAAAGTATCTATGGACTTTGTCGATGGATTACCCAGAACAAGAAGAGGCAATGAAGGCATTTGAGTAATAGTTGACCGATTAACAAAGAGTGCCAACTTTATCTCAGTAAAGCTAAAAAGAATTGTAGCGGCATTAGCAGGAATCTATTTGTAGGAGATCGTTCGATTGCACAGGATTCCAGTTAGTATTGTCAGTGATCGAGATTCATCTTTACCAGTCATTTTTGGGAACCATTGCAAGTAGCTTTAGGGACAAAGCTAAGTTTAAGCACATCACACCACCCTCAAATGGGCAGGCAAACAAAAAAGGTGAACCGACTATTGGAAGATCTTCTAAGAGCATGCATTTTGGATTTTGGAGGTTGATGGGAAGATCATCTACATTTGGTGAAGTTCTCTTATAGCAATAGTGACCAAGCTAACATTGGCATGACACCCTATGAAGCTCTGTATGGATGGCCGTGTAAATCACCATCATGTTGGGTGGAGATTGGAGGCCGATTAGTTCTTGGACATGATATGATTCGGAAAGCAACGAAGAAAGTGGCTGCGATCAAGAAAAGAATGAAGGAAGCTCAAGATCGATAGAAAAGCTATGCTGCTCAAAGGAGAAGGGACTTGGAATTTGTGGCCGGGGACTCGGTATTTGTGAAAAGTTCCCCGATTAGAGGAGTGGTTCTATTCGGAAGAGCAGGGAAGTTAGTGCCCAAATATATTGGACCATTTAAAATTCTTGAGAGAATTGGATCGCTAGACTATAGAGTTGAATTGCCTGAAAGGTTGCCGAGAGTTCATAATGTCATTTATGTATCGCACCTGAGGAAGTATGTACATGTTCCATCATTGATTATTGAGCCATCTATTTAGGAAGATTTAGACATAGAACCCAACCTAACTATAATTAGACGCTAGTTCGTATCGTGGATCAGGATGAGAAGAGGCTGTGTAATAAGATAGCGAGATTAGTTAAGATTCAATGGAGTTATGATCCCAGAGATTGTACTTGGGAGACTGTGGATAATATGAGCGAAGCTTATCCTAAGTTGATGTTAGGATAGTTGTATGTTTATTCATGTATTATATCTGCACTGTTGTGATATGGTTGCTTAGCGTGTATTTGTTGTATGGGTTTCTTGATATAATATGCCCTTTTTGATTAATTTTGAGTTAGCTCCCTAAGTATTAATTACGGGGACAAAATTCTTTTAAGGTGAGAGAGTGTAACGACCCGTAAATTAATCACTTTAAAATAATGAATATTTAATATATTTTTAGTTAATTAATTAATGGATTTTATAACTCAAATAAGACTCTTTAAAATAATATTTAGTGATGGTGAAATGGTTTTCAAAATTTGTTTACAAAATATTTAGTTTGAAGAAAAATCGAAAATGTGGCCAGAAATTGTTTTCTGAATTTTCGACTTCTCATCATCTAAATGTTGTTTGAAATGTAGTGAACACTTTAATTTACATATAAACAAACATGTGTAAACAAACTAGAATTTAAAAATTATAACGCATACGTATATATATGTTTACTTAAGTTTATAAAAATGTGATATGACATTTTATGAAAAACTTTAAAATAAAAATTAAAAGAAAACATAAGTGTCACATTATATGGAACATTTAGTACAATAGGTCATTAAATACATGTTGGCATGTTGGAAAAGAAGGGGGACAAGGAAATTTCTAATTTAAAGGGAAGGAGACAAACTTGATGAGGTGGCAACAAAGGAAAGGAGGTTATGTACTTTAAAGGTAAATTGGTAATTTAATTTATCCCTTTGTATATAAGCAAATTTCCTAATACATTTTCTCATTTTTATTTCCATTTTCTAAACCTTAATTCAAGTTCTACTTGAGTTTTCATTGCTTCCTAAGTTTAAAAAGTGAGAAATATCCACTCTTTTACATTTCTTCCTTAAACAAAAACAACTAAAATTCACTTCTCTTTTCAACAACCCCTCCTCCTTACTAAAACAAGATCCATATCCACCTAAACCCTCCAAGGTCGAGCTACCCTAAGCCCTAAACCGAACCATATTACCACCTAGCCCACAAAAATCAAGTCTTTCCAAAAGCAAAATCAAGATCTTAGGCCGATATGAGATTTAGTGAAAGCTCGATTTGATTTAGTGGACATTTCATTGAGTAAATCTCGCGTTTTTAACTAAAGTTTTGAACTTTATTTTATTCACATTATTGTCACTATTTTAGTTACTTAGTTATGGATGTTTGGTTGTAATGTTTGTTACTTGGTTTGCGGGTTAAAAAGGCGACACCTGTAGTAGTTAGTAAGCAATTAAAACTAGTTGTGTAGTTCGAAGTAAATTTGTATAAGTGATGCCTTCTTTATGTTCATAGATATTGTTTACTTTATGTATATTCCATGCTTATGTTATGTGATGTGATGCTTGAATGTGAATCAAATGACATGAAAGTATTTATAGAAGTGTCCATAGAGCGACTATCGCTATATCGGCACTTTTGAAAAATTTCGTCTCCTCGAAACCATTTAGTTTAATCTTGTGCTTTGATTTTATTATAGAATTAAGTTTTTGAATAATAATGAGTTTGAAATTAATTAACCATTTTAATAATAATTTTTAAATTTAATCAATCATTTTCATTAATGAGGATTAAGGTTAATTAATTATCTTAATAACGATATGTTTAAAATTAATTAATTACTTTGTTAATGATGTTTAAAATTAATTAATCATTTTATTTAATGATGAATAAGTTTAATTAATCTCTTAAATAATGATGGATTAAAGTTAATTAGTTATTTAATTAATGGTGTTTAAAATTTATTAACCCTTTTTAATTAACGACTTTTAAAGTTAATTAATTAGTTTAAATCTAATTAATTGCTTTCTTTAATGATGTCTTAATTTATTAATAATTTTTAATTAATGATATTTAATTTCTTTATTAATCAATTTAATTAAATGTTTAAAATTAATTAATTAATTTAATTAATGATGTTTAGAAAGTGGTTAACCTCTTTGTTTAATGATATTTAAAGTTAATTAATCAAATTAATTAACGAAGTTTTAAAGATAATTAATCATTCTTATTAATGATAGTTAAAGCTAATTAATCATTTTAATAAGGATGTTTTAAGTTATTAAATCCTTTTAATAATGCTGGTTTTAAGTTAATGAATCCCTTTAACAAAGCTGTTTAAGGTTAATACTTGTGAAGTGAAGCCCAAGCATGAATTCGGTTCTAAAAGTAAAAGTACGATTCGTTTATTGAAATGAATTAATTTCCGTAAAGCGATATCACTTATATGGAAAGGATTTAGTTGTATACGCAACACCAAATGTCAAAGAGGGAAACTCGTCTCTATCCTGAAAGTTAAGAATGTACGCCGAGACATGACTTTGAGGTAACACTACCTTAACTTTCCGAATCATTATTACCCAAGGGATAGTACAAGTTTGAAATCGACGAGTGGTGATGGGTATGCAGGATTTAATTTCCATAAATGATCATTTTGTTTTCTTCGATAGTCGGTTTGTCGACTATCGATTATCTCAGCTTTCTTTGTTTTTCGTTATTCTAAAAAGATATGTTGCTCATTTGAGATTTGTTATCCTTTGATGGAAATGACTAAACCCAAAGAGCGAGTGGAAGCTAAGATATGTAAGGTTGCTCCCATTAGGGTATTTTCACATTCACTCTAAATTGGATTTAGTTTTGCGCATTGAGACGTGAAATACTCGGATGCTTAGTAACCATTGGTTGGGTCTGACTTGGACGTGTCCAAGATCCATCCGAGTTCTTAAGTATATTTCTAGAGGTATACTTTTGGTAAGGGGGTGCACCCTCCTAGTCATTGTTGGAAAATTCGATTTTCTCTTATTGATTTGAAGCTTCAAATTTGTTTTTCTTATTTGTATCGGGAAGAGTCTAGCACTTTTCGTGATGTTTAATTATTTGAATCCATTATTTACGTTTGGATGTTGTTCTTGTGAGAGAAACCTGTTCCGTGTTTGGCGGCATGGTCTCACATGTTGTTCTTTAGTTACACCTATTTTAGGGTTTTACTAATACCAGACATATTGTTTGACCTAAGTTGTTTATTTCCCCTAAACTCTCGAGTACTCATTTTTACTTGAGTAGTTCGAGAGTAGTAGGTCTTTTATAGTCTCTTTTGAATATGTCATCCGAGCAGGAGGCTTTTATCCATTTAACTATCTATTTCGTTGTTTACTTAGTTTTTGCATATGTATTTTGTTTCAGCATGTGTAAAGGTAGGTTGTAATAACTGCCTAAGCTGATTATTTCAACTACGATCAAATTGGACATTGTAAGAACCAGTGCAAGGAGCCAACCAAGGATGGAAAGGGAAAAGTGTTTGCATTGGAGCCAGCTACTTCGAGGCCAACAACAAAGGAAAAGGGAACGTCTATGTTGGGAGGTACGCTTATGATTTATGGTATGTCAGTTTGCGTTCTACTTGATACTGATGCATCGCATTCTTTTATATCTCATTGTTTGGTAGATAAGCTTAACCTAGAACCCTCATACCTAGTTACATCCTTAAGGATACTAGGGTATGCGACACTTGGGATGAGATGTGACCACTTAAAGTTTGAATTGTTAGTTCATACCTTTGTTTGCAGTTTTCATGTGTTTGATTTCGTAGGGTTCGGAATTATTTAGGTATGGATTGGTTAAGTAAATACGATGCTAGAATATTTTTCCATGATAGGAAAATATCGCTTAGACACCCTAACTGTAGTGATTGGATTATATACTCCATAGAAAACCCTAGTTTTGATGTTAACGCTTTGTTAGGTGTTGTGGAGGTAGAAGACGAGTTGAATTGAGTTTTTGTGGTTAGAGAATATGCAAATGTCTTTGAACCTGTAGTAGAATTACCACCGAAATGATCCATTGCGTTTCAGATAGATTTAGTACCAGGAGCAGAATCGGTGAGTAAACTGCCAAGCAGGATGACACCTACCGAGATGAGAGAGCTCAATGTGTAGTTAGTGGATTTGGAAGGAAAGTGTAACGAACGCGATTTTTCGACGCTCAAAAATCGACATTAATATGTCCACTGTATCAACTGTCGAGCAATCGAATGCCGGAAAACCGAATTGTTATGGAGAAAAAGAAGAGGTAGAAGAAGAAAGAAGAAAAAGAAAGAAAAAGAAATAGAAACAATATCAGAATCTCACATTCGCAGGGGAACAACATATAATAGATAAATGAATAATCTTCAAATCAAGAACTATATCATTTTATACATTACATCATCATCAGAGTTTACAACAACAATATACAACACAACTGGACAGTTATATAAACTTGTCCTCATACAGAATACACAGCGGAATAAATAATATCATATGCAAGTGATACGTCTCGCCATCCAGCTCGCCACCGAGCTCCACAGCATCTCCTGAATCCAGAATGACCTGATAACCTGACTCTAGACTGCCCGTGTGGAAATTGATGGGCACCCAGAGTTTAGGAAGGAGACAATAAACTCCAGGTTAGTCATGGTGACTGGTGTGAGGACTAAAACAGTTATTATCTTTAAAACAACAACAGAGGAAGTAAAAGACATTCGCAATGCTTTTTGAAAATGAAACTACCATAAGACCTCCCGCCACACACAATGCAAACGCAGAATTGGAGGAGATTTCTTCTTATGATAGTCAAACATGCTTACTACGCAAAATCATTAGATTATTATCATTAGTGCATAGTGGAAAACATTTCGAAAGTATAATATTAATCTTAGCCAACATACAACCATTATTGTATGCCTACTATAGCTACCATCTAAACAGTGGTGACCACCATAAGTAAATGGCAGGTTCTACAAATCAAACCGTACAAGGTTCGTATTGAGATTTGGATTTCCAACAAATGGTCAGGCAAAGGAACTTCCTTACACCGAAATAGAAACGCCTCTGGAAAGACGCCCCGAGAGTCAACCTGCTCTCTGCAAACACAAGGCCGACGCTACCTCACGCTATACAGCTGTAACTAGGTAGCTAACACACGAGCTATGTCATCCCCCGCTCGTTACCGACCTTTATCCGAGGATCCTCAACCACAAAGCAACAACCACAAAGTATAATAAATTTGCAGCATCAACATAGGTAAAATATCTGGGCTCCATACCATGATATCACCTTTTATCCAGAAGGAAATGACATACCCTAGGGGCGCGACCCCTAACAACCTTGCCACAACATTCCTGTTTCGACCATTACCAGGTTGCGAGGCTTGACGAAGTCTCGTCCACAAAGCTACGCTTTTTCACAAAGCCACGCTTTTTTCACAAAGCCACGCTTTTTCACAAAGCCACACTTCGATCAACAATTGATCAACAACATTTCGTATGCCACATTACTAAATTGGGAATGTATCACTAATAACCATCAACTACATAACCTCTGAGCTCGTACGTCTCAGAGAAGGGTGTTAAGCTAAGAGAATAAATTCTCCGCAACCAACAGAAATGTATTTGATAGAAACCATCTTTACATCTCAAAGTGTAACGTCAGACACACATCCATACAAGTCCATTCCGGGATCGAACGGAACCGAAGGCACTTCCAAAGAAGCCCTTGCAATCCGGATATTCACTAATCACGTCCGGACTTCCCATCACAAGAAGAGTGATATAAATCTCTATACCGGAGCAACTCGGTGCAGAGACATTCGACATGTTGTCCTTTCATTTTCGAAAATATCCGGTCTTCACCACCGGTCTTCAATACGATCCATATCGTCGTATCACTAATTCGGAATGGGTTATATGACACAAAGGTCTTTTCTCGGCTAACCCGAATAGTGAGCGTTTGTTTAAAAAAACAAATCAAGTGCCATTTCAAAGGCAAATATTGATAGTCGGTTATTTAACTATCAACCACATCTCACAACAATTATCAGATTTAAATAATTTTTCCCAAATTATTTATTTTCAAAATATCTTCACAAGATATATATTTTTCCACACTTTAACATTTGAAAACCAATTCCAAATCACATTCACACTTCATCACTTTGAAAACAATTTCAAATCATATTTTCACAATTCATCACAAAATGGTCCCTTTAAACCAATTAAATAAATCCTTATCGATTTATTTCAAATTTTCATCCCAAATCTGTAATTTATTTCCACACTTTAAAAATAAATCAATGTTTATTTTCAAAACAAATTTCCCTTTCCTTTATAAATTCCATTGTGAATTTAAATTTCCAAATATTCACTTATACACGATTTTCAAGTCGTTTTCCAAATATCCACTTTCAAACACCAAATCAATTACAAATTGATTTCTAAATTTATTTCAAATCCCAAATCATTTTACAAATCGATTTCCAAATTTATTTTCAACACCAAATCCATTTTAATTCAACACCAAATAAATTTTCATATCGATTTCCCAAAGATCTATTTTCAAATACCAAATCAATTATTAATTGGATTTCAAGAAATTCATCACCTTTTTAAAATAAATTCATTTATCTCTTCCAAACCATTTAAAATTCCATTTTAAATAAATTTTCCAACTTTCAAATAATACTATTCAAAATCCATTTATAAAAATCTTTTACCATATTTTAGAAATAATTCGATAAGATTTCGAAAATCAACTCTATGCTTTTAATATTCCTTCTTTTAAATTCACCCAATTCTTTCAAAAGAATTTACTTAAAATTTCAACTTTAATTTCAAAAACCAATTTTATTTATTTCTAGTATCCAACGATACCAAAAATACATTCGGCTAAATTATAGCCTTCAACACATTCAATCACAAATATAATCATTCACAGATTATAAATAACCAACACACAACATATGAAATAAATTCAAATTTTTGAGGAATCCAGTTAGATCCCTCCAACCTGTTTCCCTGCATCCACAGATGTTAGCACAATACCAATTCCACTTCAAAGTGAAATATCGCGGTATATGGGATTTATAAATATTATCCGCTATTATGCGGTGCAATAGGGTCTCATCCGCTATATAATGTGGGAAATCAACTCCAAATACATATATAATACCAATTCCACTTCACTATGGAATTATCGCGGTATATGTTTTTAATAAATAACCTCCGCTTAATATACGACGTATAGGGTCTATTTAACACAACAGATAGCAATTATCATCCAATTCACACAATCAAGCAATTTTAAATCTAACTATTTAAAATTTAAATCGAAACAATTTCGATTGAGTGAGAAGTTCTCACCTTGCTTTTAAAATGTCGAGCGATCAAATTTTTTTTTACATTAAATCGAACACGTTCGATTTAACGCGAAATTTTCACTTGCTCGAAATGATCCTATGACTGTACCACAGCGAGCTGCTCGTCGCTGCGATTCCGGCGCCGCTAGTTTCGTCGATTTTCGACCTCGTATCAAAAAGATATACATTTTCTAAGTTTGAACGATTTTAAATATAATAAATTTACATTTTCTTTTTATTTTCAAACCCTAGGCAAATCTGGCCGCACATTCAAACAAGGCAGATCACGACCGCTGATCTATTTCTTCCTCCAGGCTTGTTCGAACGCACCCAACCCATTAGCCGCCAATAACTTTGAATTTTCACGACCTCATCTCTCGACTAGACGACGATCCACCACTGCCGTGACATGCGCCTCCATGCCCCCTACCTCTGGCCAAGAGCAATTGATGCTTGGTCGTCCCCCTGTATGGGAAATCGTGCACAAACAATGAACGAACGCGACCAAATTTTTGTCAATCCATGGCTCTGTTCATGATTTCAGCCGTTGGATTGGAAGATCTCACTGCTCTCCACGTTTTTGTAGTTGGACATTTTTCGAATAGGTGAACAGATTGGAAGATCTTGAGGAGAAAATAATTGAACAACATCGGCCATTAACAATGTAAACGGCGGCTCACGAAGAAACTAGGGTTTCAGCCCTTGTAAACGTATATATATACGTATATAAATAATATTAAATTCATTTTAAAACGACTTTTTCAAACGAACTCCAAATCACACGTGCCGCCAGGCGTTTCTAAGGTTTTACCCACGTTTCGGACACACTGGAATAGGTTTTGGGAGCTAATTCGGTCATATGCGCGAGTTACGGAATTAAACGATCAATTTAAAATTAAATCGATTAAAACGATTTCGATACGTTTTCGCTTGCCCCGGACAAACGACAACTCCGATTGACACGAAATTTGAAATCTTACAATAATTTAACATTACAGATCCAATGAAACTAGTTTCGTCGGAATCCGAGACTGTTTGAAAAATGACTATTTTCACTAGTCAATTAAATATTAAAATATTCAATTTTCACAAATTAACTTTTAATTCAATTTTAAAAGTTCTATAACATCATTATAACTCCAATATGGTTTAATATAACTTTATAAACCATTTTCATATGCAATTGATCCAATTATCAATTATTCTGGAATTTCAAATTAAAATTAATAATTTAATTGTCCAATTAAATCACTATATTCGAAATTAAATTTATTCGACTTAAAATTCTTACTTATTAATATTTAAAATCAATTAAATATACGAATTTCAAATGACAGAAATTCTGGGTCGTTACAGAAAGAGTTTTATTAGACCAAGTAGTTCGCCTTGTGAAGCAGCCGTAGTGTTTGCTAAGAAACTGGACGGATTGTTAAGGTTATGTATCGATTATCGTAAGTTGAATGAGAAGACGATAAAGAATCGATATTTGTTGCCTAAAATTGACGATTTGTTTGACCAGTTAAGAGGAGCTGGAGTTTTTTCGCAGTTGGATTTAGCGACAGGGTTCTATCAGCTTAGGGTAGCATAGGATAGTATTCCTTTAAGGGCGTTTAGAACCAGATATGGATCGTACGAATGGCTAGTAATGCCGTTCGGACTAATTAATGCGCCAACATTCTTTGTAGATTTGATGAACCGAGTTTTCCGAGGGCATTTGGATAGGTTCGTGGTGGTTTTCATAGATGATATTTTGATATACTCTAAGAATGAAAGGGAGCATGAAGTTCATCTTAGAGTGGTTCTTGAAACGTTGAGGCAGCATCATCTGAAGGTGAAAATTTCAAAGTGTCATTTCTGGAAGAAGGAACTGAAGTTTTTTGGTCATGTAGTCTCAGAGAAAGGGTTGTCTGTAGATCTGACTAAGATCAAAGCAGTGGTTAATTGGAAGAGACCCGAGATAGTGACTGAGATAAAGAGTTTTTTGGGATTAGCTAGATATTATCGGAGGTTCATAAAGGATTTTTCACGGATAGAAGCACCGATGACCAAGCAAACGTGAAAGGATGTGAAATTTGTTTGGACCGATAAGTGGGTTAGGAGCTGTGTTAATGCAAAGGGGTAAAGTGATTACCTACGCATCTCAACATCTTAGACCGCATGAGGTTAGGTACTTGACTCATGATTTGGAATTAGCTGGGGTAATTTTTGCGTTGAAAGTGTGGAGGCATTACCTTTTAGGAGATAGATTTGAATTGTATACAGATCATAAGTCGCTGATGTATTATTCTCTCGAAGGAGTTGAATATGAGACAACAGAGGTGGTTAGATTTCTTAGCCGCTTATGATTTTGTTACTTAGTACACACCAGGAAAAGGCAACAAGGTTGCTGATGCACTTAGTAGAAAACATCAGAATGTTGTGTTGGCAATGATAGTTGAGTGGAAAGTTTTAAAGGCATTGACGACATGTAGAGTATAGTGAAGATCTGAAGCTGGATCTAGTAAGGAGACGGTTATGTTGTCATGTTTAGAAGTTAGACCTGTGATGATCGAAAAGATTGCTTCTAAGCAGAGGAATGATCCATTATTAGTAGAACGAATCGGGAAGTTAAGGGATGGAACAGAGAGCGATGACTTGAAAGATTTTAGTCTTGACCAGAATGGGTGGTTGAGGAAGAAAGGAAGGTTATGTGTTCCAAATGTAATAAGCATTAGGAAGGAAGTCTTGAAGAATGCCATCATTCGAAGTTCACAATTCATCCGGGAGGAACTAAGATGTATCAGGACATGAAGAGAAGTTTCTTCTGGGAAGGTATGAAGAGAGATGTAGGCTTATGGGTAAAGCAGTGTTTAAACTGCCAACAGATAAAAGCCGAACATCAGAAACCAAGTGAGTTGCTTCAGCCTTCAGATGTCCCAGTATGGAAATGGGATTCTATCTCAATGGATTTTATAGACGGGTTGCCAAGATCTAATAAAAGAAATGAAAGCATATGGGTCATAGTAGACAGATTAACCATGAGTGCCCATTTTATTCTAGTTAAGTCAACCCGGATGACACATGTTTTGGCTAAGTTATTTATGAAGAATATAGTTAGACTGCATGGAATTCCTAGTAGTATAGTAAATGATAAGGATTCCTTATTCACTAGTGAGTTCCGGAAGAGTCTACAGGACACTTTAGGTACCAAGCTCCAGATGAGTATCGCTTACCATCCACAAACCGATGGGCAAACGGAAAGAGTTAACAAAGTCTTGGAAGATTTGTTAAGGGCTTGTATGCAAGATTTTGGAGGATCATGGGAAGACCATCTACGCTCAGTCGAATTTTCATATAGCAACCGCTATGAGGCTAGTATAGGAATGGCACCGTTTTGAAGCTTTGTATGAAAGGCCATGCAAATCTCCAGTTTGTTGGTCAGAGATCGGGGATAGGTTGATTCTTGGTTCGGATTTAGTTAGAGAAGTTGCAGAGAAGATTAAGTTGATTCGAGCTAGAACGAAGGAAGCTCAATCTAGGCAGAAGATTTATGCTGATAGAAGAAGGAAAGACTTAGAGTTCTCGGTTGGAGATCATGTTTTCGTCAAGGTATCACCAATGAAGGGTGTGATCAGACTCGGGAGATCAGGAAATTGGCACCAAGATTCATTGGACCATTTCCCATTATAGAGAGGATCAGGAAACTAGCATATAGAGTAGAGTTACTGTCACGACCCCACCGCGATGCCCAGATTATCAAAGAACATTACAAGTAATGTCGTCTGCTAATCCGACGAATACGGCTTGTTAAGGGTGATGTGCACGTATATGTGCATATATATACATCCATATTTTGTCTCTTTTTATTTAAATAAACATCATATTTGGGCATTTTTACATGTTTAAAACCAAAATACAATTAATTTCAAATCATCATATCTTCACCTTCATTTAGGAGAAAAACGGTCTTTTTTGTGCATGTGTCATTTGAGAATTTTTACTTGGACAATTTTTATTATTTTTATAGGATATTTGGATGCATATGGAAGAGGCTTATATGAAGATACATGCATGCACAAATGAAATACAAAGGAATGAAGAGGAAATAATTCAAGTTCAAGATCATGGAGGACCCCACCCACTTACCTAAATGTACAATTATGAGCTAATGGACAACTAATTAATGAAATTTTACAATTAATTAATCATTTTTAACAAATAATGCTTTGTATTTAATTTATCGTTTAACTAATGATGTTTGAATTTGATTAATCCAATTAATTAATGATTATTTGAACTTAATTAATTATTTTAATTAATGGCATTTAAAATTTATTGATCATTTAAATTAATGATGTTTGAGATTAATTATTCATTTTAATTAATGATTATTTGAATTTAATAAATTGTTTTTTAATTAATGATATTTAAAGTAAATTAATTTAATAAAAATGATTAGAGTAAATTGACTAATTTAATGAAAGTGTTTTAAAGTTAATAAACTGATTTAATATAAGGTTTTAAAGTTAATTTACTAGTTTTATAAAAGTGTTTGGAAATAATTAACTATTTTATTAAAGATCATAGATTTGTTTATTTAAAAGAGATTATAAATGTGAGTGATTATCTTTCGGGATAATTAATATTATTTTGAAATCTATAAAGGTACTTAAATTGTTTTATTTTCTTTTCTGATAATAAATATTATTTTAAATTTACAAATGATTGTTTTAAATGAGAAAATCCTTTAAAAGGAATATTTATAATTATAGCTAAGTGTAAAGTCTTTGGGTTATAGTAAACAATGTTTTAATGACATTAGTTTTTGACCCTTGTTTTAATACACTTAGTATTAAAAATTTTGTCTTATAAAAGAACATTTTTAAAGAGTATACCCAAAATGTTTTTACCAATATTTGTAATATGGAAATCAAGCACAAATTTAGTTTTAAAAAGTAAAGTTTTATTCGGTTATGGAAAAGTAATTCTGTAAACAAAATTGCTTATATGAAAATGGTCTAGTCATACTTTTAACGCTAAATGTTGAGGCTTGGACTCGTTTCTATCTCGAAGGTTAAACATGTCGTCAAGGCAATGCCTAGGGGTAACTCTATCTTAACTTGCCTGGCTTCATCTTCAACCGAGAGATTTCACTTGTTTGTAATCGACGAGTAATGGTAAATATATGAAATTTAATTTCCATATACAATCATTATAATTATCCCGGGTAGTTGATTTATTAATTATCGGATTCGGCTTTCTTCATGGTGTATCGTCACCTCAAAAATGATTTACTTCTCTTTTAGGTTTGTTATCCTTTGTCGGAAATGACTACATCCAAAGCAGGAGAGGAAGCCAAGCTACGTGGGGTTTCTCCCACTAGGATATTTTCACATCTCATCTAGATTGGATTTGGTAGCGCTATTAGATGTGAAATATTCGGATACTTGGTAAGGTTTGGCGGGGTCCGGTTTAGTATTGTCCAAGAAGTGTCATGGAGTATATGAGCTTCCCAAAAGTATATTACTAGAGGTATACTTCAAGGGCAGTGCACCTTCCTAGTCATTTGTTGGAAATTTTCCTTTCCTTATTTGATTCGAACCTTTGAATCTGTTTTTCTTTAATTGCAATGGGAAGAGTCAACAACTCTTCGCGGTTTTTAATTATTGTTTTTGTCCATTCTATTTAGTTTGGACTGCTATCTGTTTTATCCATTCTGTTCAGTTTGGATTTTGCTCGGATTATTTTCATTCTTTCATGTATGGCTTTTAATACTATTGATGCCCATTCTTATTTGGATTTGTTTCCTTTTGATTATCTCTACTTTTTCCTATATGGATGTTATTCTTGTAAGGTACAACCCATTCCGATTTGGCGGCGTGGTCTCACGGAATGTAACAACCCGCATATTTTACGATTGTATATTTAAATATAGAGTCGTTAGTCGGATTAAAGTCCGAAAAGCTAATTTTTGCAAACAGTCGAATTGGGACTCGAGACCACCTCCATTGAGTCCAAAATGGCGTTTGCGACTTTTTTGTGTATAAGCTTCGATATGTTGGAGTAAGTTGAATTTTGCTATTTTCTAAGTGGGCTTTTGGGTTTGGGTTTCACCCAACTCATTCTATTACCCTAACTCAGCCCCCTCCTCTCCATTCACTCTCATTTTTCCTAACACTCTCAAGCTCAACTGATAATGGGGGAAAAAGATTGGAAATAGAAATTCAAAACCCTAGTTTCCTTTCGAAAGCTTCAATTCTTGTTCCAAAATCAAGGCAAAGCTTTGGTAAGTATCTCCTTCTTCTTCTCCAACTCACCTCCCTTTGATTTCAGAAATTTCCTAAACCTAACTTAGGAAATGTTCTTCTTTTGAGCTTAGATTCAAGCTTCTAGAGTTGAAGTGGTTGATTGGTTGATCTTCCTTTGCTTTCAAGCTTCTCATTCATTGTTTTTGGGATTAAAGGTGAGATTCTTATCTCACATCTATGTCTATAACTATCCTTGATTGCTTGGTATGAATTCCTAACACCTTTACATGTTCATTTGATTTTGGTTTGGATTGATTTGGTGAACATTTCAATTTTTGGTGTTTTGAAGTTAAAACTTTGAAAATCCTAGCTTTGATTTATGAACATGCTTTTGGTGGTGTTTCGGAGAGCCTATAGGGCTGGGGTTGAAAATCTTACGGATCGTAGTTTGTTTAAAGTTTCACAACCTTTCAGAATATAGTCGTTTATTAGAAAAACGTTCGTCACCAGACGTTTGCAGGAAAGCTCAGACGTTTGTTTCAGGGAACTTCCTGAAACTTACTGCAAACGTCTGAGTGTATACGGCAGACGTCTGGAGTATGTGACCAGCTCTATTTTCCCTTTTTAGCTCGAGATTCCAATTTTTATCGATTCGTGATTATCCGATTTATTGTTATCATTTGTTATCGATTTTGATGACTTCTATTTCGGGATTTTTTTAGGTATATCCATTTTGATGGATTCAGCATCGATTTCTATGGATTTGATTCACGTCTTCGTATGTGAATTTTCGATGGTTGATTGTTTTTACAATCATCTTTGTGACTTGTCACTTCTAAATACAAAGGTTTCTATACTAGTAGTAAATATTCAAACTCTTTACAAAGATGATTTCAACACTATTTTTAATACAAAGCTCGTTTATAAAACCGTTTTCTAATCTATTAGTATATACAAACCTTTACCTCATTCGAATGAGAAAATATAATTAAACGGCTTGGTAAAACAAATGGTATGAAACGCTTGCGTTTACTTCGTCGGTTAATTTTTGGACTTGTTCGGTTGAAACTCTTATGACAATTTTCGAGTGGAAATCTACAATCTGTTCGTAAATATTTGAGTTAAGCTAGTGGTTATGGGACATGAAGCTAAACCCTTATATTTACTGGCTTAGTGTAATTTACACTTAACTTCGAGTGGAAGTCTACAATTTGTTCGTAAATATTTGAGTTAAGCTGGTGGTTATGGGACATGAAGCTAAACTCTTATATTTACTAGCTTAGTGTAATTAACACTTATCGATCATTGATGATCATTTTGTGATTTAGACTAGCGATTGAGCGATGTCTCTTTGTTGGTATGGGGATTAAAACCCATTTGGGGAGCTTCGGCTCAAATTTGGCAGGGTAGCGACCCGTGGTCTTCGGACCGTTCGCGGAGCAATCGGCTCAATGAGTCTGTGCATGAGTCGTATCTTTTAGGGTGCGTTGATGTTCGGCTCATTTATCCGCGTAGGGAACTGTACCACGACCGAATCTGTTAATGAGTCGTATCTTTTAGGGTGCGTCGATGTTCGGTTCGTTTATTGGGTTAGCGACCCATGGAATAACATTCCGTTTGTGATACACGTGTTGGTGAGTTTTCATGCTCCCGTTTGTGATAGGCCTTCCCCCTTTTGTGATCTCTGGATTTCTTGTTGTGATTTCTAGAATTTGTGTTTCACCAATTTTTGTGGACTGAATTGATAAGCTCTATCAATATTTATGTTTTAGTGAATAATTTAAAGAATGTGATTCTTTTTGGTGTTTTGAGATGATTTGAAATATTGTATGATTTTTTGTCGTTATTTTATATATACTTGACACAGTATGGCATTTCTTTGTTATCATACGTTTTTGGTCATATCTCTTATCCTATCTCATTTTATCTGATATTTATAGCTAGACTGATCCATTTATTATTTTCTTCTTAAATAATACTCGGGTCAGACCGAGGTACTTCAGGTGCTTCTGCTTGATTTCTTCTCAGGGTTCGTCACCTGACTTTTGGCTAACCACTTTAGCATAGTAGATTTTGTTAGTATACATTTGAGATAGAGACTCCTTGATGTATATTTATTCTTCTGTCTAGCACCTGTACCTATTCTTTTGTTATGTAGTGGATCTTCTTTGACCACTATTTTGTTGTACACTTTCATGTGATATGTTTATATCTTATTCCGCCTTTGTGATATGAATGTCTGTGACTGATTTGTGTTATGTTTATTTCTATATTTGTTTCCGAAGACTACTTAGCCACTGTGTGGTAGCTTTGAGTTTGTATTAGATATGTCGGATTTCCTCCAGAAATGAAACGTAAGTTATATTTTCTGACATATCGGTACTCGCACAAAGAAATTGCACAGATGGTCGCTCCTCAACAGCCTTATTATTCATGCTAGTCGACGGCATTACCCAGTAGTGTTCTTGGCTAGCATGAGTATAGAGGTGGGGCGTCACAGCAGGGTATCAAAGCCAAACTTCGGAACAATGTAGAATAATCTAGCAAGGATCATTGTCCTAAGTCTTTCTTAGGAATCGTGCCATAGGATTTAATTCGAGTCTTCGTACCGTTCTATCCTATTTTCTTTTGTGATGCCTTGTTTTATCAATCAAGTTTGTTTGATATTCATTCTGAGAATAACCTTTTTCCTCTTCTTTCTTTCTTTCTTAAAGAAGAGATATGGTTAGATCTGGTAGTCCAAGCGCTGGTCAATCCAGTAGTCCTTCTCTGGATGGTGTATTCATGACTGCCCAACAACTTTTGGATCTTGTAAAGAATCAAAGGTTTGTCTGTGCTTTGAGTAAGAACCCCAAAACGGTTTTACCTCTGAAACTTGAAGTGCCTTTCGATCAGTTTGTAGATATCACTCTTCAACTTGGAGAGGCCGATAAAGAAAATGATGTTGAAATTGTGGATGCCAAACAAAACTTCAACATCAACAAGAAAAGGCACATTAAGTTCAAAAGCCCTAATCCCAACAAGAAAGGGAGGTTGGCAACTTCGGTAGCAAAGACTCCAATCTCTAATCATGGAGGATGCTACAATTGTAATTCTAAGGACCACTATGCAAATAAGTGTCCAAAACCCTTTTCTTGTCGCTATTGCAAAGGTTTGGGTCATCTTTTATCTTCATGTCCCAAACTTCAAAGTAGGAGAAAGGGAGAGTTGAATGTTGTGCAAGCCTCTACTAGCACTTCTCTTGTTCAAGGTATCTATTTCTCATTCAATCCTTGATGATATTTGTTTTGTGATGATCTTATTCGAGTTCTTTTTGATTTGGGTTCATTCCATTATTTTATATCAAAAGAACTTGATGATTCTTTCTCTTTTAATATTATGGGCTTGGTGACTTCATTGACAATTGCGAATTCAATTGATGGATCCGCAACACTCGATTTGCTTTGTGAAAAATGTCAAGATTATTTTATGTGATTATTCTTTTCGAGCCGATTTGCATGTTATGCGTTACTTAGGCTTCGAAATTGATTTTTTGAGAAAGGATTGGCTTGATCCTTGTGAAGCCCACATCCTATGTCCTGAGCGGACTATTTATCTTCGACATTCTCAATCTGTTAAGCAGATTTCTATTGTTTTTAAAGATTTCGATTTCCAATTCGGTGACATCATTTTATTCTTTAAACCCACTTGATGAGGAAAGTGTAATTTATCTCACTCAAGTAGTTCATGAATTTTTTGGTATTTTTGAGTTTGTCTTAGGATTATCCCCTAAGCAATCTATTGTGTGGTGCTAAGGACTTTTCACCTCGACCTTGCCACCGGTTTTCATCAGCTACGTGTTGCGGAAGGTAGCATCCTCTTACCGCATTCCGAACTCGTTGTGATTTTTGTGTTTGGTTTGTTATGTCATTCGGTATGGCAAACCTTCTACCTTATTTCGTCCATTTTGTGAATCGAGTATTCTACGAATATCTCGATTAGTTTATTTTTGTATTTATTTGATTATGGATGGAAATAACAATTTAAAATTTGCAAATCTTTTTAATAAGATATTTATAAGTATGATTGGAATTTTGTTCTTAAAACGAGAAAAGAATATTTGTAAATTTTTTAAGAGATTTATTTATCATATAGAAGATGATTTTGTGTTGTTTTGCCCATTGAGTGCTTTAAGAATTCTGGTCGATGCACCTGATCAACGTTATCGATAGGAATCTCCTAAACGCTATGATGAGACAGTTAGACACAATAAATTGACTTATAAAAAGTAATTTTTTCTAAAAAGATGATTACATAAAGTTAATTATAATTTTGAAAGTTTTAGCTTTTCGGGAAAGAGGATCGGTTAAAGGAATCTTTTCCGATGCTTTTATCCTTGCGATTCCCGAAGGGAACCAAGACTTCATTGTTTATACCGATACTAGTCGTATTGGTTTTGGTGTCGTCTCTTATCAAAAGGGAACGTTTTATCTCTTAAACTTCTAGACAATTAAAGCCTATCGAGACTAGGTATGCCACTCACGATCTAGTGCTCGCGGCTATTGTTTTCGCTCTTAGATTTTTGGCGCCATTATCTTTTGGGAGAGAAATTTATTCTCTACACCGATCAAAAATCTTTGAAGCATTTATTTTCTCAAAAGGAACATAATTCGCGTCAACAACGTTGGCTCGAGTTCCTTGCATCTTATGATCTTGACCTTCTTTGTACTCCGGAGAAGGGGTAATCGTGTTGCCGAGACCCTTAGCTGAGAGCAACAACGGATGTTTCTTTGTTGATGTCTGAATGGAATGATCTCGAGACCTTATCCACTTATAAGATTCAAGATCGTGAATCCAATTTACGTTCATCTTTTGTTTTGTGCAGCCTTGAGGCTCATCCTTATCTTTTGAACTGCATCCTTGAAGCTCAATATTAAGACCCTGAATTGGCATTTCTTAGCCAAAGTTGTAGGGATCCAAATAAGGTTGATGGTTTGAGAGATTTTGAAATCGATGCTCGTGGTGGCATTCGAAAATTTGGTAGACTTATTGTGCCAAATATTTGTGATCTTCGTAAAGACATTTTAAGAAGATTCTCATCATTCTAAATCTACCATTCATCCCGGTAATAGTAGCGACTTTATTATTGGGATGGAATGAAATCTGATATTGCTAACTTCATTAAGCGTTGCATGACTTACCAACTCATAAAGGCCAAGCATCAAAGGCCCGGTGGGTTATTGCAACCATTGGACATTCCAATTTGGAAGTGGGATCAAATTTCCATGGACTTAATTGACGGTCTTCACCGTTCTTGTTCGGGTTATGACAGTTTATGGGTAATCATAGATAGACTTACAAAATCCACCCATTTTCTTCCCGTTCGGTCCAACCGGACCATATCTCTTTTTACTAAACTCTATGTCTAGTTATATTGCATGGAGTTCCTACTTCTATTGTTAGCAATCGTGATCCATTGTTTTTCTAATGGATTTTTGTAGAGTCTTCAAAAATCATTGGGAATAAAGCTTAATTTTTGGCACCGCTTATCGTCCTCAATTCGATGGATAAACCGAGCGTGTTAATCAGACTCTTGAAGATCTCTTTCGTGCATGTGTTCTTGATTTTGGGTGGAAGTTGGGAAGATCGTATTCTTGTTGAGTTTTCTTCCTATAATAGCTTCCAATCTTGTATTGGTATGGCACCTTTCGAGGCACTCTACGGAAGGCTATGCCGATCTCCTTCGTGTTGGCTTAAAGCCGGTGAGAACTGGTTTTAGGTCCAGATCTTATTAGTGTTCATTCATGTTTCACCTATGATGGGTGTTGTGCGTTTCAGTCGATCGAGAAAGTTAGCACCTTGATATGTTGGTCCATTTTCCATCATCGAACGTATTTGTTCCGTGGCTTATCGCCTTTTTATTACCGGCTCAATCTTTTGCTATTTATGACATTTTCCACGTCTCTTTACTGCGGAAATACCTTGGAATTCCGATTTTTATTCTTGAGCCCGGTGTTGTTGAAGAAATTCAAATTTCACCAAATTTGACTTATGAGCAACATTCTATTAGTATCATTACTTCGGAGGTTAAACGCCTTCGAAATAAAGATATTCCTCTTGTGAAAGTTCAATGGTCCTCAAATCCTAAGAATTTCTCTTGGGAATCTTGAGAATTCATCGAGCAAACACATCCGGACTTACTCTTTCGTGCTCTTTATGGTGAACTTCTTATTTCAAATTTTCTTTTGTGTTGATATGCTTTTATTTTTGTTACCGTTATTTTCCTCTTAATTATTGCGAGGACGCAATTTCTTTAAGGAGGGGAGTCTGTAACAACCTACATATTTTACGATTGTATATTTAAATATTTTATTTAAATATAGAGTCGTTAGTCGGATTAAATCCGAAAAACTACTTTTTGCAAACAGTCGAATTGGGACTCGAGACCACCTCCATTGAGTCCAAAATGGCATTTGTGACTTTTTTGAGTATAAGCTTCGATATGTTTGGAGTAAGTTGAATTTTGCTATTTTCTAAGTGGGCTTTTGGGTTTGGGTTTCAACCAACTCATTCTATTACCCTAACTCAGCCCCCTCCTCTCCATTCACTCTCATTTTTCCTAACACTCTCAAGCTCAACTGATAATGGGGGAAAAAGATTGGAAATAGAAATTCAAAACCCTAGTTTCCTTTTGCAAGCTTCAATTCTTGCTCCAAAATCAAGGCAAAGCTTTGGTAAGTATCTCCTTCTTCTTCTCCAACTCATTCTCTCTTTGATTTCAGAAATTTCCTAAACCTAACTTAGGAAATGTTCTTCTTTTGAGCTTAGATTCAAGCTTCTAGAGTTGAAGTGGTTGATTGGTTGATCTTCCTTTGCTTTCAAGCTTCTCATTCATTGTTTTTGGGATTAAAGGTGAGATTTTTATCTCACATCTATGTCTATAACTATCCTTGATTGCTTGGTATGAATTCCTAACACCTTTACATGTTCATTTGATTTTGGTTTGGATTGATTTGGTGAACATTTCAATTTTTGGTGTTTTGAAGTTAAAACTTTGAAAATCCTAGCTTTGATTTATGAACATGCTTTTGGTGGTGTTTCGGAGAGCCTATTGGGCTGGGGTTGAAAGTCTTGCGGATCGTAGTTTGTTTAAAGTTTCGCAACCTTTCAGAATATAGACGTTTATTAGAAAAATGTTCATCACCAGACGTCTGCAGGAAAGCTCAGACGTCTGGAGTTTATTTCAAAGAACTTCCTGAAACTTACTGCAGACGTCTGAGTGTATACGGCAGACGTCTGGAGTATGTGACATGCTCTATTTTTTCCTTTTTAGCTCGAGATTCCAATTTTTATCGATTCGTGATTATCCGATTTATTGTTATCATTTGTTATCGATTTTGATGACTTCTATTTCAGGATTTTTTTGGGTATATCCATTTTGATGGATTCAGCATCGATTTCTATGGATTTGATTCACGTCTTCGTATGTGAATTTTTGATGGTTGATTGTTTTTACAATCATCTTTGTGACTTGTCACTTCTAAATACAAAGGTTTCTATACTAGTAGTAAATATTCAAACTCTTTACAAAGATGATTTCAACTCTATTTTTAATACAAAGCTCATTTATAAAACCGTTTTCTAATCTATTAGTATATACAAACCTTTACCTCATTCGAATGAGAAAATAAATTAAACGGCTTGGCAAAACAAGTGTTATGACACGCTTGCATTTACTTCATTGGTTAATTTTTGGACTTGTTCGATTGAAACTCTTGTGGCAATTTTCGAGTGGAAATCTACAATCTGTTCGTAAATATTTGAGTTAAGCTAGTGGTTATGGGACATGAAGCTAAATTCTTATATTTACTGGCTTAGTTTAATTTACACTTAACTTCGAGTGGAAGTCTACAATTTGTTCGTAAATATTTGAGTTAAGCTAGTGGTTATGGGACATGAAGCTAAACTCTTATATTTACTAGCTTAGTGTAATTAACACTTATCGATCATTGATGATCATTTTGTGATTTAGACTAGCGATTGAGCGATGTCTCTTTGTTGGTATGGGGATTAAAACCCATTTGGGGAGCTTCGGCTCAAATTTGGCACGGTAGCGACCCGTGGTCTTCGGACCGTTCGCGGAGCAATCGGCTCAATGAGTCTGTGCATGAGTCGTATCTTTTAGGGTGCATCGATGTTCGGCTCATTTATCCACGTGTGGAACTGTACCATGATCGAATATGTGCATGAGTCATATCTTTTAGGGTGCGTCGATGTTCGGTTCATTTATTGGGTTAGCGACCCATGGAATAGCATTCCGTTTGTGATACACGTGTTGGTGAGTTTTCATGCTCCCGTTTGTGATAGGCCTTCCCCCTTTTGTGATCTCTGGATTTCTCGTTGTGATTTCTAGAATTTGTGTTTCACCAATTTTTGTGGACTGAATTGATAAGCTCTATCAATATTTATGTTTTGGTGAATAATTTAAAGAATGTGATTCTTTTTGGTGTTTTGAGATGATTTGAAATATTGTATGATTTTTTGTCGTTATTTGATATATACTTGACACAGTATGGAATTTCTTTGTTATCATACGTTTTTGGTCATATCTCTTATCCTATCTCATTTTATCTGGTATTTATAGCTAGACTGATCCATTTATTATTTTCTTCTTAAATAATACTCGGGTCAGACCGAGGTATTTCAGGTGCTTCTGCTTGATTTCTTCTCAGGGTTCGTCACCTGACTTTTGGCTAACCACTTTAGCATAGTAGATTTTGTTAGTATACATTTGAGATAGAAACTCCTTGGTGTATATTTATTCTTTTGTCTAGCACCTATACCTATTCTTTTGTTATGTAGTGGATCTTCTTTGACCTCTATTTTGTTGTACACTTTCATGTGATATGTTCATATCTTATTCCGCCTTTGTGATATGAATGTCTGTGACTGATTTGTGTTATGTTTATTTCTATATTTGTTTCCGAAGACTACTTAGCCACTGTGTGGTAGCTTTGAGTTTGTATTAGAAATGTCGGATTTCCTCCAGAAATGAAATGTAAGTTATATTTTCTGACATATCGGTACTTGCCCAAAGCAATTGCATAGATGGTCGCTCCTCAACATCCTTATTCTTCATGCTAGTCGACGGCATTACCCTATAGTGTTCTTGGCTAGCGTGAGTATAGATGTGGGGCATCACATGGAACTTTTATATGTTCCCCATCATTTGAGTTTTCTCACGTTGGTATTTCCAGACTGATTCGGGTGTTATTTTATTATAATACTCGGGTCAGACCGAGTGTTTTACTAGGTTGGCTTTGGTATTATGGTGAACTTGGAGAGGAGCTGGAGGTTCACCTATCGTAGTGTTTTATTTTCCGTTGTATTATATAGTATCCATATCAGTAATTGTAAGGTCGGAATTTTATAACCGTCAAGCTGATAAGGTTTGTTTTTAACTCTGATATACTCTATATTTTTGCAGTAATAGTTTTTATTGTCCTTGTTATATTATATGTTGTCGATTCCATTGTGAGATTCTTATTTTCTCCTGTCTCTGTTCTTTTCTTTTTATTTAACCTAACAATCTGCCCTTTTGTTGATTGGATGTTCGATATTTGAACACAGTGGTAGTATTCGATGTCGACGTTCGATGGTAAAAAAGGCGGGCCATTATAACTCGGTATTAGAGCAAAAGATTAAGCGAGAACCTTGGCTTTGGTAGGGTATGTCTCATTAGAGATAGGGTAAGCCACACCCTAGAATGAGTTTGAGAGTATTATATATATACGAGAGCATATTTGTTAATGTTATAAAAACATATTGTGTTATTGTCTATTGTGTTGTTTATGAATTCTGGTCGAGACTAGGATGCCATGGTGTCGATAGTGGTTTCCAAACACTTGTACAAAGCCAACGGACATGATGTTGAATTTTAGGAAATTTAGCAAATGAAATATTTTTCCCAGGATTATATTTTTTATATATAAAGGAATAATTTTCAAAACTTTAGATAGTTATAGAGTGTGTTTGTTTGAATGTGATAATATTTATTTATTATCACTATTGTCTGATCAGTCACGCTCGATTTAATTAGGAACATTGACTGCCATTTGTTGATTATTTGTGTTTAGCTTATTTACAAGCATTTGCTGTTTGAATTTATAAAAGAACCCCTTTGTGAATTAATTTTCACAAATTGACTATAAGGTGTTCAAAGAAATATTAAGTTAAAATTCACCTTTTAATAATGGTGAGTTATGGATTAAAGTTTAATAAAAAAGTTGTTTAATATAATCTAAATGGTAGGATAAGACCTTTAGAGAATATATATTTTATAAAATTATATCATAATAAAGAATAGTTATTATAATATGAAATGATTTTTCTATAAAGGAAATATTATATAAATTTAGTTATAAAATGTGTTTAAAAAGGATTTTTTAATCTAACTCTTGGAATTTTTGAAAATAATTTCAAAAGGATTTTGAGGAATGAAATGATAGTATTTTTGGAAGTATTTAAAAGTAAAAATATTTTGCGAAGTGAATTTTTAAATGGAATGCATTTTCTTTAGGATAAATCGGAGGAAAGTATCTTAATTAGTTTTGTGGAAATCTAAATAATCTTCTAAGTGACGATCAGATGTTCTCGTAGGCGAACGTTGTTGAGTATTTAATAAATTATTCTCTTTATTATTGTGCGATCGAAATGAGTTCAAATACGAATTAACCCAAATAAGTTTTAATATTAATTGTTTGAAGTTATTATATATAAAAATATATGTAGTACGATTTCAAAGATTAGTTTTTGAAATCAAAAACCGAGTATTTATTTTTTTAAGTTACTTTAAAGGGAATTGATTTCAAAATAAAAAGTATTTCTGATAAGAGATTGTTTTGATAAATGAGATTTTATCCTTAGATAAGATAGGGGATAATTTAACACCGGTTTAAAATGAGTTAAAATTTGGATAGGGAGGTTTTGATAGGCATTGTTTTATTAAAACCATATATTTGTTGAAAACATCTAAGTAGTGTAAACTATTTGGCGTTACCGGGTCAACCCATCATCATTTTTCATTATAACACTCTAAGTTAGAAAGGTTGATAGGTTGACTTAGTTTTAAGAAGTCCCATATTTTTGGGCCTCTGTCTAAATTTTAAGAAGTGAAATAAAATTGGTGTTTTGTATACTCTTTTATGATCTAGAAGAGTATTATACAAATAAATAAAATGAAGTAAGTTTTTATTTGATATTTTATAAAGAAATGACTTTATAAAATATTTTTAAAATTAGGTGAAAATTTATGAAATAATTCATAAACAATTTTAGTATTGAATAAAATACTAAATGCAAATTTAAGTGATTCAGAAAAATTGGTATAGTTAAGAAACCAATAATTTTAGAGGATAACTTCTAATTTTTTCCAAATGAATTTGGATAATCTTCTACGCAATAATCCAAAGCTATTGAGCAAAATGATATGCTTAGTAAATTATCTATTTTTTTGGACAATCAAGAAAGTTTTGATCCTAAGTTAAGATTTGTTTGTTAGTCATTTGAAATTTTGAAACAATGTTAAGTGATAAGTTTTACCTTATGGAATTTGATTGACTATTAGTGTTAGTTTATTCCTTTATGGAATTTGATTGATTTGATTTGATTGATTAATTGTGTGATTTTATATACCATTGCTTATAAAGTTTAAATTTATAGACAAAGGATTTTGAATTGTTGTTATTAGGAACTAAATCTCAGTGATTTTGGAAAAAAGAGATTTTGAAGATTTTGGAAAAGAAATAATATTTATTCACCCTAGTTAATGTTTTTGGATAAACTAAAGTACCACTGGATGCTCCATGTTGTTTTGATTCTAGAGTTTCACCATACTTTATTAAGAGGATTCCCTCCTTATCATTTTGATTTTGATCTCTGATTTAATTCTCATCTGAGAATTTTGAAAATAAAATTTTGAATCAAAAAACCCGAGCTTTTGGATCTAAATTTATCATTTGAAATTATTGGATGCATAGCATCTATTACAGAATATTCTATATATTTTGTCGCATATGATTGAGATATGGTTGTTGGTTGCATGTAGATTTATATCATGTTAGTTTTTGCATATAGAGTTACATCATATTACTTTTGTCAGCCTCGTTCTCTTTTGGATTTCGTAAGTATAGGTATGCATGAGATTGCTATTTGGTTCTTGTTCCTGCTTTTGCATAGAGATAATAACTTACTTACCAAAAATATACAACAAAAGCAATAAGGTACGTAATTAATTTAGAAATTTAAATTGGTTGATGATTTTATTCCCCAATTATGGGAAGCCACTTGGATTTTTTTTTCTTCAGTTGGTTTAGAGCCCGAAGGGGCAATTTGAAGTTGTTCTGATTGAGCCGCACAAAGGAGACGCTGCCGAAATTTTTCATAAATTTTTGAGGTTTAATTAATAAGTTTAATAACTCATTTTAATTAATAGTTTTAAACTTAAGGGTTTGGAAACATTTTCTTCCTTGGGAATTTCGGAGATGAAATTCTTTCAAGGGGGAGAGTGCAATAACCCAAAATTTTGGCCATTCGATATTAAATGTTTAATTAACTTTAAATATTTAAATAATTGGATTTTGGAATTTAATAACATATAATTCAAATATTGTAATCATTTAAATATTTGAATTGTGAATAATTAAATTGATTTAATAATATTATTTTACTCCTTTTAATTAATAAATAATATCGATGAATTCAATTTGTAGATTTATTTAAAAAAATAAATAGATCAAAAAATATCGATAATTGGATCGAAAATATAAACGATATTTAAATCTGTGAAAATATTATTCCGGGGCACTATCTCGGATTTTGACGAAACCAATGCCATTAGATCTGGAATAATAAATTGTTATACGCCATCGAGTTTCGTAACGATCGGACGTACTGCGTGGTCGTGCGAGCTCGAAACGAATAGCGATTAATTATAAAAATAATTAGATTTGAAAAACTAACTTTTGTAAACTTTGGAATTAAGTCTCTAAATTTTTTCCATCGAGTTCGGAATAGGGTATTCAGTATAGAACGCTAGTTGGCACGTTTTGATTGGGGCTTGAAATTTCGGGTGTGTAATATTAGATATTTTCAAATAAAATAATAATTACCCATCAATTCAAAGCTCATACTTCCATCACCTAACCCATACTCCTCCCATACCTCTTCTCCTCTATTTAAATCATGCTTTTAAACTAAAAAGATATTTTCAAACATTAAAAATCAAAATCAAATTGTAGAGTTAACTAAAAACCATGAAAAAAAAAATTGAGCTCGAAATGGAGTGTGCTTCGATTTTGTATAGGTGTTGTTGGGTTTGGTATTGATTTCGGTCGTTCCATGCTTTGATAGTTGACTTAGGGTTATCAATTTCGATGGTCTTAGGGAGCGTTAGGAGATGTCGATGGTAGCATTAGCTTTCTCGAGCGAGGTAGCATCTGAAGACAAAATCCGGAGACGTCCGACGCTTGATGGTGATACGCGATTTTGTGTAGCAGTGGGGGGAAATGTGGAGGTCGCGATTTTCTAGGGAGAATCGAATGGGGTGATTTTGGGTCCATCGAGTCGAAGGTGCAAAACGAAGTGCTGTGGCGAAGTTGGTTCGTAGTATCGTCAATTATAACTCTATATCATAGCTTGGGCAATGCTCGAGTTTGGGGGAGGGGGAAGATATTGTGTGTGCACGGTAGAATTATGAAAGAGGGAAGAAAAAGTTAAGTGCTTATTAGTGTAATTAAATGATAATTAGCGATTAATTTAATTATTTAAAATTTGATAACTTATTTATTGATAACTTTTGCGTACGAGATCGGATTCAAACGCTGTCTTTTGCGTTTGAATCGTAGCGACGATGGATACGCAATGGAGTTGGTTTGGTTGGATTTGGAGCTAGTGGAATTTTTGGCTAAAATTGAATGCCGGTTCGATTTTAGTCCAAACCGAAATGCTTCGGTGAAAAATGGAATCAGTGTGAGTTTAACTCACATTCAGTTGTACTATATCATATCTATAGTGCTATAAACTATTATTGATTGCTTAGATATTAGTAAAATTGTTTGATTGTTTGTTTGGTTGAACTTTCACTTGGAAAATGGATGACATATTAACTTGATTGTTATGAACCCATATGTTTATATATAATGTCCTTAACCATTGTTTTGCGGGGAGAATTTGTAAGGAGACCCTGAGTGGTTTCTCGCCAATAATTATTTATTTACATCCTTATGTTGTTATATTGATATTTAAATTGAAATAAATCTTGATGTTCCATTTAAATTATTCAAGTGTCGTTATAACGATTTTTGCTATACCGTCATTTATTGATTTCCATCCCCGAAAACCCTATCGTGTGTGTTCTGAACTTGAGCTTATATTTTCACAAAATAGTTGTTTGAAATTCATTGATCATTTTGATTAATGATAATTTAAATTAATTAATCATTTTAACTAATGATGTTTAAAACTAATTAATCTTTTTTATTACCGAGATTTGGATTTAATTAATTATTTTAAGTAATGATATTTGAATTTAATTAATTATTTTAATTAATGATATTTGAAAATTAATAATCATTTTAATTAACCATATTTAAAAGTAATTAATTATTTTAATTAATGGTATTTGATTTTAATTAATCATCCTACTTTTCAATACTTAAATGTAATTAATCATTTTTATTGATGATGTTTGAAATTTATTAATATTTTTGATTAATGAGTTTTGAGTTTAAAATTGTTCATTTTAATTAATGATATTGAACTTTAATTAACGATTTTAATTAATGATTGTTTAAATTTAATTAACTATTTTATCTAATGATGTTTAAAGTTAACTAATCATGTTAAGTGATGATTTTGAAATTAATTAATTACTTTAATTAATGATGTTTTGAAATTTATTAATCTATTTGATTAATGAGATTTGAATTTAATAAGTCATTTTAATTAATGATTTTAAACGTTAATTAATCATTTTAATTAATGATTGTTTTAAATTTAATTAATTGTTTTAACTAGTGATATTTGAAATTTAGTTAATCATTTTAATTAAAGATGTTTTACAGTTTATTAATCATTTTTAAAAAATGATGTTTTGTATTTAATTTATCATTTTAACTAGCGATGTTTGAATTTAATTAATCCAATTAATTAATGATTATTTGAAATTAATTAATTATTTTAATTAATGGCATTTAAAATTTATTGATCCTTTTAATTAATGATGTTTGAGATTAATTATTCATTTTAATTAATGATTATTTGAATTTAATAAATATTTTTTTAAATTAATGATAGTTAAAGTAAATTACTTTAATAAAAGTGATTAAAGTAAATTAACTAATTTAATGAAAGTGTTTTAAAGTTAATACACTGATTTAATAAAGGTTTCAAAGTTAATTTACTGATGTTGTAAAAGTGTTTGAAAATAATTAACTATTTTATTAAAGATCATGGATTTGTTTATTTAAAAGAGATTGTAAATGTGATTGATTATCTTTCAGGATAATTAATACTGTTTTAAAATTTATAAAGGTATTTAATCATTTTATTTCTTTTGGGATAATAAATATAATTTTATATTTACAAATGATGGTTTTAAAAGAGAATATCCTTTAAAAGGAATTATTTATAAATAAAGCTAAGTGTAAATTGTTTGGGTTATAGTAAACAATGTTTTAATGACATTAGTTTTTTACCCTTGTTTTAATACACTTAGTATTATAAATTTTGTCTTATAAAAGAACATTTTTAAACAGTATTCCCTAAATGTTTTTACCAATATTTGTAATATGGAAATCAAGCAGAAGTTCAGTTTTAAAAAGTGAAGTTCGATTAGGTTATGGAAAAGTAATTCTGTAAATGATATCACTTATATAGAAAGGATCTAGTCATACTTTTGACACTAAACGCTGAGGCTTGGATTCGTTTCTATCTTAAAGGTCAAAAATGTCGTCAAGGCGATACCTAGAGGTAACTCTATCTCAACTTGCTTGGCTTTATCTTCAACCGAGAGATAGCACTTGTTTGGAATCGACGAGTAGTGGTAAATATATGAAATTTAATTTACATATACGATCATTTTAATTATCCCAAGTAGTTGATTTATTGATTATCGAATTCAGCTTTCTTCATGGTGTATCGTCACCTTAAAAATAATTTGCTGCTCTTAAGCTTTGTTATCCTTTGTCGGAAATGACTAAATCCAAAGCGCGAGAGGAAGCCAAGCTATGTGGGGTTGCTACCATTAGGACACTTTCACATCACATCTAGATTGGATTCGGTAGCGCTATTAGATGTGAAATATTTGGATACTGGGTAAGGTTTGGCAGGGTCCAGCTTTGTATTGTCCGAAAAGTGCCATGGAGTATATGAGCTTCTCGGAAGTATATTACTAGAGGTATACTTCAAGGGTGGTGCACCTTCCTAGTCATTTGTTGGAAATTCTCCTTTTCTTGTTTGATTCAAACCTTTGAATTTGTTTTTCTTTAATTGCAATGGGAAGAGTCAACCACTCTTCGCGGTGTTTAATTATTGGTTTTGTTCATTCTATCAAGTTTGGATTGTTATCTTGTTTTATCCATTCTGTCCAGTTTAGAATTTGCTTGGATTATTTTCATTCCTTCAAGTTTGGTTTTTAATACTGTTGATGCCCATTCTTATTTGGATTTGTTTCTTGTTGTTTATCTCTACTCTTTCCTGTATGGATGTTATTCTTATGAGGTAAAACCCATTCCGCGTCAGCAGCGTGGTCTCATAGAACTTTTATATGTTCCCCATCATTTAAGTTTTCTCATGTTGTTATTTCCAAACTGGTCCGGGTGTTATCTTATTATAATGCTCGGGTCAGACAGAGTGTTTTCCTTGGTTGGCTTTGATGTTATGGAGATCTTATAGAGGAGCTGGAGATTCACCTATCGTAGTGTTTTATTTTCCACTATATTATATAG
Source organism: Allium fistulosum (assembly GCA_030737815.1). NCBI lineage: Eukaryota > Viridiplantae > Streptophyta > Magnoliopsida > Asparagales > Amaryllidaceae > Allium > Allium fistulosum. The sequence continues at coordinate 200,624,114 of CM060904.1, forward strand.
TATCCATATCATCAATTGTAAGGTCAGGATTTTATAACTATCCAGCTGTTAAGGTTTGTTTTCAACTCTGATATACTTTGTATTTTTGGAGTGACGGTTTTTACTATCTTTGTTATATTATATGTTGTCGATTCCATTATGAGATTCTAATTTTCTCTGGTCTCTGTTCTAATTTTCTCTGATTTTATAACTATCCAGCTGATAAGGTTTGTTTTTAACTCCGATATACTCTGTATTTTTGGAGTGACAGTTTTTACTGTCCTTGTTGTATTATGTGTTGTCGATTAACTCTGAGATTTTATTTACCCTAATAATCTGCCCTTTTGTAAATTGGATGTTCGACATTTGAACATAGTGGTAATATTTGGTGTCGACTTTTGATGGTCAAAAAGGAGGGTTGTTACAATTGCCCAAAATAGTAACTATCTCCTCATCCTTCTTTTGCTTTAATTCAATACGGTCCATCAATGACGGCCTAACCTCCATCGTTGCCAAGTGGCTTTAGGTGAGTTCTATTGGCGGTTGGAAGTTGAAGTTTGAGGGGAACTCCAACTACCTCCACTCGTATATAGAACCTAAGGTAGCATGCCTCCGCTAAGGGTGTTGGCGACGACATTCCCTTTTCTGAAGGTATACCGTATCCCAAAGTCATAGGATGCTATAAACTCCATCCACATCTGCTATCCAAGATTTAATTTTTTTGGAAAAATATGTATTTTAGCTATTTATGGTCGGTGAACAACTCAAACCTTTCCCTAAAAAGGTAGTGCCTCCAAATCATCAAGGCAAAAATAATAACTTCCAACTCCAAGTCATGAGTTGGGTATCTCTTCTCACGGTCCTTTAATTTCCTACTAGCATAAGCTATCACCTTTTCTTCTTGCATAAGAACTACTCCTAATCCTATGGCACATGCATCCGTGTAAACCGTAAATGGTTTCGTTCCATCATGAATGATGAGCACTGGTGCACTTGTCAATAGTTCCTTTAGCTTCTCAAACGCTTCTGTGCATTTCTTATCTTATGCAAAGACTAGATTCTTCTTGGTTAAGTGAGTTAAAGAGACTGCTATCTTTGCAAAGTCCTTTATGAATTTCCTATAATACCTGCTAACCTGAGAAAACTCCTAACCTTCATGGCATTCTTTGGAAATTTCCAACTCTGAATAGCTTCCACTTTTGCGGGGTCCACTGTTAGCCTATGTTCGAAAACAATGTGTCCAAGAAATCTCACCTCCTTCCTCCAAAAGTGACATTTTGAAAATTTGGCTTTAAGTTGGTGTCTCCTCAAAGTTCCTAGTGTATTCCTTAAATGATTTTCATGTTCTCCTTCACTCTTGGAGAATACTAAGATGTCATTAACAAAAACTACGACAAATTTATTCAACTGTCCCTTAAATACTCTACTCATCAAAACTCCAAAGTATGAGGGGGCATTTGCCAGTCCAAAAGGCATCACTTCCCATTTATAGAGTTCATCTGGCGTGCGAAAAGTGGTCTTTGGTTTGCTATCCTCTACAATCCTCAACTGATAAAATCTAGTTGCCAAGTCCAACTCGGAGAAAATTTTCGCTCCCATAAGCTGATCAAACAAATCGTCTATCATAAGTAAAGGATACATATTCTTCCTCGTTAACTTGTTGAGTTCCCTATAGTCGACGCATAGCCTTAATAAGCCGTCTGCCTTAGTGGAAATGACAACTGGGACTGCCCATTCCCAAGTACTCCGTCGAATGAATCCCTTTTGCAATAGCTCCAATGCTGATTATCTAACTCTCGCCTTTCTTTGGGGGGGCAGAGCGACTGTCCAGCGTCTTTCTTCAAATCAGTCCTAAACTCGATCTCCCTTCGGGGTAGGAGATTCGAGACTTCTTCAAAGACATCAGGAAATTCTCGAACTATGGGTATGGATGAAATCTCATTTTGAGATAGGCTTAAAGAATGTAAATAGAATAACTCAACTGAGTCCTAGGGTGTTCATTGATTCTCTATATCTTGTCCTCTACAACTCTTTAGCCATACAATCCTCCTATTGCAATCTTAAGATTGCATGTAGTAGGACCACCAATCCATTCCTAAGATAAGTCCATATAAGGAATGACTTTTTGGTTTATTCTATGGTGGCATGAATAATCATCTAAGTACTAACCTAAAGTTGTTGAGCGTATGGTACACTTAGTAGATTGTTTATCATTCTTTTGCGATGAGAAGGTTTGAACTTGAACACACCATGAGCTTTCTTTGCTAAAAGTTGTACTACGGTTAAGTATGGTGTGTGATTGTATCTTCGGGTTCTTATGCTGGAATTTCGAGGATGAAATATTCTATGTAGGGGAGAATGTAACGACCCAAAATTTCGAATACTTCATATTTAAATATCTAAATTATTTAAATATTTTGAACTTGGATAAAATGTTATTAAAAATATTTAATAACCTTATTAATCCCCTTTTAACTAATAACTAATGATGGTAAACTTGTTTTGGAAAAATGTTTACAAAAAGGTATTCTTCGAAGAAAAATCAATAATGTGACCAAAAATCGGTTTTGTCGATAAACAGCTTTTTGATCGATATAAATTGTTCGAGCTATTGTACATTTGTATAATGATCAAATAAATACATTAGCAACTAAATAATGCTTCTCTTCATAAAGAAAAATAGAAAGTGCTAGAATATTCAAAGTGGATAAGAGATATTATTTTGTTAAGGGTATAAAGGAAATTTGCCAATGGAAGTGATGTAATCATGTAAAGAATAAGTGATGGCTATGTGGAGTGGTGAGCCTTCCATGTCATGGTGGGAGTGGGATAATGAAAGCTTAGGTTTCACCATTTGAAGCCTATATAAGGAGAGGCATACCCTTGTTAAATAATCACAAATTCACGAAGCAAAACCGAGCTTTTCAATGTCTTCTTCTCTTATGTTCTAAAGAAAAAAAATACAAAACAACTCCAAATCCTTTCAAACTTGGAGTAGATCCTTAGGATAATATTATAACACATTCCACCATGTTAAATATTGAATAAGTGAAACAATGCTCCCCCATCAAGCATAGGCCGTGAGCAAAGATGGTCCATTTTTTGGCTAAGGCAATCGAAAGCAAAAGAAAGAAGGAAGGAAGAAGGTTGTTGCAAGTTGAGGTTAGACTTGGATTGCTTGAGCTTGCTTGTTTGATTGGTTAAAGGTGAGATAACTCACCACTTTGAAAGAAAATATAACCCATAGATGAAGTGTTTGATTGTGTTTAAGTTATTTGAATTGATATTGACATATGTTGAAATATTGGTTTTGATTCTTGCTTTGAAAGAAAGTGACATATGTAATCCATATGAACGGACTTGTATAACCTATAGCAAGGCCTTTAAACAAAGAATATAATTTTTAGTTGAACTTTGGTTTAGATTAGACTTGAATTTGGAAGTGCAAGTGATAGTCGCTATAGATGCACTTAGGAATTGTCTTGCATTAGACAATTACTATGGAACTTTATAGAGGGACCCTTATGGGTTTCTCACCATATTTATGATATTTTATATGTGTGTTTGCTTCCATAAAATGTTTGGATGATTAAAAATTGAATAACATATCGAAAAGTGGCCAAAACTTTACTTGTGCAAAACTGCCCAGTTTAGCCTCTATTTCTGGACTTTAAAGGTTTGATCAAATATTTCAATTTAAGTATTTTATTTCAATCTTTTAACAAGTGTTTAATAATTCTTATTAGAGTATTTTAAAAGTGGTTTGAGATATTTATTAGTTTTTAAGAATTAGTTGTAAATTTTTAAAAGAAGGAGTTTTACTTTAAAATATAATGAAAACTTGTTTTTTCAAGTATTAAAGGATTTTATAAACCTGTTATATCCAAGTAATATTTTGAGTAAACATTTTAAAACCTATTACATGCATTTTAAAGCATTTTAAAAGCATTTTTAATTAAATATAGATTTTATAAGATTAGTTGATTATTTTATTAAAGTATAAAAATCTTATTTAATAGTATATTTTAATGTGTTTTATTAAATATCTAGTTTTATAAATAAAAATTACTTTACATATGTATATCATCTATAAAGGGTTTTAAAAGTAAAAAAAATAAAGGTTCAAAATGGGGTAAAGAATTGCTTAATGGTTAAATGGTTAATTGTTTAAATTACTTGTTTGAAAAGTAATTAACTATGTTATACACTAAAAGGCAGCGAAGTAGGCTTTGCTATTTGTGAGAGTTAAGATTGAAATTCGAGCAGGGACAAAAGCAATAGAGCTCTTACCCACTGGCTTCCCTCTTGACGGAGGAATGGTTAATGTGAAAGTGTCGGAAACGTGTTAATCGTGTTGATTTCTTACTAGTTTATGGAAATCATCAATACTATACTTAACACTAAATGCCGAAGGATTGTCTATTTGTAAGATTCAAAGTGTCAAGGCAAGGCTTTGATATGCAACCTGTGCTTTAACTGACCTGACTTTACTCTTGGACGATGAATAATTAAGTTGGAATGTCGGAAACATGTTAAGTATATGAATCGTGATTTCTATAAGTGATCGTTTTAACTCGGTAATTGAGTTTTCAACTATTGAACCTAACCAATTATTAACTTTGATCTTTAAAAGAATGTTTTTAAAGATAGTAATAGGTATGGAATGGTTTTGGGTTTATTGTGACAATGTGTTAATCACATTTGTTTTTAACCCTTTTTTATTATACTTATGAATGTAAATAGATCTTTAAAAAGAATGTTTTAAAGACATAAGTGCAATGGTTTTGGGTTTGTAGTGACAATATTTATGTAACATTAGTCTTAAACTTTTGAATGGACTTGTGAAAGTACTTAGATCCTTAAAATGGATATTTTGGAAGGAAATTAAAAGTAAGGAATCTTTTAGAGAAGAATAGAAGAAGTAAAGGTTTAAAGTAAGCAATCTTGTTAATGATTTGTGAATATATTTATACCAATTAAGATAAGTATATGGATACTTTATGAAGTGTTAAAAGTGTAAAATGAATAGTAGTGATTGATAAATGAAGTTTTATTTGGTAAAGAGAAGTTTTACTAATAAAAGAGGCTTTAATTAATAAAAAGTATTAATTAAATAAAAAGGAGATTAGTGGTCGCTTGCATGACTTTATCGTGCCTTATGTGTTATTTCATTTGTGATAAGTTTGTAAGACTTGATTCCTATTTATGACCATCTACCTTGAACGGGATAGTCGATTAGTCAGCTATTGAAATTAACCATAATAACTTAGGAAATATCTAAAAGAAACATGAGGTTTATGTGGTACAATTATCTTCGAAGATGTCATACTTTACGTATAAACTCGTCTTACTCTTCTAGGAAAAATGATAAGGAAATCTATTTGGATAGGAGATTAACTCTACCCTTATGTATTGTTTATTTATTTTTGAAAGAACCGGGGTTAAGTTAACCAGGAATTCATCGACTGGATTTGAAGAGTCCGGGATTGGTAAGTGTTTTACTTACCAAATACCACTGCAAAACTTGTATATGGGTTCTATGTTTTGAAAGAGGTTGCAAAGGAGAATCTATGTCGAGATTCGAGATCTACTCGAGATGTTGGAATCCATGTAGTGATTCGTGACCTGTTCCAGATGATGGAATCCATTCAAGGATTCTTGTTCTGTTCGAGTGATTAAGACCCATGTGAAAGATGTCGAACATAACCTCGACATCGGAAATGATAGAAAATAGAGAAGGATGCCCAACCTGGGGTTTAGCCAACCCACGTTAGTGTATTATCAACTCCATATCTCGAGATACTTATCGATTGTCGGCCGATGGGAGTTGATGATATTTGGTTCACATTGTTCGCGTTTATGTTCGAACAATGGGCTGCTAGTGTTTACCTTAATAGTATATTTATCTAGAGATATACGATGCTCGGAAGGTACTTTCTGACCCTTGTGCATGGAGTTTAAATTTGGCTTCTCCAAAGAGATCTCCATGGAAAAATCCAATATATGAACTTACCTTAGCGGTTTTGAATGTAACTTAAATATGTTGTAGCGTGACCACTGTAAGCATCACTTCTATTTGATATGATTTATATTCTATACCTTAGACATTATCTATCATATCACTATATTAAACATAATGAATGGTTGGTTGCTTTGAGAGAAAAACCGTTACGGGAATCCATATGGTCTCGATGGTTAATATTACTTATCACACATATCCCTTGAGTTTCTTATGCTGATTTACCAGACCGATCTGGGTGTTATTTTCCTATAATGCTTGGGTTAGCTCTGTGTATATTTCTAGATTTAGCTTTGGACGCTTTGGAGCTTATAGATTAGAGCTGGATGATTACCTGTTGTAGTACTTATTTCCAATGCATTATAGTATTGTATATATCAGCATTGTAAGGAAGGGTTGCTATAACTATCCCGGTTGATGATAGTACTTAGGCTTTGTAACTCTGAAATTTTTGTATTTAGAGTATTCCTTTATACTAATCTTTTGATATTATATATTATCATTCTTCTTGTAACGACCTGCCCTTTCGACCTTCAGAAGTTGACATTAATACATCCACGGTATTCATGTGCCGAGCGTCTGAGTGCCGAAAGACAGATTATTTAGGGAAAAGAAAGCAAAGACAGAATAGAATCTCACAACGCGACGAGCAATCTATAATATAACAATGATCTTTATAAAAGAAAACTGAACTTTATTATACATATATCAATCAGAGTCAACTAATCAATCAATAGCCTAGTTAGTTATAATAACCTATCCTCACAATTGCCAATAAATATAAACAACCAATGCAGTAGAAAATAGAAAATATGTGAATACGAGTTGGAGGCATCCATATCGCCTCCTAAAGCTCCAAGTATCTAAAACTGAATCTGTAAATATGCTCAGTGTGACCAGAGCATTATAAGAAAAATAACGCCTGGATCAGTCTGGTAAACCAGCGTGAGAAACAAACCATAATTGGATTTTAATGTTATAAAAATCTTTTGAAAATAAAGTCTCTAGTTGATACCAACTGTCACGACCCGGCTTTCTATCACCAGAAAGACGTATCATGAATAAAGAAAGAAAGCGATAGAAGAAGAAAAGAAAGGAAAGAAGAAACTCAACACAATCAGAAATCTCACAGCGGAACGAATGAAGTATAATATATCACATAGATATTACATAGTCTCATATACATCAGAGTTACATAACTTATTCATCTCATATTAGACAGTTATAAACACCTGTCTATCATACAACTCAAGTACATCAATACAATACAGACACAACTCTAACACAGCGGAACCACAATATATCTAAACGTTGAAGCCTCCTGCTCCATATCTCCTCCAGAATTCGTCAAAGCTAACCTGAATTCCTTGACTACTCATACATAATATGAGTACCCAAGAGTTTAAGAATTTACAGGAACATTTGGAACATTTCGTTTCTGAACAGAAGAACCATTTTCAAGTAGTGTTCGATCGTTTACGATTTGAAATTCTGTATCTCTTGACCTAGTCACTATTATGATTTAAGTTTAAGGAAGTCTTTAGCATCTGTGTCAGTAGTGCAGCCTGGAATGTTCTGTGTGCCACAGTAAGATCTTTTGGCTTATCATTCTCCTAGAGTTGGAGTTCAGAAGCAGTAGAGTGGATCCATTTCTTCGATGGATTGGTTAGTCAAGCATGAGCTGTTCTGATTGGTTAATAGAGAACGGTTTTCTTTGGAATTAGGCTAGGTTGATCGCAAAAGTGACTTGCGATAGTTGAGTGTTCTCTTGAGTTATTGGAGATTTTTCCGGATGTCTTCAGGAAGTTAGAGGTTTTCCTTAGCATTTGGAGATTGAGTTTTCGTATCGACTAGGATTCTAGGAGTGATACCAGTGGTTCAACGTATAGATATGTTATGGTTCTGCTGTGCTAGTGTATCTGTATCTCCGCATTGTATTTGAGTTGTAATAACTAGACCGATGTTTATAACCGTCTAGTTTGTGATGTATAAGCTGTGTAACTCTGATAATTGTTATATGCTATGTAATAGCTTATGTGATTAATATAATTTATTCGTTCCGCTATGAGATTCTGATGTTGTTTAGTTCTTTCTTCTCTATATTTTCTCTTTTCTATCCCTTTCTTTCTTATTAATGATGCGTCATTCTGTGGAATGAATGGTGGGTCGTTACAGTTGGTTTAATTAATTAAGTTTAATTAATTTAAAATAATCATTGGATGATTAAAATAGTACAATTACTTAGTGAAGTATAGGATGTAATTGATTGAAGAATGAAAGTAATTTGGATTTAATTACTCTGTGTAATTAATCAAGAGATTAATTAAAGATAATTAATTAAGGAGTAATTAATTTATGTGATGAAGTAATTAAGGGAAGTTAATTACTGGATGAGATTAACCAAGATTGATTTATAAATGTGGTTTAATTAAAGATTAATTACTTAATGTAATTAATTTAAATAGAGTAATTAATAATTAAAGTAGTAATTAGGGATCATTAATTAATATAATTAATGATGTAATTAAGGTTTGATTAATTAAGACTAATCAATCAATAATAAGTGATTATAAGGATCATTAATTAATGTAATTAATTAAGGATAAATGTAACTAATTGTAGTTAATTAATTAATGAAGTAATTAAGGTAAATTACTGTATTTGATTAAGGATAATTAATTTGTAAAATTAATTAAAGGATAATTACTTAAAGTAATTAAAGAAAGATTAATCAAGGGTGATTAATTAAGATAAATACTTAGAGAATGATGAATTAATTGGATTTGTAATAAGGTAAGCAGGATTTATATAATAGAGGTAATTAATTTAATTTATTTTAAATTAATTAGAGATGAAGTAATTAATTTAATTCATTTTAAATTAATTATAAATGGTGATTAATAAATCATTGCTTATGGATGTTGAATGATATTGATTTTCCTTGAATGGTTTGAGATCTCAGATTTGAGATAAGTGATGCTGTGTGATATGGATGCTTTGGTTGAAGTATGATGACAATGTGAATTATCTATTTGTGATGATAATGCAGATTATCTATTGTGATATTGTGAATTATCTATCTGTGTGTATATAGATAATAGAATTGAATTGTTTTAACTTTAAAACAACTTGGACTTAAAAGATGGCGTTTTGGATTTCGATGAGACCGGGATCGGGTTTCCAGATTTGGATATCCGAAAACCACATCGATCCAAATTAACGATAGGTCGTGAATCTCAAGTGAAAATGAAGATTCAGAGTGCAAGGGTTATTGTCGTTAACTTTGAGGGTGATTCCAAAATGAGTGTAACGAGATAATGCCTTTGGTTTCGTTCGAACCCGGAACGAACTTGTATGGATTGAATGCTTTCAGCACATCGTCAGGTGGACGATGATCATTCTAAGTGATGTGTTCTGTTAAGGTAATCGTAGCCTCAAGCCTCATCAACCGGGAATGGCTAAAACAGGGGAGGTGCACGCAAGGTTAAGTGGGTAGCACCCAAGTAGGATAAGATTTTCCCTTGTTTAGAGTCCTTTTTATTTCGGCTGGGTGGGCGGTTGCTAGCTACAACCACGGGGTTGTCTTATTCGGACTATCCAGTAAGGGGTAGCTCCGTCTTTGTGTTGCTGGGGGTCGGGAGGGATCCTCGGTACGTTGATCTAGGCCACGTACTGTGATGGGCGGTATCCCAGTAGCGCTGCCATTGCATGGAATCCATTCTCCAATAAGTGCCGTACGTTTTAGTTGTGCCCAACTATGTTGGAACGTTAGATGTAAGCATTCCAGCTAGATTCTATTTTTACTTGAAAACCCTAGACACTATTGTAATATAACTGGATTTCCTATCAAATGTTTTGGTTAGCGTAAGGTAAAAAATTACCCATGTTTATTTGTGGGAAGTCTTACGTGATACCTTTTGTTTTCAAAGAATTTTCAAAGTTAAGCAACTTTAACCTGTTACTCACACCAGACCCATGTCTGACCCGGAGTTTATTCTATTTTTCCTTAACTCTTGGGTACTCAAATTTTTATGAGTAGCCAAGAGATTCAGGTTAGCTTTGACAAATACTGGAGGAGTAATGGAGCAGGAGGCTTCAGCGTTTGTAGATATATATGAGTGGTTCCACTGTGTTGATCTCTGAGTCGTTTGTTTGAGTTGTATCTTAAGTTGTAATAACTAGACATGTGTTTATAACCGTCTAGTATGTGATGTATTATCTGTGTAACTCTGATAGCTGTTGTATACTATGTTATACTTATGTGATTAATATAAATTATTCGTTCCGCTGTTGAGATTCTGATGTTGTTCTTTCTTTCCTCTATCTTTTCTCTTTTCTATCCCTTTCTTTATTATTAATGATGCGTCATTCTATGGAATGAATGGCGGGTCGTTACAGTGGTATCAGAGTGGGTTAAGCAAGGACCTTGGCTCTGGTGGGTTTACTCATTAAGGATAGGGATAACGGTACCCTAGAATGAGTTGAGTGTATATATATGAGTGCGTACTTGTTATTTTCTTATATAAAGATTTTAAAATTGGTTTTAAAATTGAATGATTTTTATATAAGTAAAAATTTTCCAATTATTAAAAAAATTGGTTGTTGATTATTGGAGTTAAATAAAATAATGAGAATTAAGTGGTAACAGAAATACAACCAAATTGAAATTGAATGAAGATAAGTTTGAGATGAATCCAAACTGAAATTAAGATCCTGAATTTGTGGAAGTGTTTTCAGAATAAGATAATATATAGTGAATTTGTTTTCAGATATGATAACCTTGGTTATTACCCTAAAATGTTTGTTGTATCTTGATAATGAAATGTTTTAAGGAAATAACAATTTAGATAAGTATGACTTATAAATTGAAGATAATTTAAGTTGTGAAGTTTTAAATCTAAGTTCAGAAAATTTGGAATTTGTTTCAAAGTGCTAAAAGAAATAATAAATAGTATTATTTGAATGAAAGGGTCCTTTTTCAAACAAGAGTTGTTTGAAAATTTTAAATTGTTTTGAATTAAACCAAAGGTGGTTTAAATTTAAAATATAACTTGGCGTGTAAAGGAAATAAATATGTATAAATGAGGATATACATAATACCAAAGATGATTTGAAATAAACTCTAAGTGTTGAGTTTTAAATTTTTCCTTGGAATGTGATGTGAAACCCATAGTGAAATTGATATTGGAAATTTGCGGATAAGAACTGTAAAATGATTTTTGAAATGGAAAGGTATATTTTGAAAAAATGAATGATGAAATAAAATGGGAGTTGGATATTTCTATGATTAGAACTCATTAAAAGTAATGTAAGTGAATAACTTTATACAGAAATCAAACTTGAATATTGGTTTGGCATAAACAAAGTTGTGTATATTTATATTTTTGATAAACTCCCCTTGTTGAATCTATAGCCAAAAGAAAAAGGGTTTTTGAAGTATTTGAAGTATAAAAAGGGAATTTATACAAGTATGAAGTGATCCAAAGATTTTCAAAGTTATATATATATATATATATATATATAAAGGATCTTATGAGAATGATTTTGGAAAAGGTTTTGGGAACCTATGAATTTGGAAAAGGCTTTTGATTTTTGGGAAAATTAATTTTGGAATTTGGAAAGCCTAGTTTGAGAATTATCGATTTAGGGATTCGATTTTGTGTAAAGGATATTTTTATGAAAATCATAAAGGGTACGATTTGAAAAATACTATAAGAGTATAATATAAAGTGTTTTGAGATTGGCTCTAGGGAAAAAGGCGCTCCCTTGAAATGAACTTCTCAGGAGTGCCACAGGGTGGTACTGCCTTGAGCACTAAGGGGGGTTCTAAAGTTGATCCTGTGAGGAGTCCGGACAAACTAGTTCCTGAGGATTGTTGGGTAGCGAAAGTCGAGGGCGCTGATGCCTACAGGGGCATTTGGGTTATGCTATGACGATAGTGTAACTCGATGTCGCTGCGATCTACTGTGTGGACCATAGCGAAAATCGTGTGGAGGATGAGTGCCAACAGTCTACACTTGATTTTGCCGGGAAGGCAACGTAACATCGGTAGGCTGCGATCTATGGTCGAGTGGAGGTGTTTCATTCTTTTGGCAGTGAAATTCGAGGGCCCTGATGCCTACAGTTATATGGTTTTTGCTGTGATAGCAATGTAAAGCCCGGGTATAACTATGATCTGTAGCGGGTTCCATGGTGTAATCGAGGAGCGTGGAGGCCTACAGTTATCTATGGAATTTGCCGGGATGGCAACGTAACCATCGGGTTAACTGCGATCATGGATGGGGTGATGATTTCCAGAGCATTCTCACCAAAAATATTTTCTCTATTTTCAAAAGTGTTTTCTATATTTTCAATAAAATTATTTTCCAAGTATTTTCACCGGATGTTGAAAACGGGTTTACCAAGTACTTATAGATTTTCAGTCTTACGCCTGATCAACGTATGACCGAATTTCTGTGAGAACAAGGATGGACTGGTTGAAACATCGAGTTATATATAAAAAAAATTTGTAAAAATTATTTTAGTAATATTATATAGACTTTAAAAAGTGTTTTAAAAATGATCAAAGGAAATTTATCTGATCTTAAGCATTTTAATGATTCTGGCTTCGTTCCTTTTCGAGGACGAAAAGATTCTAAGGGGGGAGGAATGTGATAACCCGGATTTTGGAATATCTGTTAATTGATAATTAACTGGGTTAATTAATAGAAATACTGATAAATCAGGGAATAAATATTTTTATCTGGATAAATATTTATTTGATAATCTATTGGTATAATCATTTAATTGGAAAAATTATTATTTTCAAACAAATTGAATTTGTGTTTGTTTAAATGTATAAATTTGGGTCGATTTTAAATTGGATTTTTAAATTGAATTTGAATTTGAATTTGGATTAGAATATTGAAATTCAAAAGATAGAGATATATCTTAAATATATTTTGGATTTGAGAATATATTATATTTAGAATATAGATTGTTTTATATTATTTTCTTTTTAAAGGAATTTATTTATATATGTATTTATTAATTAGGAAATTAATTATAAAAAGCTTTTTAAAACATTTAAAAATTTATTTATGCATGCAAGTTACATGTGTTAAGATTTAAACCTCTCTAAATAACATGTGTAATTAGATTAACAAGCCTAAATGACAAATGTTTATTTTTTTACAAGTGTCACTTATTATTTTATTTTCTTTTATATTTTTCATAAATCCTAATTTAGTCTATATATACATCTTTCCCCTTTTTCTTCAATTCTTTTCCTATTCTTCATTTTCATTACAAAGAAAACTCAAATTTGTTAAACATTCCTCAACTAGATCAAAACTCAAACCCTGTAAAACAAATCACCAATTCAAAACAAAACCTATAACACTAGAACCAGTAAACAAATCAAAGGTACAATTTGAAACCTGAGGCTAAGCTAATTCAATTCAAGATTCTACAACATCAGATTTAAGCTCAGATTCAAATCAAGTGGCAAGATCAAAAATTCAACATCAACTTAAACAAATTCAGAGTTTAAAGCAAATCAAGTTAAAATTGAAAATCAAGTTTCAATCAACTGTTAGATTCCAGGCTTTCTTTGCTTTGCCTGTCCAAGTAAGTAAACCACTTTTATAAAATCCTAAACATGTTATATCTTGATGATCCTTGAAGTATGACATGAAATGTGCTTGAATGATTGTGTGAATATGCCTGCATGTCTGTCTATATATGGAAATGATGAATGTACATGTCTGTATTTTAAGCTCTGTTCATAGATTACAGAACCTGTTCAAAAAAATTCACATCATCTCACCTAAACAATTTTAGACTTTGATCTCTGAATGAAAAGGGTTTGTATGTGTATAACATCATTTCTAAAAATAGATTCAAGTGAAAAATATTGAGTAAATATTTTGAAAATAGAAATATACAGTGAAAAGTTAATTCAAGGCAGAAAATCAATTGTCTGGAAATCGTGTTTCAATTCCATAACTCGATTCGTATTAGAAAATTATGATTTTAGGTAATGGTTTCAAGATATTTAGGTTGATAAATCGAGTGATATTGGGAGTTGAACGGAAATTGAATTTGTGTCGAATTCTGGCGATCAAGTGGATTGTGAACTTCGGGTTTGAGGCTGGAGCACGCTTATAGGTCAGGGATCTAAGGAAAAATGGTGGAGGGATTTATAGTTCGCCGTGATGGTGGGTCTACGGCAAGTTAGGGTTTAACAACCTGATTAGGACGACGTAGTTGTTGAAGCACGGGTGTCACCAGGGTTGTATCGGAGTCAACCGAAGATGGGGGAAATGAAACGTTGGTCAGTGGCGAAGTTTTGGGTAGGTCGGTGAGTTTTCCGATGGCTTGTGGCGGCAGAACGAGATGGTTTTTGGCGATCGAGTTTTGGTGCCTGATGTGCTTGACTTGCTCAAATTCGATTTTCGAATTTGCTCGAAATTCTGTGTGGTCATTTGGGTCGAGATAGTTGATGATGACTTGCTGGTGGTAGCGAAGTTGGTCAGAGGGAGGCCGGTCGATCGTGCACGGTGGTTGACGTGTGCATCTGGATTTTTGGGTTTGGGAAAGAAATGTTTGGCCCAGAGTATTTCATGATTTCTCACGTGTTCAACTCAGAGTTGATGAAGTGAGGTAGCTGTGTTTTGTTGTCTCGAGTTTTTCATATGTTTGTCTCGGGAAATTTGTTGTTTTGCTTGGGAATGTTTGTTTCTAGTTTCTGGTTTAACAAAGTTTCATATTATATTTTTAGAAGTTGAATTTTAAAGATAATTACTTAGAATAAGTAATTAATGGGCAGTTAATGTGGGGATCATTAACTAGTGGTTAAAAGATGATTAATTAATTTAGGTAATTAATTTAAGATAATTAATTGGTTTAATTAATTAAGGATAAACTTGAAATTGATTAAGGATTAATTACTTAATGTAATTAATTAAGTGAATTACTTAGTGTAAGTAATTAATGTGTAATTACTAAATGTAATTATTTTGAGAGGATAATTACTTTGAAAGTAATTAAGAAAGTAATTAAGGATTAATTACTTAGATAATTAATTAAGGTTAATTAATTAATGTGATTAATTAATAGATAATTAATGAAGGTGATTAATTAAAGAGTTAATTAATTAATATAAGTAATTAAAGGATTAAGCTGTTGAGGGTTAATTAATTTAACTAACAATTAAAGGTTAAATTAATTAATAATCGAGGTAAATTAATAGAGATAAATTATTTAAAGTAATTAAAGATTAATTACTTAGTGTAATTAATTAAAGGATTAATTAATTAAAGAAATTAATTAAGGGTTAGTTAATTAATGAGTGTGATTAATTAAAGGATAAATAAATCAATGTAAGTGATTATAAGATAATTAATTTGAGAAGTTAATTAAGGATCAATGTAATTAATATGGATGAGTAAAGGATTTGTGTAATTAATTTAGAGTTAATTACTTATTGTAATTAAAGGATAATTAATCAAGGGTGATTAAATTAAGATGGAAAAACTAAAGGATGATTAATTAATTGGTTTGTAATTAATTAATGTTAAGTAAAGATAATCTAAGTGATTAGATTAGAAATTTATTTAATTAGAGATAAATTAAATTAATCTTGGAAGTGATAAATCTTGCTTATGAATGATTGAATGATGTTAAATGTCTTGAATTGGTTGATATTTCTATATGAAAAGATTTGTGATATGTTATGTTTGGGGTGGAATAGTGATAATGTGGTTATCTCTGGATGATGAATTACTATGTAAAAGCGATATCTTGCATCTAAAGTTTGAATTGTATTTCATTAGAATAACTTGGGTTAAGATGACATGGGACTCGAAGAGACCGGGGTCGGGTATCAGTAAATACCCGAAATCACTTCGATTTGAAATCTTCTATAATTCTTTATAGATTGATATGTGAAATCAATGGGCTGGATTGGGATAATATGGACCATTTAAACTAAGTTGGATACTTAGATATTGTTTTGTGAAAATAAGTGATGACTATATAAGTTGTTTAGGTGTAGTAAGTGCGAGTTACCCCGGGTTTTAAATAAGTTCTATGGATTGGAATTTCTTGTTAGATGAGTTTACTCACATTGGTTTTGTAGCCTGACCCAAGTGTTACTTTGATGTAATGCTCGGGTCAGACCAAGTATTACATATTTCTAGGTAAGGACGTTCTGGAGCTCAGGAGGCGAGCTGGATGGCAGGAACGTATGAAGTGTAATCCGCTGTGATATATTATGGTTATTTGGGACATGTTGATTTTATCTGTCCAGTGTTGTGTATTTGTGTAACTCTGATGTATTAAAGTGTTAAGTACAGTTTTTCATTTGTATAACTGCTATTTTATATGATTTTATATTTTGATCCGCTGCGAATGTGAGAATTCTGTGGTTTGGTGTTTCTGTTTTCTTCTTCTTCTTCTATCTCTTTCTTCTTTCCTCTAACTATCCGGAATTTTCGGAATCGAAATTTCCGTGTCGTTACATTTGTGCCGCACATAAACACGGACGGGTTTTTACCTTACGATAACCAAAACATTTCATAGGAAATCTTCTGATATTACAATAGTGTCTAGGGTTTAAAATAAATATTGAATATAGCTGAAATGTTTACATTAATTAAATTCTAGCATAATAGGTATACAATTAAGTCCATAAAGACAAATATGGGAGAATGAATTCCATACAATGTGTAACGACCCGTATTTTTACGGATCGAAACATCGTAAAACAGTTATCATTTGGTCGCATTGTTGATAAGTCATCCATAGTCTAAGTCCTAGGTCGTAGAGTAGTTAGGTCGGAGTAGACGACCTAAGAAAGTGGAGCGACCTATAGGAAGTTGGCGACCTAAGAGAGTGAGCGACCTATAGGAGTTAGCGACCTATAGGAAGTTGGCGACCTAAGAATTGGAGCGAACTATAGGAGTTAGCGACCTAAGGAAGTAGCGAGTTAGTAGTTAGCGACCTAAGAAGTTAGCGGCAATGACCTAGTGGTTAGCGACCTAAGGGTTAGCGAGTTAAGGAGATAGGTGGGTTGAGTCGTTAGGTCGCGTGGATGTTAAGTCGTGAGCTTCTATGTTCAGTTAGGTCGTAAGCGACCTAAGTTAGTTAGGTCGTGAGCTGCTGTGTGTGTTAGGTCGCGTGTGTGTTAGGTCGCATAAGAGCTAAGCTGCATCTGGGTTAGGTCGTAGGTCGCGTGAAAGCGCATGTGTGTTAGGTCGCGACTTAGTTAGGTCGCGTAAGGGCGAATCTGCTAGGTCGTAGAAGCGCATGTGTTAGGTCGTAGGTCGTAGAGGCGCATCTGTTAGGTCGTGGGGTTTTAGGTCGTGGGTTTTTAGGTCGTGGACGACCTAAAAGCGAGCGACCTAAGGAAAATCTGCCTATAAATAGGTGGGTTCTTCTTCATTTTTGGGATCCGGATTTTGAAGCGACAAAGTGCTGCCATTTTGAGAGCTCGAGTTCTACACTTCTTCACTTCTTTTCTCCACTTTAATCTTGTTCTTCCTTCCATCCAAATCGAAGATCAAATCGAAGATCCAAGAGCTTAGATTGAAGATCTACATCCATCGAAGAGAGATTTCATCATTTGAAGCGGATTTGTGATAGATCGAGTTAGATCCTTCGCTGTCCAGATCTGAAGTGTGTTGCTTTTGAGGTGTTTAGGTGATTTGGTGAGTGGTGATTATCTCTCACACGGATCCAAAGGAGTATATCGGATCGTTGGCTTGATTTTGTGTAAAGTAGTGGTTTTCATGCATTTTTGTAAACTTAAGTATAGATCCATTTTTCATGATGATTTGGCATCCATTTTACTATATGTTAACCTATGCAAGTTCATTCATCAAGATTATAGAGATATTGCTCATGTTTTTATGCTTGTTAGACTTTAGACTCTTTATTTACGAAATTGCCATTATTGTTATAATTGTTCATTAGATCATATTTGAATGCTTGACTACTTGGATTAATGTTTGACTTGATTGATTGCTATGAATTAGATGATTGATGATTTGATTTAGACAAGATGGTCGAAGATGATTCAAAAGCTAAGGGAAAGGCTCTTGAATTGGAAAAGCTGCTCGTGGCATATGTAGCGGATGATGAAGCTCATATGGATAGATTTGATGATGATGTTGAGATTAGGCTTTGCTATGATGAGATGAGGCGAAGCATAGTATGAGATAGTCTTGGTCTAATCCAGACGGGATCATTCCAAGCATGTTGACAACTCGATGAAATGGTTCGAGTTTGAGGATAATGGTTTGCTCGAGAGGCGCTTGAGCTAGTATGGAAATAGTCGTCGAGGAGGATGACTAGAAGGCTGAGATCTCATCATTGTTGAAGGTTCTAGCATGCTCAAAGCAAGAGTACGTTGGGCAGATTCGATAGTCCCTGAAGGCTACTGATTGGTAGTCGAGTACTCTGGGCAGATTCGATAGTCCTAGGCACGGGTCACGATGACGTGCGGAGTTATGTCTAGAACCGGGGTTTCCATTAGCCCTTGACGGACGGCTGAAAGAATGTGCCAGTCATTCAATTAACGATGATATCGAAGCAATGATAACAGTGATAGCCAGAGTCATGGATGTTTGGTTGTATCGTCATTCGGTCTCAAGAGCGGTATTTTCTGGGTGCTTATCTGATCTTGGTTTAGGCCTTGGTGGTTTGTACTTGGAAAACATCGCCCTTGACTCGAGTGATAATTGCTTTACTTTAAATTGTATGCTTTGCTATGTTTGCTTCTGCTTAGTGTGTGTCTGGGGGCTATCACTGTAGAAAGAGGTGGAGTGGGAGGGTTGGATTCCTATTCCTTTTTTCTTTATGCTCTTTGGTATGTTGTTAGTTAATTTACCGCTCACTAAGACTGTTGTCTGACTCAAGGCTTTATGTTTTAACTCTTATTGCCTTGGGTTGTTCGTCCATTTTGGGACGGGCAGACTAGGTAGCAGGTGACAGGTGCTGTTCTTGCTTTCCACGATGCTGATGACGAAGACGAGCTGAAGGATTGCATATTATTTCTTACTATATGTACTGGATGTTCCGCTGCTTGTATATTCTCTGAGTGATATGTAGTGAGGCTTGTTGTATTGACTATTCAGATGTTTGTATTCAATTATTATGAAGCTTAATTGATGAGATTCATTTGTGAAGCTTTACTATATATGTTCTCTATTGTATTTTTATCCATGCACTGTGAGTAATACGATAGATTCTGCTGTTTTAACTTTACCTTGACAATCGTCCATGGCTGCCTGGCACACTTTACAGCGCTCTATGTCTATGTTCAGTGCAGGGGTCATGGGCGGTCGTCACATTTGGTATCAGAGCTTTGGTTAATTGATTTTACCCAACGCTCACTGACGTAACTACGTATGAGAGACGTAATTGTATTTCGATGGATGATTACTATATATAATATAGTAGCTTAGAATGATTTAAACCCTTTATGCAGTTATTTCTCAAGGTGTGCTGATCATTTCTTTTATAGATATTGAGAATGAGTCGAAGAGGGAGACCGGCTGCTAGGGAAGGCCATGCTACTGAGGGGGCTGCTGATTATGCTGCTATGTTCGAAGCTATGATGACTTCGATCATGAGAAGGATGCCAGCTCCGGGGCCATCGGTGGATGTTGGAGTTCAAGTTCAAACTCCAAAACCGGTGGATTTCGCTAAGTTGTGTAAGGACTATACTGCTCTTGGAGGAAAGGTTTTCTTAGGAACAGAGTCAACCATTGAAGTCCAGAGGTGGATAAATGCTTGTAGAAGGATCTTTGGTGATTTGGGAATCGAGGATGCGACTAAGAGGAAGTTAGCATCAAGACAGCTTCAAGGAAGGGCTTCTGATTGGTGGAATTCTATCACCATTGATACTCCAGTGGAAGAAATTACTTGGGAGAAATTCCAAGTCAGATTTGAAGCTAAGTTCATTTCTACAGCTCAGAAGTCTGTTCTGTTCAAGAAGTTTGTGGAGCTCATGCAAAATGGAAGACCAGTTCTTGAGTATGTTTCTGAGTTTGAAGCTTTGTCCAAGTATGCCCGGTCATATATTGAATCTCCTTACCAGAAGAACGAGAAGTTTGTGACAGGCTTGGACAGTTATCTTGGGAGACAGTTAGTGGATCATTTGGACGATCCATTTGAGAAGCTTGTAGAAAAGGCTCTCAGGCATGAGAATCCGTTTCCTAAAGAGGGATCTGTTGTTGCTGTGACCAAGGAGGAGTCTAGACCACAGCAGGGTGGAAACAAGAAGAGGAAGCAGCAGCAGCAAAAGGGTAAGGATGGCCAGAAGAAGCCGAAGGGCGAAGTGACCTGCTACAATTGTCAGCAGAAGGGCCATTTCTCTAGAGATTGTAAGAATCCAAAGGTGCCGGTGAAGTGCCACAACTGTGACAAGCTAGGGCATGTTAGGAAGAATTGTCCAAAACCGCGAAAGGACAAGCAGATTATGCAAGCTTATGCTTTGGGAGCTGTTCCATCATCTTCGAAATCTCCTACCGCTGTAGAGAAAGGAAAGAGTGTGGTGGTTCAAGGTACTCTTTCCATATGTGGTGTTCCAGTTAGAGTTCTATTTGATACTGGGGCATCACATTCTTTTGTTTGTAATGAACTTGTAAGCCGGTTGGGTTTAGAACCGGATATTGTTGATAGGCCATTGGTTGTGACTAATCCAGTTGGGGGTTCGTCTTGTTTGAGTATGTTATCTCGTGGTCTGATTGTATCGAGTCATGATTGCTCTTTTGTTTGTGATTGTTTTGTTCTGAACTTTGCGGGGTTCGGAATTATTTTGGGTATGGACTGGCTTAGGAAGTATGCGGCAAAGGTTGATTGTGATAGGTTGGAGGTGACAGTCGAGAATGTGGAGGGGCGAAAGATTGTGATACGATGTAAGCATGAAGAAGGCGTCTTCATGAGCTTCATGTATTCGCTGGTTGTTCCACGGGATGGACTGTCATTTGTGCCAATCGCTAATGGATTTGAGGATGTCTTTGACGAGGTCAAAGGGTTACCGCCGCATAGAGAGATCGAGTTTCGTATAGATCTAGTTGAAGGAGCCAGACCTGTTGTGATGCCTCTTAGGCGGATGGCGCCTAGGGAACAGCAGGAGTTGAGGGTGCAGGTTGATGATCTTTTACAGAAAGGATTCATTCGGCGTAGTGTGTCCGAATGGGGTGCACCAGTTGTGTTTGTAACCAAAGCGGATGGATCGCTGAGGTTGTGTGTGGATTATCGTGAGCTGAATAAAGTGACTAAGAAGAACAAGTATCCATTGCCGAGAATAGATAACTTGTTTGATCAGCTTCACGAAGCTAAGGTGTTTTCTCAGATGGATTTGGCAACGGGATTTCACCAGTTAAGAGTGGCTAAGGATAGTGTACCAAAGACTGCTTTTAGGACACCATCCGGTTTCTTTGAGTGGCTGGTAATGCCATTTGGATTGACTAATGCGCCAACATATTTTGTGGATCTTATGAATAGAGTGTTCAGAGACCAGTTGAGTAAGTTCGTGCTAGTGTTCATGGATGATATTTTGATTTATTCCAGAACTGAAGAAGATCACAAGACGCACTTGCGTATTGTTTTGGAAATCTTACGGAAACATCAGCCGAAGGCTAAGTTTTCGAAGTGTCACTTCTGGAAGAGTGAAGTGAGGTTCTTAGGCCATATTATCTCTGGAAGTGGAATAGCGGTTGATCCCGCTAAGGTGGCAGCAATCCAGGATTGGGTTAGACCTAAGAATGCATCGGATGTGAGAAGTTTTCTTGGATTAGCAGGATATTATCGTCGATTTATCAAAGACTTTTCCAAGGTAGCTGCACCATTGACAGGATTAACGAAAAAGAACCAAGTGTTCAGATGGGATGATAAGAGTGAGCAAGCTTTCATAATCCTGAAAGAGCGATTGACAAGTGCTCCTGTTTTGACTATTCCAAGTGGGAATGATGAGATGGTGGTTTACACCGACGCATGTGGTACTGGACTTGGAGCAGTGCTGATGCAGAGGGATAAAGTTGTTGCGTATGCAAGTCGACAACTGAAGCCGCATGAAAGGAATTATCCGACTCATTATTTGGAGTTGGCGGCGATTGTTTTTGCTCTGAAGATGTGGAGACATTATCTATTGGGAGTTCGATTCGAGTTGTTTATAGATCATAAGTCGTTGAAGTATCTTTTCTCCCAAAAGGATTTGAATCTTCGGCAGCAACGGTGGCTAGAGTTTCTGGCATCATATGATTTTGGTATAGCCTATACTCCGGGAAAGGGTAACGCAGTGGCAGATGCGTTAAGTCGAAGACATGCAGGATTGGGAGTCATGTTTTCAGAATAGAAGAATCTCGAGTATTTAGCTGGATTTGACTTCAGGCCCAGATGTGAATTGGAACCTGAGATGTTGGCAAACTTATCGATAATACCGACTCTTGTGGAAAGGATTGGTGAGAGCCAAAAGTGAGATGATAAGTTTGTCAAGATTATCCATGATTTGGAATCTGGATTGGACCCAGAAAAGGATAAAGGATTCGAGGTCGATCAAGAGGGTTGGCTTCGGAAGCAAGGACGACTAGTTGTTCCCGATATAGATGAATTGAGAAATGAAGTTCTGAAGGAAAGTCATCACTCGAAGTTGACAATTCATCCTGGTGGAAATAAGATGTATCGGGATATGAAGAGAACCTTTTACTGGGAAGGTATGAAGAAGGATGTTGGAAATTTTATTTCCAAGTGCATGAACTGCCAGTTGGTAAAAGCCGAGCAGAAGAAGCCAAGTGGATTGCTTCAGCCATTAGAAGTTCCTACATGGAAGTGGGAGCAACTATCGATGGATTTTATTGATGGGCTACCTAGAACAAGAACGGGAAATGAAGGGATTTGGGTCATTGTAGATCGTTTGACTAAGAGTGCAAGATTCATTCCTGTTCGATCGACTAGGACTGCATCAAAGTTGGCTGAGTTATATGTTAAGTGGATAGTTCGATTCCATGGTATTCCGAAGAGTATAGTGAGCGATCGAGACCCATTGTTCACTAGTGGATTTTGGAAGAGCTTCCAGGAAGTTTTGGGAACCGAGTTGTGTTTGAGTACAGCTTATCATCCTCAAACAGATGGTCAGACCGAGAGAGTCAACCGAGTTTTGGAAGATCTCCTTAGAGCTTGTGTTTTAGATTTCGGAGGATCATGGGAAGATCACCTTCATTTGGTGGAATTTTTGTATAACAACAGTTATCAGTCCAGCATTGGTATGGCACCGTATGAGGCATTGTATGGAAGACCGTGTAACTCTCCGACATGTTGGTTAGAAATAGGAGAAAAGCTGATACTTGGGCCAGAGATGATTCGACAGACTACGGATTGTATAGAGATCATTCGGCAACGAATGAAGGCAGCCCAAGACCGTCAGAAAAGTTATGCCGATAAGCGTCGTAAGGATTTGGAATTCGACGTAGGTGATATGGTTTTTGTGAAGATTTCTCCACTGAAGAATGTTATTCGATTCGGGAAGAAAGGAAAATTGACTCCGAGATTTGTCGGACCATTCCCGATCATCGAGCGAATTGGAAAGCTCGCCTATAGATTGGAGTTACCAGAGAAGATGTCGGGTGTGCACAATGTTTTTCATTTATCATATCTACGGAAGTATGTGCACGACTCGAATACAGTGGTTTCTGCTGATAGCTGTGAAGATTTCGAAGTTGATCCAGTCGATAAGAGACCTCGTAAGCCGCTTCGTGTTGTGGAAACCGACACGAAACAGCTTAGGAGGAAGGTAGTTAAGTTGCTCAAGATACAATGGAGTGATGATGATAACGACTGTACATGGGAGGTGGAAGAGAGGATGAAGGCAGCTCATCCTGAACTCTTCAAGGTATGGCCCTAAGGTGTCGTGTCATCTAACGACATTGTAACTTGTTCTAGTCTTAGAATTCTGCATGCTAGGCTAGTAATTGGATGCATGGTTTGTTGATTGCTATGGATGGTAGGCATGCAGAATAGTCTATGTTTTCTCTTGTTTGTTTGGAATTTCGGGGGCGAAATTCCTAAGGGGGAGAGAATGTAACGACCCGTATTTTTACGGATCGAAACATTGTAAAACAGTTATCATTTGGTCGCATTGTTGATAAGTCATCCATAGTCTAAGTCCTAGGTCGTAGAGTAGTTAGGTCGGAGTAGACGACCTAAGAAAGTGGAGCGACCTATAGGAAGTTGGCGACCTAAGAGAGTGAGCGACCTATAGGAGTTAGCGACCTATAGGAAGTTGGCGACCTAAGAATTGGAGTGACCTATAGGAGTTAGCGAACTAAGGAAGTTGCGAGTTAGTAGTTAGCGACCTAAGAAGTTAGCGGCAACGACCTAGTGGTTAGCGACCTAAGGGTTAGCGAGTTAAGGAGATAGGTGGGTTGAGTCGTTAGGTCGCGTGGATGTTAAGTCGTGAGCATCTGTGTTCAGTTAGGTCGTAAGCGACCTAAGTTAGTTAGGTCGTGAGCTGCTGTGTGTGTTAGGTCGCGTGTGTGTTAGGTCGCGTAAGAGCTAAGCTGCATCTGGGTTAGGTCGTAGGTCGCGTGAAAGCGCATGTGTGTTAGGTCGCGACTTAGTTAGGTCGCGTAAGGGCGAATCTGTTAGGTTGTAGAAGCACATGTGTTAGGTCGTAGGTCATAGAGGCGCATCTGTTAGGTCGTGGGGTTTTAGGTCGTGGGTTTTTAGGTCGTGGACGACCTAAGAGCAAGTGACCTAAGGAAAATCTGCCTATAAATAGGTGGGTTCTTCTTCATTTTTGGGATCCGGATTTTGAAGCGACGAAGTGCTGCCATTTTGAGAGCTCGAGTTCTACACTTCTTCACTTCTTTTCTCCACTTTAATCTTGTGATTCCTTCCATCCAAATCGAAGATCAAATCGAAGATCCAAGAGCTTAGATTGAAGATCTACATCCATCGAAGAGAGATTTCATCGTTTGAAGCGGATTTGTGATGGAGCGAGTTAGATCCTTCGCTGTCCAGATCTGAAGTGTGTTGCTTTTGAGGTGTTTAGGTGATTTGGTGAGTGGTGATTATCTCTCACACGGATCCAAAGGAGTATATCAGATCGTTGGCTTGATTTTGTGTAAAGTAGTGATTTTCATGCATTTTTGTAAACATAAGTATAGATCCATTGTTCATGATGATTTGGCATCCATTTTACTATATGTTAACCTATGCAAGTTCATTCATCAAGATTATAGAGATATTGCTCATGTTTTCATGCTTGTTAGACTTTAGACTCTTTATTTACGAAATTGCCATTATTGTTATAATTGTTCATTAGATCATATTTGAATACTTGACTACTTGGATTAATGTTTGACTTGATTGATTGCTATGAATTAGATGATTGATGATTTGATTTAGACAAGATGGTCGAAGATGATTCAAAAGCTAAGGGAAAGGCTCTTGAATTGGAAAAGCTGCTCGTGGCATATGTAGCGGATGATGAAGCTCATATGGATAGATTTGATGATGATGTTGAGATTAGGCTTTGCTATGATGAGATGAGGCGAAGCATAGTATGAGATAGTCTTGGTCTAATCCAGACGGGATCATTCCAAGCATGTTGACAACTCGATGAAATGGTTCGAGTTTGAGGATAATGGTTTGCTCGAGAGGCGCTTGAGCTAGTATGGAAATAGTCGTCGAGGAGGATGACTAGAAGGCTGAGATCTCATCGTTGTTGAAGGTTCTAGCATGCTCAAAGCAAGAGTACGTTGGGCAGATTAGATAGTCCCTGAAGGCTACTGATTGGTAGTCGAGTACTCTAGGCAGATTCGATAGTCCTAGGCACGGGTCACGATGACGTGCGGAGTTATGTCTAGAACCGGGGTTTCCATTAGCCCTTGACGGACGGCTGAAAGAATGTGCCGGTCATTCAATTAACGATGATATCGAAGCAATGATAACAGTGATAGCCAGAGTCATGGATGTTTGGTTGTATCGTCATTCGGTCTCAAGAGCGGTATTTTCTGGGTGCTTATCTGATCTTGGTTTAGGCCTTGGTGGTTTGTACTTGGAAAACATCGCCCTTGACTCGAGTGATAATTGCTTTACTTTAAATTGTATGCTTTGCTATGTTTGCTTCTGCTTAGTGTGTGTCTGGGGGCTATCACTGTAGAAAGAGGTGGAGTGGGAGGGTTGGATTCCTATTCCTTTTTTCTTTATGCTCTTTGGTATGTTGTTAGTTAATTTACCGCTCACTAAGACTGTTGTCTGACTCAAGGCTTTATGTTTTAACTCTTATTGCCTTGGGTTGTTCGTCCATTTTGGGACGGGCAGACTAGGTAGCAGGTGACAGGTGCTGTTCTTGCTTTCCACGATGCTAATGACGAAGACGAGCTGAAGGATTGCATATTATTTCTTACTATATGTACTGGATGTTCCGCTGCTTGTATATTCTCTGAGTGATATGTAGTGAGGCTTGTTGTATTGACTATTCAGATGTTTGTATTCAACTATTATGAAGCTTAATTAATGAGATTCATTTGTGAAGCTTTACTATATATGTTCTCTATTGTATTTTTATCCATGCGCTGTGAGTAATACGATAGATTCTACTATTTTAACTTTACCCTAACAATCGTCCATGGCTGCCTGGCACACTTTACAGTGCTCTATGTCTATGTTCAGTGCAGGGGTCATGGGCAGTTGTCACACAATGGCAATGCACTAGGGTACCACCTGCCATAGTACACCTCTAGAAAAATGTATCGAGAGCCACACATGGACTCCTTGCTAACAGAGGACCAGCCTACCCCTTACTGGATAGTACCGAATATTTCATCACCATGGTTGCCTTTGCAATCTTCTCGAGTGCTTTCATGCACGACCGAATCCATAAATAAATATATCTAGAAAGGTGATGACAACACCCTAAAGGGTGCAATCCACTTAGCCCTGTTGCATCTCCCTTGATTTTAGTCATTCCCGATTGATGAGCCTAAAGGCTACGTTTTACCTTTATATAGCTATCCCACTTGGAATGCTAACACTACCCTCCAGGCAGAAAGAAACGTCAGCATTCATCCATACAAGTTCGTTCTGGGTCTGAACGAAACCGAAGACACTACTTCTACTACATCCATTTTGGAATCACCCTTAAGAATAGTAGCAAGTAGCCCTTCCACTTTAAAGAGCTACATCTTCGATTATCTTTAAGACTTTCCAATTCACTCTTATGCTCGTTCGAAGTTGTTTTTAGATAATATATCTGATCCCGGTCTCTCCAAACCGACCATGATAGTTTAAAACTGGCCAAGTTTGATAGTTGGTTATTGTAACGACCCGTAAGTATATCACTTTAAATAAATGTTCGCTTCGCTTTATCAATATAACAACAATTTTGTAAATAATTATTAATATTAATTTATATGATTTTATAAATGAAATATGATCATTTTAATTAGTTAAGAATGATAAGAAAATTTATTTTCAAAACTTATTTGCAAATGTATGTATATTAACTAAAAAGAGAAAATATGATCGGAAATTGGAATCGGGATTTGTAATGATATAACGTGTGCAAGTTGTGCAACATTGTGGAGATATGTAACATACACATACACATGTACATGTGCATACATGAGAACATGCACATAAACGTACATATACAAATATATTTAAGTATATAAATATAATATAAAAATATATAAGATATTTTAAGTTTCCTTACTTCTTAAGCATACAAAAGTCAACATATGCATACCCTAAAGTGATGGAGCCGATGGGCACATGGGTGATGGAGTTTTTGTCGTGCATAGGGGGGAGGTTGTAATAATGAAGGGTCATGTGATGGTGATGCAAAAGATGATGTATGCGTAGTAATTTTCACTCTCTCCTTTGCCTATAAGTACCCTACTCTCCTCTTCATTTTCATTCATCTCCTTCTTCATTTTTCTAAGCTTTATCCTCCTCTTCAATGGCTTCCACCCTAAGAGAAATTATGGTAAACTTTATACCAAAAAGAGTTTGAATTTATAATATATAGTTATATACACTTAAGCACCTCGAAACAATCTCGAAACTCCACCTTTTCTCCTTACTTTTCACGGGATCCACCCCATTCTATTGAAGGCCAAGCCTATTTCTTGTTCTATCCTAGGCCATGAGCTCCGCAAGCCACCTCGAACTTTGGTCAAGTCACATAGGAGCTTAATCCGAAGGATTAGGGACTTTGGAAACCAAATAGCGGAGCGATAGCGAATTTTTAGTTAATCGTTTAAAAACCCAAGGTGAGAACCCCTAAACTATAGTATTATATGCTATTGGATGTTATATATGTATGATTTTGATTGTTGTTGATGGTTGTTAAGTATGAATGTTGAATATATATGCAAGTCATGGAAATACAAGTCGATAAGCACAATGGAAATCACTTTCCTCTATATTAATGAATTGGTGTATATGGAATGTTAAACCCCTTTAAAATGGTTTAAAAATGAGTTTGAAATGTTTTATAAACATATGAATGTGTTTTGGTGAAGTTTGAAAAGTAACTGAAAATTTAGTCAAAAATAGGCGCGTCGCGTATCGGTAGTTCAGGATTTCATGCCATAAAAGTCAAACGAGTGTATAGAATGTAATATAGCTCGGAATTCTTTGAGATAAGAATTTTCCAAACTATTGTATCCATATTTTTCCAATGAAGAAAGAAAATTGAGATTTTGATAAGTAGATTTTGAAATATGAGTAAAACAAGCTTTTTGGAAAATCGCGGTTTTGTAGTTCGGAATCCATAACTATATTTCTTAGAAAATGATATTTTAAAATTGTTTAAAAACATGGAATAAATCTTATCAATCTTTTAAAATGTTCTAAAGGTTATTTGAGTTATAAAAATGAATTTCCAAACGATAAAAAGTTGTTTTGATCAATATAGCTAAAAAGCACTTTCCACAACACTTTTTCGCAGCACTTTTCTATAACAATTGAAATATAGTTTTAAACGCAACCATTCTTTTATAAATGTTTCAAATGATTAAATAAGTAATTTAAAGAAGGTTTTGATGGATTCATGGAATGGTTAAATTTTAAATTATTTAGAGTCGATCAAATAACTTGATCGCCTTATGGGTGTTAGAGAGTTAGTGTTTAGGCTTGAGTTTGGAAAACCAGTTTCCTACTCTCCCTGGCTATCCGGATTGGCCTGAGGGAGGAGATAGTAAATTTTGTTTGCTTGGATCAATATTTTATTAAGTAAAAAAATGAAATGATTTTGAGTTTAGTCCCCATTTAAAAAGAGTTTAAAGTTATCAAAGGATTTTTAAGAGATGTTTAATAATTCTGTATATACCAGAATGAAGTGTTTTAAAGTTATCTATTAAAGATATTTTTGATAAAAGAAATGAAATAATAAAATATTATTCACCTATTTACTCGACCTCTTTTATCGAAGATTGGTTCGAAGGAACCGGGGTCGGATTTGGATGATTCCTATACAAAGACCACATCGAACCAATTTACGTATTCGAAGAGAAGATATGAAGATAATTTGGAAGATGGAATGTAGGGCCGCCTTGTCACCGACCCTCGAGGGAAATTTCCCATATCATATTATGTGGCAGTAATTCTTCATTTAATTTCTTCGATGCAAGGACTTCTTGCTACTAATCCTAGGGATAACTCCTGACAGGATATGGTAGGAGAGTGCCTTCAGTTTGTCCTGTTCCTAGACAACTTGTATGGACAAATGTTTGATGTTGCATTTCTAGTTACATAAGTGATCTCTATTAACGTATCAACTGTTTGGTGGCGGAGAAAGCAACTTCTCTTAGCTTAACACCCTTTCCCGAGATGTACGAGCTCAGGAGTTATACATTTGTAGAAATCAGTTGTGTGACCATGGAATGGCAATGCGACATTCAAAGTGAAATGTGCAATGTGAAAGGTAATCGTTCCCTCAAACCTCACACCTAGAAATGACCAAAACAAGGTAGATGCAGCAAGGCTATGTGGTTCACAACTATTAGCTTATGATCATCCCCTTCTAGAACCCGGTATAACGTTCGAGATTAAATTATTGTGGTGTATGCTAAGAGACGTCTTGGAACGATAAATCAAAAACACAGCAGAAACTGAATCAAATTTCTTACAGGCAGTTTGATTTGGCTAGAAATTTGATTCGGTTTCTGTCGTGTTTTTGATTTATTGTAACGACCGGGGTGATGACATATTCTGTACTATCTAGGAAGAGGTAGGTTGGTCTTGTGTTGGTAGAGGACCATCAATTGGGCCTCGGTACATTCCTCTAGAGATGTACTACCAGAAGGTAGTCTCTTCACCTGGTCATTTGTATGGAAATCCATTCTTCAATAAGTGCCTACCATTTTGTTTGTAGAACCCACGTTTGTGGCTAGTATGTTGGAATTTTATCAATATAACAATTTCAGCTAAGATTAATAAGTTTACTTGCAAATGTTTTTAAAGAAATGTCACTAAAAATAATATCCCTTATTTTTACATAAAAATGCTTTGGTTATCATAAGGTATAAACCCGTCTATGTTTATGTGCGGCGTGGTCTTATGAGATACCTTTTTGTTTTTAAAACATCGTATTTTGAGTTCTCACACCAGTCCCATGACTGACCCGAAGTTTATTTTGTATTCCCTTTAAACTTGTGGTGCCCTATTTTTCCAGGTAGCCAAGTAGTCCGGATCCTGTTAGGAGTATTTCGGTAAAGCATTCTGGAAGAGTTTTTGGAGGATGGAGCTAAAGCATCTGATGTGGATATCTATCTATCTCTCATTTTATTTTTCCACTATGTCTAATTTTAGTTTATACCATCAAGTGTAGGAGCAGGAAGTTATAACTATTCCTAGCTATGTTAGTTCATACCAAAACTCCGATGTACCCTAGTGAGAGCGGTTGTATGTACTATCTATCTATAAATTTAAATGAAATGTAAGAATTTGTGTTTCTATCTTTTACCTTTACTTTACTTTACCCCTAAAATCTACCTCCCTAGCAATATGATTTATGGCACATGAATAGCATGGATGTATTGGTGTCGATTTTCGAGAGTCGAGGAGACGGGTCTTCACATTTGGTATCAGAGCTGAAGGTTAAGCAAGAACCTTGGCTTTCATGGGGTATGACTCATTAGAGATAGGGTTAGTAATACCCAAGAATGAGTTTAATCTTTGAGAGTGCGCATTTAGAATCTTTATCTGAATAAACTCAAGTTGTGCTATGCTTAATACCCATTCCCTAAGATAATTTCTTCTTTGTATTCTAAAGTTATCTTACTAAATTCAGGTAGTAAGACATTAGTACTCGTAGAGGACGAAGATGAGGAAATAATAGCACCACAACAACCAACGGTCGAGCTCCAACCACTACTGTAGAAGAAATAGCTCCCATACAACTCGAGGTTAATTTTGCCACCCCGTGCTAGAAATTTATCAGCTTAGGGGGGAAAAAGTTCGAGGGTACAGAATCTATAATTGAAGTACAAGCTTGGATCAAACCATGCGAAAGTATCTTTAAGGCATTGAATATTAGTAATGAGCAAAAGAGGTTTTTGGCCTCGTGGCAACTGCAGGAAGGGGCTCTGGCTTGGTGGGAGTCCATTACCCTAAATGAATCGGAAGACAATTTCTCTCGGGAAAGGTTTAAGGAGTTCTTGGAAGAGTAGTACATGCCAGAATCCAAGAAATCTCGTCTTTATAGAAGGTTTATGGATCTGAAGCAGGATGAAATGACCGTTGGGGAATATGTAAATAAGTTCAATGAATTATCTTATTTTGGGCTAGGTCTAATTGACACACCTTTAAAGAAAAATGAGAAGTTTATTTCCAGGATGAACGAGAAGTACCAGAGCAAGATGACTTCCCATGTTAAAGGATCATTTATAGACTTGCTGGAAATGGGATTCCATACGAAATATTGAACAAGAAGAATCTAGTGGTAGCTCAGGCCAACAATAACAACACCAACAATTGAAAGAAGAGGAAGTTCAATCATAGTGGGAAAAAGCCAGGGCAAGGCAAATCTGGAGGAGGATCCTAAGGTAACTATTTGAAGGAAGCTACATGTTATAGCTGCCAACAAAAGGGCCACCTAGCAACTAATTGCAAGAAGCTCAAGGTTCATAGGCCACCACCAGGGAACTGTTATAATCGTCATCAATCAGGGCACCTAATAAAGGATTGTCCAATTATGAGGAAGGGAGAGCAAGCCAAAGTTTACGCTATAAAGGATAAACCTTCAACCTCTCAGGATGTGAAGGGTAAAGGAGTTTTGGAAGGTAATATTTTTATCAAAGATGTTTTAATTAGGGTATTATTTGATACAGGAGCTTTTCTTAGTTTTGTTGCTAAAGAAACCGTAGATGAATTAAAATTTGACCCTAAATTAGTTGATACCCCTATCTGTGTAACAGATCCTATAGGTGGTACTACTAACTTTCGTATGAATTGTGAGGAATTCCAAATTTCCCACTCTTCCCATAAATTTCCTTTTGACCTATTTGTCTTAGATTTTATTGGATTTGAATTTTACTCAGTATGGATTGGTTGACTAAGCTCGAAGCTATTCTTGATTGTGTAAAAAGGACGGATCTAGCAAAAACAAAGTTAGGGAACTTTATAGAAATATCTTGTGAAGATCCTAGTCCAAGGAGGGATAGTTTTCTATATGCATTGGATTCAACCTAGAAAGGATTAGAAACAATACTTGTTGTTAAACAATTCCCAGACATTTTTGAAGAAGTAAAGAGTTTACCCCCACATCGGGAAATCGAGTTTCATATTGACTTGATTTCTGGTGCAAGGCTAATTAAACAATCTGATCGAAGGATGGCTCCAAAGGAGAGGGAGGAGTTAAATAACCAAACCCAAGAACTATTAAAGAAAGGGTTGATAAGACCTAGTCATTCAAGTTAGGGATCGGCAGTAGTATTTGTTGCATAGTCAGATGGATCTTTAAGGTTGTTTGTAGATTACCGAGATCTGAATAAACAAATGATTAAGAACAAGTATCCTCTACCCTGAATAGATGACTTGTTTGATCAGTTACATGGTGCTCGAGTATTCTCGAAAATGGATCTTGCTACAGGATTCCATCAACTAAGAATTGCAAAAGAATGCATCTATCTCACTGCATGCAAAGGTCCAAACACTTTTTTTGAGTGGTTGATTATGCCTTTTGGGCTAACTAATGCCCTGCTTATTTTGTAGACCTTATGAAGAAGGTATTTAGAGATGCACTCAATAAATTTGTGTTAGTCTTTATCGATGATATCCTTATCTATTCTAAGATAGAAGAAGAACGCGAAAGGCATCTAGAAATTGTGTTGGAGATAGTAAGGAATAATGTGCTTAAAGCCAAATACTCGAAAATGCCATTTTTGGGAAAAGGAGGTAAGATTCCTTGGACATATAATGTCAAGGGACGGGATTTCAGTAGATCCTATAAAGGTTGCAGCTGTTCTAAATTGGAAACGACCCTAAAATCCTAAAGAAATTTGTAGCTTCTTAGGTTTGGCTGGGTATTGCAGAAGATTCATTCAAGACTTCTCAAAGATTGCCTACCACCTAACGAAGTTGACCATAAAGGATGCTAAATTTTTTTGGACTCCTAAGTGTGAAGCAGCATTCCAGGAATTCAAAAGGAGGTTGACAACTGTTCTAGTTCTAGCAATTATAAATGGAAATAGTGGATTAACCGTTTATACAGATGCTTGTGGAGAAGGAGTTGGTGCAGTTATGATGCAGGAAGCAAAGGTGATTGCTTATGCAAGTAGACAGCTAAAGATTCATGAGAAGAATTATGCAACACACGACTTAGAATTATTAGCCATGGTGTTCGCATTGAAAATATGGAGGCATTATTTGCTGGGTGAAAAGTTCGAGCTCTTTATGGATCATAAATCTTTAAAGAATCTTTTCGCTCAGAAAGATTTAAAGATGAGGCAGCAACGTTGGCTAGAATTTCTTGCATCTTATGATCTTGATATTCAATATAAACCCGGGAAAGCAAACGTAGTAGCAAATGCGTTAAGTAGAAAAAATGTTATTATTTCTTATTTGTTAGTAACTCCAACTCTTCTGGGAAGAATTACCAGCAAGCAAAAAGAAGATCAATTCCTAAAGAAGATTTTTAAAGATAAATACATATGGATGAATTCAAGCTTTGAATTTGATAGCCATGGAGTATTACGGTTGAATGGGCGAATTTTTGTTCCGAATGTGGAAAATCTTAGGCATCTATGTTAGCTGAATGGCATAAATCCAAATTTAACATTCATTCGAGAGTTAACAAAATTTATGGAGATATGAAGCGCACATTTTGGTGGAGAATTATGAAAAGGGATATATCCATTTATGTTAGCCAATGCATAAATTTTCAACAAGTAAAGAGTGACAAACAGAAAATTGCAGGGTTACTTCAACCTCTGGAGATTTCAGCTTGGAAGTTGGATTAGATATCAATATATTTCATTGATGGCTTAGCTCGAACGAGGAAGGGAAATGAAGGCATTTGGGTTATCATAGATCGATTAACTAAAAGTGCACACTTCAGTCCAGTAAAGCCAATAGTAAGCGATCGGGATCCAATCTTTACTAGTTAGTTTTGGGAAGCATTACAGGTAGCTTTGGAAATAAGGCTAAATAAGAGCACTGCCTAGCACCCCAGACTGATGGACAGACAGAAAGAGTCAACCGCGTTTTGAAAGATCATCTAAGAGCTTGTATTCTAGACTTTGGAGGCTCATGGGAAAATATTTTGCATCTAATAGAGTTCTCCTATAGTGATAGTTATCAAGCTAGTATCGGCATGGCATCGTATGAAGCTCTATACGGTCATCCATGCAGGTCACCAGCATGCTGATCGGTTAATACTTGGTCCTGATATGATACAAGAAGCTTCAGAGAAGGTTGATATAATTAGAAAGAAGCTAATGGAAGCCCAAAGAAGACAGGAAAGTTATGTAGACAAAAGGCGCATAAATCTAGAATTCTCAGTTGGAGATTCAGTCTTTTTGAAAGTCTCTCCAATGAGAGGAGTAGTGAGGATTGGAAGGGCTTGGAAATTAGCACCTCGATATATTGGACCATTTCCTATTCTTGAATGAATTGACCCACTAGCTTATCAAGTGCAATTGCCAGAAAGGTTGGCGGGAGTGCACAATGTCTTTCATTTATATCATTTACGGAAACATGTGCATGACCTAGAGCAAATCATAGAAACTGCTGCTCAGGAAGACTTGGAGGTAGAACTGAATTTCGTAGTTATTAGATGGCCTGTTCGAATCGTTAATCATGATGAGAAATGATTAAGGAGGAAGGTGGTAATTAGGTCAGTTAAAGTTCAATGGAGTGGAGATGCTTAGGATTGCACTTAGGAAACAGAGGATAGAATGAGAAAGGCATATCCTGAGTTTAGGATTGAGGTATAGTCTGTATAAATCATATCGTTATAGTGTTCTCACCGCCTGTGGTGTAGTGACTTATCGGTACTATTGTACATATTCCATTGTATCGAATATATTTCCTTTTGAGCTATTTTCTTCTTATCTTAATTTCGAGGATGAAATTCTTTTAGGGGGGAAGTCTGTAAAACCCGTAAGTATATCACTTTAAATAAATGTTTGTTTCGCTATATGGATATAACAACAATTTTGTAAATAATTATTAATATTAATTTTTATGATTTTACAAATGAAATATGATCATTTTAATTAGTTAAGAATGATAAGAAAATTATTTTCAAAACGTGTTTACAAATATGTGTATATTAACTAAAAAGAGAAAATATGACCGAAAATCGAAATTGGAATTCGTAACGATACAATGTTTGGAAGTTGTGCAACATTGTGGAGATATGTTATATACACATACACATGTACATGTGCATACATGAGAACATGCACATAAACACCCATATACAAATATCTTTAAGTATATAAATATAATATAAAAATATATAAGATATTTTAAGTTTCCTTACTTCTTAAGCATACAAAAGTCAACATATATGCATACCCTAAAGTGATGGAAGTGATGGGCACATGGGTGATGGAGTTTTAGCCGTGCATGGGGAGAGGTTGTGATGATGAAGGTGCATGTGATGGTGATGCAAAAGATGATGTATGCATAGATATTTTTCACTCTCTCCTTTGCCTATAAATACCCCACACTCTCCTCTTCATTTTCATTCATCTCTTTCTTCATTTTTCTAAGCTTTATCCTCCTCTTCAATGGCTTCCACCCTAAGAGAAATTATGGCAAATTTTATTCCAAAAAGAGTTTGAATTTATAATATAAAGTTATATACACTTAAGCACCTCAAAACAATCCCGAAACCCCATCTTTTCTCCTTGCTTTTCACGGCCTCCACCCTATTCCATTGAACCCGAGCCTCTTTCTTGTTCTATTCTAGGCCGTGAGCTCCCCAAGCCACCCCAAGCTTTGGTCAAGTCACTTAGGAGCTTAAGTCCGAAGGATCGTGAACTTTGGAAGCCAAATAGCGAAGCTATAGCGAATTTTTAGTTAATTGCTTAAAAACCCAATGTGAGAACTACTAAACTATAGTATTATATACTATTGGATGTTATATATGTTTGATTTTAATTGTTGATAATGGTTGTTAAATATGAATGTTGAATTTATATACAAGTCATAGAAATACACGTCGATAAGCACAAAGGAAATCATTTTCCTCTATATTAATGAATTGGTGTATATGAAATGTTAAACCCCTTTAATATGGTTTAAAAATGAGTTTTAAATGTTTAATAAACATATCAATGTGTTTTGGTGAAGTTTGAAAAGTAATTGAAAATTTAGTCAAAAATAGGCGCGTCGCGTATCGATAGTTCGCGATTTCACGCCATAAAAGTAAAACGAGTGTATAAAATGGAATATAGCTCGGAATTCTTCGAGATAATAATTTTTTGAACTATTATATCAATAGTTTTCCAATGAAGAAAGAAAACCCATATTTCGATCAGTAGATTTTGAAACATAAAACAAGCTTTTTGGAAAATCACGGTTTTGCAATTCGGAATCCATAATTAGATTTCTTTGAAAATGATATTTTAAAATTATTTAAAAATATGGAATAAATCTTATAAATTGTTTTTAAAAGTGTTTTGAGTTATAAAATGAATTTTCAAATGATAGAAAGTCATTTTGATCAATATAGCTTAAAAAGTACTTTCCGTAGCACTTTTTCGCCACACTTTTCTATAACAATTGAACTATAGTTTTAAGCGCAACTGTTCTTTTCCAAATCTTTTATAAACGTTTTCAAATGATTAAATTATTATTTTAAAGATGATTTTGAAGGATTTATGGAATTGTTAAATTTTAAATGATTTAGAGTCGATCAAATAACTTGACTACCTTATGGGTGTCAAAGAGATAGTGTCTAGGCTTGAGTTTGGAAAACTAGTTTTCTGCTCTTCCTAGCTATCAGAACTGGACCGACGGTGGGTATAGTAAATTTGGTTTGCTCGGATCAATATTTTTTTAAGTGAAAAAAATGAAATGATTTTGAGTTTAGTCCCAATTTAAAAAGAGTTTAAAGTTATCAAAGGATTTTGTAAGAGAGGTTTAATAATTTCGTATATATCGAAAAGAAGTGTTTTAAAGTTATCTCTAAAAGATATTTTTGACAAAAGAAATGAATTAATCAAATATTATTCATCTATTTACTTGACCTCTTTTATCGATGATTAGTTCGAAGGAACTTGCGTCGGATTTAAATGATTCCTATCCGAAGACCACTTCGAACCAATTTACGTATTCGAAGTGAAGATATGAAGATAATTTGGAAGATGGAATGTAGGGCTGCTTGTCACTGACCCTCGGGGGAAATTTCCCATATTATATTATGTGGTTGTAGTTCTTCATTTAAGATCTTCGATGCAAGGACTTCTCGCTACTAATCCTAGGGATAACTCCCGACAAGATGTGGTAGGAGAGTGCCTTCGGTTTGTCCTATTCCTGGACAACTTATATGGACGAATGTGTGACATTGCATTTCCAGTTACATAAGTTATCTCTATGAACGTATCATCTGTTTGGTGGCAGAGAAGGCAACTTCTCTTAGCTTAACACCCTTTCCTGAGACGTACGAGCTTAGAAATTATACGTTTGTAGAAATCAGTTGTGTGTCATTCAAAGTGAAAAGTGCAATGTGAAAGGTAATCGTTCTCTCAAGCCTCACACCCGGAAATGGCCAAAACAGGGTAGATGCAGCAAGGCTATGTAGTTCGCAACCATTAGGGTATGATCATCCCCTTCTAGATATATTTCTACCCACCATAACATTCGAGTTTAAATTATTATGGTGTATGCTAAGAGATGTCTCAGATAGGTTGGTAATGACCGGGGTGATGACATATTCGGTACTATCTAGGAAGAGGTAGGCCAGTCTTGTGTTGGTAGAGGACCATCAGTTGGGCCTCGGTACATTCCTCTAGAGGGGTACTACTGGAAAGTAGTCCCTTCGCCTAATCATTTGTATGGAAGTCCATTCTCCAATAAGGGCCTACCATTTTGTTTGTAGAACTCACATTTGTGGCTAATACACTGGAATTTAATCAATGTAACAATTTCGGCTAAGATTAATAAGTTTACTTGCAAATGTTTTTAAAGAAATGTCATTAAAAATAATATCCCTTATTTTTACATAAATTGTTTTTGGTTATCGTAAGGTAAAACCCCATCCGTGTTTACAAGCGGCATAGTCTTATGAGATACCTTTTTATTTTCAAAACATGGTATTTTGAGTTCTCACACCAGTCCCATGAATGACCCAGGGTTTATTTTGTTTTCCCTTTAAACTCTGGGTGCCCTATTTTTCTGGGCAGCCAAGTAGTTAGGATCCTATTAGGAGTATTTTGGTAAAGCACTCTGGAAGACTTTTTGGAGCATGAAGTTGTAGAATCTGATGTGGATATCTATCTATTTTTTTTATTTTTCTATTGTGTCTAGGTTTAGTTTGTGCCAGCAAGTGTGGGAGCGGCAGTTATAACTTTTCCTGGCCATGTTAGTTCATACTAAAACTCTGATGTACCCTAGTGAGAGTGGTTGTATGTACTATCTATCTATATATTTGAACAAAATGCGAGAATTTATGTTTCTATCTTTTACCTTTACTTTACTTTACCCCTGAAAATTTGCCTCCCCGTTACTTGGATTTACGGCACGTGAATAGCATGGATGTATTAGTGTTGATTTTGGAGAGTCGAGGAAACGGGACTTCATTGTTATTTAACTATCAAATAGACTAACAAGCATATTTCCATAGGAAAACCAACATTGGTTAAGCATATAAGCAGCCACAAACCACCTTAATAAATCATTTCATGAATTAAAATCGCTTTGTAAATACTTGTATCAAAAGTACTTTTACAAAGATATATTGACAAACCCTTCATACTCCTTTTTATACTTGGAAAAATATTCATATACTTACCTCAACATATAAGTATATTCGCAAAAACACTACACTATCACTACTTAGAAAATGTATCTATACAACTCCAAAACCATTTATAAAACTCCCTTTATAAATCTCCAAAACTGTTTATAAAACTGTTTTTGTTAACTTCTAATATCATTGAAAAATTATTTTATAAATTTCAAAAACCATTTATAAACCTCTATTATAAATCCATAAAACTATTTATAACTTCTTTTATAAATCTATAAACCCAGATATAAAACTTATTCCTTTATAAGAATTCCTTAAAAAATTACTTTATAAAAATCTTTCCAAGAATCCCTTTATAAAATTCTTTATAAATCCTTTATAAATCCAAGCTCCATTTTAATCTGTAAAATCTTTATTAAATGTAGTTCCTTTATAAATCAATTTATATTATTTAAAAATACAATTAAATAAATAAATAAATAAATTTTAATCATCATAAATAAATAAATATTATTATTTACTTAAAAAATTATTATATCATAATAATTATTAACAACAAAATAGTATAAGTAAATAAAAGATTATTTACTTCAAAAACATTATTAAAAAATAAATCATAATTTAAAAACGTTATTAAATAAACAATAATAATCAACATCAAACATTATTATATTAAATAATTATTAACTTCAGAAAAATTATTAATGAGTAATAATTATTATCTTCAAACAATATTAAATATATTTATAATTAACTTTTCAAATATTGAAATATTGATAAATAACTTTTAAAACAATACTAAATATTAATAAATAACTTTTAGACATTATTAAGATATTGATAAATACTTTTAACATTTTTAACACAATAATTAAACAACTTTTAAAAATTATCAAATAATAATAATTTTACCATAAAGAGCACTTCCCAAAATACTTGAAACATTTCTATAAATATTAGAAAAGATAAATAGAAAGGTTAAAGTAAAATAGAGAAGTTTTGAAACCCAAAATTTAGATAAATTATTCCAAAAAGCCCAAATTCAACTTTAAAAATCATTTTCGGATCAAAACAAATTTTCAAACTCAATAGCAATCAATGGTATCATCAAAACACTAAATTTAGGCCAATAGCCACCAACGCACTTAACCAGTGCTGTTATTGATTTTTATCACTACAGGGGATAAGTTTTTAACACATAACAATGTCATAAACAATAGGCCAACAATTAGGTTTGATATTCAACAATTCATATAACAGAAATATTATTGAACATAATATAATAATGGCGAGGAATCCCATTGGATCCCTTTATAAATTTCCCGTTTGTCATATAAATTCCCTGCAAAATGATTTCATATATTGACCGCTTTCAAAAGTGGCAATTCATCAAAGCCGAAAAATCAACCGATATAACGTCCAAATATACAACCAATAAATTTTTATCTACTATAAATTATTACTGATTAACCAAAAAGGTGATTTAAACTCACTAAAATTTCAATTTCCGCCGAAGCATTCCATTTTGAACTAACATCGAACGATGTCCGATTTTAGCCCAATTTTCAACTTACTCAAAATTTAACTAAACAAGTTCCATATCGAAGCTTTCGTCATGATGATCTCAACGCAAAATATTTCATCTCGATTGGACCTGGGATGAGAGAAATATACATTATATAAGTTATCGATTTAATTATTATAATTAAAATACTTAATTATAAATTAAATTTAAATTAACCACCTTCTTCCCTAAAAATTCACTCTCGCCTACTCAACAGCAGAACACTCTATGACCGAAGCTTGACCTCCCCCTCTCTCGTTCGTTACTCGACGAAATTGCGAGCTGACTTTGCCATCGCATTGCTACCAACCTCCTCTCCGCGCCCATACCCTAAATCATTCACTCGACCTCCCTTTTAATATATGATGACTTCCACTATACTCGACTTGGGATGACGATGCAACCCTCCCCCCCCAAGATGTACCGCGCCTCTTCACATCTCCTCCAAATGTGCGCTACCTCGCGTATAACAGATTCCAATAGCCGCTTGCCTATCTCCTCCTCGAAAACCCATAAATCAAAACCTTAGTTATATCTAAAACCCGTCGAACACAGAAAATGCTGTCGCGCCCCTTAAACGATGATCGCAACCCCCTTAAAACTCATACCAAATTTAAGATCATGCTATGAGGATTACAATATAATTTATTTCATGAATTTAAGTAGAGTAGACAATTTGATTTATGGTTTTGAAATGCACTGCCATTTTTTTGATGAAAAGGAAGGGTATGAAGGGAGACAAAATGTGCGTTGCCTTGTACCAAATTGTCTTGAGCTATTATATATATAATTTTAATTTTCCAATATCTCATCGCATAGATCTTCGTTCGCATATGACTCCCGAATGACAAAACAAAAGTATGGTCGCGCTCATCATAGCGTCGCGATTCCAAAACAATAATAATATACACCGGTTATTAAATTCTGTGAAACAAAAACACTGCCGTTTGCCAAAAATCGTCAAACGACAACTTAAATATTTTTCAAATTTAAAATTATGGAAAAATCAAATAAAATAGATTAAAAATACGTCAACAAAAATCGAGTTGTAAAAATAAAAGTAAATTTCCCAATTATTCATTCTAACCATTTATTACTGTAAATAAATTTACAAATTGAATTCACTATTATTATTTATAATTTAAAAGGAGTTAAACAAGAGCACTAAATCCATTAAATAAATATTTAATTTAAAATCTAGATATTTAAATCATTATTCAAATAATAAGTCCACAGTTCCAATATTTAAATCACTATTCAAATATGTATTCATAATTCAAAGATTTTAAATAATCTCTATTTTAATTCAAGTTTTGAAGCTTTTAAACCACTATTTCAATAATCAAAATTAATTAGATATTCAAAATCGAATGGCTAAAATTCTAGGTCATTACATTATCCCCTGCATAAAAGAATTTTGTCCCCGAAAGTTCCAAGGTAAGGAAAATGCCTCCAAACCCTTTAGCTTTCAAAATCAATTAGTTAAAACTTGTTATCAAATTTTCTAAGTCCTAAAATTATGAAAAATTTCGGCAGCGTCTCCTTTGCACGGCTTGATCGGAAAACTACAAATCGCCATTATGCCTAATCCAACAAAAGATAACAAAAGCCATGTAGCCTCCCATATCTAGGGCATAAAACCATCAATCCAAACAATAATATAAACACATACCTATTTGTCGGGCAGTCAGACTCAACTAATGAAACCAAAAGCATCAAATAGCCTTTGCTTTCATGAACCTGCATCTTACTTGCACATAACATCCTAACATATGATTCACAGCCATATAATTTTGCATTTCCATATGTTAAACATATAATTATAATAAAGTCCGTAAGATGCACACATATCATCCGTATGCAATATCAAATTCGATCACTGGTACGATCACACAAATTTCACTTCCAAACTAGTATTGCTCACTCGACTTCTCTAGTGTAGACCTGCATCTGGTTCCTTGATTAGAAACCATCATTCTCCTTACATAACCATCAACTATGATAGAAAACTTCAGAATCAACTCAAAAATCCTTATCAAGTGTCCGCTGTCGAGAATCGAGTGAAAAATCCTTGTTCGGATCGGTTTAAATTACCTCAAAATCGTGTACTCGAAACTAGATCAAAATCAATTATGTAAATAAAATGATCTACATACAACTTATTTATTTATTCCATTAGTTTCTAAATTATACCAATTTTTTTATTAGCATTCAATTTTAAATCACACATAAGTTTTCCAATAGTATTTCCTTTAATACTAAGATTCATTTACAAACCATTTCATAAATCATTTTATTTAACTTTACTCAAGTTAAATTTCCTCTCATTTCTCAATTTCAAATTTACTTTTCTTAACTATACCAACTATTTTAATTCACATTTGTTATTTCTTAGTATATTCCCTTTAATACTAGAATTATTTATGACTATTTCATAAAACCTTACTTAAGTTTATAAACATTTTTAAAACACAACTTAGGTTTTATCAACACCTTAAAGATTTAAGTTCATATTCTTAATCAAAACTAGAATTCATTTTCCAAGTCATTTCATTTTATATCACCTTAAGCCCACAAATAGTTTATAAAGACTTATCTTCATTAATAAAACATTTCCCAAGATTTTTATTACTTCCAAAGAAACATTATTTTACTTAAGAAGTATTACTTAAGTCTATTAACATTCTATAACTCAAGTTTATAATTGCAACTTACTCTTCTATTCCCTACAAGTGTACATACCAATAATAGATTTGTTTTACTTAACATTAATGTTTAACAAATTTAAAACTTTTTTTTAAATTTCTATCTCTTCAAATTTATAAGTTACAAAAACTTATTTTCTTCTATTTTCATAAAATACTTAGCTTCAATTCTATATCAAATTTGGAAGTTCCGACTGTCCAAAATCGTCGGAAATTCCTTTTCATTTCGATAAATAAAAATTACCAAACAATATGCCAAAATGAGATACACAAACCAAACTATTATAATGGATAAGATATATAAATATACAATATCACTTAACTAAAAATTTTAGAATTTAAACACCCAGTTTTATTTTAAATTATTTGAAATCATATGCATATCTCCTTTATATATAACAAATCATTCATTAGGAATTTTAAACAAATTTGTTTTACCTAAAACAACTCAATAACCAATTTCTATTACGGTAGCAATTCCTTACTTTAAAAACTCGGAAATGAGCATTGATGCTGCTGCAGTCATCACTGGAATAATTTTCCAGCGACCTAAGTGAGTTCAGTGCTTTTTAACCTTTTTAAATCCTTTTACAATATTTCTATTAATCAATACTT
Organism: Allium fistulosum; assembly: GCA_030737815.1. NCBI lineage: Eukaryota > Viridiplantae > Streptophyta > Magnoliopsida > Asparagales > Amaryllidaceae > Allium > Allium fistulosum. Next base: position 200,668,414 of record CM060904.1, read on the forward strand.
TCAAAATAATACCTTTATTATTTTTCCCAAAAATTTGAAAACAATTTCCAAACATTGGCTTTAAATTCTAAATTTCTCGATTTAAATCCATTTTTATTTATAAATCCTATTTGAAGAAAATTTCTATTCCAAAACACTCTCTAATAATACTACTATTATTCTTCGAAACCTTTCAAAAATAGTTTCCAAAACACCATGATTTACGTTTGTTAGCGCCAAAATTGGTCACTAACACCCAAATCCAGATGAAAGCACCAAATCACAATTATAGATCACTAATAGAATGTATGTAAAGAGTATAAATATGAAGAACAGTTAAAATTAAAATGAAATCAGTAATAACAGAGGATTTATAGTGGTTCAACTGACTCTAGTCTACATCCACTCCAGAAATTTCCTTTTTATTGATATGAGAATCAATTACGGTTACAATCCAGAGTTTTTAAAGCAATAATGACAGAGTAGACTTAATGTGGAAGAAGAAGGGAAACAGAATGAAGATCCTCTTTTCTGAAGCCCCGCCTGCTGTATTTATAGGCAAAATCTGAGTTACTGGGCTTCCCGAGTGGTCCAGGCCCATCAAGACCATTGTCAACCATAAATTCATCATTACGACCGACCCTGAGTTCTGATCATGCTGATCCAATGTTGCCCTTGGAGTGACTTGAAGTGAACATGTGTAGAACTCTAAGTAACTCGTGCTAAGACCCGAAGTAACATTGCACCGACCCCTTGCCATCAAACACCGATCCCAATGTGAGACTCGAGCGTCGACCCGAAGTCCTGAGCGTGTCGACCCTAGGCTAAATGAACATGCCGACCCAACGTGTTGCCGACCTGCCTTCCTATGCTGACCCGGGGGATATGCTAGTGCCGACCGAAGTAAACAACTCACACTCAATCACACCGATCCCATACTCACCGATCCCAAAACCAATCCACTTACCTGAATGTAACGACCCTGAATTTTTGTCAATTGAAATGTGAATATTTAATTGAGTTTAAATATTCGAATGATAATTTAATTTGAAATTCAAATATCAGAATGAATTTGGCGGTTAAATTAGTGAATTTAATTACTGAACTGGGTAAAAATTTGAATTTTCAGTTTTAAGCTGATTTAAAATAATCTGAAGGCTTTGAAAATTTATATTGATAATTCTGAAGATAATGGAACTTTCAGAATTGAATTTGGAAGTGCTTTGTTCTGTTTTGAAATTTATCATTTGAATCCATATTTGAAAATAGCGTTCCGGGGCACAGTCTCAGAATTCGACGAAACCGGTTCCATTGGATCCGTAATATTGTATTATTATCGGATTTCAATTTTTGTAATGTTTGGAGTTATAGTGTGATCATACGATAAGCAAACGCACTGAAATTAAATTGAAAATTTAATTTAATAACTGTTCCAAAAAGCTATCTTCTCCATACGATCAAATTTGGACTCGAAACCTTTTCCATTGTGTTCGGAATAGGCGTATAACATTACAAACGCCTGGCGGCACGCTTTGACAGGAGGTCGAGATTTCGAGTTGCATTTTTCGAGAAAATTTGAATTAAATATATATATTCATTTATATAAGCAACCTTCACCAGCCGACATTCCTTCACATCAGAGCTTTTTGTTTTCACTATAGTAGAGACATTCAAACACGCAACTGTCTCATCTTGTTCCCCTTATCCCCATTTTGACAGCACGCAAATAGTTTCAAAAAGGAAATTTGAATAAAAATCATAACCATGGCCGAAGCCCTTCATTCATTCAAAGAAAAAAATGCCTGCCTTCCTCTTCTTTCAGATAAAAGAATAAATCGATTCAAAGAAAATAAGGGTAATAGCTCCTCCTTGTTTTCAAGCTTCGGTTCTCTTCTTTCCCAGTCAACGAATAAATCAAATTCAAATCATTTGCCGAAAAAATATATGAAAGAAACCATGGCCGATTTGAATTCAAACTCAGGAAAAAAAAGAAAAAAAAACTATGGCGACATCGTCGCGATGGGAGACTCGAACTCGAGCATGATGAGTTCGCAAGATTTAGAGTGGCGAAGCCAGGGTCGGCAAATTGGATCGAGCGCGCGCCTGGTGGTCAAGATGGTCGATGGCATATCTGTGGGTTCGCGAATCGTGTAGGAGGCGTTCGCGATGTAGCTAGGGTTCGCGAGATTGGGTGGCGCTTGAATCAATGTGGTTCGCTATAGGGTTCATCGCTCGTACTGGCATTGAGAACTATCGATGGCGCGTTCGCGATGGAGTCGCGACCTACAGCGTTTGGATGAGAAGTTTGTCTTCGATTTAGTGGCGTGCGCAGTGGGGTCTGACCGTAGTTCTTGGTGAGGCTGGTGATGGTTTCGATCGAGTGAGGTATAGATTTTATTTCTTTTAAATTTTATTTTTCAATTTAAATACATATACATGTAGAAAGTAAATTTTTACAGTAAAAGAAAATATGTGTATATATTTTTAAAGTAAAGATGGTTTACCGTCTAGTTTCAAATTGTAGAATTTTAAATATGTACTGAGAAAAATTTTATACAGGAAAATAAATTTGGTTATTTTAGAGGGAAATTTATTTGAAATCAAATTTTTAGATAAAATAAAATTTATCAACTGAAAATTGGTTATTCGATCTAATTCGAATATTAATAAATTGTATAAATTATTTATACAAGGTCAAAACGGGAAATCAAATCAGAAATGGAAATGGACTTCGAATTGAAGCTAAAAGGTGAGATCTTCTCACTCAAATGAAAAGTGGAATTTTCAGTTATTGTTTGATTGCTGTTTGGATTGTGATATTAGATATGGTAGGATATATCTATATATAGCAATATATATATTGGCATATGTATATATTGCAGTTGATGATTTCCCGCATTATATAGCGGATGAGACCCTATTGCGCCGTTAGTAAGCGAATGACATTTTTTATAAATCCCATATACCGCGATATTCCACCTCGAAGTGGAATTGGTATTGTGCTAACATCTGTGGATGCAGAGAAACAGGTTGGAGGGATCCAACAGGATTCCTCAAAACATTTGAATTGATTTCATATGTTGTGTGATTGATTTTTTATAATCTGTGTATGATTATATCTGTGATTGAATTTGTTGAAGGCTATAATTTAGCCGAATGTATTTTTGGTATCGTTGGATACCAGAAATAAGTGAAATTGGATTTCTAGAATTAAAAATTGAATTTTAGATGGTTTGGAAGAATAAAAGAATTTATTTAAAAGGAGATAAATTTGTTTGAAATGAAATTGATAATTGATTGGGTATGTGAAATAAATCTTTGAGAAATCGATATGAAAACTTACTTGATGTTGAATGAAAAATTGATTTTTGTGTTGAGAATAAATTTGGAAATCGATTTGTGAAATAATGATTTGGTATTTGGGATTAAAATTTGAATCAATTTGAAATGTGATTCGGTGTTGAAATAAATTCAGAAATCAATTTGGAATTCGATTTGGGATTTGAAATAAATTGAGAAATCAATTTGAAAGTTGATTTGGTGTTGAAAATGAATATTTGGAAAACAATTTGAAAATCATGTAAAAGTGGATTTTTGGGAATGTAAATTCCGAATAGAATTGGTAAAGGAAAGGGAAATTTGTTTTAAAAATAAATATTGATTTATTTTTAAAGTGTGGAAAATATGATTTGAAATCGATTTTCAAAGTGATGAAGTGTGGAAATAAATTTACAGATTTGGAATGTAAATTTGAAATAAATCGATAAGGATTTATCTAATTGGTTTAAATGGACCATTTTGTAATTTGAAATTGGTTTTCAAATGTGAAGTGTGAAAATGTGATTTGAAATTGATTTTCAAATGTGAAGTGTGGAAAATATATATCTTGTGAAGAGATTTGAAATTTAATAATTTGGGAAAAATTATTTAAATTGGCTGATTGTTGTAAATGTTATTGATAGTTAACTAACCGACTATCAATATTTGCCTTTGAAATGGCACTTGATTTGTTTTTAAAACAAACGCTCATTATTCGGTTAAGCCGGGAGAGGACGTTTGTGTCATATAACCCATTCCGAATAGTGATACGTCGTGAATGGATTGCATTTGAAGACCGGTGTGAACACCGGATATTTGTGAAAATGAAAGGACAACCTGTCGAATGTCTCTGCACCGAGTTGCTCCGGTATAGAGATTTATATCACTCTTTTTGTGATGGGAAGTTCGGACGTGATTAGTGAATATCTGGATTGCAAGGGCTTCTTTGGAAGTGCCTTCGGTTCTGTTCGAACCCGGAACAGACTTGTATGGATGTGTGTCTGACGTTACACTTTGAGATGTAAAGCTAGCTTCTATCAAATACATTTCTGTTGGTGGCGGAGAATTTATTCTCTTAGCTTAACACCCTTCTCTGAGATGTACGAGCTCAGAGGTTATGTAGTTGATGGTTACTAGTGATACATTCCCAATTTGGTAACGTGGCACACGAAGTGCTGTTGATCATTGGTTGATCAAAGCGTGGCTTTGTGAAAAAGCGCAGTGTATGTGGACGAGACTTCGTCGAGCCTCACAACCTGGTAATGGTCGAAACAGGAATGTTGCGGCAAAGGTTTGTAGGGGTAGCGCCCCTAGGGAATGCCATTTCCTTCTGGATAAAAGGTGATATCATGGTATGGAGCCCAGATATTTTACCTATGTTGATTATATTTTGTGGCTGTTGCTTTGTGATTGAGGATCCTCGGATAAAGTTTGGTTACGACCGGGGGATGGCATAGCTCGTGTGTTAGTTACCTAGTTACAGCTGTACAGCGTGAGGCATACAACAATAGTTGTATGTTGGCTAAGATTGATATTATACTTTCAAAATGTTTTCCACACTAGACATTAATAATAATATCAACTGATTTTACGTAGCAAGCATTTTTGACTATCATAAGGAGAAATCTCCTCCAGTTCTGCGTTTGTATTGTGTGTGTGGCGGGAGGCCTTATGGTAGTTTCATTTTCCAAAAGCATTGCGAATCTGTTTTATTTTCTTTGCGAAAATAACTGTTTTACGATCTCACACCAGTCACCATGACTGACTCGGAGTTTATTGTTCCCTTTCTAAACTCTGGGTGCCCATCATTTTCCACACGGGCAGCCTAGAGTTATGTTATCAGGATATTCTGGATATTCTGGAGCTTTGGAGATAAGCTGGATGGCGAAGCGTACTACCGTACTTGTTTATTATTTCCGCTGTGTATTCTGTATGAGGACAAGTTTATATAACTGTCCATTGTTGTATTGAGTTGTATATTGACTCTGATTGATGTATGTATAAACTGATAGTCTTTTGTTTTAAAGATTATTGTTTCATCTATTGTATATTGTTCCGCTGCGATATGTGAGATTCTGATATTGTTTCTGTTTCTGTTTTTCTGTTCCTTCTTTTCTTCTGTCTTCTTCTACCTCTTCTTTTAACCCTAATGGTTCGGTTTTTCGGCATTCGATTGCACGGCATTTGATACAGTGGACGTATTGATGTCGACTTTCGAGCGTCGAAAAGTCGAGTCGTTACACTGAAGCTTGAAGTCCACCGACCCAGAGCAAACCAAAGTCACCGATCCAATTCGGCATGCCGACCCCATTTCTTGCCGACACAGGGAGAAACCCACCGAACCGAAGTTTCTACCATGTCGACCCGAAGCCAAGGGGCCGCCGACCCGGAGTTACACCGACTTCATGGAAAACCTGCCGATCCTAGGCTGACTCGAAACAGATTCCAAACATCCCGAACCACCTCGACTTTTCTCGAAACTCATATTTCGAGTATTCCACGACTTTTGTCCACCGACTATGCCGAATCCCGGCTTCATAATCATGATTATCATCTGTGATTGATCGTCTATCCATCCAGTTGACTCAAACCCATCATATTCCAGTCTCGACAAACGAGCAATCGATTTAGTTAAATCCCCCTGTCTACAGCCTTGCCAAAAGGCAGGCTAACATTTGCCCCTCAAAACATGCCTTGCTATTGGACGGTGCGTTTTGAATAGCCTCAAATCTGATAATCCAAAGTCCATGTTCCATCCATAGCCGTATCATCTGATCCATAATCCAACCCATTATCAAGCAATTCCATCCAAATCAGATAGCTAAATCCATGACTATTCTGAGTCATTAACCAATTCCTAATTCATTCCAAATCCATTGACCGAATCTGCGATCTCTTCGGATCATTTTGTTAGAGTCCGGGACCTCTCCGGGTCCTGTAATGTAAATCTGAGACCTCGCCGTGTCCAAATCCAAATCTGGGACCACTCCGGGTCCTTAGCCATATCCTTAGCTGTTCAAAGCCACTATCCGAATCCATATCCTATCTTGGAAGTCAGTAATTGAATCCTACGATCTCTTCGGATCGTTGACGGCCTCTCTGGACCCTTGCTATGCTTGATCCAAACTTAACGGTTGAATAGGCAGATCTTGTCGCGCTCCGACGAAGCTACCTATCCCTTGCACTATGGTTCAGTATCCCTGAACATTAAGCGATGCCCTGATCCTCCTAGAATGATCACAACCTCTCCGGGATCTTACTGGATCCCATCATGTCACTCTCCGGTGAAGGGGAAATAGAATCGAGCGAGCCGATCCTTTCGCTCTCTGGCGAAGCAGCATCACTCCCTGCACTCCGGTTCAGTATCCCTGAACATTAAGCGATGCCATGGCCTAGGTCCTAAACCGATTACAGCCACTCCGGGCTGTTGCTGGATCACATCCTGTCACTCTCCGGTGAAGGGGAAACAATGACGAGCGAGCCTATCCTGTCACTCCCTACACTCCAGTTCAGTATCCCTGAACATTAAGCGATAAATTTCCAACCGGCTTCTAGTGTCCATCCCGTAACTCTTTGGTTAGGGATTTGTCTCGTAAAATCCAAATCAATATATGGGACCTCGCTGGGTCCATATCCAAAGCTGGGACCTCGCCGGGTCCTATAATCCATATCCAGGACCTCGCCGGGTCCATATCCAAAACCGGGACCTCGTCGGGTCCTATAATCCATATCTGGAACCTCGTCGGGTCCATATCCAGAACCGGGACCTCATCGGGTCCTATAATCCATATCCGGGACCTCGCCGGGTCCATATCCAAAACCGGGACCTCGCCGGGTCCTATAATCCAAATCTAGGACCTCTCCAGGTCCTGTAACTCAATCCGGGTTATTTTATTCTACTTCGGCCTCGACTCTCTGATCAAAGACTTAATCTGTGGAGTATCCTTCTCCGACCTCGATCCCCAATCGTGGACTTATATTCTCCGGCCTTGACTCTCCGATCGAGGACTTTTATATTCTCCGGCCTCGACTCTCCAGTCAAGGACTTATATTTTCCGACCTCGACTCTCTTGTCGAGGACGTAATCCGAGTTCAAGTCCATCCCGTCGCTTTCCGGCAAAGGGACTCGTAACCCGCGGTTATTGCCCCGTCTCTCCGGTCGGGACCGTAACCGTGACCTGAAAAACCAAAGTTTGCAGTAAACAGAAAAAACAAGATTTCATAAACTCGAGTACCATGGTTCATCGTCATCTCAGAGCATGCCTAGGGACCGTCCTCGATCCCTTACAAGTGTAAGTGACTTAGCCGCATTACTACGAGGTTTATTACTTATTCCATACCATCGAGATGACGACCCATGCCCTTAAGCCGGGCTAGCTCCGATTTTTAGTGGATGATAGCTGCTCCTGTTTCATCACCGCTATCCATTCCCAAACAAAGCCATCCAAATCCATGCTCCCAGTTCCGTGGGTTGTTGTTCCAATCCATTCTTCTTGGTCGGGGTTTGCCCCCAGCTGATCCAATCCATATCTAAGCCTGCTAATTTCCACTCCAAGTCCTGGGTTCCTGTTTCCAGCTATTCCAGCATCCATAGGTAGTCTCCGATTGTCATTTCCATCCTGCCCCGAGTCCATGAGAAAATGCTAAAACCTGCCCTTCTAGAGGAGCATCCATATCTCGATCAACGCCAAGCTGCATGGCACTACCTGGTATCCTGCCTGGAATCGAGCCAATATGATCCAAGGGCATGCCCCCAAGTTCGGGCTATTCATTGAAGTCGTTCTAAGAGCAGAATATCCAAGGAGATTCAATATGCCGACCATGATGATGTACTCTAGAAACACGGACCCCCGGTAGCATCTCATGAAATACGTGTGGTACATGGATTCCGCTAAAGCGACGGCTGCCTTCAAATGCAAATGCTTTCCTATATTCCTTGAAGGAGTAGCGATCGTACGGTTTACGTGATTATCGCCTAGGTTCATCTCCTCATTCGACTAACTAGCTCAGAAAGTTTGCCAAGAAATTCAAAATTCATGCTACTCACCCTAAGGATGCGATGTCATTATCCAACCTAATCCAAGCGCCAAGCGAGATGCTCAAAGATTTCTTGCATAGATTTAACGTCACCGTCACTAAAGTGAGCAATCCCAGCGAGTATATCATACTGATGGCGTTGATGACAAGAATTGACCCCCGGACAGATTTTGGCAGCTAGTTAGCTGGAGAGCCTCCTTTAACCTTGGATCGTTTTTGTTACAAACTGAATCAAAACCTAAGCAATGAGGAGGTAGAGTAGACTAGGAGAGAGAACAATACGGGCTGTTGGCTAAGGACCCAGATTCCAGGAGACGACCTAGAATCTCAAAATTTGACTCATATACTCCTTTGAACGATTCAATCGATAACATCTACTTGGAGACTCATGACTCGGAGCAGTACTAGAAACTAGCCTCAAGAGAGTCCACCGAAGCTAAGAGAAAATCCGGGGAATGTTGTATATTCCAAGATGCACATGGTCCTAACACTGGCGGTTGCAAACACACGTCCGAGATGTGATCAGAAAGCTGATTTAGAAAGGAAAGTTACGACAATATGAACAAGCCCATGGAAAAGGGGGCAGGAAACATCCAACCCCTATCAATAATGAACTTTGATTATTAATCGGACCACCCACGATCGACTTCCAATTGAGAAGGACTTGGACAAAGCGCAATAGCGAGCATACAACATTCCTTCACTTATCAATGAGATTTATTCCGATCTTCTCTGAATTATTTCTATTTCAATTTCAATTGTGTTGTGAACTACTACCAACTTGAACTGAACTACTTCCAAACGATGTAGGTGACCAAGTACTTAGAGTTGGATGCCAACCAATCTCCGCGGACCAGGATTGGACCTTCGGAGTTTCATCAAGGTAAGCATGATTCAACCACCCATCAGCTACCATATGCCCCTGACTTAGGGTCAAGAACTCGAATGGAAAAGCCCGACAAGGTTAGGATCCAGCAAAAAGTGGACACGACTGATCGTCCACTCATCAACTTCCACGCCCGACTTGGAGACCAAAGAAAGACATGGAATGGATGCAACCCAACTATCCACTCCCCAGCTCATACTTAAAGTACACCAAAATACTTATGCCACTTCCGAAGCTCAGCACGACCGAGGTCCAAATAAATTGGACCCGATTCGACCATCCACACATTAACTCCTACCCTGAACACAGGAGGCAGTTCGAAATCTTGACTTATAGTAGGCGTGACAGACTGCCTACTCATCAACCACCGCCTTTAACACATGGACACGACTGCAGCTTGAGATGGATGTGTGACCTGACCGTCCAACCCAAGCATGGATGTGATCTGACAATCCATCGCCTACTCCCTTCCTTGACTTGACAAGAGGAGCTACAACCACCAAGCGGATACAAATCAATCATCTCACTTGCCAAGTTCTGTCCTTGATGTTGGGGCAAAATTCCATTCCATGAATGAATGTGATTCGACTATTCATTCGATAACTCTTAACTCGACTTGGCAGATGGAGTATAAACATAAATCGGGTAGAGACCACCGCCGATGAAACAACTCTAAGTCCCCAGAGTGCGGACTGGAGTATAAACATAAAAATTAGGTGAAGACCGACCGCCCGCGAAACAAATCTAAGTCCCTAGAGTGCGGACTGGAGTATAAACATAAATCGAGTGGAGACCGACTGCCCGCGAAACAACTTTAAGTCACTAGAGTGCAGACTGGAGTATAAACATAAATCCGGTGGAGACAGACCGCCCGCGAAACAACTCTGAGTCCCCGGAGTGCGGACTACAGTATAAACATAAATTGGGTGCGATCCACCACCCATCAATTAAAAATTATCCCAGAGTGTGGATACAAACATGAATGAATATATGATTGGATTTCGACCGTTCTCTATTCCACAAACTCCGGCTTGAAACCGAAGGAAGAAGTATAAACTCACTATGGATGGAACTCAACCATTCACAAAATAACACCATTAACCCAAGACCAGGGCAGGAGTACAAATCACTAAAAGCTGAATGCGACAGCTCACTATTGCTTCGACTTAGTGTTCTTTACGAATTAAGGCAACAATCGCAAGGAGGCCTTAATACAAAACTAATTAGAATGACGTCCGATGTTACGGGCGAATGACAATATTGTGCCGCTGGGTCGACGGTCAGTATCGATCCACACTAAACACAAACAGATGTGACCTGGATGTCCTTCGAAAAACTATGATCACCAGAGTGTGTATAGGAGAATAAACCATGAAGACTTGATCATTAATTCTCCAGCACCCTCCTTCGATCCGTCAGGAGGAGTATGAAACCGAATGAGCATGCCCGATTGCACCTGAGGCAACTCTACCCCTAGATCTAACAAGATAATATGGATCAAAATGGATGTGGTTGACCGTCCAGTACCCAACTCATGCCCGGAATCCGACGGAGCATCAAAGTATTCCCTTTGGAATGAAACCAGAATACAATCCAGGATAGGCGAGACTTAGCCTTCCATCAACTAACCTGATTCTACGATTCAACGGGAAAGAGTGTAATGCTAAAGTGGACATGGCTTGCCTTCCTACTTATCGATGTATTCCCCAGACTTGGGGGCACGAGCGAGAAACAAGATGAATATGAACTGACCATTCATAGATTAAATCTATGTCTTTGGAGCTTATGTGGGAGTATAAACATAGCTAGGACGAGACTCGACTGTCCATGCAATACATTTATCAACCCAAGACTGGGAGCAGAAGTATGATCATCCAAAGACTGGCTGTTATAGCTAAATATTGTGACTTATATACAGTGTTTGCAACAACTCGAGGCTACGACCGAAAGGATGCCTAGAGAAAGAATGATTAAATCGATACCCAAGCTCATGGGTTACCAACTATCATTCCAACCTAAACGACGACCAATAGACGCCAGTACGTTGAATGGAAAGCATGTTATTCGAATATACAAGAAGATTCAAACTTAAAGGAAGAGCCAGCTATGCAGTTGCGCACAATACAGGGCTGAACCCTACTCGACATTTGATTCAATGTGCTTCTAAGCCTGATCTTTGGTCATTTGCAGATAATTACTCAAAGCACTTAGAGCCCTTCACCATCAGACTCAATAACTCATGACAAAACTCTGGGATTCGACTGGAGTAACCGTCATCATTAATTGTCCCAACCAAATTTCACATTGATTGTTGAACGAAACAATTACATTTGAACTCGAGGAATCCAAGGTTGCACCCATAGAGCTAACGATCAACATTACGGTTATCCATGGTGACCCATTATGGGTACTGAAGATCAGATCACAGCTTAGTGCAACAATGATAAAGGAATTAGATGGCTTTCTTCGAACGAACCTTGATATGTTCGCTTAGAACTATTCTAACATGTGTATGATCTCACAAATTATCACGAGCCATGATTGAATATCAACCCAATGCATGTCCCGGTGAGATAAAAGCAACGTAGCATGGATCCGGATGGATTTGCTGAACTTAAAGAGGAGGTGGATAAACTCAAAAACAATAGGTTAATCCACGACATCCTTTACCCAAAATGGGTATCCAATCCAGTTCTTATGAGAAAAGCTAATGGAAAGTAGCAGACATGCATCAACTACTCTTACTTGAACAAAGCATGCCTGAAAGATAGCTTTCCACTTTCGAGGATTGACCAGTTGGTAGACTCAACCGCTGGAAATGAACTGCTTTCATTCATAGATGTGTACTCCAGATACAACCAGATCTTGATGCACGTCCTCGACCAGGAGCACACCAACTTCATTACCGATCTAGG